>CM062297.1:551511912-552111125 GCA_031216915.1 Pictodentalium vernedei | reverse complement strand
TCATATTTGGGCTCAGTATAGGAGCCTGATTTCGAACTTAGTGCATTTCAGGCAAATTTCTTAAAAAATCTTCTTCTCCAGATCTAGCAGGCAGAATCTTTTGATATTTGGTATGCAACATTGTGGGGTGGATCTGATTCAAGTTTGTTCAAATCGGCCCCCTGGATTCATATTTGGGCTCACTATAGAAGCTCGAATTCAAACTTAGTGCATTTCAGGCAAATTTCTTCAAAAACCTTCTTTTCCAGATCCAGCAGGCAGAATCTTTTGATATTTGGTGTGCAACATTGCGGGGTGGATCTGATTCAAGTTTGTTCAAATCGGCCCCCTGGATTCATATTTGGGCTTAATATAGAAGCCCGAATTCGCACTTAGTGCATTTTGGGCAAATTTATTGAAAAATCTTCTTCTCCAGATCCAGCAGGCAGAATCTTTTGATATTTGGTATGCAACATTGTGGGGTGGATCTGATTCAAGTTTGTTCAAATCGGCTTCGTAGTTTCATATTTGGGCTCACTATAGAAGCTCGAATTCGAACTTAGTGCATTTCAGGCAAATTTCTTAAAAAATCTTCTTCTCCAGATCCAGCTTCAGAATCTTTTCATATTTGGTAAGCAACATTGTGGGGTGGATCTGATTCAAGTTTGTTCAAATCGGCCCCCTGGGTTTATATTTGGGCTCCGTTTTGGAGCCCAAATTTTAAGTTAGTGCATTTCAGGCATATTTCTTAAAAAATCTTCTTCTCCAGATCGAGCAGGCAGAATCTTTTGATATTTGGTATGCAACATTGTGGGGTGGATCTGATTCAAGTTTGTTCAAATCGGCCCCCTGGGTTTATATTTGGGCTCAGTATAGGAGCCCAAATTTGAACTTAGTGCATTTCAGGCAAATTTCTTTGAAAATCTTCTTCTCAAGATCCAGCAGGCAGAATCTTCTGATATTGGGTATGCACCATGCTTAGGGGGGTGAGATTCAAGTTTGTTCAAGTCAAGTCCCTGGGTTCATATTTGGGCTCACTGTGGTAGCCCGAATTATAACTTAGTTCAAAATGAGGAATTTTCTTTAAAAATCTTCTTCAGATCCAGCAGTCGGAATGTTTTGATATTTGGTATGCAGCATCCTTAGGGGGTGAGATTCAAGTTTGTTCAAGCCATGTCCCTAGGTCCATATTTGGACTCACTGTGGGAGCTCGAATTGTAACTTAGTTCAAAATGAGGACTTTTCTTTAAAAATCTTCTTCTTCAGATCCAGCAGTCGGAATGTTTTGATATTTGGTGTGCAGCATCCTTAGGGGGGTGAGATTCAAGTTTGTTAAAGCCAAGACCCTGGGTTCATATGTGGGCTCCCTGTGGGAACCTGAATTATAACTTAGTTCAATATGAGGAATATTCTTTAAAAATCCTTTTTTTTTAGATCCACAGGTCAGAATCTTTGGATATTTGGTATAAGCTTTTCTTAGGAGGAGCAGATGCAACTTGTTGAAATCAATTCTCTGGGTTGATATAAATTTAGGCTACCATGTCAGGTGAGCGCCCTCAGGCCCCTTGGGGCCTCTTGTTTCTTGTTGTGTTTGACTATTTCCAAATCATATTGAATTCTTATCAGTGAGAAAAGATTGTTTTCCAATTTTTATAGTGAGAGAAGATTGTTTTCCAATTTTTCACAGTTACTAAAAATTTCTGACTTTTTTACCACTTTTAAGCTTCAGAACTTTCATACTCTGGAATCTGTGATTGGATTTGGGTGGGGCATCAGATACCCACGCACCACCTCCAAAATAACCATATCACTGGTTGTATTTGCAAGAAGGCTAACAAATGCTCCATATGGTTGATTTTTTTTTTTTTTGAGGGTGGGGGGGAGCACAACAAATATACTCATTCAACCTCCCCCCCCCCCCCCCCCTCCCAGTTCTATGTGGGTTGGAAAAGGTTTGGTACCCATCTCCCAACTTCCCTATGAACCCAGTTCTATAGTTGTATTTGCAAGTAAATTAGAATGTTATTTTGCTAAATTTCATGTGGTCTTTTCTGCAATTTTTAATAGTTCGGCGTTTTGATTCCATCATAAGTTTTCCAGATACCGACTATTTGTTAAACTTTATGTAAAAGCGTGTGGGACCAGATTAAAGATGAATTCAGTATCAGTGGATGTAAAACTGCCTGGTATCAAATTTATGCAATTAATAACTTTTGTTGCGTCGTCATAATTTGCTGGCCTGTTTACCTGGTCGCCTGAAAACTGAAATCGAGTCTGAGAAAACACTTGGAGACTGCGTGTTGTTTGATCGGACTCGGTGACTGATCAAAAACAACACGAGTTTCACCTTCCGGTCTGTCTCATTTTTTCCTTAAAATATATCTTTAAAATGAATCAAAGTCATGAAATATTTACTGATTTAATTTTATATTCAAAGAAAAACGTGTATCCAAACTGCGTGCATGTTGATAATTTTATCTTGCAATCATAACCCGAAGACGTCAAACGGTCTTTCCCTGATAAAATTAGTAGTACACAAGAACCTCCGCGTGACGTAAAAGTGGGTCAATCAGTAGCAACAATTTTTGGCGGAGTTTCCACTGGAGGTGCTTGGGTGTATCACTTTAAAAGCTTCATAAATGAAAAGAACGCATTTGAAATATCATTACCAGGTACCATACTTTTTGATAAATATTTTTTTTGACGTGGAAAAATCATTCCAAAAACTTTATTGCGTCAGAAAAATGGTAAAAAATTGACGATTCGAAGAGTACTGTACCCTGTGATAAAGAGCAAAGTCTCAGGAATCCCATTGTGTGCCTCATTTAATTGTATATGACGTATCCTTCAGCGGAAATCGTCATAAGCACGAGAGGGGTAAATCCGTTGTTTACAAAAAACGCGGGTCAGAAATGCGAAATGCGAGAAAATCTCGACTCGTCGAGTTTAAACGTCTCGCGAAACGAAAATACTTACAATGATAGAATTTCTTGTAGACCCACTTGTTCATGAATATTGTATTAACAAACGTGTTGCTTTGTGACCATCAACAATTTTTATTTATTTTTTTCCAAGCAATTGAAGTTGAAAAATTGGAAATTTTCACAGTGACTATGCGATGACGTCACACGACTGAACACTCTACTATCAGGCATTTAGTACGAAATTACGAATGATTAAATTAATGCGTGTAAAGGTAGCTTGACCCAGGGGCGGGCTAGGGTGTCCTATTGAGGGGGGTGGAGTGGGGTATCTGAAACTATATTAGTATTATTATTTAAATAAAACGGCACCAAGTGTATTAGTTCAGCGATCCAAACGTAGTGGCTACCCTCTAGGCTCTACGTTCAGTAGTGTTGTGCGCTTTACCAGTTTTTATAAGTCAGTTTCGGTTATGCTTTAAAACCCAAACCGTGTAATTGATAAATGAGTACGGTTTCGGTGTTTTTCCTAAAACGTTGCGAAGAGATGTTTTCATTGTTCAGTTTGCACTAACAACATCTGAAATGTCAAGCTTTGTCAGGAAATGACAGTGTCGTCAGTGCACGCCACATTCTGGATGTAAAGGGGTCACTGCAGCATGTCCCGATCACTCCAGAATGATGTATGACAAGTTGTCAATCACACATCGTTGACGTAAAGTGGGTTGTGTTTTTCTGTGAGATGACAAAACAGGCAGCCAACTCGCCTACATTTCACTGATTACAGGAAATACCTTGCGCCATTGGCTTCGTTTTTGAACAGGTTTGTCTGAAATAGTCAATCAGTTTAATTAAAATTACTTATCTACAATCTGTTGGACAGGGAATAATATCATATCAGAAAAAGGTCTTGGTATTTCATTGTCGTATTCGAAAATAACATTTGTCACAGGTTTCCCCACCACGTGTTTTGGATGTAAATCTGTTGCCTCCCTTGATGTGCTTATCCAGGAAGAGGTTTTACTGCGATTCAGTCTTGGGACGTTCCGACCCGAGACGTTTTGTCCTGGACGTTTCGGCCCACTAAAAACACGAAACCCCAAGTTCTTATTCTATTTCGTTCAATATATGAAGGCTGAAACGTCTTGAACCGAAACATCCAGAGGCCGAAACGTCCCAAGGCCAAAGTGTCCATATCCATGGGAAAAAGCTGCGTTCCATAATATCACTCTTGTCAATGTGCCGCGGTTGCATTCCCACACAACTAATTCTAAGGGGGCCAACCAAAGGAAGACATCAGCGGTAGAAATAGAAAGTGGAATGACAAGAGGCAAATTCAGAAAGTTACAATATAAAACAGTACACCAGTGAATTTGTAAAATCAATTCTTTTGAGCTAAAACTATTGCATGCGCTTGATGGGGGGAGGGGGAGGGGGGGGGGGTAGATAGACAATAGGAATTTGGTAAAGTGGTTTGTTTTGAAGCCCAACCAGCTACAAACAATATGACTTTCCCATTCCAGACTGACATGAAATTATTGCTGATTATCTTACTAGGGCAGGTGGTGGCACTAGCCACCAGTGTGAGTGGGGGGGGGGGGGGGGGGGGGGGGTGCTGAAAAGATTCCATACTCCAGTTCATTGTCAAATATCTTAGGATGGGTGTCTAGGTGATCCACTTGGCAATGCTTGGTATTACTTGCAATGCCTGGTAGTGTCACTGGGCTCACTAGGCTGCCCAGGGCCCCACCCAGGAGTGAACACTGAACAGAGCCCTGGGAAATTGTGAATTGGCTCTTTTTGCACCCATGTGTTAATATCAATTCATCATAGACTCTCTTACGCCTGAACTTAAAGACCAGAGGTGATGGGGTGGGGGGGCATGTGCCTAGAATTGGTGAGTGCTGAGTGGTGGTTTTCTACAAACACTGTTACATTTTGTTTTCTTTTATTTTTGGGGGTTTTGATAATGCCTGCCATTTATACACTTAATACCAATGGTCACTGCTAGTCACAGCCAATTAACTCATCATTGAAAATATGACAGTATGGGCATTATACGGACACTACATAGTTTCTGTTCGAAACTGCAGATGTCATACTATAAAAAAAACGAAAACCGACCTATAAACCGATTTTTAAAAAAAAAAAAAAAACGAAACAAGAAAAATAAAACCGCACAACACTAACGTTCAGATTCTTGCCATTCAATCCTATAGAAAAAGTTCCCATCAAGTTTTTATGGGAACTCGAAATTACAGGGTTCCCACGGGGTCTTGAAAACCTGGAAAAGCCTGGAATTCGTCAAAAGGTCATTCAAGGCCTTGAAAGTCTTGAATTTTCCAATGGGAGCCTTGAAAAGCCTGGAAAATCTGAGAATTTTGTGATGCGTAATTTAATCCTAACATATTTTACGGCATTTACAGCAAATGTAACTGTGTGGTTTATTAATCCGGTCATATTTCGGAGTATTTACGGCAGTGCCAATGCATGCATTATTGATAGAACCTTGCAGTGATGTGACACTGAAATCCTTTGAATCAAGCATTGTGAATGGTTGCTATTGATGTGGGCGAGCACAATGGTGTATATTTAAGCCTATGGGAAGATTTATTGTAAATTCTGCCTGTTCGAATGCTGAGCACACGGGCGTGGATAATTTATTTATATTGAAAATATTACAAATGGATGATTGTTCAGTTGAACTATTTGAGTATTTCCGAAGCATGTATGTCTGATGAATTTGCCACAACGTCATCTTAAAATCCTGGCATGGGCAGTCGCCATCACGGTGGATTCCGAGTTTGGATTTCCAAATGAAAGTGTTATTGTCTTATTCACCTCAAATGTTAACATGTGCGATTTTAAGAATGATTCGCCCATGTTTGAAACATTAAAAACTTTTCGACACTTACTGCATTTAGCTGAATACCGTTCAACTGGAACAGACAGTAACCAGTTATAGTATGCAGTTGATTTAATCCAACCTTGTTGGAAGGTACACTTCCCCACAACGGAATTACATTTTGCTTTTCGAATGACTTTTCCGGAGACATTGTGGGTTATGAAATGTGTCATTTACATGTAACATGTAGTTTACTCATTGGGAGAAAGGATGACATCAATTCATTTGCATTCAGTAAGTATTCAGTTAGAATAGCGGTACATGTACAAGAGATATAGCTATTGTGCCACCTGGTAATTACACTGCAGTTGTAGGATAAACACAAGAAAATGTCTTTCTCAGGCTCACTAATTCTAATCAGTGATATCATTGCTTGGATAGCTTTCAGAAAGAGTTTTCCAAGAAATGATGTCAAGTGTTAGAATTACCAACAAAGGGAAATATAAGAGAAAGTTTCTAGTTGTTATCTGATAATTTAGGGTACTTTGCCAGCCTTGGCCTTGAAAAGCCTTGAATTTCATAATTTATTTTATTTTATTGGGGTTTAAGGTCACATACTTATGCACAATGGCTAATCGTGACCACGACAGGTTTACGGGTGGAGGAAGCCGGAGTACCCGGAGAGAACCACCGAGCAACGACGAGCAACTGTCAGCTCCTCAACATTCTAACTCTGTTCAAGCTCCGCTCAAGCAGGGTTACAGCGGTTGAAGACATGTGCACCATTGACGTGCAGTACGCCTTAGTACACGGTGTCATCGTGCCCCCAAGTAGGCAATCGGGATAAAGTGCCTTGCCCAAGGACACAATGTGGGTCGTCCCGGACGGGGACTGAACTCGGGACCTCTAGCATAGAAGTCCAACAGTCTACCATTGAGCCACCGCGCTCCCCTTGAATTGCATGGGGGCCTTGAAAATCCATGAAAATTGCCGAGAAATGGCTTGGAATGGCCTTGAATTTCCAAGATTTTAACCTGGGGGGAACCCTGAATTAGGAATATATATCAAGCTTTCGCTCTTATTACCGGCTGCAATCGATAGTACACATATTTCCTTACATTTGGGCAGAGTTTATTGATCCAAACTGTTTTATCCTTCAATTATCGTCATTGGAATACTTGTGAGGCGTCGGTGGAAATTTTGAAATCTGCCATGTGTTTGTATAAATATAAAACAGTAAAAACAATAACCCGGTATTGGCGCTGAAACGAATAGACCTTTTCATGGATGCGGAATCGGAAATTCGATCGCACTTGCGCAGAGGGGGGGGGGGGGGGGGGTTGATAATCTGCTCTGTGCGAATGCGACCGAGTTTGATGACCTCTGCGTGAATGAGATTGAGATTTCGTTTCCGCATCGATGAAAAGGTCTATTTGTTTCGGCCCACAGAGTGTCAACACACAGATTTTCGCAACCTTTTGTTGCTAACAGCCCTCAAAATTGACGTTGATCTGTCTTATACACAATGCGGTTGTATGAGGGAGATATTTAAATTTATGATGGTACGACATTTCGCTATGTTTGGTGAATAGCAAGGAACCTTTCTGATAATACCCCAAGTTAATATAGTTGAGCCTGAGGGGACGTCCATTCGTCGTCCGACGTAAATTGGATCAAATTTCAGGTAATTTTTTCCTAAGTCCAGAGAAGGTCAGAAAGGAATAACCCCAATAAATTATATATCAATTTGTTCGGAAGGAAACATAGATAATGTGGAAACTAATATTTGCCATGGAACCATTAGCATGTGGCAGAAAGCACTGCCTGAAAGTCTGCTATGGCATACAGGCTTGTCATTTAGAAAATTGCAGGAGGGTAGTTGTGGTTCGCCTCAAATCACCCCAGGAGGGCCATTTTGGGTTTGCCTAAAATTACACCAGGAGGGCTATTTATGGTTTGCGGGAGCCATTTTGTTTCAGCCTGCTGGGTAGACAACAAATATCATTTTAAGGTACATGATTTGTGTAATTATGATGTACATCATCACGTAATGTATACTCATTTAGATGCAGGTTTGAATATTTGGATGCAAGAAACAAGGTTACCCATGACACTCACTGTTAGTGATTGTTATAGTTATCTTGCACCCAAATAACCAAGCCCGTATCTATACATTACATGATGATTGTACAAGCCAGTGCACTGTGTTCACTGCTAGATGCCGATAACTTTGGGCGAATCAATCAGATTTGGGGGACGGATCGTCCTGGCTTTGATTTTGGGACAAAATATCCCAGGCGAATCATCAGGGGTCGAACTGGCTTGGGGATAACACGTCCTGTAATCGCGCGTGACGAGAGTTATCACAGTCTGATGTACAGTGTAATAACTAATTACAACTTTGGAATTGGCAGACCTCTCGCTCATATTTGGAAAGTTACGTCTCTGGCTGACTGCGTCGATGACACACTACAAACTTCACAAATTGCGCTTTGTTACCTCCTTAACTCCGCAAAAATTGTGGTTTGAGACTGCCGATTTTGAGGTGCCTTCGACTAAATTAATGGGCCGCAGAAGTCAGGGTTAAGCAGACGTTTACTGTCCGCAGAATTTTGAACTCAGGCAGGCGACTGCGGCCCGGGGCGATCGCCTACCTCAAAATGACAGCCTGGACATAAGTAAGATATCAAATTTTATACGATAAAATACCTTAAATTTATTGAATAGTTAAATCCTGCAATCCTTCCAGTACAGACTCCGAGAAATCTTTTTATCATTCTTGCAAGTAACGGACCACAAGACCATTTGTAATTTTGGATGCCTACATTTCAACAGTGCATTTTTCTTGTGTTTGTTTACCTTTTATGAAGTTTACCAAGGGTCAAATCCACACAGTTCAGAAGAAGTATGGAGTCATGAGAGAGTACATCAATGAAGAATGTCCAATGTGGCTTTTGTGAGTCGGCGGTAACCATACCCCCTACAATCCTGTGTCATTTTGCATGAGATCTGTATCATTTTGGTAAAAGACGAGATTGATACACGAAAAAGGGCAAACTGCGAAACTTCCTCTTTTAGTATTACATGTGTCCATTTCTGAGGTTGCATGGGCAATGACAGCTGCCAAGTGTCATTTGAATGTTCAAATGTGGCCAAAACAACCAAAAATGACCTGTCCTGCGTGCAGAATGCTTTCACCAATCGACTACACTTAGTTAGAAATTCTGGCTTCCAATTCATTTATGCACATGATTTGGTATGCTTCATTTGTTTTGGAACTATCAGCCTTCTGCAGTTGCTGTTTAGGAGGCTTGACTGTTGTTTTCTTGTGAGATTTAAGAACATTAGTAACTGATCTTACCAATACTAATTTTATAGGCAGAGGGTTACCAGCCTGAACAATATCTGAATTGTGTTGGTCATTAAATTCATTTATCTAAACACCTATGACACATTGTGGTCTAATTTGGGTAATTGTCAGTGACGAATGGGAGCATAATGGAGTTGAGTGGAAAATCGCTGACCTCAAGTAAAGTTTGCAAGAGTGAAAAATGTGAGGAAAGTGATGTTGATTTATTTCGCAATTTCCATTGACAAGCGTCCTTCGAAATGAATGTATGAATACAACTGAACACTGATGGAATTTTGACAGTCAAAATATATATAACCCATTAAAATTAGTTCTGGATTTTAAATGGCAGATTATTAAAATCGTCGAAAATGGATGCGTGAATTCCAAATCGGGCACATTAATTCGTGTCCTGGTGAATTGGAGCGACGGGTATCACAAGTATAAATGAAAATAAGGAGTGGGGCAACATTCCGCATGTCTTAGATAAAAAAAATACGAAAGTATTAAAACGTTTCTCAGAGTGACCACCATTTTTGTTATCTGAACATGAGTGTTCGTTTTGTGGCGGGAGTAAGCTCTGGGTGAGTTGTCAATGTACAACCCTCTTACTGTTAGCATGTCGTACATGTGTCATGTTAGTAACCACGGAAAGGAAATTGTTTGGAATTGTACTTGAAACACTTCAAATTGTGAGGGATTCTTAAAAATTTCCCACATCAAAATTTAATTGAATGTTTCTGTTGATGCAACCCAAAAGGATGAAAAAGAATAGAGGTGAGTGATTATTTGCGCACCTTGGACAAATTTTGCGTGAGCGATGGTGCATGAGAGCGATCGCGCGCCTTTCCCATGTGTCACTGAAATCGTGTGAATTTTTGTCCGTCTAGCAGAATTTCTCTTTCTGCCCACAGAGTGTCAACACATAGATTTTCGCAACCTTTTGGTGCTATGAGCCCTCAAAATGGACGTTGATCTGTCTTATACACAATGCGGTTGTTTGAGGGAGATATTTAAATTTACGATGCTCCGACATTTCGCTATATTTGATGAGCAGCAAGAAACCTTTCTGATAATTCTCCTTGACATTGGTCTTCTTATTTCGTAGCAGACATCATCAAGCCTTCTCTACGTCACTAATATAGTTCAGCGACGGTAAAATTATTTTTTCGTAAATATACAATTGCTTAGACTGTAATGTATGTTGATGTGAATATACTCTCATGTGCCAAATAATAGTGATGGCTTGTATTTTCATCAAATATTAATAATAGTGATGGCGTTTTCACTCCATGTCTCATTACCAAATAAAAGTGATGGTGGGCAATTCCATGCAAGGTAGGACATGACAGGTGAAAATTTTAATTGGCTATATCCATTATAAATTGCTTGATTTGTGTAGCCAATATATCAAAGTTAACTGAAATAACAAAATTTACCGCGAGTTTGTAAGTACTTCTGAAATTTTTTAAAATTATTTGAGGCTATAAATTTTAAAGTGTGTTATAACTACACCCTGGATGTTATTTGCAAAAGAAGTATTCATGTTTTTAGATTGATTAGACTATTATTTCATGATGTTTATTGAAGAATAAAGTTGTGTGATAATTATTTAGAAGTTTGGATCATTATTCAAACAAACATATTAATACTCCAATCTTCTGAAGTTATAGGTGTTTATAATGTTACGTCAGTCACGATAAAGTACCTTCCATTGATGCCATAGAGATGGATATGAACAGAAACCAATGCCATTGTAAAATCTCCTCCTTCATTACAGTTGAAATAAATTGAGCAAATTATTATTTGACTTTATGAGATAGAACATAAATATTTTGGCCATCGAAAAGTGTCACGTCAGTCACGCGTTACGTCAGTCACAGACTGTTACGTCAGTCATATTGTGAAATTTTCGCAGACTGCACATGTATTAATTATACAAGACCCTAATTTTGTACAAATTCATTTTTAGCTCAACTTTGGCAAAGCCAAATTTGAGCTTATGCCATGGCCATTCGTCCGTCTGTCCGTCAACAATTCAATACGGCTCGGGCTAGAGGTCGTATTTATGACCCAATCTTTACGAAACTTCTTAGGTACCTTTGTTATGACCGTGGGACGAGAACAAGTGTTTTGGGGCCCGATCCGAAATTCAAGTTGGCCGCAGGTGGCCATTTTGTACAGACTTAGGTGAAATCAGATTTTTGCACAGAACTTCCATATGAAAGTGCTGATTTGAATAATTTTTTGTGTGAATGTTTAGTACTATGGGATACATCACATATAATACAGGTTTTTTTCTGGTACGTAAATTATGCAAATTAGACTAACTTTGATGTATTTAATGTTACTTTCAGCACTGTAAGTGCAAATGCCAATACAGCTCGGGCTAGAGGCTGTATTTATAAACCGATCTTTACGAAACTTCTTGAGTACCTTTGGTATCACCGTGGGACGAGAACAAGTGTTTTTGGGTGCAGTCCAAAATTCAAGATGGCCGATGGCAACCATTTTGTACAAAATTAGGTGCAATCAGATTTTTGCACAGAACTTCCATATGAAAGCACTGATTTGAAAAATTTTGTGTGTGAATGTTTAGTACCATGGGATACATCACATATAATACAGGTTTTTTTCTCGTGCAGAAATTATGCAAATTAGATGAACTTTGATTTTTTCAGTGCTACTTACACACAGTAAGTACACATGTGAATACGGCTCAGGCTAGAGGCTGTATTTATCAACCGATCTTCACGAAACTTCTTGGGTACCTCTGTTATCACCTTGGGACGAGACCGGATGTTTCTGAGTGCGGTCCTAAATTCAAGATGGCTGCCAGTGTCCATTTTGTACCGAAATTATGTCCACCAATCAGTTTTTTGTACACAACTTCTATACGGCTCAGGCTAGAGGCCGTATTTATGAACCAATCTTTACAAAAGTCATTTAAGTGGATTTTAACTGGTAAAGTGCCGAGTTTTTTCTGACAATAAATCAAAGCTCATCATATACTGCTCTATTACATTTAATTGGATAATGCCTTGTAGGCACTATCCAATTAAATGTCAGAGAGCAAGGTATTGTATAAAATTTCTGATTCATATCAGGGACAATAAAGGCTTCCTCAGGCAGAATGTAGCTACAGACAGTTATTGCCTGTCACTTTTAGTGAAGCCCAAATATGGGCTTCCAGCACTCTACCAGTTAATACTTGATTCTGTATAATTCTATGAGCTAAGAGGGAAATAATGTAATAAAAGAAAACACAAGAAGCAGGAAAGATTAAAATAAGTCAATTAGATAAGCAATTTTGCATAATTGTTCAAATCTGAAGACACAGAAATCTTTGTTCAAACTTGTTACGTCAGTCACGTTACGTCAGTCACGCAAACTTTTCATCCCTCACTGTAATATACCTAATGTTCCTCAAAAACAGTGATCATGTTTTATCATGTGTTCATCATAGATATATACATATATAAACTGGACATGTCCTGCGAATAGTTTGAGGAGACTATTTAATAATCTGAACCACCAGAAAAAGTCATGTCCTTTTTGTGTTACGTCAGTCACGACACAAAATTCCACTCTGCTTCCAGGTATTTTCTAGAAGGATGTTCTTTCTTATGCTACTGTATAGTTTGGAGGCATGACATAATTAATACTAAGGCAAATTTAATTTAAATTTACAGTCACTAGGTATATAAAAATAAGCAAAATATGTCAACCTGTTACGTCAGTCACACATGGAACAGCCCTGGTCGGCTTTTTTCTCCAAAATTAATAATAGTGCCAACACTATTATTCGGCACCTTAGAGTATTTTTGTTTTCAAATATAATTTTCCTCTTTTATGTTTTGATCATCGTCGCCAACCAGATAATAGCAGTTCGAATTGGTGGCGTAGTAATCCCTTGCTGACACTTGCGACAAATTGTACAGTTTATGATCTCAACAGCGCTACTGTGGACTGAATCTTGCAATTATCACATTGTTGGTTCAATATTTTCCTATGAATGTGTCTTGAGTTGTACATTACATTGCCTCCCACATTCAAAAACAGCAGTGAAATGTTTGAAGATTTCAGATCGTGTGAAATCAAATCATTTTGCAACTTTGCCCAAAACCCATATGATCATAACAAACAATGTCCCCCGAAGAGAATCAAGCATTTGTTGTCATCCATTTCCCCCTAAGCGTTCTCACCACGTTGGCGATGAAATGATAACTGATGACTGAGACCCCCTCTACCAACGATCCTCATTTAATGTTGATCAGGTTGCAAACATGGCAGCAATTGCAGCTTATAGTTACTATAGAAACCCTATGGGAAATCACATTTTCATCTTCTCTGAAACTACTGAGCTGACGTGAACCAAACCTGGCGGGGAGAGTCTATGGGAGGTCCTCTACAAATGATCCTCATTTTGTTCCCATGGGTTTGTAAACATGGCTGCCAGGAGCATTCTTTGATTCTGATTGGTGGATTTTGGATAAAATATTCTCCTCTGAAACCACAGGGCCATATGTTTTGAAACTTTGCATGGTTAATGACTGAGACACCCTCTACCAACGATCCTCATTTAATGTTGATTGGGTTGTAAACATGGTTGCAATTGTGGCTTATAGTTGGTATAGAAACCCAATGGGAAGTCACATTTTCCTCCTCTTCTCTGGAATACTGAGCCGATGTGAAGCAAAACTTGACAGGAATGGTCTATGATAGGATGGAAATATGTGGCCGCCAGAGGCTATATTCTAATGCTTAACCCAGTGCCTCTCCTGTCTGCATGAAGATCGGTACTGTCAGCAAAATACTTGTATTTTTATACTGTACCAATGACCCAGACTTAGCTGGTGCTAACTCTTAAATTCTAGGGCCAAACACAAATTTTACCCCCAATCCCCAAAATTTGCATCCAAAACCGAAAATTACATGTCCTATATGGTCCTCCATAGCTTTCCTCCACTGCGCATGCGCAGTGTCAAGGAGGTATCGAAATTGGCGCCAAAAGTCATTCTTTGTTTGGCCCTTCATCAGTTCACATCTGACTGATATTTGTGCTTGTAAATCTCAGTTTAAATGATGCCAGACACATAAATATGAGAGAAATGGTGGATCTACAGAGGAAATAGAAGGATGAGAGGAAAAGTCAGTGGCAGGAAATAATCAGGGCTGTAACTTAAATTTTTTTACGAAATTATGTTATGTTCCCTAATTTTGAGGCATGAGCCTGTTGTTATCATTCTTGCTATGAAAGTTCCACTGCTTGATCAGTGTTTCCTCTCTCCCTTTCCTTTATTCCCCCCTTGCTATTCTCCCATGCTTTGGCATATTTTCTGTAATAATTATTACTAAAATTTCTTTGGAGTTTTGGCTTCGTAACAGAATGAATTTCTGTTCTTTTCCCCATGTTGACGTCCTCACCCTCAGGTGTTTAGGCGTTGTGATCTGCATCTACCATCTGATGTTCTACAGTTTCTTCTATGGAAATCTCTGTTTTGCATCAGATAGTGTTTAAATTGGTAACTGATTTCGGGCCATGTTTATCAGTGCCTGGAGTCATGTTTCCGGTTTTTAGCTCACCTGAGCGAAGCTCAGCGGGAGCTTTACTGATCGTGATCCGTCCGTCGTCCGTCCGGCGTTAACTTTACATTACCGACTTCTCCTCCTAAACCACTAGCCCAATTTTATTCAAATGCCAATTCAGATTTGTTCAAATGAAGTTGCCCCTCCTCCTGGGTGGAGCCACGCCCCCAAGGGGCACCAAAATCTTTGTAAATCTTCTTCTCATGAACCAGCAGTAGCAGAGACTTGATATTTGGTGTGCAGCTTCCTTTTGAGGTGTAGACTCAGATTTGTTCAAGAGAAGTTTGTGGGGCTATACTTGGCGTCGTTATGGGAGGGGCAAAATTTTTTGCCCCGCCCAAAATTTTTATTTTCCAAACGGAGAGGCTGATTTGAACCAAATTTTATGTGAGGGCTTATTGGGTCATGAGTACTTGATTTATGCAAAAAAAAAATTTCCCGCAGCCCCGTGGGAACTGCAGGAGCTAAAAATAGAAAAAATTTAAAACGCCCATATCTCCAAAACTGCACGGCACCGAGAATTTTTATTTGGTGTGCAGCTTCCTTAGGACCAACAGAAAGGATTGGTAAAAAAAAATTGCCATCGGTTTTATCATAGGGCACAGTTTCGGGACTTTGAAAAAGTACTGAGTCCGCACTTTTTAACACTGTAGGCAATGGGAAAAACATTAAAAAATCTTCTTCTCCAGATCCAGCAGGCAGAATCTTTTGATATTTGGTATGCAACATTGTAGGGTGGATCTGATTCAAGTTTGTTCAAATCGGTCCCCTGGGTTCATATTTGTTCTCAGTATAGGAGCCCGATTTTGAACTTAGTGCATTTCAGGCAAATTTCTTAAAAAATCTTCTTCTCCAGATCCAGCAGGCAGAATCTTTTGATATTTGGCATGCAACATTGTGGGGTGGATCTGATTCAAGTTTGTTCAAATCGGCCCCCTGGGTTTATATTTGGGCTCAGTATAGGAGCCCAAATTTGAACTTACTGCACTTCAGGCAAATTTCTTTGAAAATCTTCTTCTCCACATCCAGCAGGCAGAATCTTTTGATATTTGGTATGCAACATTGTGGGGTGGATCTGATTCAAGTTTGTTTAAACCGGCCCCTTGGGTTTATATTTGGGCTCAGTATAGGAGCCCAAATTTGAACTTAGTACATTTCAGGCAAATTTCTTTGAAAATCTTCTTCTCAAGATCCAGCAGGCAGAATCTTTTGATATTGGGTATGCAACATTGTGGGGTGGATCTGATTCAAGTTTGTTCAAATCGGCTCCCTGGGTTTATATTTGGGCTCAGTATAGGAGTCCAAATTTGAACTTAGTGCTTTTCAGGCAAAATTCTTAAAAAATCTTCTTCTCCAGATCCAGCAGGCAGAATCTTTTGATATTTGGTATGCAACATTGTGGGGTGGATCTGATTCTATTTTGTTCAAATCGGCTCCCTAGATTCATATTTGGGCTCACTATAGAAGCTCGAATTCGAACTTAGTGCATTTCAGGCAAATTTCTTCAAAAATCTTCTTCTCCAGATCCTGCAGGCAGAATCTTTTGATATTTGGTATGCAACATTGTGGGGTGGATCTGATTCCAATTTGTTCAAATCGGCCACCTGGATTCATATTTGGGCTCACTATAGAAGCCCAAATTCAAACTTAGTGCATTTCAGGCAAATTTCTTCAAAAATCTTTTCCAGATCCAGCAGGCAGAATCTTGTGATATTTGGTATGCAACATTGTGGGGTGGATCTGATTCAAGTTTGTTCACATCGGCCCCCTGGGTTTATATTTGGGCTCAGTATAGGAGCCCAAATTTGAACTTAGTGCATTTCAGGCAAATTTCTTTGAAAATCTTCTTCTCAAGATCCAGCAGGCAGAATCTTGTGATATTTGGTATGCAGCATCCTTAGGGGGGTGAGATGCAAGTTTGTTCAAGCCATGTCCCTAGGTCCATATTTGGGCTCACTGTGGGAGCTTGAATTGTAACTTTGTTCGAAATGAGGAATTTTCTTAAATCTTCTTCAGATCCAGCAGTCGGAATGGTTTGATATGTGGTGAGTAGCATCCTTGGGGGGGAGGGGGGATTCAAGTGTGTTAAAGCCAAGTCCATGGGTCAAGCTGAGCTAATCTAATCGCTTCCCGTCCGTCGTCCGTCGTCTGTCGTCCGGCGTCTGTCAACACCATGTTTTGGTCTTCTCCTCCAAAGCCACTGGGCCAATTCAAGTAAAAGTTTGTGTGAGTGATGGTCCCAAAGGGGCATTTCATTTTTGTTCAACTCTATTTTTAAAATCTTCTCAAGAACCAGTGTGTACAATGACTTGATATTTGCTATGGAGCTTCCATATGAGGTGTAGAATCAAGTTTGTTCAAATGAAGTTCGTAAAGTAATATTTGGCTTTGTAATAGGAGGGGTAAGATTTTTGGCCCCGCCCAAAATTTCAATTTTCTGAACCGATGGTCCGGTATGAACCAAATTTGGTTTGTGGTAGTATTGGGTCATAAGTACTTGACCCATGCAAAAAAAAAAATTCCCGCATCCCCATGGGAACCCTGGGAGCTAAAAATAGAAATATTTTCAAACGCCCATATTTCCCAAACCCCACGGAACAGAGAGCTTTTATTTGGTATGAAGTATCCTTACGACCAGTAGAATTGAATGGTAAAAAAAAATTGCCATCGGTTATGTTAGGGTGTTCTGAAATGGGCATCGAAAAAATGCTGAGTCAGCATATTTGCAAAAATTTTAAAAAATCTTTTCTCCAGAACCAATCATCAGAATCTTTTGATATTTGGTATACAGCATTCATAGGGGGGTCAGATAAAAGTTTGTAGAAATAAAGCTCATTCGTTCATATTTGGGCTCTCTACAGGAGCCCGAAGTTTTAACATAGGGTAATATGGGGAATATTCTTTAAAAGTCTTCTTCTTCAGAACCACCAGTCAGAATCTTTTAATATTTGGTATACATCATTGTTATGAGGGTCAGATTCTAGATTGTTCAAACCAAGTCCCTAGGTTAATATTTGGGCTTCCTACGGAAGCCCAAATTTTATCTTTGTTCAATATGGAGAGTAATTTAAAAAAATCTTCTTCAGATCCATCAGTCAGAATGCTTTGATATTTGGTATGCAACATCTCTATGGGGGTCAGATTCAAGTTTGTTCAAATCAAATTCCTAGGTATATATTTGGGCTCACTATGGTAGCCCAAATTTTTACTTAGTGCAATATGAGAAAATTTCTTTAAAAATCTTCTTCTTCAGATCCACCAGTCGGAATGCTTTTATATTTGGTATACAACATCTCTAGGGGGGTCAGATTCCAGGTTGTTCAATTTGAGTGCCTAGGTTAATATTTGGGCTCCATATGGGAACACGAAATTTAACTTAGTACAATATGAGGGAATTTCTTCAAAAATCTCCTTCTTCAGATTCACTTGTCAGAATGCTTTCACATATGGTATACAACATCTCTAGGGGGGTCAGATTCAAGTTTGTTCAAATCGGATCCATAGGTCAATATTTGGGCTCGCTATGGTAGCCTAAATTTGAACTTAGTGCAATTCGAAGAAATTTCTTTACAATTTCTCTTCTTCAGATCCAACAGTCAGAATGCTTTCATATTCGTTACACAACATCTCTAGGGAAGCCAGATTTAACTGTGTTCAAATCAAGAGCCTGGGTTAATATTTGGGCTCTCTATGGGAGCTGGAATTGGCCATTTTGCTGAAGAATTAAAAAATTTGTATTCAGTACCCTCTAGAGGTTCTAAGATTAATCCACATAGGTTGTATCAAGGGGCTTCATAGGGGAGCTCTACATTTTACTTATGATCAAATGATGAAAAGGTATGATGCCCAGATTATTTTTGTCACTCCTGAGGGACTCCAGGATTGACAGTGTAGCCTATAGAGATGGCTTGCTTAAAGTAGACTCATTCTTGGACTCTGTTCAAATTGTGTTCTGTACAAGATGAGTGCTTCAGGCCCTGTGGGGCCTCTTGTTTTTAAAAATCTTTGTTTTGATATTTGGTGTGCAGCATCCTTAGGGGGGTGAGATTCAAGCTTGTTAAAGCCAAGACCCTGGGTTCATATATGGGCTCCCTGTGGGAGCCTGAATTATAACTTAGTTCAATATGAGGAATATTCTTTAAAAATCTTTTTTTAGATCCACTGGTCAGAATATTTGGATATTTGGTTTCAGCTTTTATTAGGAGGAGCAGATGCAATTTGTGGAAATCAATTCTCTGGGTTGATATTTAGGCTACCATGTCAGGTGAGCGCCCTCAGGCCCCCTGGGGCCTCTTGTTGTACAACTTCTTGTTTACATTGACAACGGTTACTGCTGATAGTGATTTCTTGTCTTTACATTAGTTTAGACATAGCAAGATACATTATTATTGTATGTAAGTGTTGCATTAACTTTTTGAAATGTTTTAAAAAATTTTGTCCACACTTAGGCTTTTTTGGGATCCATTTGGGCTCGGTGTTCCCATTGGGAACTTGGGCTCTTCTGAAAAAATTTTTTCTAAAACATTATTTTCTTTCAAAGATTATAATGGATTATGTTATATTATGTATCTTTATTTCAAGGGATAGTGCGACTAATATGACTGTGTATTTTTTTATTGATAAAAAAACATTTTTTATTTATAATGCGAGGATATCTTCCTCCAATTCTCAGGTTCAGTGTATTCGCACTAATTCCTGCTCTGTGTGTGTTGATTGAAATGACAACATTGGAGACGTGTGTTACGATATTGTGTTTGCGGGGAGGGGTCCATGACGGTCCTCTCTCCATAGGGTCACTCTGTATTATCATTTTATTTTTCAGAATTCAGAGTGATGTTTTCGTGATGTCTTCAACAAGAGTGTCTCCGTCGTTGCAGTGTTAGGGCTAGCGGCTAAGTGCTCAGGGTAATACGACAATTGCCGAAGAGGTCCCTAGTAGGATCGAAGGCATTGATCGTCCACTAGTCCGCCCGGTGTAGTGACCATTCATCGAATGGCTCGGCAGCCGGGTTTGTCCGTTACGGTTCTGGGAAGCAGTGTGGGTGATGCGAGCACTATAAACTTGGAACGTGCACACCCAGCAACGACGGATCCGAGGATAGTACAGAGGAAGCCTGTCAGTCTAGTAGCTAGCTCGTCCAGGTCTCCGGACCGCGAGCGAGAGAGGCTCCCTCTCTCTTACAACTACATTTGAGCCGCAATGTTGTATGTTTGTTTGTTAGTCGGAACATACGTCCAATCCTCCTGTTCGGGACGTTCCGTCACATACACAGTCCGAACTGGCTGTGTTATGGGCTTCCTCATCCTCATGTCAACACACACCACCGCACCTTGGCTTGTGACCACAGAGTTTCAGGGGACGTTCGCATATTATATAAATGCAGGAATGAACATTCCTAGGGCTCCTGCTTTGCCGACCAGGGAATATTGTCGACCAGGTTACTTCATCTGTTAGCCAAGGATATGAGGTCTTTCCTGATGGGACATTCGCATATTATATAAATGCAGGAATGAACGTTCCTGGAGCTGACAGTGGATATTATGTAAGTCACGGCTCCACAGGCCTCATTCAGGAATAAGAATGCGGTGATTTTCTGTGATGTCTTCAAAAGTGTGCTACCGTCGTCACAGTCAAATGAAGAGCTAGCGGATAAGTGCTCATGATATTAAGTCAATTGCCTAAGAGGTCCCTAGTAGGATCGACGGCATTGGCATCCGCTAGCTCGCCCTATGTAGCGACCATTCATCGAATGGCTCGGCAACCGGGTTCGTCTGTTGCGGTCCAGGAAGGAGATTTGGGTGTTTGGGCACTATAATAAGACAAAGTGCACACCCAGTGACGACGGATCAGAGGAGAGAACGGAGGAAGCCTATTAGTGCGGTTCCTAGCTTGTCCAGGTCCATCCGGGCTGCGAGCGAGAGAGGTCCCTCTCTCGTACAACAACATCTGGGGCCAGATGTTGTGGTACAAAACGTTTCGCATTCGGAGCATACGTCCGCCGCTCGGGACACTCCGTTATATAGACAGTCCAGAGAGACTGTCGATATGGCTTCCTCATCCTCACGGCAGCGCACACGACCGCACCTTGGCTACGTGACCACGGATATCCAGCCAGCTTTGCCGATCAGGGATTCCACAGCGACCAGGTCATGCCATCCGGTAGCCAGGGACACGAGGCCTGCAGACTCCGGACGTTCGCATAAAAGAAGTATGCAGGAGTCAATGTACACGGAGCTTCCAGCAGCAAAGCAACGTAAGACCGCAACTCCACAGGCCTCAGTGACGGACATGCTATCCCAAATAGCAATTTATCGCAGCATCCCAGCAGACGACAAAATCTCTTGTCGGATCAGGAATTATCCGACGACGCTGGGTCGGTACACTCCGCTGAAGCATCAGGTACGGATGACCTAGAACTTCATAGGGTCCGACAGGATGGCGAAAGGGATTCAAAGGATTTGGAGCTTTCCCTTTCGGAACAACATAAAGCTGCCGTAGATTTTATCCGGCATTATCTTCTAGAGGTTGTTCCGTCGGACCAGAATGCTGCGATGCCGGATAAGAGACTGATAGCGTCATTGGACACAAACTTTTTTGATCGGTTCAGGGACATCGTCCCTGAGTTTCCGACACAGTCCAATAATGTCACAAGAACATTTGAATTATTGAATGACGCTATATATAAGCTTGCTACCAAACCTAGCAAGGCTGGTTTCTTGTCCGCAAATGCTCTAAATCTGCCTTTCATCAATTCAAGGAATAAATTCGAAACGGCAGAACAGGGCGTACCAAGAGTTCCTCTGCGTCTAGACGACCAGGCTGAAGACTTCTATGTCAATTCCAACCACGACGTTGGAAACGACAATAATGTCTAACAGAGTTAACTTAGACGCTTTATCATACGCAGATCACCTTACTAAGACCTTAGGCAGAATATTATCAAGTTTTATAAACGATTGGGCGTCAATTACGGACGACCCCTGGGTTCGAGGGGTAATTTCGGAAGGACTAAGAATATCCTTCAAACGAAAGCCTCCATTAACTCGAAGTCCAAAATGGACTCAGCTTCCGTAAAATCCGCAGAAAAGAGATGCTCTTTTATCTGAAGTACAGTCTCTTCTGAAGAAGAACGCGGTAGAGGTCGTAGAAGACCAGGAATCACCGGGTTTCTACAGCCATCTGTTTCTGGTTCCGAAACCAGACAGCTCGTTCTGTCCAGTCATAGATTTGAGCTGGATAAACAAGCTGATCGTCGCTCCGAAGTTCTATATGGAAACAATTCGATCAGTCAGAGCGAGTATTCGGGTGAACGTCTATGCTACAAGCATAGATTTCAAGGATGCATACTTTCACGTCATGGTACATCTGACATTCAGAAAGTATCTACGCTTCGCAGTCCTAGGAGTTGTATATCAGTTCCGAGCGGTGTGCTTCGGTTTGAACCTAGCGCCCTGGGCTTTCACTAGAATAATGAACTCGGTAATGATAGATTTCCGAGCTCATTCGTCTGCGGTAACGTCGGCTGACCTGGACGACATTCTTCATTCAGAGATACGGCAACGAGTTAACGCTTCAGATCGATGTGCAGAATCTGCTTCTATTACTCCGGCGTCTCGGTTTTATAATAAACGAGGAGAAGTCGGTTCTGGTGCCGTCCAAGTCATTCACTCATCTGGGAATGAGCTTCGAGACGCACAACAATCTCGTTCGTCTGCCATTAACCAGAGCGAATTTAATCAGTTGTTACGCTCGCTATTGTCTTCACTCAGACAAAGTTACAGCGAGAGAATTCATCAGACTGATAGGGTTGTGTGGAGCTGCCGCGGATTTTATTCCAATGGGGCGGCTACGCTCTTGTCCTCTCCAAATCTTTTTGACTCAAAAAGAACAGAGTTGGAGGGTGAAGATTCTTTCGCTCGTTATGTACATCCTCTTGTAAGTCAAGTGAAACAGATTCAGACTTGGGCAGATATTCAGTGGTTTATTCAGGGAAATAACTTCCACTGCAATTTCTGGATCCGAGTTTTACAGTTTTGACGGATGCCAGTTAAATAGGTTGGGACCCAACATTGAGCCCAACGGTTTTTAAGTGCCAGGGTCCTTGGGATCCGTAGTTCCTAATCAAGCACATAAACATCAGGAATTGATGTTATTTTGGCTTGCGTTACGTCATTGCATGAATGTTATCCAGATTGCCCACAGGCAATTCTGTCCGACAATTCGACGGTATAAGCGTATTTTCGGAACTAGGGAGGTACTCATTCCATTCTGTTATTCACTGTAACGGAATGAATCCTTCTGTTGGTACTAGAACATCAAGTTCTCCTATCGGTGCGTCGTATTCTGGGTCGTCTTAACGT
This sequence comes from Pictodentalium vernedei, assembly GCA_031216915.1. Lineage (NCBI taxonomy): Eukaryota > Metazoa > Mollusca > Scaphopoda > Dentaliida > Dentaliidae > Pictodentalium > Pictodentalium vernedei. Next base: position 552,088,081 of record CM062297.1, on the reverse strand, counting down.
ATTAGCGGACTCCCTTTCACAAAAGGGCCACTTGTTGCAGTCAAATGGACTTTTAACAAGTATTTATATCAGATTTGCTACCTATGAGAGCAGCCAATGATGGACTTATTTGCGACGCATCTCAACAATCAGTTGCAAGTGTATGTGTCAACATGTTCGGATCCTCGAGCGTTTGCAGTTGACGCTCTATCCATCTCGTGAGACAGGATGATAGGATATGGGTATCCTCCAGCGCCGTTGATTCAGCAGATATTGCTTAAGTTAAATAATCTCAATGCAATTCTGTTGGTAGCACCTCTGTCTCCACAAAGACCGTGCATTAATCTATTTAGGTGTCTGTTGTGGCTTATGCTGTGGAAGCTTCCTCCACAGTTTGGTCCATTCTATAGCTAGATGGATTCTATTAGCTTTCAGTACTGCTTATGATAATATCTTCAACACAGCAGTCTGCGATTAAGATTTTAGCTCTTGAAGTAAGAGTTCTTTCTACTTCAGAGGCTTATGCTAATATTGTTTCTATTACAGTTCTAATGACGGCTGCATATAAGTTTTAGCCTTTCACTTGCACGAGTTTATACCTCAAAAAATCCATTTCTAGAGACCGGCATTGTTTAGTTTCGTTATCTGTTGCTCAGAATGTCGTCCACTAAACAGTTGCAACTATAGTTGTGTAGGCTTTTGGTTCCGGCAGTGACTCGGTGCTGCCGCCCTCTTCACTCTGGGGTATTTTTTGACCCAGGGCAAGGGCAAGGGGGGGGGGGGGGGTGTTCCCTGAGGTCACCTGCTTTATAGAGAAAAGCAAGTGAATACCTCCCTTAGAGTCAGTAATTCTAGTCGGTACCGGGATGATTTTTAAAGTGTAAAGATAATGTTTTACTCATCCATGTAATATTTTTAAGTGTACCTCGGTGTTTAGTATTTGTATATGTCACATATCATGCAGACGTTAATATACAATTATCGGTCACTTTTAGTGAATTTAAGAGTCTCATTTATCTGGACTACTTTGTTTATCGGCTTTCCTTTAAAAATAATTACCGTAATGGATTATACTGGAGGTTAATAGACATCAGTGATGTTATTATGCTCAAGTATAGAATGGTGTTGTGTCTTTCTCGTTTTGATGCAGAATAGAAAGATACATGTAAAGCCTATTTCTCCTTTCTCCTTGAGGGGATAATTCTGTATATATATAGTTGAGTTATTGGATTGTTTTATGTCCTAGGCCCTCCAACCTTTTTACTATTCAGCTAAGTCTGGGTCATTGGGACAGTATAAAAATGTTAAAAAATTTATAGTAATTTATATATTTTTTATACTTACCAATGACCCAGACGGGGATGGCCCTCCCATGAGTTGGGAACTCATACCTCCCCGCTGAGTACATAACGCTTTTCCAGGCACTGCTTGTAAGAATGACTTTTGGCGCCAATTTCGAGACCTCCTTGACACTGCACATGCGCAGTGGAGGAAAGGTGTGGAGGACCATACAGGACATGTAATTTTCGGTTTTAGATGCAAATTTTGGGGATTGGGGGTAAAATTTGTGTTTGGCCCTAGAATTTAAGAGTTAGCACCAGCTAAGTCTGGGTCATTGGTAAGTATAAAAATTATATAAATTACTATATATTTTTTAACTTTTTGAGAATCTGGTCATCATGATAGCCTACAAATTGGATCTAATGTCTCTTTATCTAAGTTAATAAAACTTTTCTATAAATAGACCTTGAACCCTTAGGTTAATTCCTGAGTGGAATTTAGCTTGGGTTCTTCTGAAGCTAAAAGAAGCGTCATTTGAGCCTCTTGATACATTGGGCTTCAAATACTTACCTTATAAGACAGCTTTTCTCTTAGCCTTCTCTTCTGGTAGAAGAGTTAGTGAGCTTCATGCACTATCTGTTGATTCTCACTATAGTGTTGGTAATACTATTACATTGATTACTAAAGTTGGATTTTTGGCTAAGAATCAGGCTCCTAATAAGTACCCTGAACCTATTGTTATTAAGGCTCTTCCGTCTTCAGACAGTCATAGGTCTTTACTTTGTCCAGTTAGAGCTATGCGTATTTACAAACATAGATTTGAGTTTATCAGAAAGGGACGTAAGCGTTTCTTTCTGTCTCTGCTGCCTAATAGAAAGGACATTACGGTCCATTCTATGCAAGGTGGATTCAATTAACTTTCCGCACTGCTTATGAAAAATTATCTTCAACTCGGCAGTCTGTGCTTAAGATTTTGGCGCATGAAGTAAGAGCACTGTCTACATCTTGGGCTTATGCTAATAGTGTGGCTATTACCAATTTGTTGAAGGCTGCATATTGGTCTCAGCCTTCCACGTTCACAAATTTTTATCTTAGAATATTGAGTCCATTTCTGGCGACCTGTATTGTTTAGGTCCGTTATCTGTTGCTCAGAATTTCGTCCACTAAACAGTTGCAACTATAGTTATGTAGGCTTTCTGTTCCGGCAGTGACTCAGTCCTGCTGCCCTCTTCGTTCTGGGGTATTTGACCCAGAGCAAGGGGAAGGGGGGGGGGGGGGATGGTGTTCCCTTATATCACCTGCTTTATAGTGAAAAGCAAGGGAATACCTCCTCTGGAGTCAGTAATTCCGAGTCGGTACCGGGATGGTTTTAAAGTGTAAAGCTAATGTCTATCTCATTTATGTAATATTTTTAAAGTGTAGCTCGGTGTGAAGCATTTGTATATGTCACGTGTCATACAAGCGTTAATATACAATCCTCGGACACTTTTAAATGAGTATAAAGAGTCTCATTCTCTGGATTATCTTTATTTATTGGCTTTCCTTTTAAAACAATTAGTATAATGGGTTATACTGGATGTTAATAGAGATCATTGATGTTATTGTGCTCAATTATGGAATGGTATTATGTCTTTCTTTTTTGGTATAAACAAGAAAGATACATGTAAAACCTGTTCTCCTTTTCTCCTTGAGGGGATAATTCTGTTTACTTGTAATTGAGTCTATTGGATTTTCCTTTTTGTCCTAGGCCCTCCAACCTTTTTTCTGTTCAGCTAAGTCTGGGTCATTGGTACAATATAAAAATGTTAAAAAATTTATAGTAATTTATATATTTTTTATACTTACCAATGACCCAGAAGGGGATGGCCCTCCCATGAGTTGGGAACTCATACCTCCCCACTGATCACATAACGCTTACCAGGCACTTGTTGTAAGAATGAGGATTTGGCGCCAATTTTGGTACTTTCTTGACACTGCGCATGCGCAGTGGATAAAAGTATGGAGGACCACATAGGACATTGATTTTTTGGATTTTGATGCAAATTTTGGGGATGGGGGGGGGGGGGGGCAAAATTTGTGTTTGGCCCTAGAATTTTAAGAGTTAGCATTAGCTAAGTCTGGGTTATTGGTAAGTATAAAAAATATATAAATTACTATAAATTTTTTAACTTTCTGGAAAACTATCTGTGAGAGCTTTCCAGAAAATGATGTCAGCTTCTGGTCTTAACAGTGTAGGGACAGAAAGATGCATAGTTTATCGTGGTTATCCTACAACTTATTTTAACTTGTACTGTAAACAGATTTGTAGCTATACATGTAATTATGTTAATATACAGAGTCAAAAAAGAAAGTATAATAAACTTGAGGAGCAATTTTTAGCTCAACTTGACAAAGTCAAGCTGAGCTATTGCCATCACTTCTCGTCCGTCGGCCACAATTTCCTTTGGCACACCTCACAGGTCGCATTTATGATCAGATTGTTTTGAAACTTGATATGCATGTTTGGGGTGACCTCTAGATGGGAACTATCGATTTTCTTCAATTTCTGTCAAAAACTGTTGCCGTGGCCAACGTTCTTTGAACTTAGTTTAGTCAGACCTCAATATTTCCCTTTGGCACACCCTACAGGGCACATTTATGATCAGATTGCTTTGAAACCTGGCATGCTTGTTTGGGGTGACCTCTAGATGGGAGCTATCGATTTTCTTTCATTTCCGTCAAAAAATGTTGCCACGGCCAACGTTCTTAGAACTTAGTTTAGTCAGACCTCAATATTTCCATTTGGCACACCCTACATGGCACATTTATGATTGGATTGCTTTGAAACCTGGCATGCTTGTTTGGGGTGACCCTAGATGGGAGCTATCGATTTTCTTCCATTTCCGTCTGTCAAAAAATGTTGCCGCTGGCAATGATCTTTGAACTTAGTTTAGTTTAGTCTGGCATCAATATATTTCTTTGGCATGCCCTACAGGGTACATTCAGGGGCAGAATTTCGACGCGAATCCGTGAATCGATTCGCCTAAAATACCAAGTGCACAAATCTCGGTGAATTCGCTCAAAAATTGGGAATAAAGTTTGTTTTTTTTTTTTGCATTTTCATCAACATCGCAAACATGTAGACACCTGATTAACTGCAAATTTCAACTCCCAAATAATCGCTCTATGATTCATCAAGAGATGCGGATTGAACCAAAGTTGCAGCTGTGCAGACGTCATTGCGAGAGCTTCCTGTAAATTATTATTTACAGTTCGAACTTTTGGAGGTTACAGTGCACTTCGAACACTGTCACAGAAATTGAGAATGGTTCAGAGGTAACTAGAGCTGCAACGGTTCACCGCGGTCTCGGTGCACCGTCTGCGGTATTTTCCACGGTACAATACTCGGTTCATTCAGCCTAATTTTCGGTACGCTCACGGTACAGCGGTCGCAGCAGGAGAATTCCAACACCCCCAAAAGAGGGCCCATGAAGTCAGATGTGAATTTCAAGGAAACCCTCCGCAATATCAAACTGTTACTCCCTTTCCCTCTCTCTGAAAAATAGAAGGGGCTTGCCCCTATACCCCCCATCCCGCACACACACGCACGCACACACACACAGTAACTCAGCCGAATCATCAGAATTTATTGGGAAATAGTGGCATATAATCTTGGTGGATAATATTTGTAATAGTTGGTGAGGTCAGTATTTAAATAGAAAAAAACTTTATACACACGATTTCAAACATTCATTTTAAAAATTTTACTTATTCAAATCACTTGACAATAAAAGTAAGTGTGGAATTTCAAGTCCACAAAACAATCGGATGTGGTGGGGTCTTCCACGAAGTTGGTGCTGTTCAAGTTTGTTCAAATCGGCTCCCTGGATTCATATTTGGGCTCACAAGAGAAGCCTGAATTTGAACTCAGTGCATTTCAGGCAAATTTCTTAAAAAAATCTTCTTCACCAGATCCAGCAGGCAGAATCTTTTGATATTTGGTATGCAACATTGTGGGGTGGATCTGATTCAAGTTTGTACAAATCGGCCCCCTGGGTTCATATTTGGGCTCAGTATAGAAGCCCGAATTTGAACTTAGTGCATTTCAGGCAAATTTCTTAAAAAATCTTCTCCAGATTCAGCAGGCAGAATCTTTTGATATTTGGGATGCAACATTGTGGGGTGGATCTGATTCAAGTTTGTTCAAATCGGCCCCCTGGATTCATATTTGGGCTCACTATAGAAGCCTGAATTCGAACTTAGTGCATTTCAGGCAAATTTCTTTTGAAAATCTTCTTCTCAAGATCCAGCAGGCAGAATCTTTTGATATTGGGTATGCACCATGCTTGGGGGGGGGGGGGGTGAGATTCAAGTTTGTTCAAGCCAAGTCCCTGGGTTCATATTTGGGCTCACTGTGGTAGCCCGAACTATAACTTAGTTCAAAATGAGGAATTTTCTTTAAAAATCTTCTTCAGATCCAGCAGTTGGAATGTTTTGATATTTGATATGCAGCATCCTTAGGGGGGTAAGATTCAAGTTTGTTCAAGCCATGTCCCTAGTTCCATAAAATTTGTCGCTCATGACTTCATTCCTTTGTAGTGTTGATGAACCATGTCTAACTGAATGTGACCCCAAATACTTCTTTGAACCACTTTGGCCGGTGAGCGATTGAGGCTCCTTGGGGCTCTTGTATATATCTTCAGGTTACTGATGTTCCTAGATGTATAGTTTTTGGTGTAAATCTGTTATTTTGATCCTGAGATATTAACCCTTTATCCTTCAAACTGAAAATTCCTCCAATCCATTTGGCATTCAATAACTTGAAAATTATTGCTTGGTTGGTCAAGTTACTTTATATTTGTGTTCAGGTTACTGATGTGCCGAGCTGTATAGTTTTTGGTGTAAATCTGATAATTTGATCCTGAGATATTAACTTTTTATCCTTCAAATTGAGAATTCTTCCAATCCCTTTGGCATGAGATAACTCAAAAAATATCAATCCAGTTGTCATGTTACTTTATATATATATTCAGGTTACTGATGTGCCAAGCTGTATAGTTTTTGGTGTAAATCTGATAATTTGATCCTGAGATATTAACCCTTTATCCTTCAAATTGAAAATTACTCCAATCCCTTTGGCATTCGATAACTTGAAAAATATTGCTTAGATTGTTAAGTTACTTTTTATTTGTGTTCAGGTTACTGATGTGCCAAGCTGTCTAGTTTTTGGTGTAAATCTGATAATTTGATCCTGAGATATTAACCCTTTATTCTTCAAATTGAAAATTCATCCAATCCCTTTGTCATGAGATGACTCAATCCGATTGTCATGTTACTTCATATATGTGTCCAGGTTACTGATGTGCCGAGCTGTATAGTTTTTGGTGTAAAACTGATAATTTGATCCTGTGATATTAACCCTTTATCCTTCAAATTGAGAGCTCCCCCAATCCATTTCTTCACCATGCAATAACTCAAAAAATTTTAATCCAATTTATATCGGGTTACTTTATATATGTATTCAGGTTACTGATGTGCTGTGCTGTATAGTTTTTTATGTAAATCTAATAATTTAGGGGGCGTGGTGGCTCAGTTGGTAGAGGTGCAGGCTGCAAGCCGAGAGGTCCTCGGTTCGAATCCCACCTGCGGCAACCGCGTTGTGTCCTTGGGCAAGACACTTCACCCCGATTGCCTACAGGGGGGCACGATGACGCTGTGTACTGAGGCGTACTGCACGTCGATGGTGCGCATGTCTTCAACCAATCTAACCCTGCCTGTGCTGCGGTGCAGAGTTCAGAGTTACGATGTTGGGGTTCTGACAACTGCTCGTCGTTGCTTGGTGGTTCTCTCCGGGTACTCCGGCTTCCTCCACCCGTAAAACTGTCACCGTCACGATTAGCCATTGTGCATAAGTATGTGACCTTAAACACCAATAAATAAATAAATATCTAATGATTTGATCTGGAGATATTAACCCTTTATCCATCAAATTAGGCACTCCTCCAATCCATTTCTATATGTACCCATACCATGTATGGTGTACATAATATTGGCATCCGGGGTGGCCCTCCGTCATACCGCTTTCTACTAGTTGTGCGTATGGGTACACATCTGACGATTTAATCAGCCTATTTTTCTAATTTTTTAAATGTTGATATTTTTCAGCTTAATATTTCCTATCCAGCCACCGGCTGTCAGAAGCTGATTGAAATTGAAGATGAAAAGAAAATGAGGCCATTTTATGATAAACGTATATCAGCTGAAGTCAGTGCTGAACATCTTGGAGATGAATGGAAGGTATTTTTTATGTTCATAGGAAACCAGTCAACTTGAAAGTTCATTTTTCAGTTAGAAATTTTGAAATTCACATTATTCTGTTATCCAAAATGTGTTAACACTTTACCCAACACTGACGATATCAAAATTTATTATTTTAAATATAATTTTTTCAAATTTTTCAAAAAATTTCAACAAAACCATATCATGTGACCCCTCGTTGGAACGAGCTCGTTCCAACGAGGGGTCACATGATATGGTTTTGTTGAAATTTTTTTGAAAAATAATATTTTTTCAACGACTAAAATTGCATATTACGCGGGCGGATGCGGCCGATTCATTTGGTAAAGGGTTAATCGTTAATCAGGCCTTGACTTTGTAGTGTGTAATTGTCTTTGCATACCATGCAGAATTCATTTGGATTTAGGCTTGTCATGATTAATCAAGATGTTGACTAATCATCTTTCAAAGTCAATGATTATAGGTTTTCATCCTTCCATTACTGCTGAATCATTTGTGATTACTCTCCTCCCCATCATTCCCGTAATAAGTGTCAGAGGCTGAAGAAAATCAAAATGCATTGTAATTGATATGGGAAAGAGGTTTAAAGATACATACAACACATGACACCAGGTCTGGTATTCTAAAAAGTAAAGGGAGTGCAAATAATTGCCCTTCTCAGTTTTTCAAGGAGTGCAATTGCCTTCTTAACTGGTTGAGGGCTAGATTATTTTTGGTGATCTGAATTTGTTATTCAAAATTTGTTCTATTATAAATGATTGGAGATAGAACCAATCATTTGTAATAGAACAAATTTTGAATAACAAAATTATTTGTAAGCCCTGATAATGGTTTCTAGTACTAAACCAGTTAAGTCTCAGTGCAGATATTATTAGACTCTGACCACCTCAGGTCCATACCTGAGCCTTGGCTCATGTTTGGGCTTGAGATGGCAAAAAAGGCCGAATTTTCCTCATGCGAAAAGAATGTCTGGCCCAAGAAACTAATGACGAAAAATGTTGTTTTCTATATACGTATTTTTAGAGGTCTCAGAGTACAATTAAAGTTGACTTTGGATTCAGATTGTGTTTAGAATGCAATGGACTTCCACCAGTGGGTGGAGATTTCCTAAATAAAAGCATGCAAATTTAAAACCACATCAGAAAAACAGACAAAAATAGCTTCTCAGTTTGAGTGGGGGGAGGGGGGGGGGTGGTCCATTATTTTTCCGACGGGTAAGATTCCATGGTGTTGTGGGGAGGAAAGCAAACATTGACTTTCAGCCAGATTCGGGCTGTGTCTGTCATGATCCAGTTGAAATTCTCTGTCTACATTTTTATACCCCCCGCTTCGAAGAAGTGGGGGCTATATAGGAATCGCCCTGTACGTCCGTCCGTCCGTCCGTCCGTCCGTCCGTCCGTCCATCCGTACGTCCGTCCGTACGTCTTTCCGGACATGAAATTCTTGTGTGCGCAACTCCTCCTACATTTATCAATCAATTTGGACAAAACTTTTCAGACATCATCACTACTAAGTGAACATGCGCATATTCCAAGATTTTTGATCTGCGACAATTTTAACCAGGTTTTCTCCCTTTGACTTAGATTTATTGTGTCTTTCCATCCGAACAAATTCTTGTGTGCGCAACTCCTCCTACATTAATGAACCGATTTTGATAAAACCTTTCAAACATCATCTCTACTAAGTGAACATGTGCATATTCCAAACTTTTTGATCTGCGACAATTTTAACTAGGTTATCTCTCTTGAACTTTGATTTAATATGGGTTTCTGCATGAAATTCTTGTGTGCGCAACTCCTCCTACATTTATCAATCAATTTGGACGAATATTTACAGACATCATCACTACTAAGTAAACATGCGCATATTCCAAAATTTTTGAGCTGTGGCAATTTTAACTAGGTTATCTCCCTTTAACTTAGATTTATTATGGGTTTCTACATGAAATTCTTGTGCGTGCAACTCCTCCTACATTTATCAATCAATTTTGACGAAACCTTTCAAACATTATCACAACTAAGTGAACATACGCATATTCCCAAATTTTTGATCTGCGACAATTTTAACCAGGTTATCTCCCTTTAACTTGGATTTATTATTGGTTTTCAAATGGGATTCTTGTGTGTGAAACTCCTCCTACATTAATGAACCGATTTTGAATACATGTTGCACATTGTAAATGCGTTTTTCCAAATGTAAACCATATATGTGTGGGCTCTTTAAGTATTCAGTGCTGTTCTGTGGAAGGCCACATGCAAATACAAATTTCAACAACAAAAAATGATCTTTATGAATACATTTCCTTATGGCCTTTGCCTACATGATCAGAAGTGCATTCCTCTAAAAACCCAAAGCGGGGGTATTAATCACCTTCAGTGATAGTTCTAGTTTAATCAGGATTCCAGAACATACTGTAAGTCTTTGAAAACCTGTGAATTTATAAAAGAAAATCCCAGTTGTGAAAATCTTCAAATTTCCACCAATTTTCGAAATATCATTAAAAATCATTGAGTTTGACTTGTTAACGTTTTATTTTATCTTGTTGCTTTTCATTATGACCAAGTTTCAAGATTCTTGGCATGAAACTCGAGTGGTTACAAGAAGTAACCAATATTCATGAATTGCGTTGTAAATTATGCCAAAAAACCAAATGGTTAAACGTATGGCGAATTGCAATCGCTTTAAAAAAGTGCATGCTCAAAACAGACTGATACAAATCTAAGTTGACAAGGTTGAACAGTGGCTCAGTGGTTAGGGCATTGGACTTCAAACCAAAAGATCCATGGTTCAGTCCCCACAGTGGTAACTGCTTTGTGTTCTTGGGCATAGCACTTAATCCTGATTGACCTTGTGGGGCACAGTAGCGTCCTGTACTAAGGCGTACCGCTTGTCCATGGTAAACAGGTCTTAACCGGTGCTAACCCTGCTTGTGTGAAGTTAGTACGCGGGGAGTCTTGATGGTTGCTTATCGTTATTCGGTGGTTCCCTCTGGGTGATCCGGCTTCCTGCACCCATAAAATTGTTCGACACTGGGTGAGCTTGGCTGGCATAAAAGTGTCATTAAACCCCAATAAATAAATAAATCTAAGTTTACAAAAAAAACAGCCAAATCAAAGTTACCAGGAACCAAATCACCTTGTAGGTACTGTACTGTCAAGTTCAGGGCTATTTATCTTTGCTCTTCGGCGTCTTGGAAAATCTTGGAATTTTGCTAAAAAATGTCTTTAAAAATCTTTGAATTTGGTTATTAAAAATGCTCAGGAACCAAGCCTAGAAAAATAAGCAATCTGTCATTTGCAGAATGAGGTCCACTGTGTTCCTCTTTCTGTTTACGTCTGAGACCTTTAGTCCCTTACCGGCATCGCCGAAGGGGATTATAGGTTTGCACTCTGTCCATCCGTCAGCCAGTCTGTCAGTCACACTTAAGTTTTCTGGACTTTTTTTGGAAATGCTTCAACCGAATGATTTCATTTTTGGTAACCTACTATAGAACAATGACTTACAGATCAAGTTTGAGTTTCATGCTGATTGCATTATTCTTGTGTGAGTTATGGCCCTTGGAAATATGGAAAATGTCAGTCACACTTGAGTTTTCCTGACTTTTTTTGGAAATGCTTCAACCGAATGATTTCATTTTTGGTAACCTACTATAGAACGATGACTTACAGATCAAGTTTGAGTTTCATGCTGATTGCATTCTTGTGTGAGTTATGACCCTTGGAAATATGGAAAAGCTCCAAAATATCAGTTTTCTTGACTTTTTTTGGAAAGGCTTCAATATAATGATTTCTTCATTTTTGGTAACCTACTATAGAATGATGATTTACAGGTCAAGATTGAGTTTCATGCTGATTGTATTATTCTTGTGTGAGTTATGGCCCTTGGAAATATGGAAAAGCGCCAAAATATCAGTTTTCCCAGACTTTTTTTGGAAACGCTTCAACGGAATGATTTCATTTTTGGTACCCTACTGTAGAACGATGACTTACAGATCAAGTTTCATTTGCACTCTGTCCATCCGTTAGTCAGTCTGTCAGTCACACTTTAGTTTTCTTGACTTGTTTCTGGAAATGTTTCAACCGAATGATTTCTTTTTTGGTAACCTACTATAGAACGATGACTTGCAGATCAAGTTTGAATTTCATGCTGATTGCATCATTCTTGTGTGAGTTATAGCCCTTGGAAATGTGGAAAAGCGCCAAAATATCAGTTTTCCGGAGTTTTTTGGAAACGCTTCAACGGAATTCATGCTGATCACATCTAGGTTATAACATTTGTATAATTATTAATGATCATTAGTCCGGTAGGGGAAATTGTTTTGCTTCAGCGATACGTGCGCTCCTGTTCAGATTGAGGTTCAAAGAGGTAAAATTTAATAATGCTTCCCTGTTGTGCTTTAGTAATGCTACCCTGCTTTGCGGGGTAGCATCACCAAATTTACTCTCTGGGAACCTCATTCTGCAGATTAAAGACTGCCGATTTTCCGTTTTTGTTCAGAGTATCTTTTGAGAGGTATTATGTGTGTGCTTATAAAATAATGCAACATCAACTGATAATTTTCATCTGTTTATTTCCAGGGCTATGTCCTTAGAATCACTGGTGGTAATGACAAACAAGGCTTTCCAATGAAGCAGGGAGTTCTGACCACAGGTCGTGTAAAACTGTTGCTGAGCAAAGGTTCCTCATGTTTCCGCCCACGTCGCTCTGGTGAAAGGAGGAGGAAATCCATCAGGGGATGTATTGTGGAGAGTAACTTGAGTGTAATCAGTATGGTCATTATAAAGAAAGGTGAGCTCTTAATTCATTTTTATTCACTATTGATTTCCTGTGAACAAGTTTCATACATGGAAAGGTATGGAAAGTCTTGGAAAACAGTAAATTGATTTTCCAGGCCCTGGAAAATTGGGGTGGGTTTTGGAAAAATTATGGAAAATGAATAGAAACGTGTAACATGAGTATTTCTTCAGTCGAATGTGATCATTCAAAAACATCTGTACTCAGAATTTTTAGGCTTCACCTTGAATCAGTCCTTGAGTCATTGGTGTTTGGGGCTTCTTAACCCTTAAAGCCTGGTGATTTGTATACATTTTTGCCACACTTTCAGGCTTTTAGATTACCTCAATTTCATACCATTTATAGATGTTCCCAAATTAGAAAAGGTGTGAAGACATCAGGAAATATATAGATTTTCTTTGCTTATTCTACATTTGAGAATAACTTCCATCATAATATGGCCATAGAAACCCAAAGAAAGGTATGGCAATAAAACAAAAGGACAAGGCTGTTATTTCTGGTTTTAATGTGTCCAAATTAGAGCAAAAAGGTTTGCCCAAAATAAATTGAAAAAATTGAATTATATAAGAAGTTACATTATTTAACCTTTGTGATTATGGAAATTTGATGTCAGGAGTGTGGAAAAGTTCTGGAAAACCATATTGACTAGTCTATATGAACTGTGCTGTGAAGCTGATTTGAAAAGATCCAGTATTGAAAAGCACTTAAATTTTTAAAATCTCTCCACTGCTTTGTGATTTTTAAGCAAAGCTAACTTTCCATTGGTAAGATTTCTGTTTGTTTCCGATGGTTCAACAGCCATGTCAGTTGGGAAAATTTGCCTTTGCCAAAAAATGGCCAAGACAAATTGATGTTGTATCGGCGAAGATGCATTTTGCTTCCGCAGTTTATAGAGCTCATTCACATCAGGATTTTAGCCTTCCCAGTTAAGGTTTGTGACGAAAAATGCATGTGTATTATGACAGCTGACCAGAGCCACAATTACAGCAACAGTGCCATATTTTTTATACTGTACCAATGACCCAGACTTAGCTGGTGCTAACTCTAAAATATTTAGGGCCAAACGCAAATTTTACCCCCCAATCCCCAAAATTTGCATCTAAAACCAGAAATTACATGTCCTGTATGGTCCTCCATACTTTTACTCCATTGCACATGCGCAGTGTCAAGGAGGTCTTGAAACTGCTGCCAAAAGTCTTTCTTTGTTTATCCTTCAATACAGTTACACTTCACTGTTATATGTGCTTGTAAATCTCAGTTTTAAGGATGCCAGATGCATAATTATGAGAGAAATGGTGGATATATGGCAGAAATAGAAGGCGGAGTGGAAAAAACGGTGGAAACAAATGTTCAGGGCTGTAACTTATAATTATTTTACGAAATTATTACATGTTACCTATTTTCGTGGCATGACCTTATTGTGGTCATTCTTGCTATGAATTTTCCATTGTTTAATCAGTGTTTCCTCTCTCCCTTTCCTTTATTCCCCCCTAGCTATTCTCCCATGCTTTTGGCTTTTTAGTCGAGTTGTGACGAAGTCAAACTCGACTTATAGTTTGGTGAATGGCGGGCGGGCGGGCGTAAACAATTGGTTTCCGGATGATAACTTGATAGTGGTTGAACTCACATTCATTAAACTTCATACATAGGTTGGTCTTGGTGGGAGGAAGAACCCTATTGATTTTGGACATGCTACGTCGAAGGTCAAGGTCACAGTGACCTTGAACGTAGTAAATCTTAAACAATTGGTTTCCGGATGATAACTTGATAATGGTTCAACTCACATTCATGAAACTTCATAGGTAGATTGGCCTTGGTGAGGGGAAGAACCCTACAGTTAAAACTAGAAGTCCTGTCCCGTATTCTGCACTAATTTGAAATAATAGCGCGTTAGGTTAGCGCAGCAAATCATCAGAGAATCACATCTGATGCACGGTAGTGTATCGCGATTTCTGCAGAATTGTAACGCGCGACGGCTGACTGATATTCTGTACTTGAAACAGGCAATCAACAGTTATTAAGTCGCACGTCTTACTGACATGAGGTGGCAATTAAATATTAGAATTAGATACTAAGAGGACGAAATGATGTTCACTCATCTGCTCCCCTCCCCCCCCCCCCCCCCCCCCCCCCCACAAACACACACTTCTCATTATCAATTCATTTCGCGACAATACAAGAAGTATTTAAAAACGCGTATTGCGTGATTTTTGTTTTCGAAGATTGATGAGAAAATCATGCTGGTTGATTCAAGACTGCTAAACCTTGAGAAGGCAGAAGTAATGACGTTTTTATTTCGAGAATTTTTAGCCTAGTATGTATGAATCGCAGCCGTTCTTATGGAAGAACTATGAGAAAACAAGCGTGGTTGGAAACAAAAGAACGCTCTCCACAGCCTACCGAACTGACAGTGTATCGAAAGTGTTGCGAGCGAATTAAGAAATCGGAATGCTCAGATATTTATAAAGAAAGTTTCAATTTCAAGAGATAGTTGGTGTTCTGTAAAAAAAAATATGCATTTGGGTGAAAGCTCAAAAAGAAATTAATTATTCGTCGAGAACTTTGAAAATCAACAAAAAGAAAAAAGATCCCCCCCCCACCCCACACACTCCCTTTCCGGGGCAGAACCCTCAAGTCCTCATGTACCCTTATCCCCACACAGAGGAAAGCATGAGCAGCAAACTGCCAATTCCTCACACACCACAACTCCTCATCCCCACGCTAGCTTCGTTTTTTTTTAAGTAAACGGTAAAAAAAAATTCTCAAATTTGGCTGGTGGCCAATGCCACGTGCACCTTCGATCATTGAAGGTAAAACAAGGTTAACATTATGAGTTAGATTAAAAACGTCGATGCGTAATTATTTTGTGTGAGTTCATATGATGGAGGGGGGGATTTTATATCTGCCCCCCCCCCCCCCCCCACACACACACACACCCGCTAACACAAGTTTCCACCACTACATGGTTCGAATCGATGGGCATGCGGTGTTAACAATTTATGATTGATAAGGGCGGGCCTAACCTTCACAACACTTTTTCTGGGACCTACATTCCTACTCTTCCATATGTGGTCAGTTAAATTTGGCCTTTTAAAATTCATAGTACGGCATTTTTAAATTTCTCTCAAATACTGGCAACCGCAATAGAATATTAAACCCTTGGGCTTGACTTGCATATATTTTATTTTTATTTTAGAAAGATATCCATGAAACATTTCAAACAATCGTTGTCAATATTTAATGGGGTGTTGAAAAAGCAAGGGCAACTGAAAATTGTCCACATGCTCATGCTAGAAATCAATTAAAATCAGGGGTTTTTTTTATTTTCTGTCCGCGGGCGGCTTTTTTGGGGTGAATTGATATTCTGACGCATTTCACTTGATAGGTTAATATGTCGTGAGAGAGCATTTCCAAATGACTGAGAGCAATCAAAAGCCTGTAACAACTATTTATTCGTGAAAAATATCTGAAAGAATGTTTTAGAAAGCTCAGTGAGCATGAACATTGTGAACAATTTTCTCGTCCACATCTTGACACGTGGTTTGAGACGTTGAAACTTCATCTCTGTTTCGTACCACAGGTGACTCGACCCATCGTTCTTCTGAATTTCTCGTACACCGTTAACGACTGTACTTCTGATTGTGAATATTCTGTGACGTGTCTGAAACCCATCCACGGTACATGGTATATGCTTTTGTACTGAAACACCAACAAAGTGGAATTTCCACGCATTCTGGATTGTGTTATGTGAAAGAAACATTCTCAACTTCAAGTGAGCTTCGAACCAATATAAAAAAAAACAATCAACAGAACCATACTGTGAGTTCCTTGTGTTTGCTTTGTCACAGAAACTGAGAATATCATTCGGGTGGATATTCCACCCCTGGAGTGATTTGCAGACACCCCAATTATAAGGAGAAGAATAACTCGGGTCATCTGGCGAGTAGATGAGTGCAAGTGCCAAGTGGTGTTTCCTCGAGTTGAAATTTGCAGGATTTCAGTCCGATATTCCAAACAGTGGGTGGGGGAGGGGAATTGTATAGACCCATCCCACACAAGACCTCTAATATAGGCGTACAGTTCGTTTACAATGAACTGCCATTAAACCATGTGCACGGTGAAGTTTTTACTCTGCACACTTGAAAGTTGTTAGTTTTAATTTTCATAAATTGTCACCAGTTCTTTTGATTATTCAACTTTCTTGCTCCACATTTATGGAACAAATATGATTATTATTTATTGGTGCTGAAGGCTACATCAGAGGATTGCGCTATATTGTGGACTGAACAGGGAGGATTTTCTGCGGCAGTTTTTCAGGTAGCAATCAGGAATGTTGGCAATTACCATCTGTGCGTTTTTTGAACAACAGAAGGTGTGAATAAGCTTTGAAAACACTCCTGTCAATATACTAAGCTCCCGTTTTATGACTTCAATTTGGAAATGGGTTACTTAATAACAATTAGGTGTCAAATTTATATTTACATTCTTTTATCATCAGTGATTAAAGAATAATGAAGAATGATTGAAAAACTGATCCGAAGAAAAATCTGTTTGGGATAAAAAATTAAAATAAAAAAAAGACTCATTTTTTCCGGCTGCTTTAATTGTTTAAAGGGATTGAAATTCCTGTCCCAAACGCTGAAATTTTTAGAAATTAAATATTTCTAAATCAACAGGTTCGTTCACCCTGTGTTCTTATATTTAAAAAAAAATCCCTGATTTTTACAAATTTATTTTGAAAACGGAATTTTTGCAAATTTCAGCGAATTTTGTTGCTAAGCGTTCTCATCTACGGAAGCCTATTAGCTTCACATTGTTTTTAGTTATTAAATTGTAGCTACAATTTAATAAATTGTACCTACAATTTAGCTAAATTGTCTCATCCCTATTGTTTACTGATAATTTTATAAGATACACTTCACTTACGGTGAGAAGGACAAGACGGTTCGGAAAAGTTGAAGATCGGGGGTGTGGGGGGGGAGGGGGGTCATGTAAGTCGTGTTGGCTTATGACCTATTTTTAACCAGTCTGCACAGGAAGGGGAAGGGCGTTTTTCAATGAACATTGAAAAATTATTGTTTATTTAGTCCTCAGACTAATATGAACAAGCGCGCCGTTTGCCAAAACAAGAACAACTACCGCCTCAAAAACCCAGCTTGTGACCACTCAGTCATTATTTCAAAATCTTGGGGGGGGGGGGGAGGTGTCGGTCTAAATATTCTGGGGACGGTTTGACTCTGGGACGGGCGGGGTGAAATCGTTCGCCAGCCTTACGGCCTTGCCACTGAAAATGGGTTTGGGTCAAATAAATAGTGGAGACGGGGTTCGGATCAAAACGATGCGGATCGATTCGGCTAGGGGAGTCTCTGGGCGATTCCCATCGTACTGAATAGCAAGTCGCGGCCTCACTGTGTTTGTTATTATTTGGTGTAGCAAGTGATATGAACAAGGCCTTATATTGGAATGAGAAGGTTTTAAATGATATTGAAAATTTGTTGCGAATTACTTGTTGAAATTCAGACGGAGACTGAGCGGTATTAACGGTACTTGGATGATTTTTTATGGTGATTTTACGAACAAATTTATCCATATTTTCCAAGTCGAACAGAGTCAGAGATATTAATTAATTGATAAAATGTTGTCAAAACATTTTTATTAGGTTATTTCAAAACGATCACGTGCCGAGCAGTTCGTACATACACATCTCACACAAGTCTCGTCCCCGTGTTCATCAATAGCACGGAATAAAATCATTTAAAAGACGATTATATCCGATTTGGCAATGACTTTGATTTCACTGTCCGGGCTTCTTGTGAAAATTAAAACTGGTCATTTCGACATTTTTTTCTGCGTTTTTTCATTCATTGTCACGACTAATTTACCCGGCGAACCTGATTCGAAATAATATCAACTGATGTCTGAGTCCACTTACCACACATTTCTTTTCCTTATGATATGTGTCGGAGATCGATGTTAATGACCTCGGGAATAGCGCACTACGTTCTGCGTTACACAGCGCAGAAGTTATCGCATGTTTAACGAGATTTACTTGACTGTTCTGCACTACATAGCGCATTAGCTAACGAGCGTTTTCTGCACTAGACGTGACAGGACTTCTAGTTTTAACTGTATTGATTTTGGACTCGCTACGTCAAAGGTCAAGGTCAACGTGACCGTGAACATAGTAAATCGCAACAATTCCTTTCCGGATGATAACTTGATAGTAGTTCAATCTACATTCATGAAACTTCATAGGTGGGTTGGCCTTGGTGCGAGGAAGAACTCTATTGATCTTGGACTCACCAGATCAAAGGTCAAGGTCACAGTGACCTTTAACATAGTATATCGCAACAATTGGTTTCCGGATGATAACTTGATAGTGGTTCAACCTAGAATCATGAAACTTCATAGGTGTGTTGGCCTTGGTGCGAGGAAGAACCCTGTTGATCTTGGACTCACCAGGTCAAAGGTCAAGGTCACAGTGACCTTGAACATAGTATATCGCAACAATTGGTTTCCGGATGATAACTTGATAGTGGTTCAACCTAGAGTCATGAAACTTTACAGGCGTGTTGGCCTTGGTGCGAGGAAGAACCCTATTGATGTTGGACTCACCAGGTCAAAGGTCAAGGTCACAGTGACCTTGAACATAGTATATTGCAACAATTGGTTTCCGGATGAGAACTTGATAGTGGTTCAACCTCGAGTCATGAAACTTCATAGGTGTGTTGGCCTTGGTGCGAGGAACTGTTGTCACAACTCGACATTGGATCGGTGATCCTGAGCGGCATTTTTTTTTTTTTGTAATGTTTATTACTAAAATTTCTTGAGAGTTTTGGCTTGGAAACAGAATTATTTTCTGTTTTTTTCCCCATGTTTTCGTCCTCACCCTAGAGGTGTTTAGGCGTTTTGGTCTGCATCTACCATTTGATGTTCTACAGTTTCTTCTCTGGAAACCTCTGTTTTGCATCAGATAGTGTTTAAATTGGTAACTGATTTCGGGCCTTGTTTGTTTTAGTGCCTGGAGTCATGTTTCCGGGTTGTTGACACTTTTGCTTATGTTGACAACTGTTACTTCTGACAATGATTACTTGTCTTCTGCTTAATTTAGTTCATAGCAAGATACATTAATATTGTCCGTAAGTGTTACATTAATTTTTCAAAATGATTAAAATTTTTGTCCACACTTTGGCTTTTTTGGGCTCAGGGTTCCCATTGGGAACTTGGGCTCTTCTGAAAATTTTGTCAAAATTTTTTTTTTTTTTTTGAAAATCATATATTATGTATATTTATTTCAAGAGTTAGTGCGAGTAATATGACGGTGTATATTTTTTCTGGTTGAAAAAATATTGTTCAATCGTAATGCGAGGATATCTTCCTCTAATTCACAAATTCATTGTGTTTCTTATAGTCAATGTAGTCGCATTAATTCTTGCTCTGTGTGTGTTGATTGATATCACAACGTTGGAGACGTGTGTCACGGTATTTTGTTGCGGTGAGAGGTCCATTACAGTCCTCTCTCTGTAGGGTCACTATATATTATCAGTTTCTTTTTCAGAACTCGGAGTGATGTTTCCGTGATGGCTTCAATAACCGTGTCTCTGTCGTTGCAATATTAGGGCTAGCGGGAAGTGCTCAAGGTATTACGACAATTGCTGGGAGTTAGCTAGTTCTATCGAAGGCATTGTCGCCCGCTAGTCTGCCCGGTGTCACAACCATTCACCAGGAAAGAATGGCTCAGCACCCGAGTTAGTCCGTTGCTGTCCAGGGAAGCAGATTGGGTGATGTGAGCACTATAAAACTTCAGATGTGGACACCCAGCAACGACGGATCCCAGGATAGTACGGAGGAAGCCTGTCAGTCCGATAGCTAGCGAGAGAGGCCCCTCTCTCTTGCATCAACATCTGCACTGCGATGTTGTATGCTGTTCGCTTAGTCGGAGCTTACGTCCACTCCTCCCGTATGGGACGCTCCATCGCATGACTGTCTGATGCGGCTGTTATATTGGCTTCCTCATCCTCGTCAACACACACGACCGCACTTTGGCTATGTGACCACAGATTTCCAGGGGACGTTCGCATTTTATATAAATGCAGGATTGAACGTCCCTGGTGCTCTTGCTTCGCCGACCAAGGAATACACGTCGACCAGGTCACTCCATCTGCCAGCCAAGGATACGAGACCTTTCCAGTTGGGACGTTCGCACATTATATAAATGCTGGAATGAACGTCCCGGGAGCTTCCAGCGGATATTTCACATAGGTCCGCGGTTCCACAGGTCTCATAGGGTAACATGAACTAGATATTGTTACCGTGATGTCTTCGTAACGTGTGCTTCCGTTGTCACAGTCAAATGAAGAGTTAGCGGCAAAAGTGCTCATGTAGATACGTCATTTGCCTGGAGTTCCCTAGTTCGATCGATGGCATTGGTGTCCGCTAGCTCGCCCAGTGTCGCGACCATTCACCGAATGGCTCAGCACCCGGGTTCGACCGTTGCGGTCCAGGAAGGAGATCTGGGTGATGCGAGCACTATAAAATACATTGTGCACACCCAGTGACGACGGATACGAGGATGGTACGGAGGAAGCCTATTAGTCTGGTTCCTAGCTCGTCCAGGTCCATCCGGGCTGCGAGCGAGAGAGGTCCCTCTCTCGTATTACAACATCTGGCCTCAGATGTTGTGGTACAAAACGTTCCTCAGTCGGAGTATACGTCTACCGCTCGGGACACTCCGTTATATAGACAGTCCGGCGAGACTGCTCTTTCGGCTTCCTCATTCTTACGGCAGCACACGCGACTGCACCTTGGCTATGTGACCTGTGATATTGAACCAACATCGCCGATCAGGGATTCTATGGCGCCCAGGTCACGCCATCCGGTAGCCAAGGATACGAGGCCTTCATTCTCCGGACGTTCGCATATTAGAGGTATGCAGGAGTGAACGTCCAAGGAGCTTCTAGCGGCTATATCGTATAAGACCGCAGTTCAACAGGCCTCTGTTGCGGATATGCTATTACAGATAGCACAAATTATCGCAGCATCCCAGCAACTGACAGAAACTCTGTCGGATCAGGAATTATCTGACGAAGCTGGGTTGGTACGTTCCGCTGCAGGTTCAGACATGGACGACCAAGAATTTCAAGTGGTCCGACAGGATGGTGAAAGGGATACGGATGAGTTGTATTTTCCGTTTTCGGAACAACATAATTGCCGTAGAGTGCATCCGGCATTATCATCGGACGTTGTTCCTCCGGACCAAAATGCTGCGCTGCCGGATAAGAGACGGATATCGCTACTGGATATAGAATTCTTAATCGGCTTAGGGACATCATCCCTCAGTTTCCGACATAGTCCAGATATGTTTCACGGACATTTGATCTGTTGAATGACACTATATTTATATAACTTGCTACCTAAATAGGCAGGTCAGGTTTCTTATCGGCAATATGCTCTATATCTGCCTTTAATCATTTCATTGAATATTTTGAAATGGCAGGACAGAGCATTCTGAGAGTTCTCTGCGTTTAGACGACCAGGTCAGGAACTAGTATTGTTTTACTGTCGTCTATGTCAATTCCAACCACGATGTTGGAAATAACAAAATCGTCAAGCAGGGACAGCTTAGAGGCATCATCGTACGCAGATCACCTTACCAGAACATTATCATTACGTCTCAAAGGAGAAAGAATTCTAGGATGTACAACCTCCTTAAGAGTTCTTTCAAGGGCCTCACGTAAAACTCTTTCTTTTAGTGGCAATATGGAGTTGGTTAGACGTGACGCGGCCCTGGCTACATCCATGCGTGTAGATAGTAAGGTGAAAAACTCTCTCAGAGTCGCTCTGGTCTCCAGAGAATTTTCTTCGACGGCAAGCTTTCCGCAGTTTATGATCAGTTAACCAAGAAAGCTTTAGACTCTCTGCTGTTAAAATTTGCTTCCATATAGTCGGATTCAGCAGAGAAGAGTAGGACAGGCACTTCTGGGACGAATACGTCCAAGTGAAGTTCCTATAGAGGTTCCTATGCATCCTCTAGGTCTTATTCTAGAGACCGTCAAGGTAGCGACTCAGATAGGGGCCGTAATTCTGACCGAGACATCCGGTCAGACGCCCCTAGGTCGTCGAGGCGAGGTGCGTGCCGTGGAGGACATGGCTTCTCCTTCTGCAGCCTCGCAGGACCAGGAGGTAATGGTTTTAACCACTATCATGTACTAGTGAGCGGAATGATTTGGGATTAGATTACGGACGTCTTTGGACTCAAGGGGTAATTTCGGAAGGATTAAATTGTTCCTCAAACGAAATCCTCTGTTAATTCGGAGTCCAAGTTGGACTCAGCTTCCGTCAGTCAGTAGGATAGACGCTCGCTTCCATCAGAAGTCTAGTCTCTTCTGGAATGATCGCGATAGAGATAGTAGAAATCTAGGAATTTCCAGGCTTCTACAACCATCCTTTTCTGGTTCCAAAACCAGACGGCTCGTTCCGTCCACTCATATTCTGAGCTGGATAACAAGCTGATCGTGGCTCCATGTTTCTATATGGAGTCCATCCGATCGGTCAGAGCGAGTATTCGGGTGTACGACTGTGCTACATGCATAGATTTCTAGTTGCATACTTTCACGTCATGATACATCAGGCGTTCAGAAAGTATCTTTGCTTCTTTATCATAGGAATTGTGTTTCAGCACCGACCAATGTGTTTCGGTCTGAATCTAGTACCTGGGCTTTCACTCGAATAACGAACTCGGTAATGACTCATTTCCGAGCTCATTCGCCTGCGGTAACGTCGGCCTACCTGGACGGCATTCTTCAGAGGTGTGGCAACGCGTTAACGCTTCAGAACGATGTGCAGATTCTGCTTCTATTGATCCAACGTCTCGGTTTCATAAGTAAACAAGAAGTCGGATCTGGTTTCGTCCAAGTCATTTACCCACCGGGGGATGAACTTCGAGATGCATAATATTCTCGTTCGTCTGCCGTTAACCAGAGCGAAATTAATCAGTTGATATACTCGCTATTGTCTTCGCTCAGGCAAGGTCTCAGCGAGAGATCTCATGTGACTGATACATTGTGCGGAACTGCCGTGATTTTATTCCAATGGGGCAGTTACGCATTTGTCCTCTCCAAATTTCTTTTAATTCAGAATTGTAGGGTGAAGATTATTTCGCTCGATACGGACATCTTCTTGTCAAATCAAGTGAATAAGAGATTCAGACTTGGGCAAGTTTTCAGTGCTTAACTCAAGTAGTTCCACTGCAATTGCAGGATCCGAGTTTTACAGTTTTGACGGATGTCAGTCAAACACTTTGGGTAGTTTTAATAAACCCAACGGATTTGAAGTGCCAGGGTCTTTTGTTTCCGTAGTTCCTTATCAAGCACACAAACATCAAGAATGATGTCGTTTTGGCTTGCGCTACGTTATTGATGAACGTTATTCAGAATGCTCATATGCTAATTCTGTCCGACAACTCGACGGTATTAGCGTATTTTCGGAATTATGGAGGCACTCATTCCATCCTGTTATTCATGTTAACGGAAGGAATCTTTCGGTTGGTACTAGAACATCAAGTTCTATTGGTCCGTCATATTCCGGGTCGTCTGAATGTATTAGCGGACTCCCTTCACGTAGGGGCCGTTTGTTGCCACCAGAATGGACTTTCAATAAACCAGTATTCAATCAGATTGCTACCAAGGAGAGCGGCCAATGATCGACTTTTTCGCGACGCATCTCAACAATCAATTGCAGACGTATGTGTCACAATGTTTGGATCTTCGAGCATTTGCAGTAAACGCTCTTTCGATCTTGTGAAACGGAATAATAAGATATACGTATCTTCCAGTGCCGTTGATTTAACAGATATTGCTCAATGTAATTATTTCAATGCAAATTCTGTTGGTAGCTTCTCTAGATCCACAAAGACTGAGGATTAATTTACTCAGGCATCTGTTGTGGGACATGCCGTGGAAGCTTCCTCCACATTTTGGTCCATTCTGTGGTCAGATGGATTCAATCTACTATCAGTTCTCAACTTCTGCTAATGATTATATCTTCATTCAGCAGTCTGTGCTTTAGTTTTAAGCTCATGAAGTATAGGCTTAAGCTAATAATGTTGATATTACAGATCTAATGAGGGCTGCATATTGGTCTTAGCCCTCCATTTTCACGATTTTGTATCTGAGAATATTGAGTCCTTTCTGCAGATCTACATTGATTTGTTCCATTATTTTTTACTCAGAATGTCGTCTACTAAACAGTGGCAACTATATGTGTATAGGCTTTCGGTTCCGGCAATGACTCTGTCCTGCTGCCCTCTTTGCTCTGGAGTATTTGATCCAGGGCAAGGAGAAGAGGTGGGGGGGGGGTGTTTCCTTGGGTCACCTGCTTTATAGTGTAAAGCAAGGGAATACCTCCCTTGGAGTCAGTAATTCCGAGTCGGTTCCAAGATGATTTTAAAGGGTAAAGCCTATGTTTACTCATCTTGTGTAATATTTTTTTAGTGTTGATTGGTGTGAAGTATCTGTATATATCTCATGATTAATTGGGCGTTAATATACATTCTTCGAACACTTTTAAATGAGTATATAGAGTCTCATTTCGCTAGACTCCCGTATTTATTGACTTTCCTTTAAAAAATATTAGTAGAAAGGGTTATACTATATGTTTTAGAGATCATTGAGCTTATTGTGCTCAATTACAGATTGGTGTTGTGTCTTTCTTTTTTGATACAAATAAGAAAGATACATTTAACCTATCTCTTTTTCTCATTGAGGGGATAGGTTTGTTATAGGTAACTGAGTCTATTGGATTTTCCTTATGTCCTAGGCCCTCCAACCTTTTTACTATTCAGCTAAGTCTGGGTCATTGGTACAGTATAAAAATGTTAAAAAATTTATAGTAATTTATATATTTTTTATACTTAACAATGACCCAGATGGGGATGGCCCTCCCAGGAGTTGGGAACTCTTGCCTCCCAGCTGCGTACATAACGCTTACCAGGCACTGGTTGTAAGAATGACTTTTGGCGGCAGTTTCGAGACCTCCTTGACACTGCGCATGCGCAGTGGAGTAAAAGTATGGAGGACCATATAGGACATGTAATTTTCGGTTTTAGATGCAAATTTTGGGGATTGGGGGGTAAAATTTGTGTTTGGCCCTAAATATTTTAGAGTTAGCACCAGCTAAGTCTGGGTCATTGGTAAGTATAAAAAATATATAAATTACTATAAATTTTTTAACTTTTTATGCAAATAAAACCTGAGTTTTGAAATCCGTATTTAATTGTTAACCATCTTATTCATTCTAAAGTCAAGACTGTTTTTAGCTCACCTGATTTTCAGTCAGGAGAGCTATAGTGATCACTCGCCGTCTGTCGTCCGTGAACATGGTGTTTGCGTCTTCTCCTCCCAAACCGCTGAACCAGTTTAATTGATATTTGAGATAATAGTTTGATATGACATCGCAATTTGCTTTTGTTCAAATCAAGTTGCCTCGCCCCTTTGGAAGGCCACGCCCAAAAATGTGCCTAAATCGTAATAAATCTTCTTCTCATGAACCAGCAGTAGCAGAGACTTGATTTTAGTTGTGCAGCTTCCTTTTGAGGTGTAGACTCAGATTTGTTCAAGAGAAGTTTGTGGGGCTATATTTGCTGTTATGGGAGGGGCAAGAATTTTTGCCACTCCCAAAATTTCTATTTTCCAAACCAAGAGGCAGATTTGAACCAAATTTGATATATGGGCTTATTGGGTCATATGTACTTAATTTATACCCAATTTTTTTTTCCTATCGCCCCATGGAAACCGCAGGAGCTAAAAATAGAAAAAAAATTAAAACGCCAATATCTCCAAAACTACACGGCACTGAGAATTCTTATTTGGTGTGAAGCTTCCTTAGGACCAACAGAATGGAATGGTAAAAAAAAAATGCTATCGGTTTTATCATGGGGTACTTTCTGGGGACTTGGAAAAAGTGCTGAGTCAGCAATTTTTAACACTGTGGGTAATGGGAAAAACATGCAAGACGACTTTTCTCCCAATCCACTGCTCTGAAAGCTTTCAAATTTCACATATAACATCTTTGGAAGAATGTTTCGCATGTTTATTGAAATCAATTCCCTGGGTCCATATTTGGGCCCTCTATGGGAGCCCAAATGTTAAATTAGTGCAGTACGAGGAATATTCTTTAAAAATCTTCTTCTTCAGATCTACCAATAAGAATCTTTTGATATTTGGTATGCAGCATCCTTAGGGGGGTGAGATTCAAGTTTGTTCAAGCCAAATCCCTGGGTTCATATTTAGGCTGAAAATTTGGGGCCCTGTTACGGACTTAGAAATTTTGGACCAAAATCCGGAATTTTGGGGGGGTTTTAAGCTCACCTGACTGAAAGTCAGGGTGAGCTTTTCTTATCACTCTTCGTCCGTCGTCCTGCGTGAAGGTGGTGTTTGAGCCTCTTTCTCATAAACCACTGGCCACATTTTAATTAAATTTCATGTAAGTAGTGGTTATATAGGGGCATTTTGATTTTTATGCAAATTAGGTTTTGGCTCATATTGAGCAGAGGGGTGTGGAAAAAATGGCCAAATTTTTTGAAAATCTTCTAATGAACCACCAGTAACAGAGACTTGATATATGGTATACAGAGTCCTTTTGAGGTTTAGAATCAAGTTTGTTCAAGAGAAGTTTGTCTGGCATTATTTGCCTTCGTTATGGGAGGGGCAAAAATTTTGGCCACGCCTAAAATTTCTATTTTCAGAACCGTTAGGTCGATTTGAACCAAATTTGATATGAGATGATAATGGGTCATAAGTAGTTGATTGATGCAAAAAAATTTTTTCTCATTTTCCCGTGGGAACTTCGGGAGCTAAAAATAGGAAAAACCTTAAAACTGCCATATCTCCAAAACTACACTGCACAGAAAGTTCTTATTTTGTATAAAGCTTACTTTTATCCAATAGAATAGAATGGTTAAAAAAAATCCCTATCGGTTTGATCACAAGGTACTTTTTTCAGGACTTTGAAAAAGTGCTGAGTCAGCACTTTTTAACACTGCTGGCAATGGGAAAAACATTAAAAAATCTTCTCCAGATCCAGCAGGCAGAATCTTTTGATATTTGGTATGCAACATTGTAGGGTGGATCTGATTCAAATTTGTTCAAATCGGCCCCCTGGGTTCATATTTGGGCTCACTATAGAAGCCCGAATTCGAACTTAGTGCATTTCAGGCAAATTTCTTAAAAAAAAAATCTTCTTCTCCAGATCCAGCAGGCAGAATCTTTTGATATTTGGTATGCAACATTGTGCGATGGATTTGATTCAAGTTTGTTCAAATCGGCTCCCTGGGTTTATATATAGTATAGGAGCCCAAATTTGAACTTAGTGCATTTCAGGCAAATTTCTTTGAAAATCTTCTTCTCAAGATCCAGCAGGCAGAATCTTTTGATGTTGGGTATGCACCATGCTTAGGGGGGTGAGATTCAAGTTTGTTCAAGCCAAGTCCCTGGGTTCATATTTGGGCTCACTGTGGTTGCCCGAATTATAACTTCGTTCAAAATGAGGAATTTTCTTTAAAAATCTTCATCAGATCCAGAAGTTGGAATGTTTTGATATTTCACTGTGGGAGCCCGAATGATAACTTAGTTCAAAATGAGGAATTTTCTTTAGAAATCTTCTTCAGATCCAGCAGATGAATGCTTTTGATATTTGGTATGCGGCATCCTTAGGGGAGGGGGGCATTTCAGGCAAATTTCTTCAAAAATCTTCTTCTCCAGATCCAGCAGGCAGAATCTTCTGATATTTGGTATGCAACATTGTGGGGTGGATCTGATTCAAGTTTGTTCAAATCGGCTCCCTAGATTCATATTTGGGCTCACTATAGAAGCTCAAATCCGAACTTAGTGCATTTCAGGCAAATTTCTTCAAAAATCTTCTTCTCCAGATCCAGCAGGCAGAATCTTTTGATATTTGGTATGCAACATTGTGGGGTGGATCTGATTCAAGTTTGTTCAAATTGGCCCCCTGGATTCATATTTGGGCTCACTATAGAAGCTCGAATTTGAACTTAGTGCATTTCAGGCGAATTTCTTCAAAAATCTTCTTCGCCAGATCCAGCAGGCAGAAGAATCCTTTGATATTTGGTATGCAACATTGTGGGTGGTTCTGATTCAAGTTTGTTCAAATTGGCTTCCTGGGTTTATATTTGGGCTCACTATAGGAGCCCAAATTTGAACTTTGTGTATTTCAGGCTAATTTCTTTGAAAATCTTCTTCTCAAGATCCAGCAGGCAGAATCTTTTGATATTGGGTATGCACCATGCTTAGGGAGGTGAGATTCAAGTTTGTTCAAGCCAAGTCCCTGGGTTCATATTAGGGCTCACTGTGGTAGCCCGAATTATAACTTAGTTCAAAATGAGGAATTTTCTTTAAAAATCTTCTTCTTCAGATCCAGCAGTCGGAATGTTTTGACATTTGGTATGCAGCATCCTTGGGGGGGGAGTGAGATTCAAGTTTGTTCAAGCCATGTCCCTAGGTCCATATTTGGACTCACTGTGGGAGCTCGAATTGTAACTTGGTTCAAAATGAGGAATTTTCTTTAAAAATCTTCTTCTTCAGATCCAGCAGTCGGAATGTTTTGATATTTGGTGTCCTGCATCCTTAGGGGGGTGAGATTCAAGTTTGTTAAAGGCAAGTCCCTGGGTTCATATATATGAATTATAACTTAGTTCAATATGAGGAATATTCTTTAAAAAATTAAAAAAAAAATTTTTTAGATCCACTGGTCAGAATCTTTGGATATTTGGTATAAGCTTTTCTTAGGAGGAGCAGATGCAACTTGTTGAAATCAATTCTCTGGGTTGATATTTAGGCTACCATTTCAGGTGAGCGCCCTCAGGCCCCCTGGGGCCTCTTGATTTTTAGCTCAACTTTGACGAAGTCAAATTTGAGCTATTGTCATGGCCCGTCGTCCGTCTGGCCGTCTGTCCGTACATCAACAATTGGCTATGGCTCGGGCTAGAGGTCGTATTTATGAACCGATCTTTACGAAACTTCTTGTGTACCTTTGTTATGACCCTGGGACGGGAACGAGTGTTTTTAGGTGTGGTCCGAAATTCAAGATGGCTGCAAGTGGCCATTTTCTACCGATGATGCAAAAATCAGTTTTTTGTACAGAACTTCTGTATGAAAGTTCTGATTTGAATAAAGTTTTGTATAAATGTTTAGTACCATGGGATACATCACATATAATACGGGTTTTTTTCTCGTGCGTAAATTATGCAAATTAGACTGACTTTGATTTACTTAGTGTTACTTTCAGAGCTGTAAGTGCCAAGCTGCTATGGCTCGGGCTAGAGGCCGTATTTATGAACCGATCTTTACGAAACTTCTTGTGTACCTTTGTTATGACCCTGGGACGGGAACGAGTGTTTTTAGGTGTGGTCCGAAATTCAAGATGGCTGCAAGTGGCCATTTTCTACCGATGATGCAAAAATCAGTTTTTTGTACAGAACTTCCATATGAAAGCTCTGATTTGAATAATTTTTTGTATGAATGTTTAGTACCATGGGATACATCACATATAATACAGGTTTTTTTTCTCGTGCGTAAATTATGCAAATTAGACTAACTTTGATGTTTTTTGGTGTTACTTTCAGCACTGTAAGTGCAAATGCCAATACGGCTCGGTCTAGAGGCCGTATTTATGAACCGATCTTTACAAAACTTCTTGGGTACCTTTGTTATCACCGTGGGACGAGAACGAGTGTTTTGGGGTCCGTTCCGAAATTCAAGATGGCCGATGGCAGCCATTTTGTACGAAATTTGGTGCAATCAGATTTTTGCACAGAACTTCCTTATGAAAGCGCTGATTTGAATAATTTTTTGTGTGAATGTTTAGTACCATGGGATACATCACATATAATACGGGTTTTTTTCTCGTGCAGAAGATATGCAAATTAGATGAACTTTGATTTTTTCAGTGCTGCTTACACACAGTAAGTACACATGTCAATACGGCTCGGGCTAGAGTCTGTATTTATGAACCGATCTTCACGAAACGTCTTGGGTACCTTTGTTATCACCTTGGGACGAGAACGAGTGTTTCTGGGTGCGGTCCAAAATTTAAGATTGCTGCCAGTGGCCATTTTGTATCGAAATTAGGTCTAATCAGTTTTTTGTACACAACTTCTATACGGCTCAGGCTAGATGCCGTATTTATGAACCGATCATTACAAAACTTCTTGGGTACCTTTGTTATTACCGTGGGGTGAGAATGAGTGTTTTTATGTGTGGTCCAAAATTCAAGATGGCCACCAGCAGCCATTTTGTACCAAAATTAGTGCAATCAGTCTTTTGTACAGAACTTCTGCAGGAAAGTTCTGATTTTAATAAATTTTTGTATGAATGTTTAGTAACATGGAATACTGAAATTATGCAAATTAGATGAACTTTGATTTTTTCAGTGCGACTTACACACAGTAAGTACACATGTCAATACAGCTCAGGCTAGAGGCTGTATTTATCAACCGATCTTCACGAAACTTCTTGGGTACCTTTGTTATCACCTTGGGACGAGAACGAGTGTTTCTGGGTGCGGTCTAAAATTCAAGATGGCTGCTAGTGGCCATTTTGTACCGAAATTAGGTCTAATCAGTTTTTTGTACACAACTTCTATACAGCTCAGACTAGAGGCCATATTTATGAACCAATCTTTACGAAACTTCTTGTTGTTGGGATGAGAGCGAGTGTTTTTGGGTGTGGTCCGAAATTAAAGATGGCCACCAGCAGCCATTTTGTACCAAAATTAGTGCAATCAGTCTTTTGTATAGAACTTCTGTATGAAAGTTCTGATTTTAATAAATTTTTGTATGAATGTTTAGTAACATGGAATACATCACATACTGTAAGGGGTTTTTTTTTCGTGCAGAAATTATGCAAATTAGATGAACTTTGATTTATTCAGTGCTACTTACACAGTGTAAGCACACATGTCAATACGGCTCGGGCTAGAGGCTGTATTTATGAACCGATCTTCACAAAACTTCTTGGGTACCTTTGTTATCTCCTTGGGATGAGAATGAGTGTTTCTGGGTACGGTCCAAAATTCAAGATGGCTGCCAGTGGCCATTTTGTACCGAAATTAGGTCCAATCAGTTTTTTGTCACAAGTTCTATACAGCTCATATTTATGAACTGATCTTCACGAAACTTCTTGGGTACCTTTGTTTTCACCTTGGGACAGGAATGAGTGTGTTTTGGGGTGCCTTTGTTGTCACTGTGCTATGAGAACAAATATTTTGGGGTTCAGTCAGACCCACTCTGGGACTCAAAGTTTTCTTTTCTAGTTTAGCATCTGACTGTCACCCACCTTTACAATACTTTACCTATACATTTGTTACAGGCTACGGTCAGTATTTATGTACAGACCATTACAATACTTTATATGTACCTTTGTTATCAGGTCATTACCTAGATGTTTGTCATTGCTGTGTCACATACTATAAATGTACGTGTCTTTTTCTTGACAAGTTGAGCTACAGTGTCATTGACACTTTCATTTATGCATTTTGATCAATTTTCAGACCCAAAAAACAAAATTTATAGCCTGAAAATTTAGGGTCCGGTTCAGACTTGGAAATTTTGGACCAAAATTTGGGAGAAAAAAATTTTGGTTTATGCATTTTGTTCAATTTTGAGACAAAAAAAAAAATTTAGCCTGAAAATTTTGGGTCCGGTTCTTTTCAAAATCGAGTTCCTAGATGAATTAGGGTGCTTTTATGCGAAAATGTTTTTACCCTATGTCCTACCCTCCCATCCTTATTGGGGGGGGGGGGGAGTTAAATATTACAAACTGGCTGCAAAATATATTTTGAAAGATTTAAGAGGGATTTTATGCAACCCCCCCCCCCCCCCCACCCCAAAAAAAACAGAAAAACACTCCATATGACCACCAATCCCACTCCCCACCCCCAGGGGTCAATTAGGCAGAGGAAAAAAATTGCTACACAATGCGTTTTGAAGGAATTAGAGTGAATTTATGTGAGAAAAAAATGGACCCCTATAAATAATTTCATGACTTCATTCCTCTGAAGGGTTGATGAGCCATGATTAGCTGAATGTGATCCAAAATACTTCTTTGAACAACTTTTTTAAGAAATCTTCAGATCCACCAGTCAGAATCCTTTCATATTTGGTATACAACATCTCTAGGTGAGTCAGATTCAAGTTTGTTCAAATCGGGTCTCTTGGTTAATATTTTGGCTCACTATTGTGGCCCAAAGTTTAACTTAGTGCAATGTGAGGACGTTTCTTTAAAAACCTTCTTCTTCAGATCCACCAGTCAGAATTCTTTCATATTTGGTTCACAACATCTCGGGGGTGGGGGTCACATTCAAGTTTGTTCAAATCGAGTCGCTGGGTTAATATTTGGAGCCCAAATTTTAACTTTGTGCAATACATGGAATATTCTTTAAAAATCTTCTTCAGATTTACCAGTAAGAATCCTCTCACATTTGGTATATAACAACTCTGGGGGGGGGGGGGGGGGAGATTCTGTTCAAATCAAGTTCCTCAGTTAATATTTGAGCCCCCTTTGGGAGCCTGAATTTTAACTTGCTGCAATATGAGGAAATTTCTTTCAAAATCTTCTTCAGATCCACCAGTCAGAATCCTCTCATATTTGGTATACCATCATCTCTAAGGGTGCCAGATTCAAGTTTGTTCAAATCGAGTTCCTCAGTTAATATTTGGGCTCCCTATGAGAGCCCGAATTTTAACTTTGCGTAATATGAGGAAATTTTTTTAAAAATCTTCATCTTCAGATCCACCAGTCAGAATCTTTTAACAGTTGGTATACATCATCTCTAGGGGGGGTCAGATTCAAGTATGTTCAAATTGGGTCCCTGGGTTGAAAATTTTGGGTCTGGTTCGGACTTCGAAATTTTGGACTAAAATTTGGTGAGACAAATTTGTTTTTATTATGCGTTTTGTTCAGTCTTTTAACAGTTGGTATACATCATCTCTAGGGGGGGTCTGATTCAAGTGTGTTCAAATTGGGTCCCTGGGTTGAAAATTTTGGGTCTGGTTCGGACTTCAAAATTTTGGACTAAAATTTGGTGAGACAAATTCGTTTTTATTATGCGTTTTGTTCAATTTTTATTGCTCTGAAATCTAGTGCCTTGGACTTCCCAATTTGTGGAGAGAACAGTTGACTACAGTTAACTCCTCATTCTTCTTATTCAGCTCTGTCAATGTGCCTGTCTTGCACCCCATGTTCGTGAACGCTCCATCGGCGCATGCGCTAACACGTTTAAGTTTGTCATTGCCATATATTTGCGAATGCTGACACTAGCACTTTTCTAACACTTGTGGCATCAATGCCACCATACTCCTTCATCCGTTGGCTTGCTAGAAACATACAAGTCGGCCTTTGACAAGGAATTTAACGTAGACAAACTCTTTTTCCTCTTGGGTTTTGCATGCTTCCGAACCGTCCTGGAGTCCAGATACAAAATTTTCATTAGCTATCAACCCATTATATCATCTTTCATGAAATCTGTGAGGTATCATCATTTTGGAGCATACGTAAGACAACTTTTTTATTTTTTAAGTAGCTTAAATCCATTTGATCCGTGCAGCTCCACAAGACTGCTAAATTTGGAGAATGGAAGTTCTGCATTGCAGTATATAAAGCTGTTCTGAATAATTTAGTGTATGAGTCACTACTTGAGGCTATGAATTTGCTGCTTATACTTGGTTGGGTTTTCGAGTCAGTTCCTGGTTGTTTTGATATTGAACTTGATGGGACGCACGGACGGTTGCACGTACTTGTAATTTTATTGGTGTGAGGGATCTTGTGACAAGCTGCTCCAGAGTTGGGGTCCATGAATTTCAAAGACATGGTCCTTACATTGTCAATTTTTCATGACTTATTTCCGTAGCGGTGATATCTTTCCAGTACGGGGATGGATTTCAATGAAATTTGGTATCAGGGGCCTCCGTGCTCCTGCACATGTTATAAAAAAGTTGCCCGCGTATTTTTCACCAGAGTTACGGATCTTACTTTCAGTTTTCAGGATTTTTTTCTGTGTGCAGCAATATCTCAACAGTGAGTGAATGAAAATCGATGAAATTTGGTATGAGTGATCCTTGTGACAAGCCGCTCCTGCATGTTATAAAAAAGCTGCCTGCATATTTTACATCAGAGTTAGGGTCCATGAATTTCAAAGATGTGCCAATTATTTCCCTTAGCAGGGAACCACAAACTTGGGAATCTGCTTCTTAATTAAGTTGACTGTTGGAGGGCAACCCTTCAGTTTTACTGATTTTCTTGTTTGTTTCTGAGAAAGAGATACGTCTCTTGGAACAAGAAATGATCGAATTGCATTCTGCTTGCAGTGAGTGACAAAAGCATCTCTAAACCTTGAAAACCAATCATAAACAGCTATGTGAATCTGATTATTTTGAATTCTGTATATGGGAGAATGAACAAATTCATGGTAATTGAATCCTTTTTAACCCTTCACCTAACAAATCTTACATATTAAGCAGTTGAAAAAAATATATTTGTCAAAATATTTCAACAAAACCACATCATCTGACCCCCTCATTGGAACGAGCTTGTCGATCCAGTTCCAACAAGTGGTCACACCGATAATGGTTTTGTTGAGGTTTTCTGAAAATTTTTTAAACAATAATTAAAATAATTTTGATATCGTATGTGACAGGTGTAAAGGGCTAATTGAATATAACCGGTTTCCTCTGTGTTATTCATGGTGGGCAATTTGTATACTCTCCCAAAAAAGAAAGTGTGCATGCTAAAATAATAACACTAAAAAAAGATATATATCATTTTCATTCATGGAAATTTTATTCAATCACAGATGAATCAATTTGTGATCAACACAAGAAATTTCATTACGCTACGACGAATACTCTTGGTGCCATGGAGAGTCAAAGACACTAAGGTTCAAACACAAAAGTCACACACTCAATATCTGGTATGACCTCCGTCTGCATCGACTACTGCTGTGCATCTACACCTCATGGAAGCGAACAAGTTCGCATGGAAGTGGGTTAGAGTAGGGTTAGGTTAGGCTAACCCTAACCCTACTCTACACCACTGCAATCGAGCACGACGATGACGTAACGTCAAAATCGGACGAATTGCAGGTCTTCGAGGACGTAAGCCGTATTCTCTCAGCCGGTTGATTACTGTTTGAGGATGTATCTGTCTCAGGTTAGGGATGTTCCTGGCTGTCGTCGTTGCCGTTTGTTGCCGGTTCCGGAGATGGACAACACGGATATACCGATCTTGTGCAGGGGTGGTAACTCGGGGTCTCCCGGAGCGGGGTCGGTCTTGAACGTCATCATGTTGTGCATGTCGATGGACTAGCCTGTCTACAGTGTTACGGTGGCAGTTCAAATGCTGGGCAACCTCTCTGTGTGTTCTGCCAGCTCTAATCATACCCAGGGCAAGGAGACGTTGATTCATTGTCAATCTTGGCATGCTAATGTGGAGTCGTTTTAACAGCAGCGCAAGTTTGAATATGAACGATAGGAAGGCCTTACTTTAGTGTTTAAATACCCAAGGATTCACACTGCTGCATGAATTTTCAGACTCTCCATGTGCAAAACATGCCTTTTCACAAACGTGCAGCACGTCATTTAACGTTAATGCAATTTTAACGGGGAAAGCTGTTTTTGTGTTCAATATAACTTATTCATGAACAGGTTAACACTCTTTACACCTACAAAATTATTTTTTTGGAGTTTGATCAATTTCTGCAATGCACACTTTCTATTTTGGGCGAGTATATTATGCAATTTTCTTTTTTCAATAAAAGAGTTTCTTCGTCTCCAGCTCGAGCTCCTCTGCTGATATTTTGGTGAGAGTATGTGATTACGGAAAGATTATATTACACATTAAACTTTTCTTTCAGGGGATAAAGATATTCCTGGTTTAACAGACACAACCATTCCCAGGAGATTAGGACCTAAGCGAGCAAGTAAAATTAGGAAATTATTCAACTTGAGCAAAGAAGATGATGTTCGGCAGTACGTCGTTAGAAGGCCTCTTCCAGAGAAAGATGGTTAGTAAAAGTTTAGACACCAGTTACGATACATAAGTACTGCTGTTAGGGCTGCATGGTAAACTGGTAATTACTGGTATTGAGAAATTGTAAGAAATGGTACTGTATCAAATTATCAAAGTTGAAGTCGATATATTATTGGATAAAAAAACAGTCTCTGTATTCTATCATCTGTCATTCCCCAAATGTCAATCACAGAAAACAAATCAATACTACATGAAACTCCTCCCAGCCTGACAACTCCTGTTATGAAGTCCATGTCAATCAATCTTCATTCAACCAATGAAAACACAGTTTGGAGCATACTTGAGCTGCGTAAGTTACAAATTAGTTTTCCCCGAACCAGCAATTTGAAACTAAAAGTTGAATATTTCAGGAGTGCTTCAAATTCAGGGAATGAATACCTTGACACATTTGTGAATGTAATCTCACATGTTCCCGTGTGGATAATAAAATTACTCCCAAAATCATCGTAGGGAGTGTTTGTTTTATTTATGCTATCCCTCTCAAAAACAGATAAAACCTGATGCCAAGTTGATCAGCATTTCCACCAACACTGTCATTGTGAACTTTGAACTTATGAATATTACTAAGCTGTTCAGTGGCAACGAAGACGTGGGTTGGACGTCCGTGTCACTTGTCCCAGTTTAAAAACAACCGTACGTCCACAATTTCCTTTTGGCACAGGTCGCATTTATGATCAGATCTCTTTGAAATTTGATATGCTTGTTTGGGGTGACCTCTAGATGGGAGCTATCGATTTTCTTCAATTTCCGTCAAAAAATGTTGCTGCGGCCAATATTCTTAGAACTTAGTTTAGTCAGACCTCAATATTTCCCTTTGGCACACCCTACAGGGCACATTTATGATTGGATTGCTTTAAAACCTGGCATGCTTGTTCAGGGTGACCTCTAGATGGGAGCTATCTATTTTCTTCCATTTCCGTAAAAAAATTTTGCCACTGCCTACGTTCTTAGAACTTCGTTTAGTCAGACCTCAATATTTCCCTTTGGCACACCTTACAGGGCACATTTATGATCGGATTGCTTTGAAACCTGGCATGCTTGTTTGGGAAGACATCTAGATTGGAGATATCGATTTTCTTCAATTTCCGTCAAAAAATGTTGCCGTTTCCACGGCCACCGTTCTTAGAACTTATTTTAGTCAGACCACAATATTTCCCTTTGGCACACCCTACAGGGCACATTTATGATCGGATTGCTTTGAAACCGGATGTGCTTGTTTGGGGGAGACCTCTAGATGGGAGCTATCGATTTTCTTCCATTTCCGTCAAAAAATGTTGCCGCAGCCAACATTCTTAGAACTTAGTTTAGTCAGACCTCAATACTTCCCTTTGGCACACCCTACAGGGCACATTTATGTTCGGATTGCTTTGAAACCTGGCATGCTTGTTTGGGGTGACCTCTAGATTGGAGCTATCGATTTTCTTCCAATTCTGTCCGTCAAAAAATGTAGCCACTGGCAACGATCTTTGAACTAAGTTTAGTCAGGCATCAATATATTCCTTTGGCATACCCTACAGGGCACATTTATGATAGATCGGTTTGAAACTTTGTATGCTTGATTGGGGTTACCTCTAGATGGGAGCTATTGATTTTCTTCGATTTCCGTCCAAAAATGTTGCCACTGGCAATGACCATCGATGAACTTAGTAAAAACTTATTGCAGTTAAGCATCAATATTTCCATTTGACACACCCTGCAGGGCACATTTAAGATTGGATCGCTTTCAGACTTGGTGTGCTTGTGTGGGGTGACATCTGTATGGGAGCTGTCGATTTTCTTACATTTCTGTCAAAAAATGTTGCCGCTGACCTTTGAACTTAGTTTAGTCAGACTTCAATATTTCCCTTTAACACACCCTTCAGGGCACATTTATGATCGGATCACTTTGAAACTTGGTATATGTGTTTGGGGTGACCTCTAGATGTGAGGTATTTTTTAATTTCCATAAAAAGTTATTGTTGTTATCACCAGCCTTTGAACTTACTGCATTTGTGCATCAACTTATCCCTTTTGCACCCTCTGTAGGGTATATTTATGAATTTCCATACCCCCCCCCCCCCCCCCCCCCCCCCCCCAAAAAAAACAAAACAAAAACATTGCCACAAAGCATTGACCTTCTACTTAGTGCATTTGTGCATTAACATCTTCCTTTGGCATGCCTCAGAGGGCACATTCATTATCAGGTTGTTTTGAAACTTTGTATGCTTATGCAGGGTGACAAAGATAGGAGCTATTGATTTTCTTTTCATTTCCATCAAAAACTGTTGCTGTTAGCAACAATCTTTGAATTTATTGCATTTGTGCATCAACATTTTTTGACATGGCCTACAGGCCACATTTATCATAGGATTGTTTTTGAACTTGGTGTGCTCATTAGTCAAGAACTCTAGATAAGAGCTGTTGATTAGCATTCATTTCTGTGAAAAAAAGTTGTCATTTATAATAACCTCTGAACATACTGCATTTGTGTATCAACATTCTTCCTTTAACCAGTCTTACAGTTTACATTTAAAAATGCATGGATTACTCTGAGTTGTGCACACACAATGATGTGTTGAAATTTCATCAAATAATGTTGGTATCAATGATTTTCAATTTTGCCATTTCATTTATAACTTACCAAGTTCAAGTTTGTCACTTGAGCTACAGTGTCATTGACACTTTCATTTACAGATGTTATCCCAGAAATTAATAATAAATTCAGATAAACTCAGTATTTGTATCTTTAACCCTTTAAGAACTGTGCTAACCATACATCACATCAGGTGCAGTTTTGGGGAGTATGTACGTACACCATGTGGAAACAGTAACAAAGGGAAAGGGAAGGCTGCAGAATAATAATCCATTCAGACATTAATAATGACTGCTTACAAGAACATTAATTACTAACACAAACTTACCAATGACCATGACTATCCAAACTTAAAATACAATGGGTCATAAGAAGAACCAAACAATGGAGAGGAAAGTGCAGGGTGCACACTCCCCATAAACCAAGTCCTTGAATTTCGGCCCTCTCCATGAAAAGTGCTTGAATTCAGTTTCAACCTTGAAAAGTACCTGGAATCTTGTACAATGCCTTGAATAGTGCTTGAATTTGGCAAAATGGTGGATTGTGATTACTTTACCAACTTGAGAACCACTGTTAAACCCAGAAAGTCGCAAACCAATCCTCAGAAATAAAGCGTAATTTATGCTTTGTCAAAAGTACAGTGTTATCCTTGCATAGTGATTAATATAACCCATTTCACACTCCGTAGTTTTCTTCAACTAAAATGTGGGGCATTCTCTTTTCATGCAGTGTTTGAATGGTAATGTACAGGTCAATTTTAACCAATCAGAAAATTGAAACGGCAGCATGTGATCTATTTGCATACTATCATGTGTTCTTTCCCCATGTTTACGTCCTCACCCTAGGGGTGTTTAGGCATTTTGGTCTGCATCTACCATCTGATGCTCTGCAGTCACTTCTGGGGAAGGCTCTGTTAAGCATCAGATAGTGTTTAAATTAGACACTGATTACTCGGCCATGTTTACCAGTGCCCGTAGTCAGTTTTCTGGTTTGTTTACACTTGTTTATTTTGACAACCGTTATTTCTGATAAGTGATTCCTTGTCTCCTGCCTTGATTATTCATAGTAAGATACATTAATATTGTCCGTAAGTGTTACATTAATTTTTTCAGAATGATTTAAATTTTGGTCCACACTTAGGCTTTTTTGGGATCCATTTGGGCTCTGGGTTCCCTTTGGGAACTTGGGCTCTTCTGAAAAAAATTTTTCAAAAATTTTTTTCATTTTGAATTGTTTTTTCATATTATTATAATGTTTTTTTTTATATTATGTATCTTTGTTTACAAGGTTTATTGCGGGTACTATGATTGATTATTTTTACAGTGAAAGATTCTTGTTCAAATTGTAATGGAAGGAAGTCTTCCTCTGATTCTCATGATTTCTGCATTAATTGTAGTCAATGTACCCGCACTAATCCTTGTTCTGTATGTAGCAATTGGGATGACAAACGTTGGACACGTGTGTCACCGAATGTTGTTAGCGGGGTGAGGGACATGCCTGTCCTCTCTCCGTAGGGTCACTCAAGTTTTTCACTCTCTTTTTCAGAGGAACAAGAATTGGGTGATGTTTCCGTGATGTCGTCTACCAGTGCACGTCCGTCGTCACAATCTAGAGAAGAGCTGGCGGCTAAAGTGCTCATGGATATACGGCAATTGCCTAAGATGCCCCTAGTAGGGTCGACGGCGTTGGCGTCTACATCCGCTAGCTCGCCCGGTGTTGTGTCCATTTACCGAATGGTACAGCACTCGGGTTCGTCCGTTGCGGTCCAGGAAAGAAATAAGGGCTGCGAGCGAGAGAGGTCTCTCTCTCGTACAACAACATAACGGTCCGGATGTTGTTGTACAAAATGTTCCTCAGTCGGAGCTTACGTCCACCCCTCGGGACGCTCCGGTGTATAAACAGTCCGGAGAGACTGTATCAAGGGCTTCTTCCTCCTCATGTCGGCGCACTCGACCGCACATTGGCTACGTGACCACCGATATCCAGCCGGCATCGCCTTCCAGAGATTCCTCGACAGCCAGGTCACGCCATCCGATAGCCAAGGATTCGAGGCCACCTTCATCTGGACATTTGCACAAGAGAAGTATGCAAGAGACAACGTCCACGGAGCTTCCTGCAGCTAAATCATGTAAGACCGCAGCTCCGCAGGCCTTGTTAACGGACGTGCTATCGCAGATAGCACAAATCATAGCAGCATCCGGCAGAAGCCCTATCAGAGCAGGAAGAATCTGATGATGTTCCGCAGCTGGATCGGGAGCGGATGACCGAGATATCCAGGAGGTCCCTCAGGATGGCGAAAGGGATATGGATGAATTGGAGTTCTCCCTTTCGGAACAACACAAAATCGCTGTCGAGTTAATCCGGCATTTTCTTCCTGATGTTGTTCCAGCGGACTAGGATGCTGCTCAGCCGGATAGGAGGCTTATAGTGCCACTGGACACCAAATTTTTTAATCGGTTTAGGGACACCATCCCTGAGTTTCCGTCTCAGTCCAGGAATGTCTCACGGACATTTGAACTTTTGAATGACGCTATCAATAAACTTGCTGGTAAATCGGGCAAGTCAGCCTTCCTATCGTCTAATGCTCTTAATCTGCCTTTCATTAATTCAAGGAATAGATTTGAAATGGCAGGATAGGGCATTCCGAGTTCCTCTGCGTCTAGACGACCAGGCTGAAGACCTTGAATTATCCATGCTGTCATCTATGTCTATTCATAGCTCTACCTTGGAAACTACAATATCTTCGAATAGAGCAAATTTAGACACACTCTCGTACGCAGATCACCTTACCAGAGCATTGTCGTTACGCCTTGAAGGGCAAGAATTTCAGGACGTACAAACGTCTTTGAGAGTTCTGTCAAGGGTTATTACCTATTCTACATATAACTCCGCCCTTTCAGTGGCTAATCTGGAGTTGGTTAGACGTGACAGGCCTGGATCTCCTGGGATGAGCACGTCCAGGGGAAATTCCTTTAGGCCTTATTCTCGAGACCGTCAAGGCAGCGACTCGAGCAGGGGCCGTAACGCTGGCCGTAATAATAGGTCAGACGCCCCTAGGTCGACGGTGCGGGTCGGGGAGGACGTGGTTTCTCCTTCTGCAAGCCTCACAGGTCCAGGAAGTTATGGTGTAGACCTCTGTCGCGTTCCTGTGGGTGGAAGGTTGTCGAGTTATTTACAAAATTGGGAATTGATTACGGAGGACCCTTGGGTTCGAAGGGTAATTGCGGAAGGAAAACCTCCGTTAACACGAAATCCAAAATGGACTCAACTTCCGTCGAATATTCTAAAAAGAGACGCACTTCTTTCAGAAGTTCAGTCTCTTTTACTGAAGAACGCGATAGAGGTCGTAGAAAACCAGGAATCTCCAGGTTTTTACAGCCATCTGTTTCTGGTTCCCAAACCAGACGGCTCGTTCCGTCCAGTAATAGATTTTAGCTGGATAAACAAGCTGATTGTGGCTCCAAAATTTTATATGGAGACCATTCGATTGGTCAGAACGAGCATTCCAGTGGACTATGCTGCGAGCATAGATCTCAAGGATGCGTACTTTCACGTCATGGTACATCCAACGTTCAGAAAGTATCTTCGTTTCGCTGTCCTAGGTGTTGTATATCAGTTCCGTGCGATGTGCTTTGGTCTGAATCTAGTGCCCTGGGCTTTCACTCGGATAATGAACTCAGTCATGACTTCCGAGCTCATTCGTCTGCGGTAACGTCGGCCTACCTGGACGATATTCTTTCAGAGATATGGCAACGAGTTAACGCTTCAGAACGATGTGCAGAATCTTCTACTATTGCTCCGACGTCTCGGTTTTATAGTAAACAAACAGAAGTCGGATCTGGTGTCGTCCAAGTTATTCACCCACCCGGGGATGAGCTTCGAGACGCACAACAATCTCATTCGTCTGCCGTTAACCAGAGCGAAATTAGTTATGCTCGCTATTGTCTAAACTCGAGAAGGTTACAGCGAGAGAATTCATGCGACTGATAGGTCTGTGCGGAGCTGCCGCGGATCTCATTCCAGTGGGGCGGCTGCGCACTCGTCCTCTCCAAATCTTTCTGACTCAGAATTGGAAAGTGAAGACTCATTCGCTCGATGCGGACATCCTCTTCTCAGACCAAGTGAAACGAGAGATTCAGACTTGGGCAGACATTAAGTGGTTAACTCCGGGAGTTCCACTGCAAGTGCCGGATCCGAGTTTTACTATTATGACGGATTCCAGTCAAACAGGTTGGGGCGCGACACTGTGCCCGTCGGATTCGAGGTGCCAGGGTCTTTGGGATCCTCAATTTTTAGGCAAGCACATAAATATCAAAGAAATGATGTCAATTTGGCTTGCGTTGCGTCATTGGATGGACGTTATTCAGAACACACACGTTCAAATTTTGTCCGACAATACGACGGTAGTAGCGTATATTCGGAATCAGGGAGGCACTCATTCTATTCCGTTGTTCAAGCTGACGGAAAGAATCCTTCTGTTTGTACTGGAACGTCAGGTTCTACTATCGGTCCGTCATATTCCGGGTCGTCTGAATGTGTTAGCAGACTCCCTTCCACGGAAGGGTCGTCTGTTGCCGTCGGAATGGACTCTCAACAAACAGGTTTTCAATCAGATTTGCTACCAATGGGAGCGACCAATGATAGATTTGTTTGCGACGCACCTCAACAATCAGTTGCAGACTTACGTGTTCCCATGTCCGGATCCTCGAGCGTTTGCAGGAGACGCTCTGTCGATCCCGTGGGATGGGATAATAGGATATGCGTATCCTCCAGTGCCGCTGATTCAGCAGATATTGCTCAAGATAAAGCAATCCCACTGCAAGATTCTGTTGGTAGCATCTCTGTCACCACAGAGACCGTGGATAAATCTACTCTGGTGTCTGTTGTGGGACATGCTGCAGAAGCTTCCTCCACAGGAGGATCTTCTGCTGCAGGGGAAATTGCGCACGCTTCACCACAATCCGCAAGGTCTCAACCTTCACGTATTTCCGTTGTGCGGTCCTTCTTGCACAGTAAGCGTTTTACAGGACGAGCAGTGGACGGAATTTCTAACTGCAGGAGGACCTCCTCTTCGCTAAATTATGCTGCAAAGTGGAAGGTCTTTCGCCAGTGGTGTAGGGATCACTCTGTGGATTTATATGATCCCTCCATTCCTGACATTGCTAATTTTCTGGTCTATTTGTTTGACGAGATCAAACTGCAGCCTGTTACTATCAAGGGTTATAGGTCTATGTTATCTGATACCTACGCTCACCATGATACAGTAATGATTGGTTCTAATGTCTCTATCTAAATTAGTTAGAAACTTTTCGATAAATAGACCTAGAACTCTTAGATTAATTCCAAAATGGAATTCAGCATGGGTTCTTCTTAAGCTAAAAGAAGCACCTTTTGAGCCTCTTGATACAGTGGACTTCAAATTCT
This sequence comes from Pictodentalium vernedei, assembly GCA_031216915.1. Lineage (NCBI taxonomy): Eukaryota > Metazoa > Mollusca > Scaphopoda > Dentaliida > Dentaliidae > Pictodentalium > Pictodentalium vernedei. Next base: position 552,043,657 of record CM062297.1, on the reverse strand, counting down.
TACATATAAGACAGCTTTTCTCTTAGCCTTCTCTTCTGCTAGAAGAGTTAGTGAGCTTCATGCTTTATCGGTAGATGATTCTCACTATCGTAGTGTTGGTAATACTATTACTTTTATTAATAATGTTGGAGTTTTGGGCTAAGAATCAGGCTCCTAATAAGTATCCTGAACCAATTGTTGTTAGGGCCCTTCCATCTTCAGACGGGCGTAGGCCTTTACTCAGTCCCGTTAGAGCAATACGTATTTATAAACGTAGGTCTGAGTTTATTAGAAAGGGATGTAAGCGTTTCTTTTTGTCTTTGATGCCTAATAGAAAGGACATTATGGTTCATTCTATTGCTAGATGGATTCAATTAACTATACACACTGCTTATGAAAAATTCTCTTCTTCTCAGCAGTCTGCTCTCAAGATTTCGGCTCATGAAGTAAGAGCTCTATCAACATCTTGGGCTTATGCTAATAGTGTTGCTATTACAGATTTAATGAAGGCTGCATATTGGTCTCAGCCTTCCACTTTCACTAATTTTTATCTTAGAAATATTCAGTCCATTTCTGGAGATCTACATTGTTTAGGTCCGTTATCTTGCTCAGAACATCGTCCACTAAACAGTTGCAACTATAGTTATGTAGGCTTTCTGTTCCGGCAGTGGCTCTTACCTGCTGCCCTCTTCGCTCTGGGGTATTTGACTCAGGGCAAGTGGGGGTGTTTTCCCTTAGGTCACCTGCTTTAAATGAAAAGCAAGGGAATACCTCCCCCAGAGTCAGTAATTCCGAGTCGGTACCGGGATGGTTTTAAAGTGTAAAGCTAATGTTTACTCATGTCATGTAATATTTTTGAAGTGTAGCTTGGTGTGAAGCATTTAACGGGCGTTAATATACAATCCTCGGACACTTTTAATGAGTATAAAGAGTCTCATTTCTCTGGACTGTCTTTATTTATTGGCTTACCTTTAAAAATAATTAGTATAAAGGGTTATACTGGATTTTAATAGAGATCATTGATGTATTTGAGCTTAATTACGGAATGGTTTTGTGTCTTTCTTTTTTGATAAAATAAGAAAGATACATATAAATCCTATCTCTCCTTTTCTCCTTGTGGGGATAATTCTGTTATATGTAATTGAGCCTATTGGATTTTCCTTTATGTCTTGGGCCCTCCAGCCTGTTTACTATTCAGCTAAGTCTGGGTCATTGGTACAGTATAAAAATGTTAAAAAATTTATAGTATAAATTTATATATTTTTTATACTTACCAATGACCCAGATGGGGATGGCCCTTCCAGGAGTTGGGAACTCTTGCCTCCCCACTGCGTACATAACACTTACCAGGCACTGGTCGTAAGAATGACATTTTGGCGCCAATTTCGAGATCTCCTTGACACTGCGCATGCGCAGTACAGTAAAAGTATGGAGGACCTACCAGGACATCTAATTTTCGTTTTTGAGGCAAAGCACATAAATTTTGGGGATTGTGGGGGCAAAATTTGTGTTTGGCCCTGAATTTAATGGAGTTTGCACCAGCTAAGTCTGGGACATTGGTAAGTATAAAAAATATATAAATTACTATAAATTTTTTAACTTTTTTTTCGAACAAAAAGTCATGGCACTTGTTAGCTCACCTGACTTTCAGTCAGGGGAGCTATGGTGATCACTCACTGTCCGTCGTCAGTGAACATGGTCATTGCGTCTTCTCCTTCCAAACTGCTGAACCAATTTAATTGAAATTTGAGATAATAGTTTGTTGTGACATCGCATTTTGATTTTGTTCAAATCAAGTTGCCTTGCCCCTCGGTAGGGCCATGCCCAAAAATGTTTTTTATTCTTCTCATGAACCAGCAGAAGCAGAGACTTGATATTTGGTGTGCAGCTTCCTTTTGAGGTGTAGACTCAGTTTTGTTCAAGAGAAGTTTGAGGAGCTATATTTGTCCTCGTTATGGGAGGGGGCAAGAATTTTTGCACCGCCCAAAATTTCTATTTTCCAAACTGAGAGGCTGATTTGAACCAAATTTGATATGAGGGCTCATTGGGTCATAAGTACTTAATTTATGCCCCAAATAATTTTCTTATCGCCCCATGGGAACCGCAGGAGCTAAAAATAGAAAAATTTAAAACGCCCATATCTCCAAAACAACACGGGACTGAGAATTCATATTTGGTGTGAAGCTTCCTTAGAACCAACAGAATGGAATGGTAAAAAAAATTCCAAGTTTGTTAAAGCCAAGTCCCTGGGTTCATATTTGGTCTCCCTGTTGGAGCCTGAATTATTACTTAGTTCAATATGAGGAATATTCTTAAAAAATCTTTTTTTTAGATCCACTTGTCAGAATCTTTGGATATTTAAGGTATAAGCTTTTCTTAGTAGGGGCAGATGCAACTTGTTGAAATCAATTCCCTGGGTTGATATTTAGGCTACCATGTCAGGTGAGCGCGATCAGCCCCCCTGGGGCCTCTTGTTTGAGTTAGCACCAGCTAGTCTGGGCCATTGGTAAGTATAAAAAATATACAAATTACTTAAAATTTATAAGCAATTGAAAAACATGGCTGCCAGAAGCATTTTTTTATTCTGATAGGTGGATTTTGAAAAATCTCAGAAACCACAGGGTCAAATGTTTTGAAACTTTGCATGCTTGATGACTACCAACGATCCTCATTTAATGTTGATTGTGATGCAAACATGGCCATAATTGCTTATAGTTACTACAGATACCCTATGGGAAATCACGTTTTCATCTTCTTTTCTTGAACTACTGAGTCGACGTGAAACAAACTGCGCAGGAATGGTCTGTAGGAGGCCCTCTACAAACGATCCTCATTTTGTTCCTGTTGGTTGGAAAATATGACCACCAGAGACATTCTCTGATTCTCATTGATGGATTTTGCAAAAATCTTCCTCTCTGAAACTACAAAGTCAAATGTTTTGAAACTTCACATGATTGAGGACTGGGATACCTTCTACAATGATCCTCATGTAATGTTGATGTAATGTTGCAAACATGGCCACAATTGTAGCTCATAGTTACTATGGAAAGCCGATGGAAAATCACTTTTTATATGTAGTTCCAGGTGTGCGATTACAGGCTCTTTAGAGAACAAGAATCAAGGCCAAATTTCACAACTAAACAGCTTGACACAGGACCTATCAGGATGACCATGGTTCAGTGTGACTCAGACATGTTAACCCTCCCGGAATGCCCGGGAAAATCCTGGGAATTCAACTTTGTTCCTGGCATCCTGGAAAAAGATCTCCTTGGGTCAAAAATTCTAGAAAATGTCAGTCAAAATATTTGACCGTTTTGAAATGATTCGAGGGTCAATTTGCGATTAGTTTCAAAAGATGTATAGTCTTGGCATTACCCTGTTAAAAAATCATTAAAATGATCGTAAAATTCATTAATGAATTAAAAAAAAAAGATATTTGTACCTTTTTTAAAGTGTATAAAATTAGTCTCGATCACCTGTTTACATTGTGCCAATTTGTGGTGACCCAATTTTAAAACCTGTTCACCAACAACTTCAGATGCTTTGTTTGTAAAAAGTTTGATTCAACAGAGAATTCCCTTTCAATCAGGGTTCATACAGGCTTGAAAAGTCCTTGAATTGTCAACCAAAGCCCTAAAAAGCCCTAAAACCTGTAATTGTCTTGAAAAACCCTTGAAAATTGGCAAACTACCTTGAAAAGTTCTTTAATATTTTTATACTGTACCAATGACCCAGACATAGCTGGTGCTAACTCTTAAAATATAGGGCCAAACACAAATTTTGCCCCCCAATCCCCAAAATTTGCATCTAAAACCAAAGAAAACATGTCCTGAAAGGCCCTCCACACTTCGCCTCTACTGCGCATGCGCAGTGTCAAGGACGTTCCGAAATTTGCGCCATTAATCATTCTAAGTTTGGCCCTTCATCAGTTAACATCTGACTGATCTTTGTGCTTGTAAATCTCAGTTTAAATGATGCCAGACACATAAATATTAGTGAAATGGTGATTCTAAGGAGGATAGAGAAGGAGGAGAGGAAAAAAAATGTGTGACAGAATATTATCAGGGCTGTAACTTAAAATTTTTTAATGAAATTATGTTAAGTTACCTATTTTCGAGGCAGCAGCCATTTTGTTGTCATTCTGATTAGTTAGTTACACTGTTTTTTAAGTGTTTTCCTCTCTCCCTGTCCTTTAAGTCCCCCCTTGCTATTCTCCCATGCTTTTGGCATAGTTTTTGTAATTATTATTACTAAATTTTCTTGGGAGTTTTAGCTGAATAACAGAATGAATTCTGTTCTTTTCCCCATGTTTACGTCTTCACCTACGGGTGGTTAGGCGTTGTGTTCTGCATCTACCATCTGATGTTCTGCAGTTTCTTCCCTGGAAGTCTCTGTTTTGCATCAGATAGTGTGTTTTTGGAAATGATTTCGGGCCTGGGTGCCTGGAGTCTTATTTTAGTGTTTTTACACTTATTGTTTACATTTACAACAGCCCTCTGTGTGAGGGGGGGATTTCTGGAAAATAATATCTTGATATTATTTTAATCATAACTAGATACATTATTACTGTTCGTAAGTGTTGAATAAATTGTTTAAAATATTTTTAAAATTTTTGTCCACACTTAGGCTTGGGATCCATTGGGGCTCAACGTTACTTTTCAGAAACTTGGGCTGTTCTGAAAAAATATTTTTTCAAAATATTTTGATTTCAATTATTTTTTCTATATTAATGGATCATATTATTATTATATATTTTGATTGCCAGGGGTTAGTGCGAGTACCAGGACTTGTTTTCTTTTCACATTGAAAGGATATTGATCAATTGTAATAAGAGGAAGTCTTCCTCTGACTTTATAATCATTCTATATGTGGTCAGTGTACTCGCATTAACTCCTGTTCTGTATCGTATGATTTCGATGACAATATGGGAAGCGTATGTCACAGTATGTTATTGGGGAATTGGACACTCCGGTCCTTTCCCCGCAGGGTCACTGTACTTTATCAATTTCTATTTCAGACGATCAAGATTAGGGTGATGTATCTGTGATGTCTTCCAACAGTGTGCCTCCGTCGTCACAATTAATGAAGGGCTAGCGGAAAAGTGCTCATGTAAATACGCCAATTGCCTAAGAGGACCCTAGTAGGTTCGACGGCCTTTGACGTCCGCTAGCTCGCCCGGTGTAGCGTCCATTCACCGAATGGTTCGGCAACCGGGTTCGTCCGTTGCGGTCTAGAAGGAATTTTGGGGTGATGCGAGCACTATAAATCAACCTAATGCACACCCAGTGACGGCGGATCGGAGGGAGAACGGAGGAAGCCTTTTAGTCCGGTTCATAGCTCGTTCCAGTCCATCCGGACGGCAAGCGAGAGAGGCCCCTCTCTCGTTCAACAACATCTGGCCCCAGATGTTGTGGTACAAAATGTTTCGCATTCGGAGCATACGTCCGGGGGACGCTCCGACATATAGTCAGTCCGGAGTAGACTGTCAATAAGGCTTCCTCATTCTCGTAGTTGCGCACACGACCGCTCTTGGCTACGTGACCACGGATATCCAGTCAGCTTCGCCAGACAGAGATTCATCGGCGACCAGGTCACACCATCCGGTAGCCAGGGACACGAGGCCTGCAGACTCCGGACGTTCGCATAGGAAGTGTGCGGGAGTCAACGTACACGGAGCTTCCGGCGGCAATGCCTCGTAAGACCGCTACTGCACAGGCCTCGGGAACGGACGTGCTTTCCTAAATAGCACAGTTTATCGCAGCATCCCAGCATCAACTGAATCTGTCGCATATTTTTTATCCGACGATGCTGGGTCGGGACGCTCCGCGGAAGCGGGTTCGGACGTCCGAAAATTTCATCCGGTCCGACGGGATACCGAAAGGAATTTGGAGGATTTCGAGCTTTCCCTTTCGGAACAACATATGCTGTTGTGTATGTCATCTGACTTGGTCTTCTACAGCTTCTTTCGTCGGACCAGAATGTTGCGATGCTGGATAAGAAACTGATAGCGTCGGTGGACTTAGAAATTTTTGGTTCGGTTCAGGGACATCGTCCCTCAGTTCCGACATAGTCCAATAATGTCACACAAACTTTCGAATTATTGAACGACGCTATATATATTATTATTTTATGCTTGCTATAACCAAGCATTTCTGGTTTCTTGTTCGCAAAGTTACGAAGATGTCTTTCAAAAGTGTGCCTCTGTCGTCATAGTTAATGAAGAGCTAGCGGCAATAAGTGCTCATGGAATATGTCTATCGCCTACGGAGTGACACTCGCTAGCTCACCCGGTGTAGCATACATTCATCGAATGGTTCGGCTGCCGGGTTCGTCCGTTGTGGTCTAGGAAGGAGATTTGGGTGATGCGAGCACTTTAATTACTTTAGTACTCACCCAGTGACGGCAGATTGAGGACAGATCGGAGGAAGCCTGCTAGTCCGGTTTCTGGCTTGTCCAGGTCCGTCCGGGCTGTGAGCGAGAGAGGTCCCTCTCTCGTCCAACAACATAGGGGACCGCATGTTGTGGTTCAGATATTTTACATTCGGAGCATATGTCTGTCGGTCGGGACGCTCCGTTATATTGACAGTCCGAGAGACTGTCCTTAATGCTTCCTCATCCTCACAGCAGGGCACACGACCGCACATTGGCTACGTGACCTCGAGTATCCGATCAGTTTCGTCATTCAGTGATTCCACGGCGAATAGGTCGCGCCATCCGGTAGCCAAGGGACACGAGGCCTATACACTCCGTTCGCTCGCATATTGGTAGTATGCACGGGGTAACGATCACGGAGCTTCCAGCGGCAATGCATTGTAGGACCGCTTCTCCTCAGGCCTCAGTGACGGACGTGCTATCCGAGTTAGCACAGTTGTTTCGCAGCATCCCAGCAATTGACAGTTTCTTGATCGAATCAGGAATTATCCGACGGCGCTGGGTCGGTGCGGTCCGCGGTTGCATCAGGTACGGACGACCGAACGCTTTATAGGGTCCGACAGGATGGCGAAAGGGATTCGAAAGATTTCGAGTTTTCCCTTTAGTAGTATCGGAAGCTGCCTTTCATATCTTCTGGCATTATCTTCCAGTGATTGTTATTTCGGACTTCATTGCTGCGATCTTGGATAAGAGACTTATAGCGTCATTGGACCGACGCAGTCCAATAATGTCATTACAACATGTGTTTTATTTTTCGACGCTATATATACATACAAGCCTGCTACCAAGCATGATAGTTTAGTTTCTTGTCCGCGTTGCTCATTTCTGCCGTTTTATCATTTATACGAATAGTTTATTTTGGCAGAGCAGGGCATACCGAGAGTTCATATGCGTCTAGACAGTGTGGTTAAAGACTGGAAATATTCTTTTTCGCCGTTTATGTCTTTTCCAACTTCAATGTTGGAAACGACATGATATATAGTAGACTTAACTTAGACGCTTTATCATACGTAATCCGCCTTACTGAGGCGTTATCATTACGTCTTCAAGAAAAGATTTACGGGATATTATTCTCAATGTAATTTCTTTTGAGGGCAGTAGTTTGTTCACGTATAACTCCGCCCTTCAGTGGCTGATTGGAGTTGGTTAGACGTGACGCAGCCCTAGCTACATCCACACGCGTGGATAGTAAGGTTAAGAACTCTCTCAGAGTCGCTTCGTTCTCGGAGGAGCTTCTCTTCGACGGCAACTTTTCGGCAATCCATGAATTGCTCGATTTACACGTTCTCTTGTCTATCTAGTGTTACAAGAGATTCAGACTGGGGCAAACATTCGGTGGTTGACTCAGAGAGTGCCACCGCAGTTGCCGGACCCGAGGGTGGCTGTTATGACGGTTGCCAGTCAAACAGATTGGGATATAATACTGATCCCTACGGATTCGAAGTGCCAGGGTCTTTGGGTTCTGCAGTCTCTTAGCAACCAGTTTTCTTCCGCGGAATAATGTTTTTTAGGCTTGCTTTATGTCATTGCATGAACATTATTCAGTAACGCATGCCCAAATCCTGTCCTTTAATACGACAGTAGTGGTGTATCTCCGGAACCAGGGAGGCACTCTTTCGTTTCCGTTATTCAATTTAATGGAAAGAATCCGTCTGTTGGTTATAGTACACCAAGTTCTGTTTTGGTCCATCATATTCCGGGTCGTCTGATTGTTTTACCGGACTCCCGTTCACTTACGGGTCGCTTGTTGCTGTCAGAATGGACTCTCAACAAACAAGTATTCAATCAGATTTGCTATCTATGGGAGCGCCCAATGATGATTTATTTACGACACAGCTTGCTAATCAATTGCAGACGTATGTGTTGGCTTGTCCAGATCTCTGAGCTAATGTTGTTAACGCTCTATTGATCTATAGGACGGAATGATAGGATACGCGTATCCTCCGGCGCTGTTGTTTCAGCAGGTATTGCTAAGATAAACAACCACAATACATTTCTGTTGATAGCATCTCTATCTTCACAGAGATCATGGGTAATTTACTCTCTTGTCTACTGTGGGTCTTAACGTGAAATCTTCCTCAATGTGAGGATCTTTTTTCACTGGGTAAATCGTGTCATCTTTATCACAACCCGCAAGGTCGCAACCTTCATGTATTCCGTTGTGTGGTCCGTATTGCATTGTAAGCATTGTACTGGACGAGCTTTGGACGCGATTTCTTACTATAGGAGATCCTCTTCTTCACTATTCTATGCGGCTAAAGTGGAGGCTCTTCCGTCGTTGGTGTAGGGATCATTATATTCATATTGTTGATCCCTCCATACTACTCATTGCAATTTTTTAGTATACTTGTTTCACAAGATCTACTGCAGCCTGTTATTATTAAGGTTATAGGTTTATGTTACCTCATACCTATGCACTCTACGATAGTTTACAATTGAGTCTTATGTCTCTTTATCTAAGTCAGTTAGTAACTTATTGATAAATAGACTTAGAATCTTTAGATTAAATTCCTATATGGATTTTAACTTTGGTTCTTATTTAGCTAAGTAATCATTTGAGCCTCTGGAAACAGTAGTTTTCAAATTCTGACCTTTTAGACAGTAATTCTGTTGGTTTCTCTTTTACTGTAGAGTCAGTGAGTTTCATGCACTATCGATGGATGATTTTCACTTTCGTAGTTTCGGAATCACTACTTCCATTACTATTTAGGTTGGATTTTTGCATAAGAGTTAGGCTCCTAATATCCGGAACCTATTGTTTTTAAGGTCCTTCCGTCTTCGTACGGGCATAGGCCTTTACTCTTTCCGGGTAGAGTTTATGTATTTATAAACAGATATCTGTTTATTACTATGGGCGTAAGCTTCTTCTGTCTTTGATGCCTAGTAGAAGGACGTTACGCTCCATTCTATTGTTAATGGATTCTATTACCTATCGGTACTGCTTATGGTATATCATTGACTTAGCAGTTGTGCTTAAGATTTCGGCTCATGAAGTAAGAGTTCTTCTACATCTTGGGCTTACTTTAATAGTGTCGCTATTATAGATTTTTGAAGGCCGCTCATTGCGCTCAGCCATCCACATTCATGAATTTTTATCTCAGAAATATCGAGTCCATTTCTGGAGGCCTCTATTGTTAGGTCTATTATCTACTGCTCAGAATGTCATTCACTTAACAGTTGCTACTATAGCTAGGTAGGCTGTCTGTTTCGGCAGTGTCTCCGTTCTGCTGCCCTCTTCGCTCTGGGCTATTTGACCCAGGGCAAGAAAAAGGGGGGGGGGGGGGGGGGGGGTGTTCCCTTGGGTCACCTGTTTTACTATGAAAACAAGGGGATACCTCCTCCGGAGTTAGTAATTCTGAGCTGTTATTGGGATGGTTGTTTAGTGAGAAGTTTAGGTTTTTAAAATTCATTCAAGTCTTAGTTTTTAAAGTATAGCTTTTGATTATTGCATATGTCAACGGACATGATTATGCAATCCTCAGACACTTTTAGGAGTATAAGAGTCTCTATTCTCTAGACTTACTTTATTTATTGGCTTACTTTAAAAATTATTAGTATAAGGATTATATTGGATATTAATAGAGTGCATGGATGTATGAAGCTCAATTTTGGAAGGTGTTGTATCTTTCTAATTTATCATAAATACGAAAGATACATGTAAGGCCTATTACTTCTTTTTCCGTACAAGGGATGACTCTATTTTATATTATTGAGCGTATTCCATTTTGCTCTATGTCCTTGGCCCTCCAGCCTTTTTACTATTCAGCTATGTCTGGGTCATTGGTACAGTATAAAAATGTTAAAAAATTTATAGTAATTTCTATAATTTTTATAATTACCAATGACCCAGACGGGGATGGCCCTCCCAGGAGTTGGGAACTCTTGCCTCCCCGCTGAGTACATAGCGCTTACCAGGCACTGGTTATTAGAATGATTAATGGCGCCAATTTCGGAACGTCCTTGACACTGCGCATGCGCAGTAGAGGCGAAGTGTGGAGGGCCTTTCAGGACATGTTTTCTTTGGTTTTAGATGCAAATTTTGGGGATTGGGGGGCAAAATTTGTGTTTGGCCCTATATTTTAAGAGTTAGCACCAGCTATGTCTGGGTCATTGGTAAGTATAAAAAATATAGAAATTACTATAAATTTTTTAACTTTTATTCTATCTGCAATGTGGGAACCTGTTATATGGGCACTGTAACTGTTTTATTCGTTGAGCCTGTCAATAAAGTGAATATTAAGCAGCACTTCATGTATGTTTCAAAGTAATTTTAAACTGATTCTGCAAATTAAATTTGTTCAATTCAACACATACTTTGCTGTTCTCTAAAAGTCTCTACCCCTGCTAATAATACACTACCACTAAAAGACTTGCCATGTAATCAGCCAAAAACAGCTGTAATAGAAAGAGATTTTGCTCCTGTAGTAGTAATTAATGAAACTATACATAATTGTCATATTTGTTTTTATGTTTCTCCAAATAATTCGTCCTTTGAATTGCAACAATGTGCCATCTGCAATGCTAAATTTAGCATTGCAGATGGTATCTTATTTCACTTGAGGGTTGGATTAAAACAAATAAAATACAACAATCAAGAAACAGTGTAATTTTTGCACACATAATGTTTTGGGGAAGTATTAATTAGCAAATTCATGTGGATTTAAATAATGAATGGCCCTAAATTTTATATGTCAGGCCTTAAAAAAGCCCTAAATAGGCCTTGAATTTCAAAATGTTAATTCTGTATGAACCCTGTTAATACATGTACTGTGCCTTTTATATTTTTTTCCTGCATTTGAATAAGGGTGCCCAAGTTTTGCTTTACGAACTGCTAAACTGTGTTTGAACATTGAAAAGAGAATGTAAATCACAGTACAGTTGATGGGTGCCGTCATTTAACTTTGAATTATGGGAGATACTGGGGAAGTTCCTTTGATCTGTATATCTGTCTTGGAATCTCTTTATTTCTTGTTTATCTTTGAATCAAACGAGCCATTGTTTGGGAAGTTGAACTGATGGAAACTCTGGTTCAATTCTAAGTTAAAGACCTCTTTTCGAAGTGTTTTTATTTTATTATTTTATTATTATTTCTTGCAAAATGATATTAAAATGGATAGGATCTTGAAGAGAGAAATTCATTTTGTGTCTTTTTTACATTTTCAATAAATCCTCTATTGAGAGTCCTTTTTTTTTACCTGCAGAGAATTTTCTTTAATTTTTATTTCTCTCAACTCATGTCTGCTCTTAGTAGCCATGAAGTGATTGTAGGAGAACTGCAAGAAATTTTTTGGAAGTTGAACAACTGAAATTTCTGAGCATTTGTGAGATTTAATTAACGTCATTTTTAAAAAAAAAATATTTTTCTTAAGCTTACTGCTAGTAGTCATGAATTGATTTTAGAAGTGCAAGAGAACAATTTTTAAAAAATTTTTAAAATTTGCCATCTACATGTGTTGTACTTCAAGTGAAAAATTATGAGGGTGAGCTTTTCTTATCACTCTTCATCCGTCCGTCCGTCCATCGTCCTGCGTGAAGGTGGTGTTTGAGCCTCTTTCTTCTAAACCACTGGCCATATTTTATTTAAATTTCAGGTAAGTAGTGGTTATATAGGGGCTTTTTTTATGCAAATAAGGTTTAGGCTCATATTGAACAGGGGGGTGAGGAAAAAATGGCCAAATTTTTTGAAAATCTTCTTCTAATGAACCACCAGTAGCAGAGACTTGGTATGTGGTATACAGAGTCCTTTTGAGGTTTAGAATCAAGTTTGTTCAAGAGAAGTTAGTTGGGCATTATTTGCCTTCGTTATTGGAGGGGCAAAAATTTTGGCCACGCCTAAAATTTCTATTTTCAGAACCGTGAGGTCGATTTAAACCAAATTTGATATGAGATGATAATGGGTCATAAGTAGTTGATTGATGCAAAGAAATTTTTTATCATTGCCCCATGGGAACCTCGGGAGCTAAAAATAGGAAAAACCTTAAAACTGCCATATCTCCAAAACTACACGACACGGAGAATTCTTATTTTGTATAAAGCTTACTTTTATCCAGTAGAATAGAATGGTTTAAAAATTTCCCTATCGGATTGATCACAAGGTACTTTTTTCAGGACTTTGAAAAAGTGCTGAGTCAGCACTTTTTAACACCGTGGGCAATGGGAAAAACATTAAAAAATCTTCTTGTCAAGATCCAGCAGGCAGAATCTTTTGATATTTGGTATGCAACATTGTAGAGTGGATCTGATTCAAGTTTGTTCAAATCGGCCCCCTTGGGTTCATATTTGGGCTCAGTATAGGAGCCTGATTTCGAACTTAGTGCATTTCAGGCAAATTTCTTAAAAATCTTCAATTTCTTAAAAAATCGTCTTCTCCAGATCCAGCAGGCAGAATCTTTTGATATTTGGTACGCAACATTGTGGGGTGGATCTGATTCAAGTTTGTTCAAATTGGCCCCCTGGATTCTAATTTGGGCTCACTATAGAAGCCCGAATTCGAACTTAGTGCATTTCAGGCAAATTTCTTAAAAAAAAAATCTTCTTCTCCAGATCCAGCAGGCAGAATCTTTTGATATTTGGTATGCAACATTGTGCGATGGATTTGATTCAAGTTTGTTCAAATCGGTTCCCTGGGTTTATATTTGGGCTCAGTATAGGAGCCCAAATTTGAACTTAGTGCATTTCAGGCAAATTTCTTTGAAAATCTTCTTCTCAAGATCCAGCAGGCAGAATTTTTTGATATTGGGTATGCACCATGCTTAGGGGGGTGAGATTCAAGTTTGTTCAAGCCAAGTCCCTGGGTTCAAATTTGGGCTTACTGTGGTAGCCCGAATTATAACTTAGTTCAAAATGAGGAATTTTGTTAAAAAATCTTCTTCAGATCCAGCAGTCGGAATGTTTTGATATTTGGTATGCAGCATCCTTAGGGGGATGAGATTCAAGTTTGTTCAAGCCATGTCCTAGGTCCATATTTGGGCTCACTGTGGGAGCCCGAATGATAGCTTAGTTCAAAATGAGGAATTTTCTTTAAAAATCTTCTTCAGATTCAGCAGTCGGAATGTTTTGATATTTGGTATGCAGCATCCTTAGGGGGGTGAGATTCAAGTTTGTTCAAGCCATGTCCCTAGGTCCATATTTGGGCTCACTGTGGGAGCTTGAATTGTAACTTAGTTCAAAATGAGGAATTTTCTTTAAAAATCTTCTTTTTCAGATCCAGCAGTCAGAATGTTTTGATATTTGGTGTGCAGCATCCTTAGGGGGTTGAGATTCAAGTTTGTTAAAGCCAAGTCCCTGGGTTCATATATGGGCTCCCTGTGGGAGCCTGAATTATAACTTAGTTCAATATGAGGAATATTCTTTAAAAATCTTTTTTTTTTTGATCCACTGGTCAGAATCTTTGGATATTTGGTATAAGCTTTTCTTAGGAGGAGCAGATGCAACTTGTTGAAATCAATTCTCTGGGTTAATATTTAGGCTACCATGTCAGGTGAGCACCATCTGTCATTCATGACGGCTGCCCAAGCCCGAAACCCAAAAACTTTTAGCACAGTCCTTAGGTCATATTTAATATGGAGGGATTTCTTTGTAATTGGTAGGATGACTCTGGATGATGTCAAGATGAGAACTTCCCCATTTGGTCGCGATTTGTCAACTGTGATGACTGCCCGAGCCCAAAACTCCAAAACCCTAAGCACAGTCTACAAGTCGTATTTATGGAGGGATTTCATTGTAACTTGGTAGGTTGACTCCATATAATGTCTAGATGAGAACGTTCCCTTTTGGTCGCGATTGGTCAACTGTGATGGCTACAGGGGCATGAAAACCGTTAGCACCGAATATAAGTCATATTTATGAAGGGATTTCATTGTAACTTGGTAAGATGACTCCAGATAATGTCTAGATGAGAACGTCCCCTTTTGGTCGTGATCATTCAGCCGTGACAGCTGCCCCTTGCCCAAAACCCGAAAACCTTTAGCAAAGTCTGCAGGTCGTATTTATGGAGGGTTTTCATTGTGACTTGGTATGTTGATTCCATATAATGTCTAAATGATAACGTCCCCCTTTGGTCTCGATTGGTCAACTTTGATGGCTACAGGGGCCCAAAGCCCCAAAACCTTTAGCACAGTCTACAGATCATATTTATAAAGGGATTTCATTGTAACTTGATAGGATGACTCCAAATAATGCCTAGATGACAACTTTCTCTTTTGGTCAAGACCATGATGGCTGCCCGAGCCCAAAACCCAAAAAACTTTAGCACAGACTACAGGTCATATTTATGAAGGGATTTCATTGTAACTTGGTAGGATGACTCAGTATAATGTCTAGATGAGGACATCCCCTTTTGGTTGCGATCGGTCAACTGTGATGGCTACACATGCCCAAAGCCCAAAAACTTTTAGCACAGTCTACAGGCCCTATTTATGAAGGGATTCCGTTATAACTTGATAGGATGACTCGTTTTGGAATAATTTCACTATAAATTGGTAATTTTCGATGATATACATTAACTGTGAGGGCCATATACATTAACTGTGAGGACCACATTAACCCACCCCTTTTGTATAATACTAGTCTACACCTCATATTATTTTTATTGAAAACATAGCATACAGGGAACAGAAATTAACATATTCCCAAATATCATAATTCTTGTCTTATTTCATAATCCTTTCATAAACATTGAACATTATCCTTTTCATCAAACATAACACACAGACAAGTTAAGCTACAGTGTCATTGACACTTTCATTTTAGTGGAGGGGGGGGGGGGGCTTTTGGGAGAAACCTGATTACTGTTGGGTTGTGTTTGTGAATAGATTACAGTTTGAATAAGCCATTTGGCAGGATACAGAACCAGTTGAGACATATGTGTTTGGGGGGGGGGGGGGGGGTAGCAGGAAAGGGGCGGGGGTAAAAAAAGAAAGAAAGGGACATGAAGTATTTGAACTAATGATTTTTAGCTCATCTTGACAGAGTCGAGCTGAGCTAATCTCATCGCTTTCCGTCCGTCGTCTGTCAACACCATGTTTTGGTCTGCTCCTCTAAAACCACTCGGCCAATTCAAATGAAAGTTTGTGTGAGTGATGGTCCCAAAGGGGCGTTGCATTTTTGTTCAACTCAATGTACCTAGCCCCATAGGGAGGGAGTGGGGGGAAAATGCCCCAAAATAGTTTTAAAAACTTCTCATGAACCAGTGTGTACAATGACTTGATATTTGTTATGGAGCTTCCTTTTGAGCTGTTGAATCAAGTTTGTTCAAACAAAGTTTGTGAAGCAATATTTGGCTTTGTAATGGGAGGGGTAAGATTTTTGGCTCCACCCAAAATTTCTATTCTCTGAACCGATTGTCCGGTTTGAACCAAATTTGGTATGTGGTATTATTGGGTCATAAGAAAAAATTCCTGCATCCCCATGGGAACCCTGGGAGCTAAACTAGAAATATTTTCAAACGCCCATATTTCCCAAACCACACGGAACAGAGAGCTGTTATTTGGTATGAAGCATCCTTAGGACCAACATCTCTACGGGGGTCAGATTCAAGTTTGTTCAATCAGATCCCTCGGTATATGTTTGGGCTTGCTATGGTAGCCCAAATTTTTACTTGGTGTGATATGAGGAAATTTCTTTAAAAATCATCTTCAGATCCACCAGTCGAAATGCTTTCATATTCAATATACAATATCTCTAGGGGGGTCAGATTCAAGTTTGTTCAATTTGAGTGCCTGGGTTAATATTTGGGCTCCATATGGGAACCTGAAATTTAACTTAATTTACAATATGAGGGAATTTCTTCAAAAATCTTCTTCAGATACACTGGGAGTGCGGTGGCTCAGTAGGTAGAGGTGCAGGCTGTAAGCCGAGAGGTCATCGGTTCGAATCCCACCTGCGACAACCGCGTTGTGTCCTTGGGCAAGACACTTCATCTCCATTCCCCGTGTGGGGGCACAATGACACCATGTACTAAGGCATACTGGACGTCGATGGTACACATGTCTTCAACCAATCTAACCCTGCCTGTGCTGCAGTGCGGAGTTACGATGTTGGGGAGCTTGCAGCTGCTCGTCGTTGCTCAGTGGTTCTCTCCAGGTACTCTGGCTTCCTCCACCAGTAAAACTGTCAGGGTCATGATTAGCCGTTGTGCATAAATATGTGACCTTAAACATCAATAAATAAATAAATTCAGATACACTAGTCAAAATGCTTTCATATTTGGTATACAACATCTCCAGGGGGGGGTCAGATTCAAGTTTGGTCAAATCGGATCCGTAGGTTAATATTTGAGCTCGCTATGGTAGCCCAAATTTTAACTTAGTGCAATATGAAGAAATTTCTTTAAAATTTCTCTTCTTTAGATCCAACAGTCAGAATACTTTCATATTTGGTACACAACATCTCTGGGGTAGTCATATTCAAATTTGTTCAAATCAAGAGCCTGGGTTAATATTTGGGCTCCCAGTGGGAGCTGGAATTGGCCACGTTGCTGAAGAATCAAAAATTTTGTATTCAGTACCCCCTAGAGGTGTGTAACTAAGATTAATCCACATAGGTTGTATCAAGGGGCTTCATAGGGGAGCTCTACATTTTACATTATGATCAACTGAAGAAAAGGCATGATGCCCAGATTTTTTTTGTCACTCCTTAGGGACTCAAGGATTGACAGTGTATCCTATGGAGATGGATTGCTTAATGTAGACTCATTCTTGGACTCTTATATTGTGTTCTGTTCAAGATGAGGGTTTCAGGCCCTGTGGGGCCTCTTGTTTTTAACATGGCATAATAAGCATCAGCAAAGTTTTAGCCTACGGACTACTGGGTGCAACCTAGTGAAATTTTTTATTTCTTACGTATATTGTGCCAGCGCGTATGTTTCCCTGAAATTCATCTAGTTTCCCTGAAAATCACCACCAAGTTCCCTGAAAAAATTTTTTCTGAGGTTGACATGTCTGGTCTGACTTGCAAAATTGTTTTAAAATAAAAACTCAAAGCTAGCTATTTTCTCGTATCTTGGGCCCTAGATAGTACCCTCTTCAAACTGATTGTGACATTGGGAGAACTTGTGGAGTTTAATTGACGAAATCAAACTGCAGCCTGTTACTATAAAGGGTTATAGATCTATGTTATCTGATACCTATGCACATCATGATAGTTTACAAATTGGATCTAATGTCTCTTTATCGAAGTTGGTTAGAAACTTTTCGATAAATAGACCGAGAACTCTTAGATTAATTCCTAAGTGGAATTTAGCTTGGGTTCTCCTTAAATTGAAGGAAAAGCCATTTGAACCTCTTGGGACAGTAGATTTCAAATTCTTATCTTATAAGACAGCTTTTCTCTTAGCTTTCTCTTCTGCCAGAAGAGTCAGTGAGCTTCATGCACTATCGGTGGATGATTCTCATTATCGTAGTGTTGGGAACACTATCACCTTCACTACTAATGTGGGTTTTTTAGCTAAGAATCAGGCTCCTAATAAATATCCGGAACCTATTGTTATTAAGGCTCTTCCGTCTTCAGGCGGGCGTAGGCCTTTACTCTGTCCTGTTAGAGCACTACGTATCTATAAACAGAGATCTCAGTTTATCAGAAAGGGACGGAAACGTTTCTTTCTGTCTTTGATGCCCAATAGAAAGGACATTTCAGTCCATTCTATTGCTAGATGGATTCAGTTAACTATCCGTACTGCTTATGAAGATTTATCTTCTTCTCAGCAGTCTGTGCTTAAGATTTCTGCTCATGAAGTAAGAGCTCTTTCTACTTCCTGGGCTTATGCTAATAGTGTTGCTATTACAGATTTAATGAAGGCTGCTTATTGGTCTCAGCCATCCACATTCACAAATTTTTATCTCAGAAATATTGAGTCCATTTCTGGAGACCTGCATTGTTTAGGTCCGTTATCTGTTGCTCAGAATGTCGTCCACTAAACAGTTGCAACTATAGTTATGCAGGCTTTCTGTTCCGGCAGTGACTCCGTCCGGCTGCCCTCTTCGCTCTGGGCTATTTGACCCAGGGCAAGGGGAAGGGGGGGGGCGGGTGTTCCCTTAGGTCACCTGCTTTATAGTGAAAAGCAAGGGAATGCCTCCTCCAAGTCAGTATTTCTGAGTCGCTTCCGGGATGGTTTTAAAGTGTAATATTAATGTTTAAATTCATTCATGTCTTATTTTTAAAGTGTAGCTCGGTGTGAAGCATTTGTATATGTCAAGTGTCAAACGGGCTTTAATATACAATACTCGGACACTTTTAAATGATTATAAAGAGTCTCAATTCTCTGGACTACTTTATTTATTGGCTTGCTTTAAAAATAATTAGTATAAGGGTTATACTGGATGTTAATAGAGAACATGAATGTTATTGTGCTCAATTATTAAGGGTAGTGTATCTTTCTAATTTAATATTAAATAAGAAAGATACATGTAAAGCCTAATACTCCTTTTCTCCTTAAGGGGTTACCTCTTTACTATATAGTTGAGCTTATTGGATTTTCCTCTATGTCCTAGGCCCTCCAGCCTGTTTACTATTCAGCTAAGTCTGGGTCATTGGTACAGTATAAAAATGTTAAAAAATTTATAGTAATTTATATATTTTTTATACTTACCAATGACCCAGACGGGGATGGCCCTCCCTGGAGTTGGGAACTCTTGCCTCCCCGCTGAGTACATAGCGCTGACCAGGCACTGCCAGTAAGAATGATAATTGGCGCCAATTTTGGGATGACTGCGTCACTGCGCATGCGCAGTAGAGGCGTAGTATGGAGGTCCTTTAGGACATGATTTCTTTTTGTTTTGGATGCAAATTTTGGGGATTGGGGGGCAAAATTTGTGTTTGGCCCTGGTTTTGTTAGAGTTAGCACCAGCTAAGTCTGGGTCATTGGTAAGTATAAAAAATATATAAATTACTATAAATTTTTTAACTTTTTGTCTCGAAAACATAGGTTATGACCCCTCATTGAAACGAGCAATATGAGCTTGTTCCAATTAGGGGTCATAACCTATGTTTTTGAGACAAAAAATGAAAAAATAATTAAAATTAATTGGCAATTTTTAGCTCAACTTGACAAAGTCAAGCTGAGCTATTGCCATCACTTCTCGTCCGTCGGTGTACGTACGTCCACAATTTCCTTTGGCACACCTCACAGGTCGCATTTATGATCAGATTACTTTGAAACTTGGTATGCTTGTTTGGGGTGACCTCTAGATGGGAGCTATCGATTTTCTTCAATTTCCGTCAAAAAATGTTGCCGCGGCCAACGTTCTTAGAACTTAGTTTAGTCAAACCACAATATTTCCCTTTGGCACACCCTACAGGGCACATTTATGATCAGATTGCTTTGAAACCTGGTATGCTTATTTAGGGTGACCTCTAGATGGGAGCTATCGATTTGCTTCAATTTTCGTCGAAAAATATTGCCGCGGCCAACGTTCTTAGAACTTAGTTTAGTCAATATTTCCCTTTGGCACACCCTACAGGGCACATTTATGATCGAATTGCTTTGAAACCTGGCATGCTTGTTTGGGGTGACCTCTAGATGGGGGCTATCGATTTTCTTCAATTTCCATCAAAAAATGTTGCTGCAGCCAACATTCTTAGAACTTATCTTAGTCAGACCACAATATTTCCCTTTGGCTCACCTACAGGGCACATTTATGATTAGATTGCTTTGAAATCTGGTATGCTTATTTATGGTGACCTCTAGATGGGAGCTATCGATTTTCTTCCATTTCCGTTAAAAAAATGGTGCCACGGCTAACGTTCTTAGAATTTAGTCTAGTCAGACCACAATATTTCCCTTTTGTACACCCTACAGGGCACATTTATGATCGGATTGGTTTGAAACCTGGCATGCTTGTTGGGGGTGACCTCTAGATGGGGCTATCGATTTTCTTCAATTTCCGTCAAAAAATGTTGCCGCGGCCAACGTTTTTAGAACTCAGTTTAGTCAGACCACAATATTTCCCTTGGCACACCCTACAGGGCACATTTATGATTTGATTGCTTTGAAATCTGGTATGCTTGTTTGGGGAGACCTCTAGATGGGAGCTATCGATTTTCTTCAGTTGCCGTCAAAAAATGTTGCTGCGGCCAACGTTCTTAGAACTTAGTTTAGTCAGAAGACAATATTTCCCTTTGGCACACCCTACAGGGCACATTTATGATCGGATTGCTTTGAAACCTGGAATGCTTGTTTGGGGAGGCCTCTAGATGGGAGCTATCGATTTCCTTCGGTTTCTGTCAAAAAATGTTGCCACTGGCAAAAAAAATGACATTGGTACCAATGATCTTCAATTTTGCCATTTCATTTATAACTTACCAAGTTCAAGTTTGTAAAGTTGAGCTACAGTGTCATTGACACTTTCATTTAGAATAGTGCTGGCCGGTTTTGGCCGTTATGTTGGGTACAGGGTTAAAGACTTATAAACATTTCTCTTAAAATTCCTAAACACTTCTATTCTGTCCATAAAGCACAGACTTCAAAATTTTTTTCACATATTTTGGCCATGACATTAACCAAAAGAAATTCCAGACAAAAACAGCATGGAATATTTTGCTAACTAAAATGTTGACCAAACGTATTATAATTAACTGATACTTCACGACAGCAGATTAAATATTCTCCCACCACTAAGGTACTGAGACATATATAAAGTCGTGTGATACAGCTGGGAGAGATATGCCTGTCTCACCCCTCCCACGTGACAGCTATCTCAACGTGACCAACCTTTTTTGGCTTATTGGCATATTTAATGAGCGCCGGACTATTCAATTATCGCACATTCTTTTGAAAACAAACAACTTGGTGTCATGTTTCGAAAATATTAGCAGATGAACGTTTGTCGAAGAAAATAGAAATAAAAACACAGACCGCAAAACCAAAGTACAATTGATTCTTTCGTATGAATTTTTGGATAACGCCTTTATGTGTGGAGCGAGTTGCACGAAATCCCTGTTATGCGAATACATTGCAGAATTCATAATATGATGTCATCAGAATGTATCAATGTTCATTGAGCTACAAATCTTTAACCCCTGTCTTGCCGGCATTTGGATTTAATTGTGTGGTATATATATACCTGTGGAGAACTTTTGTGCGTTTTTTCCAATAAGCAAATCAGTTTTTTTTCAGAAATCGACAATAAAATTGTTCGATATAGCTGCACATGCCCCTGAATTACTTTCAATGATGTCAGACTGTTTTAGTGTGGGGAGAAAAATTATCCCTGGTGGAGGCGGGTGTGAGATGAGGAAATGTCACCCTTGGGACAAGATATTTGGTCCAGACACTCGACAAGCCTCGTGTCTGGCCCAAATATCTTGCCCTCGGGTGAGATTTCCCCATCTCACATCCTCACCCACCAGGTATAATAATAATAAACCACAGCTTCTTTGTGATGAAAAGAATTACCGCTTGATTTTTAATGAAAATAATAAATGGCTGTTAATTTACTGAAAGAAGCTGTGGTGTAAGCGTACTATCACATAAATTATGGAGGATCATTGAACATAAACTTTTAATTTAAATGTTTCCACTCCACTAAATTTCAAAATTCTTTTATATTGACCAAAAGTAATCCTTTCACCATTTGAAATGGGCAGCACAGTTATGAGCGATTGGTTGCTCATAATACAGCCATAGATGCTGAAAATGACCTAAACCCTCAATGAATCGGCCATATCCACCTGCATAAGTCACAAATTGATCCCTTGAAAAAAATTATTTTTCAAAACATTTCAACAAAAGCATATGTGGCCCCTCATTGGATCAAGCTCATTCCAATGAGGTGGCTCCTGATATGATCTTTATGAAAACATTTTTTTTAAATTTGAAAAAAAAATATTAAAATAACGGATTTTTATATTGTGTGTGTTTTGTAAAGGGTTAAAGACAAATAAACATAAACATCTGTCTGAAAATTCCTGAATGTTTTTTTTTTCTCTTCGGTCTTTAAAACACATATCTAAAATTTCTTGGACACAATTAGGCCCCGACATCAACATGAGAAAATCCAGACAAATCAAAAAATGGAACAATTTGATAGTCCTGTCATTCAGAGTGATCTCTGTCACCCTCTGTAGCTACCTAAATTGAAAATGAATAGGGCAGCTGCCTGCATAAAAAATCTTTATACACTAAGGCATTCTTAATCTGCATTCACACAAAATCAAATAGAAACCTAAATCTTTTGTAACCCTTAAAAATCTAAAGTATCTTAGACTCATGCTTTGTGAGTCTAGCAGATTAAGTTATTCTAGTTATTCTTGCCAGGTGTTTGCTACATGTAGAGGCAGCCAAAACTTGACTAGGAACCACTCCCAAGGTAATTTCACTATTTGTCTAGAGAATCTATTCTTAATTTTCTGTTATTGGCTTTTCTTAGACCAAAAATTTTTTCATTATTTTTATTTATGACACCAAAAAAAATTTCAAAATAAATTTGAGATATTCATAATTGTGCTCATTTCGGTAAATCGATATCGATGCGTTCGCAAATTTTAAATTAACACACTTCAAGCTTTTTCTACATCATACCTTAATAAAGTGGGTGGGTTTTAGCAATATTCACGACAGAAAGTGTTTTATTCTGTAAAAGGTAAGTCATAATGACAACAAGAAGGAAGGTGTCTTTTAGTCTGACAACAAACAGTCACAAAGGGGAATGGTCGATTTGCACCACGTTTCATTCGCACCAACCCTCAGAAAGTCTGCAAAGTCAGGTGCTATGTTGAATGGAACACAGTCTCCTGGCATTTATTTTTAGTAACATTTGTATTGTAAATGGCCGTCATTGGGAATTTGTGTACTGTTATTTGAAACCGTTACGAGTTTCCCAGTTAATTTAAATAAATGCATTTGAGATGCAGGATAATTGGATAACTAATAGTAACCGTTGCTTGATATAAAAGTAACAGTCATAGTTGAAAATAAATCGCATATAGGCAGGTATGTGCGGTCGAATTGGTTAATAAAAACACGCAAACATTTGTTTTGTATTTCATTTTTAGATTTAAAAAAAATATGATTTATGGATGAACTGCTCGTTCAAATGGGTTGTGATAATTTTGAATATAATGGGGAAAAATTGCGATTCACGATTTTATTAGGCAGGTTGTGAAAGGATTTTTTTTTTGGTAAAATAAATCTCTGAAAGTTGGCACTTCGACATTTGTTTTGTCCCAGAGACATTTCAACCCGAGACGTTTCACCCACGAGGCGTTTCGTGACTTTCGTCCTCTGTTATAATTTTTACGTTTCACTGAAAAAACAAACATTCAACTTCACTTCATTTAGAACCCAACACCCCTATGGTGAATAACCAATATATTTGCGAAATTTTGCGTGGTCCACCAGGCGTTTGTGTGGGGGTCAAATTACCACAAACAACCTCGGGGAGAAAATAAAAAGAAAAAAAAAAAACGCCCGCCCGCATGCTTTTTTGGAAAAAATGGCCTGAGAAACAGAGAATCAACTTTGTATGGCCTTAAGATAAGATTTTGGGAGGTAAACAAACCAATAGTATAGGGTTTCCAATCAATGCAATGACTCAGTGGGTGGGAAGGATTGGGAGTGGAAGGAGGAGGGGTTCAGTGGTCCTCCCATGAGGGCCATACCCGCTGTCCCATGATTTTCAAAATGACCAACCTGATTTAAGTTATGTTGAGGAGGAACTAGGTACATCTGCATGTCATTGGTTGAATACAGTTTGTGGTATAGCTGTGACGGATTGAAATTTCAGGTTCGGTGTCGGTATCAGTATATTTTTATACTGTACCAATGACCCAGACATAGCTGGTGCTAACTCTTAAAATATAGGGCCAAACACAAATTTTGCCCCCCAATCCCCAAAATTTGCATCTAAAACTAAAGAAAACATGTCCTGAAAGGCCCTCCACACTTCGCCCCTACTGCGCATGCGCAGTGTCAAGGACGTTTCGAAATTGGCGCCATTAATCATTCTAAGTTTGGCCCTTCATCAGTTAACATCTGACTGATCTTTGTGCTTTTAAATCTCAGTTTAAATGATGCCAGACACATAAATATTAGTGAAATGGTGATTCTAAGGAGGATAGAGAAGGAGGAGAGGAAAAGAATGTGTGACAGAATATTATCAGGGCTGTAACTTAAAATTTTTTAATGAAATTATGTTAAGTTACCTATTTTCAAGGCAGCAGCCATTTTGTTGTCATTCTGATTATTTAGTTACACTGTTTTTTTAAGTGTTTTCCTCTCTCCCTGTCCTTTAAGTTCCCCCTTGCTATTCTCCCATGCTTTTGGCATAGTTTCTGTAATTATTATTACTAAAATTTCTTGGGAGTTTTAGCTGAATAACAGAATGAATTCTGTTCTTTCCCCATGTTTACGTCTTCACCTACGGGTGGTTAGGCGTTGTGTTCTGCATCTACCATCTGATGTTCTGCAGTTTCTTCCCTGGAAGTCTCTGTTTTGCATCAGATAGTGTATTTTTGGTAACTGATTTCGGGCCTGGGTGCCTGGAGTCTTATTTTAGTGTTTTTACACTCATTGTTTACATTTACAACAGCCCTCTGTGTGAGGGGGGGATTTCTAAAAAATAATATCTTTATGTTATTTTAATCATAACTAGATACATTATTATTGTTCGTAAGTGTTGAATAAATTGTTTAAAATATTTTTAAATTTTTGTCCACACTTAGGCTTGGGATCCATTGGGGCTCAACGTTACTTTTCAGAAACTTGGGCTGTTCTGAAAAAATATTTTTTCAAAATATTTTGATTTCAATTATTTTTTCTATATTAATGGATCATATTATTATTATGTATTTTGATTGCCAGGGGTTAGTGCGAGTACCAGGACTTGTTTTCTTTTCACATTGAAAGGATATTGATCAATTGTTTTAAGAGGAAGTCTTCCTCTGACTTTATTATCATTCTATATGTGGTCAGTGTACTCGCATTAACTCCTGTTCTGTATCGTATGATTTCGATGACAATATGGGAAGCGTATGTCACGGTATGTTGTTGGGGATTTGGACACTTCGGTCCTTTCCCCGCAGGGTCACTCTACTTTATCAATTTCTATTTCAGACGATCAAGATTAGGGTGATGTATCTGTGATGTCTTCCAACAGTGTGCCTCCGTCGTCACAATTAATGAAGGGCTAGCGGAAAAGTGCTCATGTAAATACGCCAATTGCCTAAGAGGACCCTAGTAGGTTCGACGGCCTTTGACGTCCGCCAGCTCGCCCGGTGTAGCGTCCATTCACCGAATGGTTCGGCAGCCGGGTTCGTCCGTTGCGGTCTAGAAGGAATTTTGGGGTGATGCGAGCACTATAAATTAACCTAATGCACACCCAGTGACGGCGGATCGGAGGGAGAACGCAGGAAGCCTTTTAGTCCGGTTCATAGCTCGTTCCGGTCCATCCGGACGGCAAGCGAGAGAGGCCCCTCTCTCGTTCAACAACATCTGGCCCCAGATGTTGTGGTACAAATTGTGTCGCAAGCGGAGCATACGTCCGTCGCTCGGGACGCTCCGTTGTATAGGCAGTCCGCTGAGACTGCTAAGGCTTCCTCTTCTCGTCAGCGCACACGACCGCACCTTGGCTGCGTGACCGCCGATATATTACCAGCTTCGCCGATCAAGGATTCTTCGGCGACCAGGTCACACCATCCGATAGCCAGGGACACGAGGCCTGCAGACTCCGGACGTTCGCATAGGAAGTGTGCGGGAGTCAACGTACATGGAGCTTCCGGCGGCAATGCATCGTAAGACCGCTACTGCACAGGCCTCGGGAACGGACGTGCTTTCCTTAATAGCACAGTTTATCGCAGCATCCCAGCATCAACTGAATCTGTCGCATATATTTTATCCGACGATGCTGGGTTGGGACGCTCCGCGGAAGCGGGTACGGACGTCCGAAGTTTCATTCGGTCCGACGGGATACCGAAAGGGATTCGGAGGATTTCGAGCTTTCCCTTTCGGAACAACATATGCTGTTGTGTATGTCATCTGACTTGGTCTTCTACAGCTTCTTTCGTCGGACCAGAATGCTGCGATGCCGGATAAGAAACTGATAGCGTCGGTGGACTTAGAAATTTTTGGTTCGGTTCAGGGACATCGTCCCTCAGTTCCGACATAGTCCAATAATGTCACACAAACTTTCGAATTATTGAACGACGCTATATATATTATTATTTTATGCTTGCTATCCAAGCATTTCTGGTTTCTTGTTCGAAGAGTTATGGAGATGTCTTTCAAAAGTGTGCCTCTGTCGTCATAGTTAATGAAGAGTTAGCGGCAATAAGTGCTCATGGAATATGTCTATCGCCTACGGAGTGACATTCGCTAGCTCACCCGGTGTAGCGTACATTCATCGAATGGTTCGGCTGCCGGGTTCGTCCGTTGCGGTCTAGGAAGGAGATTTGGGTGATGCGAGCACTTTAATTACTTTAGTACTCACCCAGTGACGGCAGATTGAGGACAGATCGGAGGAAGCCTGTTAGTCCGGTTCCTGGCTTGTCCAGGTCCGTCCGGGCTGTGAGCGAGAGAGGTCCCTCTCTCGCCCAACAACATAGGGGACCGCATGTTGTGGTTCAGATATTTTACATTCGGAGCATATGTCCGTTGGTCGGGACGCTCCGTTATATGGACAGTCCGAGAGACTGTCTTTAATGCTTCCTCATCCTCACAGCAGGGCACACGACCGCACATTGGCTACGTGACCTCGAGTATCCGATCAGTTTCGGCATTCAGTGATTCCACGGCGAATAGGTCGTGCCATCCGGTAGCCAAGGGACACGAGGCCTATACACTCCGTTCGCTCGCATATTGGAAGTATGCACGGGGTAATGATCACGGATCTTCCAGCGGCAATGCATCGTAAGACCGCTTCTCCTCAGGCCTCAGTGACGGACGTGCTATCCGAGTTAGCACAGTTGTTTCGCAGCATCCCAGCAATTGACAGTTTCTCGGTCGAATCAGGAATTATCCGACGGCGCTGGGTCGGTGCGGTCCGCGGTTGCATCAGCTACGGACGACCGAACGCTTTATAGGGTCCGACAGGATGGCGAAAGGGATTCGAAAGATTTCGAGTTTTCCCTTTAGTAGTAGCGGAAGATGCCTTTCATATCTTCTGGCATTATCTTCCAGTGATTATTATTTCGGACTTCATTGCTGCGATCTTGGATAAGAGACTTATAGCGTCATTGGACTCGGATTTTTCGATCGGTTCAGGGACATTGTCCCTGACTTACCGACGCAGTCCAATATTGTCATTACAACATGTGTTTTATTTTTCGACGCTATATATATATATATATATACAAGCCTGCTACTAAGCATGATAGTTTAGTTTCTTGTCCGCGTTGCTCATTTCTGCCATTTTATCATTTATACAAATAGTTTATTTTGGCAGAGCAGGGCATACCGAGAGTTCATATGCGTCTAGACGGTGTGATTAAAGACTGCATATATTCTTTTTCGCCGTTTATGTCTTTTCCAATTTCAATGTTGGGAACGACATTATGTATAGTAGACTTAACTTAGACGCTTTATTATACGTAATCCGCCTTACTGAGGCGTTATCATTACGTCTTCAAGAAAAGATTTACGGGATATTATTCTCAATGTAATTTCTTTTGAGGGCAGTAGTTTGTTCACGTATAACTCCGCCCTTCAGTGGCTGATTGGAGTTAGTTAGACGTGACGCAGCCCTAGCTACATCCACACGCGTGGATAGTAAGGTTAAGAACTCTCTCAGAGTCGCTTCGTTCTCGGAGGAGCTTCTCTTCGACGGCAACTTTTCGGCAATCCATGAATTGCTCGATTTATACGTTCTCTTGTCTATCTAGTGTTACAAGAGATTCAGACTGGGGCAAACATTCGGTGGTTGACTCAGAGAGTGCCGCCGCAGTTGCCGGACCCGAGTGTGGCTGTTATGACGGTTGCCAGTCAAACAGATTGGGATATAATACTGATCCCTATGGATTCGAAGTGCCAGGGTCTTTGGGTTCCGCAGTCTTTTAGCAATCAGTTTAACTTCCGCGGAATAATGTTTTTTAGGCTTGCTTTATGTCATTGCATGAACATTATTCAGAAACGCATGCCCAAATTCCTGTCCTTTAATTCGACAGTAGTGGCGTATCTCCGGAACCAGGGAGGCACTCTTTCGTTTCCGTTATTCATTTTAATGGAAAGAATCCGTCTGTTGGTTATAGTACACCAAGTTCAGTTTTGGTCCGTCATATTCCGGGTCGTCTAATTGTTTTATCGGACTCCCGTTCTCTTACGGGTCGCTTGTTGCTGTCAGAATGGACTCTCAACAAACAAGTATTCAATCAGATTTGCTATCTATGGGAGCGCCCAATGATGATTTATTTATGACACAGCTTGCTAATCAATTGCAGACGTATGTGTTGGCTTGTCCAGATCTCTGAGCTAATATTGTTAACGCTCTATTGATCTATAGGACGGAATGATAGGATACGCGTATCCTCCGGCGCTGTTGTTTTAGCAGGTATTGCTAAGATAAACAACCACAATACATTTCTGTTGATAGCATCTCTATCTTCACAGAGATCATGAGTAATTTATTCTCTTGTCTACTGTGGGTCTTAACGTGAAATCTTCCTCTATGTGAGGATCTTTTTCACTGGGTAAATCGTGTCATCTTTATCACAACCAGCAAGGTCGCAACCTTCATGTATTCCGTTGTGTGGTCCGTATTGCATTGTAAGCACTGTACTGGACGAGCTTTGGACGCGATTTCTTACTATAGGAGATCCTCTTCTTCGCTATTCTATGCGGCTAAAGTGGAGGCTCTTCCGTCGTGGTGTAGGGATCATTATGTTCATATTGTTGATCCCTCCATACTACTCATTGCTATTTTTTAGTATACTTGTTTCACAAGATCTACTGCAGCCTGTTATTATTTAGGTTATAGGTTTATGTTACCTCATACCTATGCACTCTACGATAGTTTACAATTGAGTCTTTTGTCTCTTTATCTAAGTCAGTTAGTAACTTTTTGATAAATAGACTTAGAATCTTTAGATTAAATTCCTATACGGATTTTAACTTCGGTTCTTATTTAGCTAAGTAATCATTTGAGCCTCTGGAAACAGTAGTTTTCAAATTCTGACCTTTTAGGCAGTAATTCTGTTGGTTTCTCTTTTACTGTAGAGTCAGTGAGTTTCATGCACTATCGACGGATGATTTTCACTTTCATAGTTTCGGAATCAATACTTCCGTTACTATTTAGGTTGGATTGTTGCATAAGAGTTAGGCTCCTATTATCCGGAACCTATTATTTTAAGGTCCTTCCGTCTTCGTATGGGCATAGGCCTTTACTCTTTCCGGGTACAGTTTATGTATTTATAAACAGATATCTGTTTATTACAAAGGGCGTAAGCTTCTTCTGTCTTTGATGTCTAGTAGAAGGACGTTACGCTCCATTTTATTGTTAATGGATTCTATTAACTATCGGTACTGCTTATGGTATATCATTGACTTAGCAGTTGTGCTTAAGATTTCGGCTCATGAAGTAAGAGTTCTTCTACTTCTTGGGCTTACATTAATAGTGTCGCTATTATAGATTTTTGAAGGCCGCTCATTGCGCTCAGCCATCCACATTCATGAATTTTATCTTAGAAATATCGAGTCCATTTCTGGAGGCCTCTATTGTTAGGTCTATTATCTACTGCTCAGAATGTCATTCACTTAACAGTTGCTACTATAGCTAGGTAGGCTGTCTGTTTCGGCAGTGTCTCCGTTCGGCTGCCCTCTTCGCTCTAGGCTATTTGACCCAGGGCAAGAAAAAGGGGGGGGGGGGGGAGGGTGTTCCCTTGGGTCACCTGTTTTACTATGAAAACAAGGGGATACCTCCTCCGGAGTTAGTAATTCTGAGCTGTTATTGGGATGGTTGTTTAGTGAGAAGTTTAGGTTTTTAAAATTCATTCAAGTCTTAGTTTTTAAAGTATAGCTTTTGAATATTGCATATGTCAACGGACATGATTATGCAATCCTCAGACACTTTTAGGAGTATAAGAGTCTCTATTCTCCAGACTTACTTTATTTATTGGCTTACTTTAAAAATTATTAGTATAAGGATTATATTGGATATTAATAGAGTACATGGATGTATGAAGCTCAATTTTGGAAGGTGTTGTATCTTTCTAATTTATCATAAATAAGAAAGATACATGTAAGGCCTATTACTTCTTTTTCCCTACAGGGGATGACTCTATTTTATTTTATTGAGCGTATTCCATTTTGCTCTATGTCCTTGGCCCTCCAGCCTTTTTACTATTCAGCTATGTCTGGGTCATTGGTACAGTATAAAAATGTTAAAAAATTTATAGTAATTTATATATTTTTTATACTTACCAATGACCCAGACGGGGATGGCCCTCCCAGGAGTTGGGAACTCTTGCCTCCCCACTGAGTACATAGCGCTTACCAGGCACTGGTTATTAGAATGATTAATGGCGCCAATTTCGGAACGTCCTTGACACTGCACATGCGCAGTAGGGGCGAAGTGTGGAGGGCCTTTCAGGACATGTTTTCTTTAGTTTTAGATGCAAATTTTGGGGATTGGTGGGCAAAATTTGTGTTTGGCCCTATATTTTAAGAGTTAGCACCAGCTATGTCTGGGTCATTGGTAAGTATAAAAAATATATAAATTACTATAAATTTTTTAACTTTTTAGGTAAATACCTCGGTTTCAGTATGGTATTCAGTATATACTCAGAACAGTGAAAGTAGTCGCAAAATGACCCAATTTCCCCAACATTCAACCACATAGTAACTTCACAGGTTCAGCGCTGCAGTGACGCATGGGAAAGGCGCGCGATCGCTCTTGCGCACCATCGCTCACGAAAAAATTGTTCAAGGTGCGCAAATAATTGCTCGCCTCTGTTCTTGGGTGTCTTTTATCCATTTGAGTTGCATCAACAGAAACATTCAATTAATTTTTGATGTTGGGAAATTTTTAATCACTCACAATTTGATGCGTTTAAAGTACAATTCCAAACAATTTCCTTTTCGTCGTTATGAACATGACACACAGTAGTTCTCTTATACATCCACACACAACATGCTAACAGTAAGAGGGTTGTACATTGACAACTCGCCCAGACCTTTCTCCTGCCATAAAACGAACACGCATGTTCAGATATAAAAAAAAACGGTGGTCATTTTGAGATCTGAGAAACGTTTTAATACTTCCGTATTTTTTTTTATCAAAGACATGCGGAATGTTGCCCGTTCCTTATTTTCATTTACATACGTGACACCAGTCGCTCCACTTCACCAGTGACACGTTTTAATGTCCCTGATTTGGAATTTACGCATCCATTTTCCACAATTTTAATAATCTGCCATTTAAAATCCAGAACTAATTTTAGTGGGTTACATATATTTTCACCGTCAAAATTTCCATCCGTGTTCAGTTGTATTCATACATTCGTACACTCGCAAACTTGATTTGAGGTGAACGATTTTCCACTCGCCTCCATTTTGCTCCCATTTTTCACTGGCGCTGACATCTCATGGGCTTGACAAGGATTCGACTGCAATAACTAATTAGTCTAGCAAGTTATTTAATGAATCACTCGTTTCATTGTGAATCCTTTTACTGAATCGAGTGATCATTAAATAACTTGCCAGGGGGCGTGGTGGCATTGCAGTAACCGGTTCTCGTCCGATCACCGAAGTTAAACAACGTCGAGCCCGGTTAGTCCTCAGATGGGTGACTATCTGAGCAATCGATTTGGACTCCCACGTTATGTCCATGGGTAAGGCACTTAACCCCAATTGTCCACATGGGGGCACGATGACAGCGTGTACTAAGGCGTACTGCACGTCAATGGTGCGCATGTCTTCAACCAATCTAACCCTCCCTGTGCTGCAGTGCGGAGTTACGATGTTTGGGAGCTGACAGCTGTTCGTCATTGCTCAGTGGTTCTCTCCGGATACTCCGGCTTCCTCCACCCATTTATTTATTTATTGATGTTTAAGGTCACATATTTATGCACAATGGCTAATCATGACCGTGACAGTTTTACGGGTGGAGGAAGCCGGAGTACCCGGAGAGAACCACCGAGCAACGACGAGCAGCTGCCAGCTCCCCAACATCGTAACTCCGCACCGCAGCACAGGCAGGGTTAGATTGGTTGAAGACATGCGCACCATCGACGTGCAGTACGCCTTAGTACACGGCGTCATCGTGCCCCCACATGGGCAATGGGGGTGAAGTGTCTTGCCCAAGGACACAACGCGGTTGCCGCAGGTGGGATTCGAACCGAGGACCTCTCGGCTTGCAGCCTGCACCTCTACCTACTGAGCCACTCCTCCACCCATTAAACTGTCATGGTCATGATTAGCTATTGTGCATAAGTATGTGATCTTAAACATCAATAAACATAAACAATAACTTGCCAAGCTAAATTAGCTAATCATTTGGCCTCTATGTCCTTTGTACCATGCCTCTCCCTCAATGAATCAGGTATATTTATTTATTTATTGGTGTTTAAGGTCACATACTTATGCACAATGGCTAATCGTGACCTTGACAGTTTTTTTTGGTGGAGGAATCCGGAGTACCAGGAGAGAACCACCAAGCATCGATGAGCAACTGTCAGCTCCTCAACATTCTAACTCTGTTCAAGCTCCACTCTTGCAGGGTAACAGCAGTTGAAGACATGTGTACCATCGACGTGCAGTATGCCTTAGTACACAGTGCCATCATGCCCCCATGTAGGCAACTGGGATAAAGTGCTTTGCCCAAGAACACAACGCGGGTCGTCCCGGATGGAGATCAAACTCAGGATCTCTAGCATAGAAGTCCAACAGTCTACCATGAGTCACCGCACTCCCAATGAATGAATAAGGTAGAAAAACATATGTTCTTCACCTTCAAAGCGTTTCAGTAAGTTTTCACTAATAGTAACATTCTTGGTCAGTCCTTCCCTCCTTATCTTTCAAAGTGGCAACAAGATTAATGTCCACTGTCCAGTGAATCCAGTGTTCAGTATCCACTCAAATATGCAAGTAAATTGAAGTAATGCAATTGTGATTAATCTCTCTATGATAATCCCAGTTGTGAAAACATTGTGCAATGATTGCCAATCTTGTAATGCTCTAATGGCATGGTGTCATCCACCTTTCATTGTTTGGGTTCATACTTGAAAAACGTAAAATAGCATGTTTTATGACCTTCATCTAGTTGTAATTACAGGGTATTTTGAGTGGAATCACTCTACCAATGTTCACTAACTTCACTTCTGGTAGCTGGCTTCGAACACGTTTCTGAAAATTCCAGAGAATCTACGATTTTCCATGTTAAATTAGGGTACATTTTCATTTTTCATGAGAAAAAATGTTCAAATCAGTGATTTACTAATAGCAGCTAATCATTTTTAAAGCATTTGCTGCGCCTCGCTCAATCAAATAAACTTTGATAATGCTAAATCTGATGTCGCCTGTTGGCTTCCATACATTGTTTTTTAGTGGGTCTTAAAATTTAGGTCAATCATGTTTTTCTAGTGTGCAGTATAAATTATTTATTCAAATGAATATAAAGCAGATTATTGGGTATTAAAGTTTGGGAGCTTGTATTTTAATAAAATGCTCTGTTTTTAAAAGGATCTGCAACTTAAAATAGCAAAGCTGAATTGGAAGAAATTCCATAAAAAAAAATCGCTGAGAAGCAATAACCACCAGCAGTATTACTGTTTCTATGTCAAGTTGTAAACATACTAAATTTTCAATACCAGTGGATTATTTCAAACCAATTGTCCACCAGTCAACCGACCCCTAATACCCCCTGTGATTAAGTCACCCAGTAATTGCCAGAAAATATTTTGAATCGGCCTGAATGTAAGGAACACTGGGATCGGGCTGTATTTCTTCAGAAACGGAAGTACCAAGTGAACAACTTGCCATTTTTAGCTCAACTTTGGCGAAGCCAAATTTGAGCTTATGCCATGGCCCATCGTCCGTCTGGCCGTCTGTCTGTCCGTCAACAATTGGATACGGCTCAGGCTAGAGGCCGTATTTATGAACCGATCTTTACGAAACTTCTTGGGTGCCTTTG
Organism: Pictodentalium vernedei; assembly: GCA_031216915.1. Taxonomy (NCBI): domain Eukaryota; kingdom Metazoa; phylum Mollusca; class Scaphopoda; order Dentaliida; family Dentaliidae; genus Pictodentalium; species Pictodentalium vernedei. The sequence continues at coordinate 552,009,194 of CM062297.1, read as the reverse complement.
TTATGACCGTGGGACGAGAACGAGTGTTTTTGGGTGCGGTCCGAAATTTAAGATGGCTGCCAGCCGCCATTTTGTACCGACGATGCAGAAATCTGTTTTTTGTACAGAACTTCCATACGAAAGCTCTGATTTGAATAATTTTTTGTATGAATGTTTAGTACCATGGGATACATCACATATAATACGGGTTTTTTTCTCGTGCGTAAATTATGCAAATTAGACTAACTTTGATGTCTTTTGGTGTTACTTTCAGCACTGTAAGTGCAAATGCCAATACGGCTCGAGCTAGAGGCCGTATTTATGAACCGATCTTTACGAAACTCCTTGGGTACCTTTGTTATTACCGTGGGACGAGAACGAGTGTTTTGGGGTCTAGTCCGAAATTTAAGATGGCCGATGTCAGCCATTTTGTACAAAATTTGGTGCAATCAGATTTTTGCACAGAACTTCCATATGAAAGCGCTGATTTGAATAATTTTTTGTGTGCTTGTTTAGTAGCATGGGATACATAATATATAATACAGGTTTTTTTCTCGTGCAGAAATTATGCAAATTAGATGAACTTTGATTTTTTCAGTGCTACTTACACACAGAAGTACACATGTCAATACGGCTCGGGCTAGAGTCTGTATTTATGAACCGATCTTCACGAAACGTCTTGGGTACCTTTGTTATCACCTTGGGACGAGAACGAGTGTTTCTGGGTGCGGTCCAAAATTCAAGATGGCTGCCAGTGGCCATTTTGTACCGAAATTAGGTCTAATCAGTTTTTTGTACACAACTTCTATACGGCTCAGGCTAGAGGCCGTACTTATGAATCGATCTTTACGAAACTTCTTGCGTACCTTTGTTATCACTGTGGGATGAGAACGAGTGTTTTTGGGTGTGGTCCGAAATTCAAGATGGCCACCAGCAGCCATTTTGTACCAAAATTAGTGCAATCAGTCTTTTGTACAGAACTTCTGTATGAAAGTTCTGATTTGAATAAATTTTTGTATGAATGTTTAGTAACATGGAATACATCACATATAGTACGGGTTTTTTTCTCGCGCAGAAATTATGCAAATTAGACTAACTTTGATGTTTTTAGCTCAACTTTGACGAAGTCAAATTTGAGCTATTGTCCTGGCCCGTCGTCCGTCCGTCTCTCTGTACCTCAACAATTGGCTATGGCTTGGGCTAGAGGTCGTATTTATGAACCGATCTTTACGAAACTTCTTGTGTACCTTTGTTATGACCCTGGGACGGGAACGAGTGTTTTTAGGTGTGGTCCGAAATTCAAGATGGCTGCCAGCGGCCATTTTGTACCGATGATGCAAAAATCAGTTTTTTGTACAGAACTTCTGTATGAAAGTTCTGATTTGAATAAAGTTTTGTATAAATGTTTAGTACCATAGGATACATCACATATAATACAGGTTTTTTTCTCGTGCGTAAATTATGCAAATTAGACTGACTTTGATTTATTTAGTGTTACTTTCAGACCTGTAAGTGCCAAGCTGCTATGGCTCGGGCTAGAGGCCGTATTTATGAACCAATCTTTACGAAACTTCTTGGGTACCTTTGTTATGACCGTGGGACGAGAACGAGTGTTTTTGGGTGCAGTCCCAAATTCCAGATGGCTGCCAGCAGCCATTTTGTACCGACGATGCCGAAATCTGTTTTTTGTACAGAACTTCCATATGAAAGCTCTGATTTGAATAATTTTTTGTATGAATGTTTAGTACCATGGGATACATTACATATATTACAGGTTTTTTTCTTGTGGGTAAATTATGCAAATTAGGCTAACTTTGATTTATTTAGTGTTACTTTCAGCACTGTGAGTGCAAATCCCAATACGGCTCGGGCGAGAGGCCGTATTTATGAACCGATCTTCACGAAACTTCTTGGGTACCTTTGTTATCACTGTGGGACGAGAAGGAGTGTTTTTGGGTCCAGTCTGAAATTCAAGATGGCCGCTAGCAGCCATTTTGTTCAAAATTAAGTGCAATCAGATTTTTGCGCAGAACTTCCAAATGAAAGATCTGATTTGAATAAATTTTTGTATGAATGTTTAGTACCATGGGATACATTACATATAATACAGAGTTTTTCTCGTGAATAAATTATGCAAATTAGGGGTCCGGGTGGGACTTAGAAAATTTTGGACCAAAATCCGGAAATTAGTTTTTTGTGTTTTGATGCATTTTGGTCAATTTTAAGAAGAAGAAGAAAAAATTTTAGTCTGAAAATATTTTGTTTGGGACTGAAAATTTCCACACAAAAATAATAATCTACAATGATTGGTCTTAATCTGTAGTCCATTACAGCCACCTTGTAATTCTTTTATTATTGTTGACTGGGCCAAAACAAATACTAATTCCTGTCATATTCATTATTCAGTTGTCTTGGTCACAGCAAGTACTAATTCCTGTCATATCCAAGTTGAGCTACAGAGTCATTGACTCTTTCATTTGGTGTTACTTTCAGCACTGTAAGTGCAAATGCCAATACGGCTCGGGCTAGAGGCCGTATTTATGAACCGATCTTTACGAAACTCCTTGAGTACCTTTGTTATCACCTTGGGACGAGAACGAGTGTTTTTGGGTCCAGTCCGAAATTCAAGATGGCCGATGGCAGCCATTTTGTCAAAATTTGGTGCAATCAGATTTTTGCACAGAACTTCCAAATGAAAGCGCTGATTTGAATAATTTTTTGTGTGAATGTTTAGTACCATGGGATACATCACATATAATACAGGTTTTTTTCTTGTGCAGAAATTATGCAAATTAGATGAACTTTGATTTTTTCAGTGCTACTTACACACAGTAAGTACACATGTCAATACGGCTCAGGCTAGAGTCTGTATTTATGAACCGATCTTCACAAAACTTCTTGGGTACCTTTGTTATCATCTTGGGACGAGAACGAGTGTTTCTGGGTGCGGTCCAAAATTCAAGATGGCTGCCAGTGGCCATTTTGTACCGAAATTAGGTCCAATCAGTTTTTTGTCACAACTTCTACACCGCTCATATTTGTGAACTGATCTTCACGAAACTTCTTGGGTACCTTTGTTTTCACCTTGGGACAGGAATGAGTGTGTTTTGGGGTGCCTTTGTTATCACTGTGCTGTGAGAACAAATATTTTGGGGTTCAGTCAGACCCACTCTGGGACTCAAAGATTTTTTTCTAGTTTAGCATCTTACTGTCACCCACCTTTACAATACTTTACCTATACATTTGTTACAGGCAACGGTCAGTATTTATGTACAGACCGTTACAATACTTTATATGTACCTTTGTTATCAGGTCATTTCCTAGATGTTTGTCATTGCTGTGTCACGTACTATACATGTACATGTCTTTGTCTTGACAAGTTGAGCTACAGTGTCATTGACACTTTCATTTGTTTTTCTGTCGTCGCTTTTCTGTTTCTTCCTCTGATCTATTCGGCAACATCCGCTGCTACCTGTTGCTTACAAAGTTCACATTTGCACTTTTTCTTATCAATTCGATCAAAATATGTGACCCACAGGCTTTTAGGTTAACGATACACCTTGATGAGTTGACTTTCTGTCAGTTTTGCAGAAAAATATAAATACCAAAATGACCGATATTTGGATTTGGTTTTGGTATGGTTTTTGGTATCCCTGTAATACCATACCGAAAATTTGGTATACCGCACAGCAATAGTTTGTGGAGTGTGGATTACCACTAAACCACTGATGGAGTGGATTTTCCACCCTGATAAAAGCTCATAGTGTATAAAAAGCAAAAGGGAAAGCAAAGTTTCAGCCAATAGATCTGTGGGTTCAACCCAGAGGGTCACTGGCAAAAATTTTGCTTGTCCTTTCTATGCATTACCACAGGAATGGACAGTTATTATAGAGGTGGAAACTTCCAGTTCATGAGTGTTTTAATGGTAATCCACTCTCCACATATTGTAGATACCACTACTACGATTCACCAACACTAAAAGAAGAGTTGGAATGTTTAACATTAACTTAATCTTCATTAGCGATAGAGATTTGAGCTTCTTTGTGATGAAATGAATTACCGTTTGATGTCCAAATGAAAATATTAAGCGGCTTTAAATTTACTGAAGGAAGCTATTGACTTGGTCTGCTCTCATTCTGAAAGGAATATTTGTATTTGGCAAAATAATTTTTTGAAAGTGAGTGTTTTCTGATTTTGTGTTATGATTTAAAATTGATGCATAGACAGGTTGTCAAAATTTGGGCACAGTGGGTAAGGGTACAGGATTCAAGTTGTCTGGTTAATCGAAAAATCTACGTGGTGTCGGTTGTTGAAAAAACTGAAGTCACAATCATGCCAGGCCAAACAATTGTACTTTCGGTTTCCATATTTACATGAATTCTCAGTCATTGTTTGAGAAAGTTGTGCCTACCAATGATGCAGTACAGCATCCTGGAAAATAGGATAATAGTTCTGCATGGAAAAACAGAGTTACAGTGACAAATGCACCACGTGAACTCTGTAGGAAGCAGATTACAGAGAATACAGAAACAGAAGTAGGTCGAAATACCACGTTGAATCGAGACAAGAAGTTGAAGTTGCAAACCTGCAGGGTTTGAAAGCGAAGGCAGCTGAAGGTGAATACAGAATTTTGTAACAGGCCACCTACCTGTAATCGACTGAACCTGCCATTTCAGTATACACTGGGGTCATTGTTTGATTCCAGCCTGTAAGTTCTAGGGCTGCACAGCATTTCGATAAACCGATACATACTGGTATTTAAACCAGTATTGTTAAATACCAGTGTCATTACAAAAAGTATTGGTTTGTCGTCCTTTATTTACCCACAATTAAATTTTCAAGATGTCCTGAGTTTTTTAACTGCAGTCCCAAACAAATCATGTTATATCTGTACCTGGCAAATTGGCCGCATCCTCCCGGGTAAGACACAAATTAGGCACTTGAACAAGTATTATTTTTCAAAAAATTTTAACAAAACCATATGTAACCCCTCATTTGAACAAGCTCATTCCAATGAGGGGTCACTTGATATGGTTTAGTTTAAATTTTTTGAAAAATTTGATAAACTAATATTTAAAAAAATAAATTTTTATATTGTCTGCATTGGGTAAAGGGTTATTTGAACTATATCATCAAGGCATGCTGATTTTTTGATAGATTGTGATGGCTAAAGTCCTGATTATGGTACATATGTTCAGATATCTAATCAGTCTTTTGATATACCGGTATTCCACGAGATCTTTTTTTACACGGATACCGGTATTCAGTTCCGAATACTGTGCAAGCCCTATATGTTTATGTTCCAAACTGTTCATTGTTGACACTTTGCTTTATCGGCTACCTCAAATGTCAACAAGTGGACAAAATTTGCCATTGAATCTGACGGTTGTAATTCCCATTCAGATGTTCAGAACATGATCATCAGTATCTGACTGAAAATTAGAACCCAGGATTTTCGAAAGCAAGCTGTGACCTCCTCTGCATGGGGAGGAAACACTGCAGGATTGAAGGTTTCTGTCACCATTGCCACTGCTTTGATGAACTTGAATTCTACACAAATACAAGCAGGGGTGGTGCCAGAATCCGCATAGGTAAGGAATATTGCTTGTCCTGTATGCTGTTAATGTAACACCACATCACCGACACCATGGAAAGTCTTTTAGTTTTAAAAGATTGCTTTGTTACAGTTTCCATATTTATTTCAGTTCTTCTGCTTGTTTGAATAAAAAGAAGAAACAAGAATCAAGGCCAAATTTCACAACTGAATAGCTTGTTACAGGGTCTATCAGGATGACCATGGTTCAGTCTGACTGGCAAATTTTTAGCTCACCGAAGGGAGCTTATCACTTGCCATCCGTCGTCCGGTGTCCGTCGTCGTCATCCGTCGTGACCTTTACATTATCGACTACTCCTCCCAAACTACTGGATCAAATTGAACCAAATTTGGTGTGTATGTTCCCCATCATATATCAATTCAAACTTGTACAAATAAGCTTGCCCCACCCACAGAGGGCACCACAAGGGGCATAACTCTGATAGCACCCATGAATTTCTTTCCAAAATTCTTCAAATCCACCAGGCAGAATTCTTTCCTATTTGGTATACATCATCTCTAGGGGGGGGCAGATTCAAGTTTGTTCAAATTGGCCCCCTGGATTCATATTTGGGCTCACTATAGAAGCCCGGATTTGAACTTAGTGCATTTCAGGCAAATTTCTTAAAAAAATTTCTCCTCCAGATCCAGCAGGCAGAATCTTTTGATATTTGGTATGCAACATTGTGGGGTGGATCTGATTCAAGTTTGTTCAAATCGGCCCCCCTGAGTTCATATTTGGGCTCAGTATAGGAGCCTGAATTCAAACTTAGTGCATTTCAGGCAAATTTCTTTGAAAATCTTCTTCTCCAGATCCAGCCGGCAGAATCTTTTGATATTTGATATGCAACATTGTGTGGTATGTCGGATTCATGTTTGTTCAAATCGGCCCCCTGGGTTCATATTTGGGCTCAGTATAGGAGCCCAAATTTGAACTTAGTGCAATTCAGGAAAATGTCTTTAAAAATCTTCTCAAGATCCAGTAAGGCAGAATCTTTTGATATTGGGTATGCAGCATGCTTGGGGGGGGGGGGGATTCAAGTTTGTTCAAGCCAATTCCCTGGGTTCATATTTGGGCTCACTGTGGTAGCCCGAATTATAACTTAGTTCAAAATGAGGAATTTTCTTTAAAAATTTTCTTCTTCAGATCCAGCAATTGGAATGTTTTGATATTTGGTATGCAGCATCCTTAGGGGAGTGAGATTCAAGTTTGTTAAAGCCATGTCCCTAGGTCCATATTTGGGCTCACTAGGGGAGCCTGAATGATAACTTAGTCAATATGAGGAATTTTTCTTTAAAAATCTTCTTCAGATTTGGCAGTCAAAATTTTTTGATATTTGGCATGCAGCATCCTTAGGGGGTGAGATTCAAGTTTGTTCAAGCCAAGTCCCTGGGTTCATATTTGGGCTCACTGTGGGAGCCCGAATGATAACTTAGTTCAAAATGAGGAATTTTCTTAAAAAATCTTCTTCTTCAGATCCAGCAGATGAATGTTTTTGATATTTGGTATGCTGCATCCTTAGGGGGTTAAGATTCAAGTTTGTTCAAGCCATGTCCCTAGTTCTATAAAATTTGTCTCTCATGACTTCATTCCTTTATAGTGTTGATGAACCATGTCTAACTGAATGTGACCCCAAATACTTCTTTGAACCACTTTGGCCGGTGTGCGATTAAGGCTCCTTGGGGCCTCTTGTTTTAAAAATAAAAACTCAAAGCTAGCTATTTTCTTGTTTCTGTGGCCCTGGATCGTACCCTGTTCAAACTGATTTTGACATTGTGAGAACTTGTGGAGACACTTTAGAGGACACATCTGGAAGATTATTCAAATGAACCTATAAATTTGAAATTTGGGCACATTGTTTACCGTCTGTAATAAGGTGAATTTAAAAGTCTCTTGGTGTGGCACCTATTGTAACAGTTTGAATACTTTTTAAATCTCCAGTGTCCCTAAACATTAGCTTAATCTAAAGCCTTGATTTAATATAATTGGAATAATCGAAGCTAAACCGTAACCCTTTCCCCATAAAACTAAATCGTAAACCGAACTGCAATTTTCAAAACCTTCCTTCTCTATGATACAACCATGAATGTGGAAAGTGACCTTAAAAACCTATAAACATTTATCTTACAATCAACATGTTTCCGACCCCCTGATACAGATGTTTGTATCAGGGAGTCGGATACAAGCACGTTCCTTTCGCGTGAGTTCCATTTTTAGCTTAACTTGACAAAGTCAAGATAAGCTATTGCCATCACGCGTGCAGAAGTCTGTTAGTCTGAGTCTGTTCACATTTTCCTTTAGCACAGGCTACAACACCCCTTAGTTCTTGTCTGAAATTTTGTATACAGGTTTGGGGTCATGTCTAGATGAGAACGTCCCCTTTTGGTCACGATCGGTCAACCGGTATGGCTGCCCGGGCCCAAAACCCCAAAACCATTAGCACAGTCTGCAGGTCGTATTTATGAAGGGATTTCATTGTAACTTGGTGGGATGCCTCTGCATTATGTCTAGATGAGAACGTCCCCTTTTGGTCATGATCTGTCAACCGTGATGGCTGCCCAAGCCCGAAACCCAAAAACTTTTAGCATAGTCTGCAGGTCATGTTGAATATGGAGGGATTCCATTGTAACTTGGTAGGATGACTCCGGATGATGTCTAGATGAGAACGTCCCATTTTGATCGCGATCATTCACCCTTGATGGGTGCCCTTGCCCAAAAACCTTTAGCATAGGCAAAAGGTCATATTTATGGAAGAATTTCATTGTAACCTGTTAGGTTGACTCCATATAATGCCTAGATGATGACATCCATGATTGATTGGTCATGATTGGTCAACTGTGATGGCTACAGGTGCCCGAAGCCCAAAAACCTTGAGCACAGTCTACAAGTCATATTTATGAAGGGATTTCATTGTAACTTCGTAGGATCGCTCCAGATGATGCCCAGATGAGATTGTCCCCTTTGGTTGCGATCATTCAGCCATGATGGCTGCCCGAGCCCGAAAACCTTTAGCACAGTCTACAGGTCATATTTATGAAGGGATTTCATTGTAACTTGGTAGGCTGACTTCATATAATGTCTAGATGAGAACGTCCCCTTTTGGACACGATTGGTCAACTATGACGGCTACAGGGGCCCAAAGCCCGAAAACCTTTAGAACAGTCTACAGGTCATAATTATGAGGGGATTTCATTGTAGCTTAGTAGGATGACACCAAATAATGTCTAGATGAGAACATCCCCTTTTGGTCGCAATCATTCAGCCTTTATGGCTTCCCGAGCCCAAAAACCTTTAACATAGTCTATGGGTCGTATTTATGGAAGAATTTCATTGTAACTTGGTAGGTTGACTCCATATAATGCCTAGATGATGACATCCCCTTTTGGTCATGATTGGTCAACTGTGATGGCTACAGGTGCCCGAAGCCTGAAAATATTGAGCACAGTCTGCAGGTTATATTTATGAAGGGATTTCATTGTAACTTCGTAGGATCACTCCAGATGATGCCCAGATGAGAATGTCCCCTTTTGGTTGCGATCATTCAACCATTATGGCTGCCCGAGCCCGAAGCCTGAATACCTTGAGCACAGTCTACAGACCATATTTATGAAGGGATTTCATTGTAACTTGGTAGGTTTGACTTCATGTAATGTCTAGATGAGAACGTCCCCTTTTGGACACGATTGGGCAACTGTGACAGCTACAGGGGCCCGAAGCCTGAAAACCTTTAGAACAGTCTACAGGTCATAAAGTATGAAGGGATTTCATTGTAGCTTGGTAGGATGACTCCAAATAATGTCTAGATGAGAAAGTCCCCTTTTGGTCGCGATCATTCAGCCTTTATGGCTGCCCGAGCCCAAAAACCTTTAGCATAGTCTATAGGTCGTATTTATGGAAGGATTTCATTGTAACTTTTTAGGTTGACTCCATATAATAGTCCGGCCACCGAGGCACTGAACCTGGTTTTGTATTAAGTTTTTTTTCTCGGCGGATTATTATTCTATAGGGTCTCCTTGATGAGATTTTTCTTACTGGACAGCTGATAGTGTTGAGCAATTTTTTTTATTTGACAAAATCCAAGGTGGCCGCTATAAAAAAATACAATATCACCATATAACTTGGATCAGAATTTTTGGTAAGATAATATGGAATTTTGAAGATTTTTCTTCTTGATTCATCGTACACATATATAATTGTTACTTTTTGGCCAAAATAAGATTACCAAAATCCAATATGGCGGCCAAGATGGCCGGCAATGTGTCACACTTTTCTCATTTTTAGCTCAACTTTGGCGAAGCCAAACTTGAGCTTATGCCATGACCAGTCATCCATCTGTCCGTCAACAATTCAATACGGCTCGGGCTAGAGGCCGTATTTATGAACCGATCTTTACGAAACTTCTTGGGTACCTTTGTTATGACCGTGGGATAAGAACGAGTGTTTTGGGGTCCGATCCAAAATTCAAGTTGGCCACTGGTGGCCATTTTGTACAGACTTAGGTGAAATCAGATTTTTGCGCAGAACTTCCATATGAAAGCGCTGATTTGAATAATTTTTTGTTTGAATGTTTAGTACCATGGGATACATCACATGTAATACAGGTTTTTTTCTCGTACGTAAATTATGCAAATTAGACTAACTTTGATGTATTTAGTGTTAATTTCAGCACTGTAAGTGCAAACGCCAATACGGCTCGGGCTAGAGGCCATATTTATAAACCGATCTTTACGAAACTTCTTGGGTATCTTTGGTATCACCGTGGGACGAGAACGAGTGTTTTTGGGTGCGGTCCAAAATTCAAGATGGCCGATGGCAGCCATTTTGTTCAAAATTAGGTGCAATCAGATTTTTGCACAGAACTTCCATATGAAAGCGCAGATTTGAAAAAATTTTTGTGTGAATGTTTAGTACCATGGGATACATGACATATAATACGGGTTTTTTTCTCGTGCAGAAATTATGCAAATTAGATGAACTTTGATTTTTTCAGTGCTACTTATACACAGGAAGTGCACATTTCAATACGGCTCGGGCTAGAGGCTGTATTTATCAACTGATCTTCATGAAACTTCTTGGGTACCTCTGTTATCACCTTGGGACGAGAACGAGTGTTTCTGAGTGCGGTCCAAAATTCAAGATGGCTGCCAGTAGCCATTTTCTACCGAAATTCGGTCTAATCAGTTTTTTGTACACAACTTCTACACGGCTCAGGCTAGAGGCCGTATTTATGAACCGATCTTTACGAAACTTCTTGGGTACCTTTGTTATCACCGTGGGATGAGAACGAGGGTTTTGGGGTGTGGTCCGAAATTCAAGATGGCCACCACAGCCATTTTGTACCAAAATTAGTGCAGTCAGTCTTTTGTACAGAACTTCTGTATGAAAGTTCTGATTTGAATAAATTTTTGTAGGAATATTTAGTAAAATGGAATACATCACATACAGTATGGGTTTTTTTCTTGTGCAGAAATTATGCAAATTAGATGAATTTTGATTTATTTAGTGCTACTTATACACTGTAAGTGCACATTTCATTACAGCTCGGGCTAGAGGCTGTATTTATCAACCGATCTTCACGAAACTTCTTGGGTACCTTTGTTATCACCTTGGGACGAGAACGAGTGTCTCTGAGTGCGGTCCAAAATGCAAGATGGCTGCCAGTGGCCATTTTGTACCGAAATTAGGTCCAATCAGTTTTTTGTCACAACTTCTATACAGCTCGTATTTATGAACTGATCTTCATGAAACTTCTTGGGTACCTTTGTTTTCACCTTTGGACAGGAACGAGTGTATTTTGGGGTGCCTTTGTTATCACTGTGCTATGAGAACAAATATTTTGGGGTTCAGTCAGACTCACTCTGGGACTCAAAGATTTCTTTTCTAGTTTAGCATCTGACTGTCACCCACCTTTACAATACTACACCTATACATTTGTTACAGGCTACGGTCAGTATTCATGTACAGACCGTTACAATACTTTATATGTACCTTTGTTATCAGGTCATTACCTAGATCTTGGTCACTGCTGTGTCACATACTATACATGTACATGTCTTGACAAGTTGAGCTACAGTGTCATTGACACTTTCATTTTGAGATTTCACCACGTATCCTTCATATTGTTGCTAAGATGTTGACAAATATGCATGCTTATATAATTCTATTTACCAGAGGGGCCATTTCTGCACACACTGGTACTCTAATATCCACCAGAAGTGGATTGTTGCTCACTGTATCACGTTATTTATAAACGCCGGTATAACCTAGTCAATCCGAAAAAAGTTGCGAATTATGTCATGTCTGTCGGAATTAACCGATATTATATGTATAAACAATATAAGGTATTTACACATATCGGCACATTTTCATGAACCTACTGTTACTCTCATGTGTCATATGAAATATATTATCTCAAAACCCAAGATGGTATCCAAAATGCCCGCAAATATGGCAAAAAATCATCATTTCTTACAAATATAGGCAGCTATTAGGCGCTATTATTTTGAAATGTCCAACCATTATTACCGATATGAATTAGCCATATGTGGTGATGCTCTTTTGTTATATATGATCAAAGGAATTGTTTGAGAAACCCAATATGGCGTCCAAAATGCCCCCAAAATTGGAAAAATAACAAAGCAATTACAGTCTACACTCATCTGCCCATAGTCCAATCGCCAATACACTTAACCTGTTTTTTTCTCGGTGTATTATCGTATCACTATATCGTATAACTATATGGTCTCCTCATGCGATTCCTTTTACTGGGCAGCTGACAGTGTTGATCAATTTCCTTATAACCACCAAAACCTAAGATGGCTCAAAATTCAAGTTTCCGCCGATACCACTGAAAATATTGAAATTGAAAGTCAAAAATCTTTACTAAATAATTCAGTACAGCATGCCATTTCCAACTGATTGTGTTGGTCACAAAGCGTGTCAGCTTATCCCCAGATTTTCCAGAAAAATTCAAAATGGCTACCAAAATTAGTAACTTTTTGCTATTTTCAGCAGTAGTGTTAAAGGCTCCAAAACGGAGGTGGGAACTGAAATGTACGAGAAATTGTAACAAGAGAGATGTTTGCGAATATCATTGGTGAAGTACTTTATAAGGACCACACAAGATGCAGTGAATATCAAGTTGAATGACTGTGTAGTTCCTTAGATCGACTCATCACTATGCATTACTGCCAGCGATGTCTGTTCATTGCAGCAGTCCTCTGAAACACTGCATGCACAGAAAATGGTACACGTCATGTTTGCTGCATTACACTTACACCTCGAATATTTGCATGGCATTTTACTCGAACATGTGCACCTAATCATCTTCAGTATTTCATCAGGTGCTAGCTTGACGTTGGACGCGACTGTCACAGAGTTCAAAGATTTTGTATTCACATCTTTCTCGAATCCAAATACAGTTGGGTCCATCTGCGGTGGGTTAAGTTGAAGGGTATGCTTCCATATACAAGTTTGCAAGTGGGCCTGCTTGACATTCTCAGTAAAAGCCTCTGTTGTGGGTGGTAGGCTGCACAATTTAGGAGCAGATGTTGCAGTCGGATTCCCAATTCGTGTTCTCCATATGCACAAACGAGCATCTGACATTGATGTTGATTTAGGAGATCTATAGCATAATGCTATGAACTTGGTGGCTTGTTCTAGAACATCCGATATCTCCACGTTATTCTCACCAAGTGATTCCAGTGTCCCACCAGTTTGCAGAACCTTCAGTACACGCCCTTTGCTGATACCAAAGTATCCCCCTACAGTATCGCACCCGGAAAGTGCGTGAGCAGCGAACAATTGATAAACAATTTTCTTGTGTGTATCAACTGCGGCAGGTATATCTATCACCACCTGTCCATGTATTGGTGACTCCATAGGCATTGCAACTGTCAAGTGTTGTTCAAGGTAGTGATGCAGCAACAACAAATAGACGTCAGTGTCGTCAGCAACAACCACAACGTTATTACATTCAGCTGCAGCAAACAATATTGCCTGTTGAACGATAATGTTGTCAGCTTCCTGGTGACTAGTTGCCATATCTACTCTGTCACCGATCCACAACTGACCTCAACCAGAACATCATGTTGGCCAGTAATTTCAAGTTTGTGAGTTCGTGTGTTTTGCTCAGCAAAACTTTTGTCCGTGGTGAGTTGATCACATATAATGGAGATCAGTTGCTTTTTGTTCTCCACTACGGTCAGCACGTTTTTGTTGTGGTAGCAGGGAGGTGGGTACAAGTTGAAACACCCAGCGGCTATCGGCCTTTCTGTGTGCCTTTGTCACGCACTTGGTGCTGTAGTCAACATATCTGTCAAATACCAAATACACATCACTCGATCGCAACTTCTGTTTGATGTTGTCTTTAAACGCTGTAATGAAGTCTAGAACAGTTGCCAGTCTGGTTTTGGTAGACACGGGCCAATGAGGTATCCAGAGCAGTGCAAAGCCATCGATAACAATTGCAGATTTCTTATCCACACCAGACATTCTTTTTGGTTTCTCAACAACTGTTTTATTTTTCAATACTGATTTTGATGTGCACACGCTCATATCCCCGGATTCATCAAATATGGGGGTTGGTAGTAGTGACAGTTCAAAGGAAAGGATATGTTTGATATCTAATTTACGTGAACTACATAAAAGTCTGATAACTCTGGAATAAATGAGATTAGTGTCATATATTTTTACCTCCCCAACCTTCAGTGACTTTTTCAAGATTGCCATAGTTTGTACTGGTTTCAAAATTGACTCATAAAATACACTTGGGAAGGCCTCTTCAAATTCCGCCATTTTCTGAACTCCGAGGCTAACAATCTTATCGACATTGACAGACGTCGGACCTATCCTACCAGTTGCGATGTTAATTATGGTCTCGGAGTGTCCGTTTGGATCCAATCTGTCAATACATATTCCAAGTTTAGTTCTCAGACCCATACGGTCGACAGAATCACTTACAATTCTAGACTTGGCCTCTTCCTTATGTGCGATCTGTAATTTGTCACTATCTCGATCTTCTCGCAAATTTGATATACCGGTAGCTAACTTCCCACATGCACACAAACTCAATGCCCAGGTTTTTAATGTTTCTGGCTTTAATGTGATCCCTATTATACCGGATTTGCCATGGCCATATCACATGAAGGTAGTTTCGATATACATATTGCTCCATATGCCATTCCGTAGATCTCTGAGATCCTCCTTCACAAATAATCTTTGTCACAAGACCAGTACCCTTGTAACTGCTGGAAATCAGGCCTTCTCCGTTGCCGGACCTCTTCTCTGGAACAATCTACCTGATCACTTGAAATCACCACAAACATACCAGACCTTCAAAACTAACCTTAAGACGCACTTATTCGGTAAAACCTATACATAAATTGTCCTTCTAAACTTATGATTAACACAGAGCTGACTTTATTTATTTTTTTAATTTTGTAAAGCCTGAGAGCACATTTGCGTGGAGTCATGGCTCTAAACTGTATTTATTATTATTATTATTATTATGTGTCCCATCACATGTTCACCCTTCAAGAAATGAGATAAAATATCCGGTGGCATATTTTGCATCTGCCGCAGATAGTAAAGCCCATATCTTGCGTAATTTGCATGACCAGAAGCAAAGAAATAAGGAAGCATGCTTTTCACAGCTTCGATGTGCAAAAGCCAGTCACCTTCTCTCTCCGCTCGTACGTACAACATCCTGAGGAAGCATGGTTTCAAAAAAGCATCAACCCACATTTTTGTCGTGCGACTTTTGCACGCGTTCTCTTCTAGCAATGCAAATAAATCTTCTGCACATTGCAAATCAGTATTCTCGAAAGCTGTTCGCAAAAGTTCTTCTGATAACAAACGCATGGCTGTCATATTCATTGGAAACTTTTTCCCGGTCAACATCTTTTCAACCCCACCGAATACTGATTCAAGTATATCTGAAAGTCCAGTATTGGCCATGAGCGTTCCAACTGAACCAATGAAACTCATGAGCAAATGCATACCACCCAATCAAGGAACAAATGCCGCGAATTTGTCTGGATAAGACCTTAACACCTGAACTGCTATCTTGTATACCTGCTGATCAGTAAAAAATATAGTGAACGGCTGTCCTGCATCTGACGATAGTTGCTCTGCCTTTTCCATAGCTGTCATGATAGTGTCTGGATCAGCAGGTGTCATGTGTTTTGGGTTCGTTGCTTGACCCGAGTCTCTCGTCATGCAGGTATTATACCCATTGAACTCCGGACAGTTCTGGTCACTGACCATCTCTTTCAAAAATGCGAAGTCAAGTTCTATGGCTCTGCGTAATGACATTGCACAGCGACACAATGTTGAAAGAAGGGGAACAGTGTTTTGTACATGTGATGCGGGCATGTCGGGTCATTTGGGTCCATTGAAACGCACAACATCCAATTCGTACTCTGTTGGTTTTGTCATATCTGACTTTTTCAATCTTGGGATCGTCTGAGACTCAACGGAATCATTATTGTCCTTTTGAGCCATGACGATTGCCAATGAATGGGTGCTTGGCTTCCCATTTTGAGAAGCAATTTCAGCATCAAAGTTGTCTACAACCACTTGTATGAGGCCATTGTTGGCATCCGAAATCGGTGTATCATTTGCATTCTTTGCAGCCAGAGCTGCCGTAGATTTTTTGAATCTCAATAGCTCATCATATGAGCATGTAACACCAAAATCATGCATGGTTTTTACCAACTCTTTAGAATCTCTTAACAGCGTTGCCAACGAAATTTGAAGCGGTGTGTATTTTTCACACAGCACTGATGTCACTATGTTTCCTATCATCATAGCAGGTAATGTGTGGTCCAACTGTGGAGCTAAACGACTTAGTAATGTGAGAAGTGTACCACTTACAAACGAGGATATGTTCTCGCTGTTAACATCAGTGGCGTAGTTATCTTTGTCATGATCCATATCTTTGATTTCTTTGCCAATTGCTTTACTGAGAATCTTTATGGAACTGTCAATATTGTCATCATCGGAGTCTTTAACGTGCCTAAGTAAGGTGCCAGCTCTGGATTTGTCTGCCAAAACGGTGGCGATTCCCGGGGAAGACAACACTAAAATGTCATCTCTGCAGCTATCGACTAGATCAGACACAAATGATCAACGGGAATTGTAAGTGGAAGTCCCACCAGATTGCAGATAAAGATCTAATAATTCGACAGAACTCCACGTGGGGGATGTGTCATTTTTCATGTAAGATATGCCAGATTGTACGGCCTGACTATGTGGTGACGAAAGATCAATTTTCTGTTTTGCAGCTGATTCTACCGATTTTGGATTCTTAAATTTCGACCTGCAGTCAACATGCTACCGAGCATCGGCAGCATGTAAGTCGCTAACAGCACCCATGTTGCAAAGCTATATGTAAGTCCTCATTATAAATCCTACTACACCTGAGTATATTCTCAATTCGCTTTGCTTTCACGTTCATTAGAGGATCTTTGCTCCTCGATTCAGCACAACCGAACGTGCTTGAGAAAAAACAAGCATCTGACATGACGGAGTTAGTCTATGTCATTTCAAAGCAAAGGTCGCCCGAACCTGATGCTCTATCGAGTGAAGTTGAAGAAATAGAAATGCTAGTGATAAAAGGCGAGACAAAATTGTAAGTTTATGAGGTGTGTAGTGAGACACAATTGCGCAGTTGCAATAATGTGTCCTCGCTCTAAGGAATCAAAGAGAAAGAACAGTTATATGACGTAATCTCCAAACGCGTTCACATATAAAGAGCGTTGTTAGATATAAATAGCTTTGATAGATATAAATAGCTGTGTAATATCCGTTCAGTTTCTACCAAATACCCAATGCGGATGTAGTTACTATATCGAAACACAATTACATCACGTTTTGTGCTTATATAATGAGTTAAGATGAAATATTCATTCAGATCTGTAATTTCCACATTAATTTTTGACCCCTTCAACACTACCTCACTTTAAGGCCCAATTAAAAAAAAATGCTGTCAGCTGTCCAGTAAGAAAAATTAGTAAGAGGGGTGTCTGAACTAATAAAAACCGTTGAGAAAAAAACTTAATACAACAAAACATGGTTTGGTGAAAAAATGGCATTTGGCGGCCGGCCTATAATGCCTAGATGATGACATCCCCTTTTGGTCGTGATTGGTCAACTGTGATGGCTACAGGTGCCCAAAGCCCGAAAATCTTGAGCACAGTCTACAGGTCATATTTATGAAGGGATTTCATTGTAACTTCGTAGGATCACTCCAGATGATACCGAGATGAGAATGTCCCCTTTTGGTTGCGATCTTTCAACCATGATGGCTTCCCGAGCCCAAAGCCCGAAAACCTTTAGCACAGTCTTCAGTTCATATTTATGAAGGGATTTCATCGTAACTTGGTAGGTTGACTTCATATAATGTCTAGATGAGAACAGCTCCTTTTGGACACCATTAGCCAACTATGACGGCTACAGGGGCCTGAAGCCCAAAAACCTTTATCACAGTGTACAGGTGATATTTATGAAGGGGTTTAATTGTACCTTGGTAGGATGACTCCAAATAATGTCTAGATGAGAACGTCCCCTTTTGGTCACGATCATTCAGCCTTGATGGCTGCCCGAGCCCAAAACCCCAAAACCTTTAGCATAGTCTATAGGTCATATTTATGGAAGGAATTCATTGTAACCTGTTAGTTTGACTCCATATAATGCCTAGATGATGACATCCGCTTTTGGTCGTGATTAGTCAACTGTGACGGCTTCAGGGGCCCCGAAGCCTGAAAACCTTGAGCACAGTTTACAGGTCATATTTATGAAGGGATTTCATTGTAACTTCGTGGGATCACTCCAGATGATGCCCAGATGAGAATGTCCCCTTTCGGTTGCGATCATTCAACCATGACGGCTGCCTGAGCCCAAAAACCTTTAGCACAGTCTACAGGTCATATTTATGAAGGGATTTCATTGTAACTTAATAGGTTGACTTCATATAATGTCTAGATGAGAACGTCCCCTTTGGACGCAATTGGGAAACTGACGGCTACAGAGGCCCAAAGCCCGAAAACCTTTAGCAAAGTCTACAGGCCATATTTATGGAGGGATTTCAATGTAACTTGATAGGATGACTTAGATATTTATTTTGGAATAATTTCACTGTAGCTTGGTAACTTTCGTTGATATACATTAACTGTGAGGGCCACATACTTTAACGGTGAGGTCATATTACCAGCCGCCCCCCCCCCCCCCCTCAGCTCTTTAGTACAGTGTACACCTCATATTATTTTTATCAAAAACAAAGCATACAGGGAACAGAAATGAACATATTCCCAATTATCACAATTCTTGTCTTATTTCATAATCCTTTCATAAACATTGAACATTATCCTTTTCATCAAACACAACACACAAGTTATCCTACAGTGTCATTGACACTTTCATTTTTTTTGTTGTTCATCCGTACGAATAAATAGTTTGTTATATATTCGTCTACATTCTTGACTTCTCCCCAATATATTGTAAGATAAAATGATTATTACCATTATGTGGATGTACAAAATATGTATCCGAGTCTGGCTCTGGGTTTTAAGGGTATTGTGCATCCACATAATGGTAATAATCTCTATTTATCTTAAAATTCCTAAACACTTCTATTCTGTCTATATATAATGCACAGGTTTCATAATTTTTTTCACATATAATTTTTTTCACATATTTTGGCCATGACATTAACCCTTTACCTAACATGAAAAGCAGACGCCAATCGTAAAAAAATTATTGAATAACAAAAATTTTAAAAATAATGAAAATTAATGGCAATTTTTTAGAATAGAACTGGCCGTTACATTGAGTAAAGGGTTAAACAAAGGATATTCCAGACAAAACCAGTATGGAATATTTTGCTAACTAAAGTGTTGTCCAGAAATATTATGATCAGCTGATACTTCACGACAGCAGATTAAATAATCTACCACAGCTTCTTTGTGATGAAAAGAATTACCGCTTGATTTTTAATGAAAATAATAAATGGCTGTTAATTTGCTGAAAGAAGCTGTGGTGTAAGCCAACTGTCAAATAAATTATGGAGGTTCATTAAACATAAACTTTTAATTTAAATGTTTGCACTCCACTGAATTTCAAAATTCTTTTATATTGACCAAAATAAATGCTTTCACATTGAGAGTTTATGTCATAATGCAGCCATAGATGCTGAAAATGACATAAACCCTCAATGAATCGGCCATATCCGCCTGCATAACTCACAAATTGAGCCCTTGAAAAAATATATTTTTCAAAACATTTCAACAAAAGCATATCGTGGCACCTCATTGGATCGAGCTTGTTCTAGTGGGGCGGTATCTGATATTGTCTTAATGAAATTCTTTTTTAAATTTGAAAAAAAATATTAAAATAATAAGATTTTGATATTGTCTGTTGGGTAAAGGGTTAAAGAGTTTTTTTTTGCTCTTCTGTCTTGAATACACAAATCCAAAATTTATTGGACACCCTTAGGCCCCGACATCAACAAATTGAACAATTTGATAGGCCTGTCATTCTATGGAGAGTGATCACTATCACCGTCTGTACCCACCTGAATTGAAAATGAGTAGGGTAGTTGCCTGCATAAAAAATCTTGATACTCTAAGGTATTCTAGATCTGCATTCACACAATAAATCAAATAGAAACCTAAATCCTTTGTAACCCTTAAAAATCTTAAGTAATTTTACAGACTGCTTCTTCATCCTTTGTGAGTCTAGCAGCTTAACAGTTATTCAAGCCAAGTATTTGCTACCTGTAGAGGCAGCCAAGACTTGACTAGGAACCACTGCCAAGGTAATTTCACTATTTGTCTACAGAATCTCTTCTTAGTTTGAAGTTATTAATTTTAATACGACCAGAAATTTTGTCATTCAGATAAGAGTTTTGGCGGTTAGCAGCCAATGGTATAGGGCTTCCAATCAGTGTAATGAGTCTCATTGGGTGGGAAAGATTGGGAGTGGAGGGGAGGGGTTCAGTAGTTCTCCCAGGAGGGCCATACTCGTTGTCCTGTTATTTTCAAAATGACAACTGATTTTAGGGTCTAGTATTGTCAAAAAGTATATGGGACAAACAATGAGGTTAGAGTGAATGCTAAAAAGCCAGTTTGAATGACAGTGGCAGGTTCTACTGATTATAATTCCTTTTTCTTCAAAACGGGAAATGGCTTTGTGTGTGCGATTGATTCCACTTTGACTCAGCAGATTGTTATACCCCCCCCCCCCCCCCCCCCCCCCCCTGCAAACAAAGTTTGGGGGGTATCTAGGAATCACCCTGTCCGTCCGTCCGTCAGTCCATCCGTCCATCCTAAGCGCAACTCCTCCTAAACCGTTTCCACAATGGAAGAACTCTATATGAAGATGTGCATGAAGCAATATAATTCCGTTCTGACATTTCCAAGGGGAGATAATCTAACTTATACATTTCAATTGCTACATCATATGGTTGTGTCCTCGTAAGCGAAACAACTGAGGCGCGGGGGGTATCACTCTGTGAGCTTCCTCACAGTACCTCTAGTTGAATAAAAAACCACAGTTTCTTCGTGATGAAAAGAATTACCGTTTGATTTTTTTTTATGAAAATACAAAGCGGCTTTTAAATAACTGAAAGAAGCTGTGGTGTAAGCTGACTTTCACATTAAACATACAACTTTGGATTTAAATCTTTGTACCCGACAGATTTTCCAAAATACCAGTTTATTTTGACATAAACAAGTGCTTTCACTGTTTTAAAGTGGGTAGCACAGATATAAATGATTGGTCGGTGAGACTTGACAGTTACTCGTACCTGCTTAGTGGTTCTCTCCAGCTTCCTCCACCTGTTAAACTGTCACAATATGATCCTGGCTGTTGAAAGTGTCATTAAAACCCCAAATAATCAACTAAACAAATACACAGACCCAAATTTTTCTAAAATCATTTAGGCATGATATTAACCCATTGAACACTGGTGGTATCTTCCATGTCAGTTCAATGACAACAATTGGAAGAGTCCATATTTATTATTTGGGGTTAGGCCAGTTGATATTTTCAACGTGCAGCCTTAAGGCTGCATGTTGAAAATATTGATTGGTCTGCAACACACATTTACCTTGTAGCCATCCCCCTTAATGACATTTTGACGTAGCTTATGATCTGGCAGGAAAAATGGCCTCTGGTGTTTAAAGGGTTAACATAAGGAAATGCCGACAATGCAGACATTTGAAATGTATTGAGATTTCTTGTTTGGAATAAGTATTTTTCATGCAAATACTTTGGGTTTGCCTTTGGTAGGCTATTTGGTAACAAAATATAAGTTGATAGATGAGGCTAGTATGTGGAGTACTTATGTGCAACATATGTCGGGTAAGCCTGACAAGGTATTTGTGTGTGATGCTGTTTCATTACTCAATAATGTGGCTCACACATTCAATACTATGCACATCAAGGGAGATAAGAAAACAGCTCCCAAAGTGTAGTCTTGCCTGTCTTTTAAAAATACATAAAATTCTTTCACTGTCCCACAGCTACATTGATTTAAATGTGACTAGCCTCAGGTATGAGGTATATAATATGTAGGGATATGGGATTTTTTTACCTGCGTCGCCAGCGGCAGAGCAGGTCTAGTAACCGGTCAACTCCGTCCCTCAGTCAGTCCGTCCGAAACACTTCTTCCGTCAAAGTTTTCTTGGCTTCTATGAAAGGGAATGATTGTATATTTGGTCTGCTGCTTCATAATGATGAGTTGTATCGTGTATCTAATTTTCAGATCTGCCGTTCAGCCACTTCCTGTTTGCCGATACTTTGAAGTCTGTTCATCTCTGTAATCAATTGCATGCAGCGACGCAGGTCCAGACCCGGTATTGGTCTTGGCTTGTTGTGTGATGTAACTGAAAATTGTTGATTGAATTATTGTCCTGCAGAGTTTCGATAATTCAATTTGATTTTGAATCTTAAGTTGGTATTTGGTTTGATTTGAAATTGGCTCTCCGAATTGTTTTCCTTCAAATCTTTTCATTGGAATTTTGCTTGGTATCAGTAAACTTCGTCATCTATCAAAATGTATAGCTGAGATAGAAATTGTACATAAATAATGTTGAAAATAAAGACTGAGTGTAATTTCCGCTGTATTAACATAAAAAGTACCTATGCCACCATCCCTGCTAATTCCAATTTCTCTGGCCACTACAATGCTGAAAGCAAATTTAAAATTCCCAAGCAATATTGACGATGAGATCAGGTTTGCTAGTGACTAGCCCTGTGCAGTTTCCAGTACTGAATTCTTGCACCCATTTCTATTCTTGAACAACCCCCGTAGGAACCCCGGGAAGTGAAGCAGTGCTTGTTTACTGTGGTAAACAAGCTCTGTTTCACTGGTAAAATAGGACCCAGTCACTAATGCTTGGGGTGCGAGTCCTCTAAAATAGGCAACATGGGGTATAAACGATTGACTGACCTTGACTTTATCTCCATGTTGTGGTCATGATTAGCCATTGTGCAGAAGTATGTGACCATAAACAACAATAAATAAATAAATGTTCTTGAACAAAAATCTGTATAGGGTAATATGCCAACTACATCATCAAGACATCAAGACATGCCTTCGATGAAGGCATGCCTTGATGATGTAGTTGGAATATTTTATCAGTTGGGGCCACAAGACGCCCGTATTCGATTCGATTTGATTTGAGATTCAATTCAAATCCAAAATATGTGATTTGGAGGACCCTAGCTTTAATTGGATTCACCATTGCATTTATATGTGTAGAAACAAAACTAATTTAATTCATCTTAGCATGTAGTTGTTTGTTTATTTAGAAACAACTTCTCATTTCAAATCACATCTTACTCCAAAAGGTATGGCAATGTCCATTGGTCCGTCCATCCATTAACTTTTATTTGTCCATGCGATAACTTGAAAACAATACATCCAACAGATACTGTTTCTTTATGGTTAGTCATGACTAGAGGATGGTTCCTTTCTATAACCAGCTTTCTGGCATATCCAGTTATGCCACCATGGCAGCCATCTTGGATTTTCAGGGACTTTTGATTGTCCACACGATAACTTGATAACTATAGATCCAATAGATTCTGCTTTTTTATGGTTGATTGAGCATGACTAGAGGATGGTTCCTTTCTATAACCAGCATTCTGTCATACCCAATGTGGCCAGCGTGGCGGCTCAGTGATAGACAGTTGGACTTTTATGCTAGAAGTCCAGAGTTAGTTCCCTGTCTGGGATGACCCGCATTGTGTCCTTGGGCCAGGCACATTATCCAGTAGCCTACATGGGGCACGATGACATCGTGTACTAAGGAGTAATGCACATTGATGGTGCACATGTCTTCATACGCTGTATCCCTACTTGAGCAGAACAGAGAATGTTTTGAGAAGCTGACAGTTGCTTGTCAATGCTCAGTGGTTCTCTCCGGGTACTCCGGCTTCCTCCACCTTTAAAACTGTCACGGTCACGATTAGCCATTGTGCATAAGTATATGACCTTAAACACCAACAAATAAATAATAAATGGCAGCCATCTTGGATTTTCAGGGACTTTTGATTGTCCGTGTGGTAATCCAAAAGATACTGTTTTTTATGGTTGATCAGTCATGACTAGAGGATGGTTCCTTTCGATAACGTACATCAATGTCCATCCACCCATCTGTCTGTCCATCCATTCATCCATCCGTTTTGTTTGTTCACGTGATTTATACAGCCGCTCATATGAGAGGGCTGTATTATGGTATGACAGTGTCCGTCAGTCCGTCCATCTGTCTGGTAACTTTTGTTTGTCCATGCGATAATTTGAAAATAATACATCCAACAGATACTGTTTCCTTATGGTTGGTTTGTCATGACTAGTTTCCTTATGGTTGGTTTGTCATGACTAGAGGATGGTTCCTTTCAATAACCAGCATTTTGGCATATCCACAGGGACTTTTGATTGTCCACGTGATAACTTGAAAACTATAGATACAACAGATACTGTTTTTTTATGGTTGATTAGTCATGACTAGAGAATGGTTCCTTTTGATAACCAGCATTTTGGCATAACCAATATGGCCACCATGGCAGCCATCTTGGATTTTCAAGGTCTTCTGATTGTCCATGCAATAACTTGAAAACTATAGATCTAACAGATACTGCTTTTTTATTGTCCCCCGAAAAATTTTTCGGGGGACCATAGAAATCAGTGGTGTTCGTCCGTCCGTCTGTGCATCCATCCCACTTGGTGTCCCCATAATAACTCCAGTTTGATTCATTTGATTGAAACCAATTTTGGTATGTGACCTTCTTAGCCCAAACCACAGGTCAAGTTCGAATATGGGTGCGACCAGATTATTTTTATTCGAGTTATACCCCTTTTTTGACTTAGAAATTTCAAGATTTGCGGTGTCCGGATGATAACTCCAGTTAGGATTATTTGATCGGAAAGAATTTTGGTATGTGACTTTCTGGGGTAATAATACAGGTCAAGTTCGAATATGGGTTCGAGCCGATCATTTTTACTAGAGTTATGCCCCTTTTTCGACTTGTTTTTTCGGGGGACATGTGGCCGAGCGGCCTTTTATGGTTGATTAATCATGACTAGAGGATGTACAATTATTTTTGAAGGAATTATTGACCTTTTGTTCAACTAAAAATTTCTTCACAAGCACAATTTCTTCATAGGCGGCCGTATATTGATCCACCGCCTGGTGGTACACTTGTTAGCTCTTGCAGATTTTCCTAAAAGCCAGACCTGAATCCTGTTTTTTTTATGGTTAATTAGTCACGACTAGAGGATGGTACCTTTCGATAACTAGCATCAATGTCCGTCCATCCATTAACTTTTGTTAGCTCATCTTGACAAAGTCAAGCTGAGCTAATCTCATCGCTTCCCGTCCGTCGTCCGTCAAACACCATGTTTTGGTCTTCTCCTCCAAAGCCACTGGGCCAATTCAAGTGAAAGTTTGTGTGAATGATGGTCCCAAAGGGGCATTTCATTTTTGTTCAACTCAGCATGCCCAGCCCCATAGGGAGGGAGTGGGGGGAAATGCACCAAAATATTTTTAAAATCTTCTTCTCAAGAACCAGTGTGTACAATGACTTGATATTTGCTATGGAGCTTCCATATGAGGTGTAGAATCAAGTTTGTTCAAACGAAGTTCGTGAAGTAATATTTGGCTTTGTGATAGGAGGGGTAAGATTTTTGGCCCCGCCCAAAATTTCTATTTTCTGAACCGATGGTCCTGTATAAACCAAATTTGGTTTGTGGTATTATTGGGTCATAAGTACATGACCCATGCAAAAAAAAAAATTCCCGCATCCCCATGGGAACCCTGGGAGCTAAAAATAGAAATATTTTCAAACGCTCATATTTCCCAAACCCCACAGAACAGAGAGCTTTTATTTGGTATGAAGTATCCTTATGACCAGTAGATTTGAATGGTAAAAAAAAATTGCCATCGGTTATGTTAGGGTGTTCTGTAATGGGCATCGAAAAAATGCTGAGTCAGCATATTTGCAAAAATTTAAAAAAATCTTTTCTCCAGAACCAATCATCAGAATCTTTTGATATTTGGTATACAGCATTCATAGGGGGGTCAGATAAAAGTTTGTTGAAATAAAGCTCATTGGTTCATATTTGGGCTCTCTACAGGAGCCCGAAGTTTTAACATAGGGTAATTTGGGGAATATTCTTCAAAAATCTTCTTCTTCAGAACCACCAGTCAGAATCTTTTAATATTTGGTATACATCATTGTTATGAGGGTCAGATTCTAGATTGTTCAAACCAAGTCCCTAGGTTAATATTTGGGCTTCCTACGGAAGCCCAAATTTGATCTTTGTTCAATATGGAGGGTAATTTAAAAAAATCTTCTTCTTCAGATCCATCAGTCAGAATGCTTTGATATTTGGTATGCAACATCTCTATGGGGGTCAGATTCAAGTTTGTTCAAATCAGATCCCTAGGTATATATTTGGGCTCACTATGGTAGCCCAAATTTTTACTTAGTGCAATATGAGAAAATTTCTTTAAAAATCTTCTTCTTCAGATCCACCAGTCGGAATGCTTTTATATTTGGTATACAACCTCTCTAGGGGGGCAGATTCCAGGTTGTTCAATTCGAGTGCCTAGGTTAATATTTGGGCTCCATATGGGAACATGAAATTTAACTTAGTACAATATGAGGGAATTTCTTCAAAAATCTTCTTCTTCAGATTCACTTGTCAGAATGCTTTCACATTTGGTATACAACATCTCTAGGGGGGTCAGATTCAAGTTTGTTCAAATCGGATCCATAGGTCAATATTTGGGCTCGCTATGGTAGCCCAAATTTGAACTTAGTGCAATTCGGAGAAATTTCTTTTCAGTTTCTCTTCTTCAGATCCAACAGTCAGAATGCTTTCATATTCGGTACACAACATCTCTAGGGAAGTCAGATTTAACTGTGTTCAAATCAAGAGCCTGGGTTAATATTTGGGCTCTCTATGGGAGCCGGAATTGGCCATTTTGCTGAAGAATTAAAAATTTTGTATTCAGTACCTTCTAGAAGTACTAAGATTAATCCACATAGGTTGTATCAAGGGGCTTCATAGGGGAGCTCTACATTTTACTTATGATCAACTGAAGAAAAGGCATGATGCCCAGATTATTTTTGTCACTCCTGAGGGACTCAAGGATTGACAGTGTAGCCTATGGAGATGGCTTGCTTAATGTAGACTCATTCTTGGACTCTGTTTAAATTGTGTTCTGTACAAGATGAGCGCTTCAGGCCCCGTGGGGCCTCTTGTTTTTCCATGCGATTTATACGGCCGCTCATATGAGCGGTTCATATTATGGTATGGCAAGGTCTGTCCATTCATCTGTCTGTCCGTCCGTCCATCCATCCGTTAAATTTTTTTTGTCCACGCGGTAACTTGGAAACAATACATCCAACAGATACTGTTTCATTATGCCCATAAACGGAACATTCATGTTTACACGTGTAAACAACAAAAAACGTGGAAGCCTTACACGTGCATCTTTAAGATTACATTTGTTTGCAGAGTCTGCTGCTATAATCTGATGGTTAAATTGTTTACATTTTTTGTCACTTCTTTCAATGTAGGACATCCACAGACTCTTGGATTTCCATTCCATTGCTATGAATAGATTTTCAGTCATTTAGGCATTAAATTTGAATAACCAAATGTATATTATCTCGATTTGTTCTCTATATGGTATTCAGTATCCAAACAATACCAAAACCATACTTAAAAATCTATGTATTGCACAGCACTCAAGAATGAAATATTTTAATGTCTTCAGAATTGTCAAAAAATATACAGGGGATCCCACTTAATTTTAATTTAGTCCATTATGAGGAATAATCTTGAAGAATCTGCTTCTTGAGGTACAATCGGAATCTTTTGATATTTGGTAAACGGCATCCTTTGAGGGTTCTGATTAAATTTGTTAGCTCACCTGACTGAAAGTCAGGGTGAGCTTTTCTTATCACTCTTCGTCCGCCGTCTGTCGTCCGTCGTGAAGGTGGTGTTTGAGCCTCTTTCTCCTAAACCACTGGCCACATTTGAATTAAATTTCATGTAAGAAGTGGTTATATAGGGGCATTTTGATTTTTATCCAAATTGGGTTTCGGCTCAAATTGAGCAGAGGTGTGGGGAAAAAATGGCCAAATTTTTTGAAAATCTTCTTCTAATGAACCACCAGTAGCAGAGACTTGATATGTGGTATACAGAGTCCTTTTGAGGTTTAGAATCAAGTTTGTTCAAGAGAAGTTTGTCGGGCATTATTTGCCTTCGTTATGGGAGGGGCAAAAATTTTGGCCACGCCTAAAATTTCTATTTTCTGAACCGTGAGGTCGATTTTGAACCAAATTTTATATGAGATGATAATGGGTCATAAGTAGTTGATTGATGCAAAAAAAAATTTCTCATTGCCCCTTGGGAACCTCGGAGCTAAAAATAGGAAAAACCTTAAAACTGCCATATCTCCAAAACTACACGGCACAGAGAATTCTTATTTTGTATAAAGCTTACTTTTATCCAGTAGAATAGAATGGTTAAAAAAAATCCCTATCGGTTTGATCACAAAGTACTTTTTTCAGGACTTTGAAAAAGTGCTGAGTCAGCACTTTTTAACACTGTAGGCAATGGGAAAAAGATTAAAAAATCTTCTTCTCCAGATCCAGCAGGCAGAATCTTTTGATATTTGGTATGCAACATTGTGGGGTGGATCTGATTCAAGTTTGTTCAAATCGGCCCCCTGGGTTCATATTTGGCCTCAGTATAGGAGCCTGATTTCGAACTTCGTGCATTTCAGGTAAATTTCTTAAAAAATCTTCTCCAGATCCAGCAGGCAGAATCTTTTGATATTGGGTATGCACCATGCTTAGGGGGTGAGATTCAAGTTTGTTCAAGCCAAGTCCCTGGGTTCATATTTGGGCTCACTGTGGTAGCCCGAATTATAACTTAGTTCAAAATGAGGAATTTTCTTTAAAAATCTTCTTCAGAATGCTTTGATATTTGGTATGCAGCATCCTTAGGGGGTGAGATTCAAGTTTGTTCAAGCCATGTCCCTAGGTCCATATTTGGACTTACTGTGGGAGCTTGAATTGTAACTTAGTTCAAAATGAGGAATTTTCTTTAAAACTCTTCTTCTTCAGATCCAGCAGTCGGAATGTTTTGATATTTGGTATGCAGCATCCTTAGGGGGGTGATATTCAAGTTTGTTAAAGCCAAGTCCCTGAGTTCATATATGGGCTCCCTGTGGGAGCCTGAATTATAACTTAGTTCAATATGAGGAATATTCTTTGAAAATCTTCTTTTTTTTTTTTAGATCCACTGGTCAGAATCTTTGGATATTTGGTTTTAACTTTTCTTTGGAGGAGCAGATGCAACTTGTTGAAATCAATTCTCTGGGTTGATATTTAGGCTACCATGTCAGGTGAGTGCCCTCAGGCCCCTTGGGGCCTCTTGTTTAAATAAAGTCCCTGGGTTACAGCATCCTTCAAGTTTGTTCAAGTCAAGTTCCTAAGTTGATATTGGGGAATCCCTAGTTTTCCATTACTGGAAATCGGGGCATTATTTCTGTGGTAGCATCCCAGTATAGAAAAAAAATCATCTGGCATGGCCAGCAAAGTTATATATAATTAAAACTAACTAGTCGTAGATGGTAATTAAATCCTTTAAACAACTTGGGTCAGGTGAGTGCCTCAGGCCCCATAGGAGCTCTTGTTTTCAATACCGATAAAATTTGAATACCATGCTGCCTTAACTGCTGTGAAATTGTTTCTGTAGCCCTCAAAATTTTCTTTGGAAGTTGGCAATGTTGAAGCTGTTTGCTGAAGGAAAATTTCTGGGCTTAGGCATCTAGGTGCTGCATCAGAATAATGAGATTAGCAGCATTGGTGAAAGCTTATGTTGACATTTGTGAAAAACCTATTCAATTTATCATTTTAACCCTTTACCCATTAAACGTATCGGCCAAAACCGGCCAGCACTATTCTAAAAAACGCCAATTAATTTCAATTCTTTTTTCCATTTTTTGTCTCAAAAACATAGGTTACGACTCCTCGTTGGAACGAGCTCATTCCATCAAGGGGTCACAACCTATGTTTTCGAGACAAAAAATGAAAAAAATTAGTAAAACAAGAATTTTTTTTTTTTTTTTTTTTGCAAGTGCCATCAGCTTTTCATGTCGGGTAAAGGGTTAAATGGTCCCCTTCATTTTCAATTTACAAGAAAGTTATACTCCCAAATTTTCAAGTTGTAACAATTCACAACTGAATTCCCCCTTCCCCCTCTCCCGTTTCTACTATGCTCCCGACTTAGTGGAGGGGGGGGGGGGGGGTCGTTGGGAATATAGTCAAGGTCTCCGTCTGTCACCCTATACGTCCATATGTCCATCCGTACAGACATTTTGTATTATAATCCCTGGCATTGGTTGTCAGATTTTGATATCTTTTGGTATGATGATAGAGTAGCATGGGGGAAATGATCTCCACAAATCGTGGGTTTTGTCCACACATTCATACCAGTGTTGTGACCCTTGTAGGACTTAATTTTTTTGTTAACGTTTTGCATTATAACTCTATCATAGGTTGTCAGATTTTGATGTTCTTTGGTATGCTGATTGACCACCATGGGGGACATGATATCCACATGTGAATTTGTCCGTACATTTTTACAGAGTTAAGGCCCTTGTTACACTTAGAAAACACTCTGTATGAACATTTTGCATTATAACTCTGTCATTTGAGGGTGAATTTTGATGTCCTTTGGTGTGGTGAGAGATAGTATGAGGAAGAAGATATCCACATTTTTAGGGTTTTGTCCTTGCATACAGACCAGAGTTACGGCGATACTTACACTAATAAAACTTTCTGCACAAACATTTTGCATTGTAACTTCGGCATCATTTGTTGGACTTTCATGTCCTTTGGTGTGGTGATAGAACATTCTGGCGGAAAGGATATCTGCATATTGTGGGTTATGTCCATGCATACTTACCACAGTTACGCCCATTTTTACGACTGAAAAGGAAAACTGCGCATGTGAAGTTTTTGCATTGTTTTTGTCCATGGGATTAGTTTTTCACACAAATTGACAACTAAGTATGAGCTATTGGGATCTGCTGCGATCCATCATCTGTCCATCAGTACGTTTGTATGTATGTTCCTCTGTCCATCCACAATTCCTTTAGCACACCCTACAAGCCGAAGCTCTCACCTGATCAGTTCCAAATGTTGCTTTGTATGGTGTCTTTTCTGTAGAAACTTGATTGAATGACATGGCATTAACTGGAGCTTTCTGTTGATTTCCGTCCCTTCTTGGACAAGTTGAGCTGCAGTGTGAGTTACACTTTCATTGTTGAATGGCAGCAGAAAATTGAATAATTTTTGTGTTGCCTATGTTGACATTGCAGGAGGGGACATATACAATGCTTCGCATTGCAATATTTTCTTGTTTAATTTCTATATGAAATAGGTGTGCAACTTCCCAGTTTCAGTTTGCAACAGCTTTTAACCTTTACCCAAAGTAACGGCCAAAACCGGTGAGCGCATTCTCAAAAATCGCCAATTAATTTCAATTATTTTTATGTGTACCCATACTATGTATGGTACACATAATGCTGGCATCCGGGGTGACCATTCGTCGTTCGTCCATCCTTTGTCCGTCCGTCTGTCCGTCCAGCGTCCATATCCATTTCTTTGGCATTCGATAACTTGAAAAATATTGCTTGGATTGTCAAGTTACTTTATATTTGTGTTCAGGTTACTGATGTGCCGAGCTGTATAGTTTTTGGTGTAAATCGGATAATTTGATCCTGAGATATTAACCCTTTATCCTTCAAATTGAAAATTCCTCCAATCCCTTTGGCATTCGATAACTTGAAAAATATTGCTTCGATTGTCAAGTTACTTTATATTTGTGTTCAGGTTACTGATGTGGCGAGCTGTATAGTTTTTGGTGTAAATCTGTTATTTTGATCCTGAGATATTAACCCCTTATCCTTCAAATTGACAATTCCTCCAATCCCTTTGGCATTCGATAACTTGAAACATATTGCTTGGATTGTCAAGTTACTTTATATTTGTGTTCAGGTTACTGATGTGCCGAGCTGTATAGTTTTTGGTGTAAATCTGATAATTTAATCCTGAGATATTAACCCTTTATCCTTCAAATTGAAAATTCCTCCAATCCCTTTGGCATTCGATAACTTGAAAAATATTGCTTGGATTGTCAATTTACTTTATATTTGTGTTCAGGTTACCGATGTGCCGAGCTGTATAGTTTTTGGTGTAAATCGGATAATTTGATCCTGAGATATTAACCCTTTATCCTTCAAATTGAAAATTCCTCCGATCCCTTTGGCATTCGATAACTTGAAACATATTGCTTGGATTGTCAAGTTACTTTATATTTGTGTTCAGGTTACTGATGTGCCGAGCTGTATAGTTTTTGGTGTAAATCTGATAATTTAATCCTGAGATATTAACCCTTTATCCTTCAAATTGAAAATTCCTCCAATCCCTTTGGCATTCGATAACTTGAAAAATATTGCTTGGATTGTCAAGTTGCTTTATATTTGTGTTCAGGTTACCGATGTGCCGAGCTGTATAGTTTTTGGTGTAAATCGGATAATTTGATCCTGAGATATTAACTCTTTATCTTTCAAATTGAAAATTCCTCCAATGCCTTTGGCATTCGATAACTTGAAAAATATTGCTTGGATTGTCTAGTTACTTTATATTTGTGTTCAGGTTACTGATGTGCCGAGCTGTATAGTTTTTGGTGTAAATCTGATGATTTGATCCCGAGATATTAACCCTTTATCCTTCAAATTGAAAATTCCTCCAATCCATTTGGCATTCGATAACTTGAAAAATATTACTTGGATTGTCAAGTTACTTTATATTTGTGTTCAGGTTTCTGATGTGGCGAGCTGTATAGTTTTTGGTGTAAATCTGTTATTTTGATCCTGAGATATTAACCCTTTATCCTTCAAATTGAAAATTCCTCCGATCCCTTTGGCATTCGATAACTTGAAAAATATTGCTTGGATTGTCAGGTTACTTTATATTTGTGTTCAGGTTACTGATGTGCCGAGCTGTATAGTTTTTGGTGTTAATCTGATAATTTGATCCGGAGATATTAACCCTTTATCCTTCAAATTGAAAATTCTTCCAATCCCTTTGGCATGAGATAACCCAAAAAAGACCGATCCGATTGTCATGTTTCTTTATATATTTATTCAGGTTACTGATGTGCTGTGCTGTATAGTTTTTAGCTCAACTTGATAAAGTCAAGCTGAGCTATTGCCATCACTTCTCGTCCGTCGGCGTACGTACGTACGTACGTTAGTACGTTAGTATGTTAGTACGTTAGTACGTACGTCCACAATTTCCTTTGGCACACCTCACAGGTCGCATTTATGATCAGATTACTTTGAAACTTCTTACGCTTGTTTGGGGTGACCTCTAGATGGGAGCTATCGATTTTCTTCAATTTCCGGCAAAAAATGTTGCCGCGGCCAACGTTCTTAGAACTTAGTTTAGTCAAACCACAATATTTCCCTTTGGCACACCCTACAGGGCACATTTATGATTTGATTGCTTTGAAACCTGATATGCTTATTTAGGGTGACCTCTAGATGGGAGCTATCGATTTTCTTCAATTTCCGGCAAAAAATGTTGCCACGGCCAATGTTCGTAGAACTTAGTTTAGTCAGACCTCAATATTTCCCTTTGGCACACCCTACAGGGTACATTTACGATCAGATTGCTTTGAAACCTGGTATGCTTGTTTGGGGAGACCTCTAGATGGGACCTATCGATTTTCTTCAATTTCTGTCAAAAAATGTTGCCGCGGCCAACGTTCTTAGAACTTAGTTTAGTCAGAAGACTCAATATTTCCCTTTGGCACACCCTACAGGGTACATTTATGATTGGATTGCTTTGAAACCTGGCATGCTAGTTTGGGGTGACCTCTAGATGGGAGCTATCGATTTTCTTCAATTTCTGTCAAAAAAAGTTGCCGCGGCCAACGTTCTTAGAACTTAGTTTAGTCAAACCACAATATTTCCCTTTGGCACACCCTACAGGACACATTTATGATTTGATTGCTTTGAAACCTGGTATGCTTATTTAGGGTGACCTCTAGATGGGAGCTATCGATTTTCTTCAATTTCCGGCAAAAAATGTTGCCACGGCCAACGTTTGTAGAACTTAGTTCAGTCAGACCTCAATATTTCCCTTTGGCACACCCTACAGGGCCCATTTATGATCAGATTGCTTTGAAACCTGGTATGCTTGTTTGGGGAGACCTCTAGATGGGAGCTATCGATTTTCTTCAATTTCTGTCAAAAAATGTTGCCGCGGCCAACGTTCTTAGAACTTAGTTTAGTTAGAAGACTTAATATTTCCCTTTGGCACACCCTACAGGGTACATTTATGATCGGATTGCTTTGAAACCTGGCATGCTTGTTTGGGGTGACATCTAGATGGGAGCTATCGATTTTCTTCAATTTCCATCAAAAAATGTTGCCGCGGCCAACGTTTTTAGAACTCAGTTTAGTCAGACCACAATATTTCCCTTTGGCACACCCTACAGGGCACATTTATGATTTGATTGCTTTGAAACCTGGTATGCTTGTTTGGGGAGACCTCTAGATGGGACCTATCATTTTTCTTCAATTTCCATCAAAAAATGTTGCCGCGGCCAACGTTCTTAGAACTTGGTTTAGTCAGAAGACTCGATATTTCCCTTTGGCACACCTTGCAGGGTACATTTATGATCGGATTGCTTTGAAACCTGGCATGCTTGTTTGGGGTGACCTCTAGATGGGAGCTATCGATTTTCTTCAATTTCTGTCAAAAAATGTTGCCGTGGCCAACATTCTTAGAACTTAGTTTAGTCAGACCACAATATTTCCCTTTGGCTCACCCTACAGGGCTCATTTATGATTAGATTGCTTTGAAACCTGGTATGCTTATTTACGGTGACCTCTAGATGGGAGCTATCGATTTTCTTCGGTTTCTGTCAAAAAATGTTGCCACTGGCAAAAAAACTGACATTGGTCCCAATGATCTTCAATTTTGCCATTTCATTTATAACTTACCAAGTTCAAGTTTGTCAAGTTGAGCTACAGTGTCATTGACACTTTCATTTATGTAAATCTGATAATTTGATCTGGAGATATTAACCCTTTATCCATCAAATTAGACACTCCTTCAATCCATTTCTATATGTACCCATACCTTGTATGGTGTACATAATGTCAGCATCCGTGGTGGCCCTCCGTCATACAGCTTTCTACTAGTTGCGCATATGGGTACACATCTGACGATTTCATCGGCCTATTTTTTTCATTTTTATCTCAAAAACATAAAAAATAATTTAAATTAATTGGCTTGTTCCAATGAGGGGTCATAACCTCTGTTTTTGAGAAAAAAAAATGAAAAAAGTTAGTTATTCAAGAATTTTTTTGCAAGTTTCGTCTGCTTTTCATGTTAGGTAAAGAGTTAAGGGCCTATATAAATAATGAAATTTTGTTTATTTTGAAAATTCTCACCTCTCGTATTCCTTCAATTCAAATTAAATATACACAAAATATACATCAAAATGAAGATTGATATGTATAGAACCTGAAACACATGTGTAATCAACTCATAGAGTCGACTGTAGGCACCACTGGTTCCTGGAAGTATGCTGCCGTATTTGCACCAGAACTGATAATTTAATAATATTTCACGAAAACAACCAGTGGCCAAATGTGCTTTACATATCCAAGAACAAAGCTAGGGGATCAACATTCTTCAAAACATGGCGACAGAGCTGCGTGGGGGTAAATTCCAAAGCCTTTGCTTTTGTTTATGTATGAATATACTTTCGATTTCCGGTCGACGTCATCAGACGGAAAAAGCATGTAAAAACAACGCCGTCTAAAATCAAAGAATGAAAAAGATCGCCTTCATACAGTATACTGTTATTAGATAGAGATTGCACAGTTGCCATATTCAATGCAAGGTATCATGATACCTGTTGAAATTTCTTAGAATTACGATTTTGATTTTCGATGGAAATTCGTGGTATTGAGTGATTGGCGCATGTCTGTCTTGCATGGAAACCATCTTCAATATAAAATCCAGACAGTGTTGTCTTTTTCCCAAATGCAGTCCTATCGCTGTATTCGAAAGTGTTTTGAATGCCTAGCTTTGTTCTTGGATATATGAAGCACATTTGGCCACAAGTTGTTCTGAAGAAAGATTATTTTATTATCAGTTCTGGTGCGAATACGGTAGCTGACTTCCAGGAACCAGTGGTGCCTATTGTCAACACTATGAGTTGATTACATATGTGTTTCGTGTTCTATACATCCCAACCTTCATTTTGATGTATAATTTTTGTATATTTAATTTGAATTTAAGGAATATGAGAGGTGAGAGTTTTCAGAATAAACAAAATTTCATTACTTATGTAGGCCCTTAACTAAATTTCCCTGGGATACCCTGTGAAGTGGAGCAATGCTTATATACTGTGGTAAACAAGCTTGTTTTGTCCAGCAAAATAGGTTCTGGTATACTATGAAATTCCCGCTGCCCATTGAACATGGATTTAATAAAGACCTGTGTATAGAATATGTATAGAGTTCTTGTCCCCTCTGTG
Source organism: Pictodentalium vernedei (assembly GCA_031216915.1). Taxonomy (NCBI): domain Eukaryota; kingdom Metazoa; phylum Mollusca; class Scaphopoda; order Dentaliida; family Dentaliidae; genus Pictodentalium; species Pictodentalium vernedei. The sequence continues at coordinate 551,972,468 of CM062297.1, read as the reverse complement.
AACCTCAGGAAGTGGAACAGTACTTGTATACTGTGGTGAACAAGTTCTGCTTTACTGGTAATATAGGACCCTCAACCAATGCCAGGGGTGGAAGTCTTCTAAAGTTGGCAGAATAGGTATAAACGATTGGCTAAACAGGACTTCATACCTGCGTTTCAGTCACTATATGGCCATAGATACTGAAAGTGACTTTAAACACCAATAAATAAATGATGAAATTCTGTATGCATCTCATATACTTAATCTGATTTGATTTTGATGAAACTTTTTATACATGATCACTAGCAAGTGGCCATGGGCTTACTTCCAATTTTTTGAGCTGTGATAATACTGACAATGTTATCTCCCCTTGGGTTAAGATCTGATAAAGATCTGGATTTGATTTTTTATGCTCAACCTCTTTACTTATTAACCCTTTACCCAACGTAACGGCCCAAACCGGCCAGCGCTATTCACAAAAATCGGCAATTATTAGCTCACCTGATTGAAAGTCAGGGTGAGCTATTCTGATCACTTTTCGTCTGTCGTCCGGTGTCCGTCGTGAAGGTGGTGTTTGGGCCTTTTTCTCCCAAACCACTGGCCGCATATTAATGAAATTTCATGTGAGTAGGGGTTATATAAGGGCATTTTGATTTTTTGTCAAATTAGGTTTTGGCTCATATTGAGCAGAGGGATGGGGCAAAAATGCTCCAATTCTTAAAAAATCTTCTTCTCAAGAACCAGCAATAGCAGAGACTTGATATTTGGTATGCAGCTTCCTTTTGAGGTGTAGACTCAAGTTTGTTCAAGAGAAGTTTGTCGGGCATTATTTGCCTTCGTTATGGGAGGGGCAAAAATTTTGGCCACGCCTAAAATTTCTATTTTCCGAACCGTTAGGTCGATTTGAACCAAATTTGACATGAGATGATAATGGGTCATAAGTAGTTGATTGATACAAAAAAAATTTTTCTCATTGCCCTTTGGGAACCTCGGGAGCTAAAAATAGGAAAAACCTTAAAACTGCCATATCTCCAAAACTACACGGCACAGAGAATTCTTATTAGCTCACCTGAGCGAAGCTCAAGGGGAGCTTTACTAATCACTTTCTGTCCGTCGTCCGTCGTCGTCCGTCCGGCGTTAACTTTACATTATCGACTTCTCCTCCTAAACCACTAGCCCAATTTTATTCAAATGTTGGCTAAATGTTTATTACCTAATGCCAATTCAGATTTGTTCAAATGAAGTTGCCCCTCCTCCTGGGTGGTGCCACGCCCCCAAGGGGCACCAAAATCTTTGTAAATCTTCTTCTCATGAACCAGCAGTAGCAGAGACTTGATATGTGGTGTGCAGCTTCCTTTTGAGGTGTAGACTCAGATTTGTTCAAGAGAAGTTTGTGGGGCTATACTTGGCGTCGTTATGGGAGGGGCAAAATTTTTTGCCCCGCCCAAAATTTCTATTTTCCAAACCGAGAGGCTGATTTGAACCAAATTTTATGTGAGGGCTTATTGGGTCATGAGTACTTGATTTATGCAAAAAAAAAATTTCCCGCAGGAGCTAAAAATAGAAAAAATTTAAAACGCCCATATCTCCAAAACTGCACGGCATTGAGAATTTTTATTTGGTGTGCAGCTTCCTTAGGACCAACAGAAAGGACTGGTAAAAAAAAATTGCCATCGGTTTTATCATAGGGTACAGTTTCGGGACTTTGAAAAAGTGCTGAGTCAGCACTTTTTAACACTGCAGGCAATGGGAAAAACATTAAAAAATCTTCTTCTCCAGATCCAGCAGGCAGAATCTTTTGATATTTGGTATGCAACATTGTAGGGTGGATCTGATTCAAGTTTGTTCAAATCGGCCCCCTGGGTTCATATTTGGGCTCAGTATAGGAGCCCGATTTCGAACTTAGTGCATTTTTGGCAAATTTCTTAAAAAATCTTCTTCTCCAGATCCAGCAGGCAGAATCTTTTGATATTTGGTATGCAACATTGTGGGGTGGATCTGATTCAAGTTTGTTCAAATCGGCCCCCTGGGTTTATATTTGGGCTCAGTATAGGAGCCCAAATTTGAACTTAGTGCATTTCAGGCAAATTTCTTAAAAAATCTTCTTCTCCAGATCCAGCAGGCAGAATCTTTTGATATTTGGCATGCAACATTGTAGGGTGGATCTGATTCAAGTTTGTTCAAATCGGCTTCCTAGATTCATATTTGGGCTCACTGTAGGAGCTCGAATTCGAACTTAGTGCATTTCAGGCAAATTTCTTAAAAAATCTTCTTCTCCAGATCCAGCAGGCAGAATCTATTGATATTTGGTATGCAACGTTGCGGGGTAGATCTGATTCAAGTTTGTTCAAATCGGCCCCCTGGATTTATATTTGGGCTCACTATAGAAGCTCGAATTCGAACTTAGTGCATTTCAGGCAAATTTCTTCAAAAATCTTCTTCTCCAGATCCAGCAGGCAGAATCTTTTGATATTTGGTATGCAACATTGTAGGGTGGATCTGATTCAAGTTTCTTCAAATCGGCCCCCTGGGTTCATATTTGGGCTCAGTATAGGAGCCCGATTTCGAACTTAGTGCATTTCAGGCAAATTTCTTAAAAAATCTTCTTCTCCAGATCCAGCAGGCAGAATCTTTTGATATTTGGTATGCAACATTGTGGGGTGGATCTGATTCAAGTTTGTTCAAATCGGCCCCCCTGGGTTTATATTTGGGCTCAGTATAGGAGCCCAAATTTGAACTTACTGCATTTCAGGCAAATTTCTTTGAAAATCTTCTTCTCCAGATCCAGCAGGCAGAATCTTTTGATATTTGGCATGCAACATTGTAGGGTGGATCTGATTCAAGTTTGTTCAAATCGGCTCCCTACATTCATATTTGGGCTCACTATAGGAGCTCGAATTCGAACTTAGTGCATTTCAGGCAAATTTCATCAAAAATCTTCTTCTCCAGATCCAGCAGGCAGAATCTTTTGATATTTGGTATGCAACGTTGCGGGGTAGATCTGATTCAAGTTTGTTCAAATCGGCCCCCTGGATTCATATTTAGGCTTACTATAGAAGCCCGAATTCGAACTTAGTGCATTTCGGGCAAATTTATTAAAAAATCTTCTTCTCCAGATCCAGCAGGCAGAATCTTTTGATATTTGGTATGCAACATTGTGGGGTGGATCTGATTCAAGTTTGTTCAAATCGGCTTCCTAGTTTCATATTTGGGCTCACTATAGAAGCTCGAATTCGAACTTAGTGCATTTCAGGCAAATTTCTTAAAAAATCTTCTTCTCCAGATCCAGCTTCAGAATCTTTTCATATTTGGTAAGCAACATTGTGGGGTGGATCTGATTCAAGTTTGTTCAAATCGGCCCCCTGGGTTTATATTTGGGCTCCGTATAGGAGCCCAAATTTTAACTTAGTGCATTTCAGGCATATTTCTTAAAAAATCTTCTTCTCCAGATCCAGCAGGCAGAATCTTTTGATATTTGGTATGCAACATTGTGGGGTGGATCTGATTGTGATTCATGAACGTATTTATTTGTAAAGTTGATAGAATCTTAGACAAAATTTGCAGAAAAGATCTACTATAGAAGGGGTGGTGTCCAGGGTGAACCGTTTACCCAAATCTAGCAGTACTAATGCATTATTCACACAAATCTCCGTTCAAATTTTATGACCCCTCATTGGAACACACGCATTCAGCTCATTCCAACAAAGGTCATATGCCATGTTTTCGAGACAAAAGAATAAAATTTTAGTTATTCATGAAATTTTTAGGCAACTGTTGTCTGTTATTCACATTGCTTCATGAAATTTCAGTACTTTTAGAAGTTACCTCAGTAATCAAGGGTTAATTCACCTTAATTAAATGTCGCCTCTAAAAAACAACCACTTTGCATATCTTACCTTTTTACCAGCATAACTGCCAAAACTTGTCAGCATTCTTCGCAAAAATCGCTATTCAAATTTTAATTTTTGTCTCTTAAACATACATGTACTTATCGCTTGTAAATACCCCATTGGAATGAGCTTTTTGAGCTCATCCCATTGAGAGGTCGCACACCATGCTTTTTGAGTCAAAAAAGCAATTTTTTAGTTATTCCAGAATTTCGTACGTAAAACACAGCTTTATGACTTCACATTAAAATGAGCTCTCTAAGCTTGTTCCAATCAACATTCACGCACTATGTCTTTCACACAAAAAATAAAATTTTCCATTTATTCTTATTCAGGAATTTTGTTTGCAAGAACACTCTTCACCCCCCCCCCCCCCCCCCCCACACACACACACACACACACAAACACAGACACACACATCTAAAAGTTCGTCAGCAAAAAAACAGTTACTTCAGTTTGTAAATGCATTATAGGAACAACTTGCCTAATCAAATTTAAATACTTTTGCAACATTCTGTATCTAAAACAAACCATTTACCATATCTTTACGCAAAATTCTCCAGCATCATTCACAAAAAAACACCATTATTTATATATTCACATTTCTGTCTCAAAAATATACCTGATCTTCCCATACCCCTATTGGAATAAGCTGTTTGAGCTTGTTCCAATGATGATAAAAAAAACTAATATTTTGGAAAATTTGTGAAAATTTTTGTTTTCTTGCATGCAAATATGTACATGTAGCACATGGAAGATATCCACAGTTGGGGAGAGATGTCCAAGGCTATCTCTTCACATTCCTTGTTTGTGCTTCATGCTAAACCAGTTTGTCTGCAGAGATAAATTTGCTTTATTAAAAATCATTGGAGATTGGCCACACACCAATGATTTTAAATAAAACTAATTTTAGGTAACAAATGTTGAACTTCAAACAAAATCTATCACTCAACCAGTTAATGTTGATGAGGCATGACATGGTGAAGGTGACCTAAAATACTTCTTAGAGTCACTTTGTCAGGTGAGCGATTAAGGCCACTTGGGGCCTCTTGTTTTGTATAAAGCTTACTTTTATCCAGTAGAATAGAATGGTTAAAAAAAATCCCTATCGGTTTGATCACAAGGTACTTTTTTCAGGACTTTGAAAAAGTGCTGAGTCAGCACTTTTTAACACTGTAGGCAATGGGAAAAAGATTGAAAAAGTATAGTATAGGAGCCCGATTTCGAACTTAGTGCATTTCAGGCAAATTTCTTCAAAAATCTTCTCCAGATCCAGCAGGCAGAATCTTTTGATATTTGGTTTGCAACATTGTGGGGTGGATCTGATTCAAATTTGTTCAAATCGGCCCCCTGGATTCATATTTGGCTCACTATAGAAGCCCGAATTCGAACATAGTGCATTTCAGGCAAATTTCTTAAAAAATCTTCTTCTCCAGATCCAGCAGGCAGAATCTTTTGATATTTGGTGTGCAACATTGTGGAGGGGATCTGATTCAAGTTTGTTCAAATCGGCTCCCTAGGTTCATATTTGGGCTCACTATAGAAGCTTGAATTCGAACTTAGTGCATTTAAGGCAAATTTCTTTGAAAATCTTCTTCTCAAGATCCAGCAGGCAGAATCTTTTGACATTGGGTATGCACCATGCTTAGAGGGGTGAGATTCAAGTTTGTTCAAGCCAAGTCTCTAGGTCCATATTTGAACTCACTGTAGGAGCTTGAATTATAACTTAGTTCAAAATGAGGAATTTTCTTTAAAAATCTTCTTCTTCAGATCCAGCAGTCGGAATGTTTTGATATTTGGTGTGCAGCATCCTTAGGGGGGTGAGGTTCAAGTTTGTTAAAGCCAAGTCCCTGTGGGAGCCCGAATTATAACTTAGTCCAATATGAGGAATATTCTTTAAAAATCTTCTTTTTTTTTTAGCTCCACTGGTCAGAATCTTTGGATATTTGGTATAAGCTTTTTTTAGGAGGAGCAGATGCAACTTGTTGAAATCAATTCTCTGGGTTGATATTTAGGCTACCATGTCAGGTGAGCGCCCTCAGGCCCCTTGGGGCCTCTTGTTTTTTTCATTTTTTGTCGTTAAAACATAGGTTATGTTGCCACTTTGGAACGAGCTCTTGAGCTTTTTCCAAAGAGGGTCATAACCTATGTTTTTGAGACAAAAAATGACAAAAATTAGTTATTCAAGAATTTTGTTAGCAAGTGTCATATGCTTTTCATGTTGGGTAAAGGGTTAACCAATTTCAGATAACCTTTTCGTGCAGATTCGCTAACACATGGAAATGTGCATGTTTCAAATACAATTTAATCCAAGACAGTTTTGGGGCTGGGCTGTTTTTTCAATTTGGTTTCAGTATTGACGGCAAACCGGAAAACCAAACTGCAAGATCCAGCAAAATCTGTCTTAATGTTTTTTCCGTGTTTGTGCATAAACTGATCAAACTATCTTATGAAGAGAAAACTACTAACAACCACTATGGACTCTCATTAGAAATGGGCAGTATTGAAATTTTGAGTTCGGTATCGGTTTTGGTATTTTTAGGAGGGTATATTTATTTATATATTTATTTAGTTATTTATTTATTGGGGTTTAAGGTCATATATCTCTGCACTGTGGCTAATCATGGCCATGACAGTTTTACGGGTGGAGGAAGCCGGAACACCCGGAGAGAACCACCAAGCAACGGGGAGCAACTGTCAGCTCCCCAACATACCAACTCCACACCAGCAGGGTTAGCATTGGTTGAAGACAAGTGCACCATCGCCTTAGACCACGACATCACCGTGCCCCCAGATGGGCAATGGGGGTGAATTTAGGAGGGTATACCTCGGAATCGGTTCGGTATTCGGTATCTGACATGATTGAGATTTGCTGATAGTACCAAAGAGGAATTCACATTAGGAAGAACAGAATAAGTTGTATCAGTCTACCACAACTCTATAAATGACACTGCCAATGAGCTCAACAGTGGCATTCTTTTACAACACAAATCATATCAACAGTAATTTTGTGACTTATTCTAAACACACCTTAATATTTAAAGACCTATTTCAGGATTTTGCGATCTCCGAGCATGTGCCCTGACCATGCCATCTTTAGGAGGTCCAGCTGAAATAAACAAAACGCCTGGGCAGTGATTTCTAGTCAGGTCTTGGCTGCCTTAACAGGCAGCCAAGATTTGACTAGAAATCACTGCTAAGCGGTTGGACATGTACAGGTTGTAGTCTAGTGGGAATTCAGGACAGCTGCCTTTCCACTGAGAGAAAATCAGTCACTTCTTTCATGAAATTTAACCTTTCAACTGTTATTAAGTCTCAACAAGGCTTTATAAATAACGAATGCAGACAATTTGAAAATTTTGACGGTTTCGGTTTTCAATGATTGGTTTAGTTTGGTTTTTCGATATCCCCATGACATCGGTTCGGTTTTCGGTATATTGCCCACCTTTAATTCTCATCACTTAGTCTATCCAACAAAGGGGCAAAAACGTCATGTTCTCATTGTCCTATCTCTCCCTTATTGACTTGTCCATCAGACGAGTCAATAAGGGAGAAAATCTGAAAATGAGAACACATCATAGTTTATTCATTTGTTACCCTGATTTATAGGTTTTTCTGACTGAATAGGCTTAACAACTGAACCCCCCCCCCCCCCCCCCCCCACCAAACCTTTGAGAATGATCGAAGGGAAGTTAGGTTGAATTTGCAGCTTTTGTAGTGAGTGGTGTCATACAAACTGTTGCACATGTTTTCCGAGTGATGGAGTCTGAAATGTTATTTACTATCTGTTCTTAACACAGCAAAAAATGAACCAAAACCGAGATTTTTTCCTGAAAGCGAACCGAAGCTGAATCTGAAAAATCCGAACCTTCCAGCTCTCTTGACAATTTTGACCAAGTTATCTTTTCTTGAACTTAGATTTGATATAGATTTCTCGATCAGATTTTTTAGGCTCTACTCCCACATTTATGAACCGATTTTGATGAAACTTTTCAAACAGGATCACTAACACAAGCAAACATGCACATTTCAAAATCTCATTGGATTGTGATGAAGTGAGCAAGATTCTCGTGATTTTCAGTCATCTATTCATATTTTCACATTTATTTTTCAGGAAAGAAGGCAAAAACAAAAGCACCTAAGATACAGCGACTTGTCACCCCGGTTGTTTTGCAACGAAAGAGACATAGATTGGCTTTGAAGAGAAAGCGATCTTCCAAGAAGAGAGAGGATGCTGCTGACTATGCTAAACTATTAGCACAAAGAATGAAGGAAGCAAAGGAGAAAAAACGTGAACGTCGTAGATCTGCTTCACAATCAAAAAGCAGTACAGGTCATGACTCTGTCAGCCAGACAACCAGTAAAAAATAAATTGAATATTTCTTGGACAATTGGGAAATAAAAAAAAAATATGTGAATCATTTTGTTGTTTTTTTTTATATATGCCAATGTAAAAAGGGTGAGTTATGGCATGGCATTGTCCATCTGCCCACTTCGGGGTTTTCCAGATGGTAACTTGCATTGTAATAGTCAATTCCAATCCATGCATGGTTTATGAACTAACCCACAAAAAATGGATATCAGGTTTGAATTTGACTTTCATTGAACAGTTTGATGGGGAATTACTGCCCTTTATTGTCTTGGAATTTCCATAAGTTATGGCTTCCAGATGATGCCTCCATCTATACATAACACAGCCAGGCCTTTTATTGGCATGCAACTTTATTCAAGTAAAGGGCAGTTCAAGCTTGATTTCGACATTTGGGAGACATTCTGTTCTACAGTTACAGACTTTATTTTTCTGAGAATTTCCATGATTTTAGATTTCTGATTGCTATGGTGCTACCTTAAGCCAAATTTGACATAGTCCATCCATATTCGGTATTTTGTCTTATTCAAAGAAAAATGTAAATTAAGTTCAAATTTGACGAATGTGTGAAATTTCATTGGGGAACGTTCTTGCCCTTTATTGACTTGGAGATTAGGAATAGCACAAATCTATCTCTCTCTCTCTCTTCTCTGGCCCTTTCAAAATAATAAAAAAAAAAATCAGACATGCATTATATCACAAATGAAATATTGAAAAACATATACTGTTATACTGGGATATAATGTCATGTACTATCTTTTGTTAAACAGTTTGTCTGAAAATTGACAAAGAGCAATATTCTTGATTTTGACAGGATGATTTAGTTTGATGAGTTAGTGAGAACATCTGATGTTTGTCATGGTCATCAACACACATTTTCTAATCACTCACAATCGCCACCACAGCAGCCATTTTGTTTTACTTCATCACAGCGACAGGTTGTATTTATGCATGAATTTCATTGAAATTTGGCAGGATGACTTCGTGTGATGAATGAATGAGAATATTAAATTTTTGCCATGCTCAATCTGAATGGCTGCCAAGGTAGCGATTTTGGATCTCTTCAGCACATCCTTCAGGTTGCATTTATGGATCAGTTTTCTTGAAACTTGGCAGGATGACGTGATGTAAAAACAAAAAAAGTTCAAATGCCCATATTTCCAAAACTGCATGGAACAAATTGTTATTTGGTATACAGCATCCTTAGGACTAGTAGAATAAAATGGGTCCAAAGTTGTTTTGATCCCTTGTGTCATGGCTCAGGGTTGCCATATGTGGAGGGGAATGGAAAAATGCTGAGTCAGCACATCTCAAAAATGAAAAAAATAAATTTTCTCCAGAACTTCCATTTAGAATGTTTCAATATTTGGTATACAACATCATCAGGGAGATCAAATGAAAGTTTATGCAAATGAAAGTCGCTGGTGGGTTTCGTATGGGGGCCCACATTTTACTTTGTGCAATATGAGAAAAACTCTTTAACAAAGAGTCTTCATCAAACCTTCCATACAGGACATATATACTATTCAAAAAAAATATGGGATATCCAACTGATGTTGATATTTTTGGAAAATGGTATTGGATATGCGTGATTGGACACATCAATATGTTACCAAATTTTGTGTGGATCATGAATGTCACCATCCCACAAAACTTTGTGCAGCGCATTTTCATTTGCACTGGACAGGCTTTTTCGGAGGTTCCATCGTTCTTTTCTTGGTATAAACTTGTTCATTAATAGTTTCTGGTCAAAACGTAACGTTTGAGGTATGCGAAGACTGACACATGATGACTGAACGTTTATGTGCCATTGGCATATTGGAAGCTGTCAACAGTCTGCAGTGGCTCAAATTCTCAACATTACTCAATCGGTGATTAGTAGGTTGTGGTCACGCTACCGTCAGGCAATATTGATGACAGACATCGGTCAGGTCGTCCAAGGATGACGACTGCTAACCAGGATGGTTTCATCTGAACCACAGCATTACGTAACCGACATCAAAGTGCCTCAGAAATTGGACAGCAGCTGCACCGAGTGATAGATGTGCGAGTCAGTGGTCACACTATCCAAAATCGCCTACACATCTGGAATTTGTACGCTCGACGATCTCTTAATAATTCCACGTTTGACTGAATGTCACATCGCAGCAAGGCGTAATTGGTGTGGAGCACGACAACGCTTAGACAATCGTTGGTGGGGCAACGTTATGTTTTCTAATGAATCAAGGTTCACTCGACTTCCATGACAGGCAAAACAGCGTGGCGGCGGCAGAACGAACGATACCATGACGTAACCATTAGGCAGCACGATCGTTTTGGTGGGGGATCGGTTATGGTGTGGGGAGGCATAACCATGACAAGCAGAACAGCATTACATGTCATCCAAGGGCGCGTCACAGGGCAGTACTATCGTGACATGTTAGCAGCTCATGTGGTGTCATTTGCGTGACGTCACGGCCGTCGATTCACTTTCCAAGATGACAATGCAAGAGCACACAGGGCCTGTCACTACAGAGTTCCTCCAGGAGCAGACAGGGCATGTGACACTACAGAGTTCCTCCAGGAGCAGAACATCACTACACTGCCTTAGCCAGCACTAAGTCCAGATCTTTCACCAATCGAGAACGTCTGGGATATGCTTGGCACGCACCTACGACAATGCCAACACCTCTCTACCAATGTTCAGGAACTCGCCGCTGCACCGCAGGAAGAATGAAATAACATAAGTCAGGCTGATACTGGACATTCGGTGAGGAGTATGCCACATCGGATCCACGCCTGTCTCGCGAACCGAGGAGGATTTACAAGGTATTGAGGTCTTGGACTGAATGTGATAAATTCTCTGACTGACCGTCCATGTCTTCTACAGCTCAGTGCGTGGAATGTGTGCTTGTCAAACACGTATGAATATCACCAAAAGTTTAGAAAAATCGGTTTGAAACAGTTCGACGATATTATGTTTTAGAGTTAAGTTGCCTCAGTCACATTGAGATAATATTTGTGTGGAAGATAATACCTTAATAATAATAATAATATAAAAATTAAGTAGAAATTACAGGTTTGGGAAACGTAATATTCTGCAATTTTCTGATTTTTTTTTTGTTCACTTTGGTTTTATGTGTTGGGTGTTGTTAAAGAGATCTTGTGTTGTGAATCACATTCCCAGGTATTCCATAACAAAGATCAGTAGGTGACGTTTCATAAGAGGTAAAACATTTATTTTTCTCGCACATTTCTGATTGATATTGAAATGTTTCCAGTGTGAACAGTCTTTAAGTTAACTTTGAATTCTTTTGGTTCGGTATTGCTAGGTGCGTTTTTACCCATGACTGTTACACTTCGTTAACCTTAAGTGTTTTTTTCTAGTCCTTCTCTGCTCTGTGAAATAACCATCTACTGTAGGTGTGCTAGCATGTGGAAAAAACACTTGCTGGTAAATATTCCCCCACATAACGAAGAAGAATCTAGAAAAACACGGTTTATTCTTCAAGTATAATAGATTTCTTTGCTCTCTGAAAAAATTTCGGGGAGCATCTGTTTCTCTGTTCGTCCATTATAACTTTGTCCAATCCATAAAAAAATTCAATGGACAATTCTAATTCATACTTCACACAGTGAGTGTCTATGACTTAAGGATGTGTTTTGACAATCATCCAAGGTCATAATTCCATGGTCAATGTCACAAACTGTTTGTGTGTTCTAACCTTGTCTGGTCCATAAAAATTGAATCCGTAGACAGATCTTGTTTCTTATCACAGCACATGTTCATGACTCAAGGATCTGTAGGTATTTTCACCCAATGTCATAACAAGGTCATAACTCAAAGATTAAAGTCATCGACTTTCAACTACTCTAACTGTCCAGTCCGTGATAAACTAGTCAATGGACAAATCTTATTCATACTTAACACATTCATAATTCAGATTTTATTCATACTTCACGCAATGGTTGCATATGACACAAGTCTGTATCATGACCTTTATCCACGGTCATTACCCTGAGGTTAGCATCCAGACCGTTCATGTATTCTAAGTCCAGTCCATAAAATTGATTCAATGGAGGGATCTTGTTTACCCTTCAGGTATTACTCTCTCATAAATAAGGTGTCCCCATGAGCTTGGCCAGAGGTCATAACTCCAAGGAGGTTGAAGACTGTTTGTGTGCTCTACCTTTGTATGTCCATACAAATTGATTCACTGGATAGATCTTTTTTCGTGCTTGACAAAACACTTGCTCATTACTCTAGGGTGCAGCATGATCTTGACTCGATGCCATAACTCCAAGGTCAAGGTCATTGACCATTATTCCACTCGATCGGTCCATTAAAATAATTCATTGGACAGATCTTGTTCCCACAATGCTTGTTCATGACCCCAGAGTGTGTCATGAACCTGACTGAAGGGCAGAACTCCAAGTTCAAAGCCACAGAACGTGTGTTATATCTTTGTCTCGTCCATAAAAAACTATTCAATAGACAGATCTTTTTCATATGTTACACAGTTTATGTTCATGGCTCAAAGGTGTGTCGTGACTTTGACCCAAGGCAAAGATAACATAATCATACTGTTCATCCATTCTAACTTTGTCCGATTCACAAAAAAAAAAACTATTCAATGGAAGAATCCTCACGTGATGATTGATCAGTACTCCTGATTGCGCCAAGGTCATAACTTTAAGGTCACAAACCATTTGCTTGTCATAAAGTGCGCCAAAACAAAATGGCAGGATTTGCACACAATCTCTTTTCACTGAAATCTTGAGCTTATGATCAACCGAGCCACAAACCTCAGACCATATTACCGTCCATTCATGGTTACGGGACTTTGCGTCCCAAACCAGTTCGTCCCGGGACGTTTCGTCCAAAAATGACAACCGGGACGATTCGTCACAAATATCGAGACGATTCGCCCCAACAAATCAAATAAGATTTTTGGTCCCCACGTTCATCTGTCATGGCTTTATAAGCAAATAAAGTTATTCGCGTCGCAAGGGATTTCAATCCAACATCGTCCCTGTACGCCTTCGGTGTGCTGAATCTGTCATTCATTCGTGATGAAAGTTACGTCTGTTGTCTGCAGCAGAGAAGTATGTTCTACAACACGAAACTCTGCAATTTCTGGGGGGTAAAGTCGACAAAAATATCACTAATTGTGGAAAAATATTTAGTATTCATGTTACCTTTACACTTAAAATTTATTTATTCATTCATACTAAATACCTGATATTTGGGTTGACAATAAATTGTAAATCACAGGAAATGACTGTGATTTACACTTTATTAACGGCTGAAATATCAGACATTCAGTATGAACGGATAATTAGATATTTCTTAATTGTCAAGATTATGTTGGATGTGAATTATTCTTTCACACTCAGTGATTTTTCTACTTGTCTGGCCATCCCAAAGTGTCGATTTTCGCGATAATTCATTTTTAGCTTAACTTTACAAAGGATAAGCTATTGCCATCACGCGTGCGGAAGTCTGTCAGTCTGTTCACATTTTCCTTTAGACCAGGCTACACCCCGTAGGTCTCGTCTGATCGTCACGAAATTTTATATGCAGTTTTGGTGTCATGTCGAGATGAGAACGAACCCTTTTGGTCGTGATCGGTCAACCGGTATGGCTGCCCGAGCCCAAAACCCGAAAACCATTATCACGGTCTACAGGTCGTGTTTATGAAGGGATTCCATTGTAACTTGGTAGGATGCCTCTGTATAATGCCTAGATGAGAACGTCCCCTTTTGGTCATGATCTGTCAACCGGGGGGCGCAGTGGCTCAGTTGGTAGAGGTTAGGCTGCAAGCCGAGAGGTCCTCGGTTCGAATCCCACCTGCGGCAACCGCGTTGTGTCCTTGGGCAGGACACTTCACCCCGATTGCCTACATGGGGGCACGATGACGCTGTGTACTGCGGCGTACTGCACGTCGATGGTGCGCATGTCTTCAACCAATCTAACCCTGCCTGTGCTGCGGTGCAGAGTTCAGAGTTACGATGTTGGAGAGCCGACAGCTGCTCGTCGTTGCTCGGTGGTTCTCTCCGGGTACTCCGGCTTCCTCCACCCGTAAAACTGTCACGGTCACGATTAGCCATTGTGCATAAGTATGTGACCTTAAACACCAATAAATAAATAAATATATCTGTCAACCGTGATGGCTGCCCAAGCCCAAAACCCAAAAACTTTTAGCACAGTCTGCAGGTCATGTTTAATATGGAGGGCTTTCATTGTAACTTGGTAGGATGACTCTGTATGATGTCTAGAGAATTTCCCAAATTTGGGCGATCTGTCAACCGTGACGACTGCCAAAGCCCGAAAACCTTTAGCACAGTCTACAGGTCATATTTATGGAGAGGTTTCATTGTAACTTGGTAGGTTGACTTCATATAATGTTTAGATGAGAAAGTACCCTTTTGGACGTGATTGGGCAACTGCGACGGCTACAGGGGCCCGAAAACCTTTAGCACAGTCTGCAGGTCATATTTATGAAGGAATTTCATTGTAACTTGGTATGTTGACTCCATATAATGTCTAAATGAGAACAGCCCCTTTTGGGCACGATTGGGCAACTGTGACGGCTACAGGGGCCCGAAGTCCGAACACCTTTAGCACAGTGTACAGGTCATATTTATGAAGGGATTTCGTTGTAACTTGATAGGATGACTCCAAATAATGTCTAGATGAGAACGTCCCCTTTTGATCACGATCATTCAGCCTTGGTGGCTGCCCGAGCCCAAAAAAACCTTTAGCATAGTCTATAGGTCATATTTATGGAAGGATTTCATTGCAACTTGTTAGGTTGACTCCACATATTGACAAGATAATGACATCCCCTTTTGGTCGTGATTGGTCAGCTGTGACGGCTACAGGTGCCTGAAGCCCGTAAACCTTGAGCACAGTCTAAAGGTCATATTTATGAAGGGATTTCATTGTAACTTCGTAGGATCACTCCAGATAATGCCCAGATGGGAACGTCCCCTTTTGGTTGTGATCATTCAACCATGATGGCTGCCCGAGCCCGAAGCCCGAAAACCTTTAGCACAGTCTACAGGTCATATTTATGAAGGTTTATGAAGGAATTTCGTTGTAACTTGGTTGGTTGACTTCATATAATGTCTAGATGAGAACGTCCCCTTTTGGACACGATTGGGCAACTTTGACGGCTACAGGAGCCCGAAAACTTTTAGCACAATCTACAGGTCATATTTATGAAGGGATTCTGTTGTAACTTGGTCTGTTGACTTCATATAATGTCTAGATGAGAACAGCCCCTTTTGGACACAATTGGGCAACTGTGATGGCTACAGGGGCCCGAAGCCCGAAAACCTTCAGCACAGTCTACAGGTCATATTTATGAAGGGATTTCATTGTAACTTGGTAGGATGACTCCAAATAATGTCTAGATGAGAACGTCCCCTTTTGATCGCGATCATTCAGCCTTGATGGCTGCCCGAGCCCAAAAAACCTTTAGCATAGTCTATAGGTCATATTTATGGAAGGACTTCATTGTAACTTGTTAGGTTGACTCCATATATTGCCAAGATGATGACATCCCCTTTTGGTCGTGATTGGTCAACTGTGACGGCTGCAGGTGCCCGAAAACCTTGAGCACAGTCTACAGGTCATATTTACGAAAGAATTTCATTGTAACTTCGTAGGATCACTCCAGATGATGCCCAGATGAGGATGTCCCCTTTTGGTTGCGATCATTCAACCATGATGGCTGCCCGAAAACCCTTAGCACAGTTTGCAGGTCATATTTATGAAGGGATTTCATTGTAACTTGGTAGGTTGACTTCATATAATGTCTAGATGAGAACGTCCCCTTTTTGACATGATTGGGCAACTGTGACGGCTACAGGGGGCCCGAAGCCTAAAAACCTTTAGCACAGTCTACAGGTCATAATTATGAAGGGATTTCATTGTAGCATGGTGGGATGACTCCAAATAATGTCTAGATGAGAACGTCCCCTTTTGGTCGTGATCATTCAGTTTTGATGGCTGGCCGAGCCCAAAAACCTTTAGCATAGTCTGTAGGTCGTATTTATGGAAGAACTGCATTGTAACTTGTTAGGTTGACTCCATATAATGCCTAGAATGATGACATCCCCTTTTGGTCGTGATTGGTCAACTGTGATGGCTACAGGTGCCCGAAGCCCGAAAACCTTGAGCACAGTCTACAGATCATATTTATGAAGGGATTTCATTGTAACTTCGTAGGATCACTCCCGATGATGCCCAGATGAGAATGTCCCCTTTTGGTTGCGATCATTCAACCATGATCGCTGCCCGATCCCGAAGCCCGAAAACCTTTAGCACAGTCTTCAGGTCATATTTATGAAGGGATTTCATTGTAACTTAGTATGTTGACCTCATATAATGTCTAGATGAGAACAGTCCCTTTTGGACACGATTGGGCAACTGTGACGGCTTCAGGGGACCGAAGCCTGCAAATCTTTAGCACAGTCTACAGGTCATATTTATGAATGGATTTCATTGTAACTTACTTGGTAGGATGACTTCAAATAATGTCTAGATGAGCACGTCCCGTTTTGGTCACGACAATTCAGCCTTGATGGCTGCCCGAGCCCAAAAATCTTTAGCATAGTCTATAAGTCGTATTTATGGAAGGATTTTATTGTAACTTGTTAGGTTGACTCCATATAATGCCTAGATGATGAGATCCCTTTTTGGTCTCGATTGGTCAACTGTGACCGCAACAGGGGCCCGAAGCCCGAAAATCTTGATCACAGTCTACAGGTCATATTTATGAAAGGATTTCATTGTAACTGCGTAGGATCACTCCAGATGATGCCCAGATGAGAATGTCTCCTTTTTGTTGTGCTCATTCAACCATGATGGCTGCCTGAGGCCAAAGCCCGAAAACCAATAGCACAGTCTACAGGTCATATTTATGAAGGGGTTTCATTGTAACTTGGTAGGTTGACTTCATGTGTTGTCTAGATGAAAACGTCTCCTTTTGGACGCAATTGGGCAACTGTGATGGCTACAGGAGCCCGGAAACCTTTAGCATGGCCTAGAGGTCATATTTATGAAGGGATTTCATTGTAAGTTGGTAGGATGACTCCAAATAATGTCTAGATGAGAACGTCCCCTTTCGGTTGCGATCGTTCAGCCTTGATGGCTGCCCGAGCCCAAAACCCCAAATCCTTTAGAATAGTCAATAGATCGTATTTATGGAAGTATTTCGTAGTAACTTGTTAGTTTGACTCCATATAATGCCGAGATGATGACATCCCCTTTTGGTCGTGTTTGGTCAACTTTGATGGTTTCAGGGGCCCAAAGCCCGAAAACCTTGAGCACAGTCTACAGGTCATATATATGAAGGGATTCCATTGTAACTTCGTAGGATCACTCCAGATTATGCCCAGATGACAATGCCCCTTTTGGTCTCGATCATTCAACCATGATGGCTTCCCGAACCCAAAACCCGAAAAACTTTAGTACAAACTACAGGCCGTATTTGTGAAGGGATTTCATTGTGACTTAGTAGAATGACTCAGTATAATGTCGAGATGAGGGCGTCCCCTTTTAGTTGCAATCGGTCTACCGTCATGGCTACACGGGCCTGAAGACCGAAAACCTTTAGCATAGTCTACAGGCCATATTTATGAAGGGATTTCATTGTAACTTGATAGGATGACTCATTTTGGAATAATTTCTCTGTAACTTGGTAACTTTCATTGATATACGTTAACTGTGAGGGCCACATACATTAAATGTGAGGTCATATTAACCCACCCCTCACCTCTTTAGTACAGTGTACACCTCATATTATTTTTTATTAAAAACATAGCATACAGGGAACATAAATTAACATATTCCCAATTATCACAACTCTTGTCTTATTTCATAATCCTTTCATAAACATTGAACATTATCCTTTTCATCAAACACAACACACAGACAAGTTGAGCTTCAGTGTCATTGACACTTTCATTAAAATAATCATACATGTATGGTCATTCATACCCCCAGACGAACCGTCCCTGTTCAATGTGTATTTTGGGCGAATCGTCCCGAGATGAACTGGTTTTGGGACGAAACGTTCCGGATCCCCACTCATCACAATAATATATGTTCCAATAAAACACTACCCATAGCCCAAAACATACATCATGAAACGAGAGGCTTATTTAGTAAACTTGTGATCGTTAAAAGTTGCCTTGTTCAAGGCAACTTTTAACAATCACAGGTTTAGTAAATAAACCTATCGTGTACCCCACAACGGTACCGGATAAATAATCAATAAACCAGATAAACTCATTCCATCTCAGTTCAAATCGTAAATCGGTTTGTAATTTAAACACTTCACCCGGAACTCTGTTTGCTCCACATGTTAAAAATCCAGAAAAATGAAGCGGCTTGCTAGTCACTCCATTGATGAAGAAATTACGAAAATTAGGAATTTCAAATATTTTGCGTTGTGATGTCAGACGGTGACGTTTGCTACTGGAGCCGTAAACATAAAAGAAACTACGCCAGCTCTCATCCAATCAGAGTGCGAGGATTTTACTCTTATTGGAACATTGTACTTCAAACTTTGTCTGGACCATAAAATATTAAATAGACAGATCTTATTCACACGTTACACAATTCATGCTTATGACTTAGGGGTGTGTCATCACCTTCACCCAATTCCAAAGGTCAAGGTCAAAGACCGTTCATTCAATCTAACTTTGCCTGGTCCGTAACAGAAATGATCCAATTGGGTTCATATTCACTCAACCCCAGTTAATTTGGGTTGATTTTTAACCTAACTGATTTTAGGGTGCACGCTTCAAGAATCAAGAATAGATATCAGTCCTTTCGATGAACATTTTTATGCTCCCGATAGGGGGGCATTTTAAATCCAGGTTGTCTGTCAGTTTGTCCGTCCATCTGTCCAACTTTATTTGTAATTGAAGGTCTTTTGCACAGTAACACCATGCTTGAGTGACAAAGGTCAAGGGCACAGGAATGAGAAAACTTTGTACTCTCAGACTTGTCCGTCCGGAGCCATAATTATATAATGTTTGGGTGGATTTCCTCAACTTTCACACAAAGGTAAAAACCAATGGAAGGCCTGTTGCACAGCAACACCATGCTCAAGTGAAAAAATGTCAAGGTCACAGAAATATAAAAACAATTCTTTCAGACTGTATTTGTCCGTCCAGAGCCATAACTCTATAATGCTTGGGTGGATTTCCATAAAACTTCACACAATGGTAAAGACCAATGGAAGATTCTGTTGCGCAGCAACATCATGACCGAGTGACAAAGGTCGAGAGGAATGTGAAACCTAATTCACTGAATCTTTTTTTTTTCATCCTGAACTACCGACACTGCAACTTTAAATATCTGCTTGTTATGAAGGTGTCTCAACATAATATATACAGGCAAAATAACATATGGGCAACGCCATGCTTGAGTGAGAAGGTCAATGTCACAGGAGTGGGAAAACAAATTAATCACGGAATTAGGTTTTTTCTTCCATAACTATTGAAAGACTCTGCAACTTTAAATGATTGTTTGATATGAAGGTGTAGCAACATGACATATACGGGCATCATCATGCCTTACAACTTGATTCTCACAAAATTGGGTTTCTCATCGAGAACTACTGAAGACGGCAATTTCAAATATTTTTTTTTTCTATGGAGGTGCTGAACATAACATATACAAGTAACACCATGCCTGAGGGACAAAGGTCAGCAACACCATGCTCGAGCGACAGAAAGATCAAGGTAACAGGAATGTGAAAACTTAATTCTCCTGAGTGGCAAAGGTCAGCAATACCATGCTCGAGTGTCAGGAAGGTCAAGGTCCAGCTTTATTTTGACTTGTATGCCAATTCAAGTGGCATCCATACATGTATGGGTCTGTTGAGAAAATTCCAACATCTTAGTGGCTGTGTTGACCTTAAGGAAATAAGGTCATTAGACTCAATACAGCTTTTGGCTGCCATGAACAGATATATTTTATTAACTTCGAAACCTTATGGACTATAGTGGGCACCAAATTCAACAACAAACTTTTCATTCTAGTATTATATTGCCGTAATTTGGGGGACGTCCGTGGCTGGGCGGCGGGCGGTCACTGTTAGTCTTGTTTTTTGTTTTTTTTTGTCCTTTTATAAAAATATGAACTTAAATTATCCTCTCGTATCTGGTCCTATACTAAATGATATTCGTTTGAGAACTAGCATAGCATTTTGACGCGTGCGTAAAGCCTTGGACAGCACCGGGGAGGGGGAAGGGGTCGTCAATTTTTTTCCGTTCACAAGGCGGGGGTGGGTAGGTAGGCCAGTGGCTCAGAAAAATGTTTTTTCCATGCCATAACGTTTTTTTCTGTGAGCTCTTATCTTTCAAATAAGTGATACATATTGATCAGGGAAGCTTGTGCAGGCTTTTTGCCACTACTCCATTCTCCTCTGGGTTAACAGGGGTGATTACTGGATAGGGGTTAGCAGCATGGGAATGTGGACAGACGTTCACCGTTCACAATCAGTGGTTCTCACCATGAATGGTCGACGTCATACTGGCATAATGCTATTTCCCAATGCAACGGACTACTTTCACGGATTCTCATTATGTAATTATGAATTTGAGTAATATACATGTATGAGCAAGGGGGCGCGGTGGCGTTGTGGTAACCGGTTCTCGTTAGTTCACCGAAGTTAAGCAACGTCGAGCCCGGTTAGTCCTCGCATGGGTGGCCGTCTGTGCGATCGATTCGGACTCCCGCGTTGTGTCCTTGGGCAAGGCACTTAACCCCGATTGTCCATATGGGGGCACAATGACGCCGTGTACTAAGGCGTACTGCACGTCGATGGTGCGCATGTCTTCAACCAATCTAACCCTGCCTGTACTGCAGTGCGGAGTTACGATGTTGGGGAGCTGGCAGCTGCTCGTCGTTGCTCGGTGGTTCTCTCCGGGTACTCCGGCTTCCTCCGCCCGTAAAACTGTCACGGTCATGATTAGCCATTGTGCATAAATATGTGACCTTAAACACCAATAAATAAATAATAATGTATGAGCAAAATGTAGGGTTGTTATTGATCATTCAAGCCTTGGGCTTAGTGGGTAGCCTTCAAACCAATTCCCTTCAATTTGTGATATAGTATATACTGTCAGAAAAGGCTGAACCATCAAATGGTCAGGACATTTTATTTTATTGATAGAGAGTTTATCAACGGGGAAACTGATTCAGTCATTTACCCCTGCACCATAGCATATAGCTCATGTTGAAGAAGCTACTGGATGTCTGGAGAGAAGCCTGGCGTATGAGATCTGAAAATATTGCAAACACATATAAGACACCTGGTTGGGTTATCTTATACTAGAAATAAAATTAACTTCTTTTAAAATAAACTATAGCAATCTGCTTAACAAAGAATAAAATGAAATCATAGAATAATGTCTGTTGGGATCATCTGAGTCAGAAAGGATACGCATGCGTATTATGTTTTAGTGAGATCAAGCTTAATATTGCTACAGCCTGCACTTGGAAATTTACTGTCCTGTCACTGGTCTTGTACCATATTTTGAGCAAATAGGTTTCAAGCCTCTGAGCTGAATGAACAGCCTCCAATATGTTGCAGGATAACACTGACATTCATTGTGAAAAAGGTAATATATAAATCGCAGGGGCGTCATTCGACACATCATAGCCCCAAAATTTCCATAATGCATCCTGACCAAATTTGGAGAGATATGGTAGACCTTTTAACCCTTTACCCAACGCAGACATTATCAAAAAAAATTATTTTAAATATCATTTTTTTCAAATTTTTAAAAACATTTCAACAAAACATATCATGTGACCCCTCGTTGGAACGAGCTCGCCGAGCTCGTTCCAACGAGGGGTCACATGATATGGTTTTGTTGAAATGTTTTTGAAAAATAATATTTTTTCAACTGCCGAATTTTTATATTACGCGGGCGGATGCGGCCGATTCGTTGGGTAAAGGGTTAAACTCAACGTGGTCACCATTTCTTTCGCACCTTTTCATCTGACTTGCTGAGATGAATCAACCAAAGCTCACTCACCGCCCCATCAAATGATGCATTACTCGATTCGCCCAAGGTGCAACAGTGCAGTTTATGAGTGGATTTCCGATACCAAAGAATCACCCCTCATCATATTGACTATAGACCGGTTCAATACAACATTGAGCTTACTGCCTCTACCATCTGTGCACTTGATAATGCTTAATAAATTCATATTAGACTGATGAAACTAAAATTGAGTGTAGAAACAGAAAAAAAGTTGTAGAAACAGCAGCAAATACAGCGGTGAAACCATGTAAACATCAAAATGTTCAACATATTTCACACCTGCTCCTGCTACACCTGTCTTAATACTGTTCAGGTAGAATGTCAGTATATGCTATATACTCTCCCGATTGCCCATGTATACACTGGCTGTCAGTGTCTGTGAGAAAGTTTGAATAAATTCGTAAACTTGCCAAGAAATGGGATCAAATTCCGACCAATCTTCATTAGCTGGTTGTTGTGTCCAAGGGTCGGAAAATGTGCCCAAGGGTCGGAAAAAACCTTTTGCGCCTAGTGTCTGAAAAAAGTGTCCTGCACCCCCCCCCCCCTCCCTCCCCCCCCCCCCCCCCCCCCCTGGACAGGAGACAAAGATAATTTGTTTGGTGTGAAAGATGCATCGGGAAGTTAGAGACAATAAATCGCTAATTTGATATAAAAAGTTGGTTATTTGACAAAACCACAATTATCATTGTGCAAAAAATGCTTTTATTTTGATATATTTGTAGGAGTGCCCCCCGCTCACTACTAACTTGGAGGACATGGAGTGCAGTGGCTCAGTGGATACGCCATTGGACTTCAAACTGAAAGGTCCATGGTTTGATCCCCGCCAGGTGTAACTGCTTTGTGTCCCTGGGCAAGGCACTTAATCCCGATTGCCCACATGGGGCCGCGATGGCGCTGTGTACTAAGGCATACTACACGTGCACTTGTCTTCATCCAGTGCTAACCCTGCTTGTGCGTAGTTAGTACGTTGGGGTGTCTGACAGTTGCTCACAGTTGCGCGGTGGTTCTCACTGGGTAATCCGACTTCCTCGACCAGTAAAAGTTAAAACTGTCTGACACGAGGTGACCCTGGCTGCCGAAAGTGTCGTTAAATCCCAATATTTTTTTTTTTTTTCTCGAAAACGGCTCATGACCCCTTGTTTTCTCGAATGAGGTAAAACGTATGGAAAGCATATCAAGGGAGCTAATCATGACTATACTGGACAATGCGTCGCATCCCTCGTGTCATTTAAACGATTAAGCTAAACCGATTTCTGCAAGTCTGGCAGTGCCGAATGCCGTAGATAATGATGTAAACACTTACTCATACCTGGATGAATCTGTTGAAGCAAAAATGTAAATTCTGTTTGATAAAATAACGTTACGAGGAATGAAAACTTCCCTCTAATGTTGCAACCCTGGTGTTATTGCACTTTGATAGTCATTGTTGAGCAGTTTCGGCTTGTCTTGTTCGTTATGATAGCCTAAAAATACCATTGACAACAGTACTGACCTCTCACTCTGTACAACACACTAAGTTGTTTTGAAAATAATTACCTATACATCCACAAAGAACATCACCTCCTGAAAAAAACTAAACTGGAAAAAAATATTATGTCCCGAATTAAATTTGAATTTAAATTTCGAATTTTCACTACAACCGTGTGGTCTTGCACTGAATGACCATGACACTTTTTTTTCATGCCTCGTGTTTTTGAGAGATTCTTACACATTCCAGCACAAATTACAAACAAACTTTTTAATCCTTTCTAAAGTGGACATTTTTTTTTTAAATCATTGTTTCAAAGCTAACTGATATTGAACCAATCGGCCAATCTTCTGGTGTCAAATGCACCAGGTCACGTACTCACTTTTTTTATGATTTCATAACCTCCAGTAACTCAGATATAATCTGATGTTCTCAATTTTCGGTCATGCAGCATTTTCATGTGTGCATTTATGGTGAGTGTGCGGCAAATCTGTATTTATACCCCACTTCTGAGAAGTGGTGGCTATATTGCCGACGCCCTTACGTCTGTACGTCCGTCCGTCCGTCCGTCTGAAATTGTGTGTGCAACTCCTCCTTCATCATTGGACCAGTTTGGATAACACTACTCAAACATTATGACTATCAAGTGCACATGCACATATTCTAAAATTTTTCATCTGCAACAGTTTTAACCAAGTTATCTCCAATGCACTTTGCCTTTTTATTGGTTTTTCAAGCTCAACATTCAGAGATGAATTCTAGTAAGCCGGAAGTGGGGATATTAATCACCTCTAGTGATATTTCTAGTTTGTTTTGTTTTTTTTTGCCGGTTGAATTTCAATTTTAAGTTTTACTATATATAATTCCAATAGTAACGTTCAATTTTCCTGATTTTCGGTATGCATGTACTTATACCCTTCACCCAACGCAGAGAATATCAAAAATTATTATTTTAGTTACTATTTTTTTTAATTTTTCAAAAAAATTTCAACAAAACCATATCACCTGACCCCTCATTAGAACGAGCTCGGTGAGCTCGTTCCAATGAGGAGTCACATGACATGGTTTTGTTGAAACATTTTGAAAAATATATTTTTTTCAACGGCACAATTTGCAAATTACGCGGGCGGATGCGGGCGATTCGTTAGGTAAAGGGTTAACCAGAGTTGGGTGTAATCAAGATATGTCTGCCAAGTCTATCAGGAGTGCCCATTGACTTGCTATTTGGACTATTTTAAGTTATGTCTTTCAATAACATCACCAGTGTTTCTTTATTAATGGTATGCAGTATTTCAGTTCTTGCCGCCAATGTTTGTGAGTAAGTTTTTGATACCCAAAGATGTCTCTGTTTGGGTAGAGAACTGCACCTTCTGAGCTTTTTTGTTGTTGTTGTTTTTTTTGTTTTTGTTTGTTTTGTTTTTATTTTGTTTGTTTTTTTTTTTGGGGGGGGGGGGGCGGGGAGGGGGGTTGACTTTTGTCAATGAAGGGAGAGATGGATGAAATCTATTTCAGATTGCGGTTGTAGATAAACATACATACTGTGGGTTTTAATGGATACATAACTGCAATTTATTTGAAAGAATACAAAGGGTTTTTTTTTAAATCTAATTATGCCCAGTTGGTACAAAAATAATGCACAGTTGTTGTTCATGGCAGTTATTTTTCCGAACAGCAGCAGAGCTTAAATTAATAACCGCGTGTATTCAGAGATGGTGTCACGGGGTTTCCCGTTGACCTCAGATAAATTTCGGATAACATCGTTTGTATCTTGTGTTTTCTGAAATTTCGTCTGAATTATAGCTTTTTAATTACAGATTAAAGTAATTTCGAGTTGCTTCTGATGTATTACAAGCAAAAGCTGAGAGTCAATATTTTTTATCAACTTAGCGGCTTATTATACCTTTAAGTTTTGCATTCCTGGTGGTGCGAGCCCTAAAACACTCCCAAATCGGTTTTATTTACTCTGACTTTTGGCTGAGTAGTCCATTGAACGAATGAATGAAAAACGAATGAATAAAACATCAGTTTGCAGCAAATACAATATCAAAATAACAAAACAAATAACAAAGTGATTGCATTACACTGAAATGACAGAGCCGTAAAGTCTGTCTTCCTGTAATACCCCCACGTCAGTTTCCTTTTCTTGACATCAAAACCCTTTCATTTTAGTCATCGGGGTTTTGGTCTGAATAAAACATTCCTTTTGCGCGGACCAGAAACATTTCTCGCATCAGTCGCACTAGCTTAAGAGATTAACAGGTTGAAAAAGGAAATAATTTTTTTCAAGGATCCCATTAAGTTGTGATGTAGTGAAGACAAAAGGAATTAAATTTAACGCAAGTGATATTTATTTATTTATTTATTTATTTATTTATTTATTTATTTATTTATTTATTTATTTATTTATTTATTGGTGTTTAAGGTTACATATTTCTGCACAATGGTTAATCAGGACCAAACGCTAGTGATAATGGAAGAATAAGAAGTTGAAGTTGTATTGGGTATCTTCTTTGTATTAACCCTTTGAACCCTGGTTTGTCTTCCATGTCAGTTCAATGGCAACAATTGGAAAAGTCCATGTTCATTATTTGGGGGTGGACTAATTAATATTTCCAACGTGCAGCCTCGGGGGTTGCACGATGAAAATATTGATTGGTCTGTCCCACACATGCACTTAGCACACATCCAACTTAAAGACATTATGATGAATCATGTTCTTGACCGGAAAATCGGCCCCTCGGGTTCAAAGGGTTAAAGAGGGGTCCCCTATATTGCCGTACTTCCCAATTTAAATCGAAAGGGTTAAATATCAATAGTTGTTGTACAAACGAATGTCAGTGTTGCTCGTTGTATGCACACGACTGGTGTCCTGGATTTTGTTAAATATTATTGGAGGTGGCATGCGCGTCGACAATGGAGTTCACCTCCGCACAAAAATGGAGTTCCACTTGACGAACTATCTCTCATTTGTGACTTGAAAATTTTAATAAAATGGGAGCGACCTCACTTCCCTCGACACATCGTACTGTCTGTGGCTTAGTCACAGAGAGTACGATGCATAGAGTTAAGTTTTAAAACATAAATGTTCTCGTTTGCGTGCAGTTTCTGTGAAACGCCCATTGGCTCTATCATTAATTAGGTTATCTCCACTTAATTTCTGGAACTCTTGTCCGCTGTGGAGACTTATAACTTACTTCCGGTAGGTATTCGGATGTCTTTGTTTCATGACGTACTTTGTTTTACATTGTGATGCTATTAAAACGCACTTTCAAAACTGCGATCATACTAACGGAAAAGTTGCCAATGGTCATGTCATCGCTTTGTGTGATGTGCAATGTTGATTGTCATGATGATAGCAATGCACAATGTCACCTAGGGGAGAACACCCCCGGAGCCCCTACACCAACCCAACCCAGCTTGGATGGATTGTTGGGATGAGGTCCGAGTGTGCTCACCTTGGGAAAATTAGAAATGCCCTGTAAATGGATTCATAACGTTTAAACAAATACCAACCGGAAGTAGTTAGACCAAGAACGGCAGTAGTAGTAGTATCCTCGAATAATACAATACCAGGCCATGGGTATCCTCAAATACCGAGATGAGGCTAAGAGTCGTAGTAAATTATGCCTCATTGAGGGATTTTTAATGGTCCTCATAACCTCAAAATTCAATGAGGCTATGAAGGATAGTAAATGAGGACTCATCGAGGGCTTTTACATAGCCCTCATGGGCTCATACGACAAAAAGGGATTCCACAGTCACAGGCATTTTCCAAAATGGGATTCCAAAGGATATACCTGTTAAATACTGAAATGAGGATAAGAGTCGTAGTAAATTATACCTCATTGAGGGATTTTTCAAGGTCCTCATAACCTCAGAATTCAATGAGTGTATGAGGGATAATAAATGAGGACTCATTGAGGGCTTTTACATAGCCCTCATGGCCTCATACGACAAAAAAGGAATTCCATAGCCACAGGTGTTTTGCAAAAAATGGGATTCCATGGGATATGGCCATTGGATATAGTCTTTTGTCATACAGAAGGGAGATAACCCTGCATACAGATTATGGGAAATCAAGCAATCTGATTGGTTAGTTATAGTCTAGATGAATGAAACAACAAGAGTACTTGGAATAGGGTCAGAACTAACAAGAATAGACCAGAAATTGCTAAATATAGTAAAAATAAGTAAAGCTGTTCCAATTAATAGGCTCTTCTACGCTACTGGAGTATACTCTAGAATAAAGGAACATGCCTAGGTAGACGTAAACTATCGCATATATAGATAGAAGCAGAGAATTCTAGAAGAATTCGAAATAATACAAGTTGTCGGGTTGTTTGTGGTAATTATCCAGGGAAGTCGTTCAAGAAAATACTCCGATTCAATCGAACATACCCTCCGAACAGACCCCTGTCCTATTGTAGGCCTTAGGTAACATAGCAATCATGTGCTACCATAGAAACCAAGAAGGCGGCCTCCAGTATACAAAATGGACGACGGAAACACGTATCACCCTAACAACACGCGCTGCGCATGCGCAGTCACACCACGTATCACTATGGGGATGACAAGATGGCCGCTCACGCGGGTTACCATGGCAACACAACATGGCGCCACTGGGTCACGTGACATGACGTCACTCCCGGGGTCCCCCAAATAGGGGGTGAAGGGGAACATACACTACTACTAACGGCAACTCATTTTCCGATAGACGCTACGGGCACAATACTTTGATACTTTTTAATAGTCTCGACTGTAAAACAGTATGAAAAGTCCGAGGTGTTTCACACGAACAAGTTGCCTGCTCCTGAAATTACATGCCCTATATTTTACACCGAGGTTATCGTGCTTTAATTTCTGCCAGAATCACATATTAAAACTCTTTCGACACGAGGGGCAGCTTTTCCGGTCCAGGAACACGATACGTCATAATTTCATTAAGTGGGACGGCTACTTAGTGAATGTGTGTGGAAGAACAATTAATTAACTAAAGGCTACACGTAGAAAATATTCATTTCGAGGATTTTTTTTTATTACGATAAGTAAGGTACTATAGAAATCTCGTACCGATTGACATAATGCATACCTATGAATCTCGATATTGCGTACTCTGTTGTTGTAAATAGTTGGAATTTTTGCTGATTTGAAGCCGAGTTGGGATTTTGGGAAGTAAAGGAGACATCGGCATCACCAAAGATGCTCTAAAATCCAGATAGATGGAATTTCCAACTACTCATGACTTGCCCTCTGAATTTCCAACTATAGGAAATGTTTGCCTGGATTGGGGGGGGGCACCCCCTCCCAGCCCCCACTCCCTGTTGGGGCCATATTAATATATTCCGTCGGTAAGCATTGCAGGTCTTGTTTGTGGCTCAACTGGCAACAAGCCATTTTCTGCTCGGACATCTCACCACGGCTAGAGGAATGAAGTAAACGGCTGGATACGGATTAAAAGCTTCGTGGCTGACTGTGGCAGCTCCTGGATCTACCCCATCCGAGTCTGGTTTCGCCTGGTTCAACTTCAGCAGAAATTTTTGCATGGCTATGTACTACAGCACTTCCATGTTTTAGTGTTTGTAACTTGATGGGGCAGAAAACATTCATATTTGCGCACGAGTTAACTAGATTAACAAACAAAGTGAGCCGCGTGTGCCCGGGAGAATTTTCACTACAACACATTTATTTATACTATGCGGAATGATTCATAGATTTCCAGCGGTGGAATCAATGGAGTCCCAAACGTCGGCTCATTGCGTGTATATAATACATATATTAATGGACGGTATAGACAGAAATCGCTACAGTGGTTCTAAACTTTACAGTTACACGTGGATTACATTATTTTCCCTTTCAACTTGAAGAGAAATTTCAAAGAGCTGTATAATTACCTTTTTCTTCAAAGAGGACGTTCTGACTTGCTCTTGCTGTAATGAGTGCAGAGGACACGTGTTATGTATCGCTGTTCTAAGGCCACACAAAACAAATTAATTGATTCTCAGGCATTTTTTTCTTCAAATCAGTGATGGAGGGAGGGTTTTATTTTTAATTTTTATCTTTCTTTTGCAAAAAGTGAGCAAACATGGAGAGGAGTTCGGCTGTCTTTTTACACACATAAAGATAGAAAGTGCATATTTCTACAAATAAATTCATTTTTCATTCGAAAAATAAAACAAACTGTACTGCAGTTCAAAGGCTTCAAGTATTCAATCTATGGGGATTTGCCTTCTTACAATTTATGGGGGGGGGGGGGGGGTGCTATAGGCACTCTCCCATAAATTGTAACAAGGCAAACATATTGGAGACGCGACTAAATAAATATGCATCAATCAAAAAATGTAAAAGTTTCGGGTCTCCCTGAGATTGTACTAATATTGGAAGACACTGAAAAGTAAAATGAAAATGTCCAATGAGTGTGTGTGTGTGGGGGGGGGGGGGTCAAATTCAATGAGGGATTGCCTGAGGATCAAAACACCTTTTTAGCCTAATGTCTCAGTGGCAGCGGAAATGGGAGGGATGATGCTGAAAGCACCCTTCCTCCATGCTTTGATCATCCATTCCCCCCCCCCCCACCCACCTTCGTGAAAAATTCCCCATGCGATTTTCAAAAGATATGTTATCTTGTTATACAGTGAGAGAATGCAAATTGGCCAATATAAGTAGATATATAAAAATGCCTGTCAACTTTATCGATCTATTTTGTTTGTAATTTTCCACGTATAACAACGCAAACGTGTTCATATTTTAGATACTACATTTCACATAATATTTTCCCAGATGCTACCACAGAGCTCCAATTGGTAATAAGTTTTCAATTTTTGTTACCGCCGAACAATGGTCGTCCCGGCGGAGCCGGTGCTCGTCGGCCGCAAATTAACACACTCTCAACAAAAATCCTGGTTACGTGCCTGGTGGGGACATGTTAACTCTTAGAAGCTTCTTGCCTGTGATGTAATACGGCAGGTAATCTGGCTGTGATGGTTCGGCTATATCTTTGGGCTGGGGGGAGAATTAAAAACTGAGCAGGTGCTTCTAGTCAAGTGTCGTCCGCCTGAATAGGCAGACGACACTTGACTAGAAGCATCTGCTTTACTGCAAGGTTTTCGCGGTATGTCATGTTCAATAAATTCATTCTGATTCCCCGGCTTCTAAGAGTTAATATAAAAAAGTAGGGCTGAACCAGCCTTCTGTGGGGACATGTTAATGTGTCGTTGGCACAGTAACATGTCCCCATAGAAGGCTGGTTCATCCCCTAAAGAAGGTCTTCATCAGACCGAAGTTTGGTGATTTTTTTTTCCTGAGCTGTTTGAGCTTTATTTTGACGAATTTTTTTCACTTTAGGCTCTTGCATCTCTCAGATCAAGCACCCTGGAAACAGATTTGTTTTATCAGCATATAGACCTTTATATATCGCATGTCAAGCAGAAATTCCACCAGGCATTGTCCTAACACCGCTCCACTGGATTGAAAACTGAAGTTTCTCGGAAGGTGGCCTCGACGGGAGTCTATCCCCTGTCTACGGCACCCAATCGGCTGGCCATAAATGCTCTGCCACCATACCAACTGCGCCAACGGTACCCCCCCCCCCCCCTCAATGTTGCAATTGACTCAGCCATTCTGTTAGGTCACATTTACAACTCGCCTCGAGACCGATTTCGAGAATTGACAATTACTGAATTGTTGGAATTGTTTTCTGTGCCGATTCGTAATTGTCTACATGTAGCCTGTATTTTAATGGGAGATTTACCCGTGGATCGTTTACCTTAGCATCCAATGCAACTGGAACAGATTACTGTTATAATGGTTTATGGTCCCAGCTTTTAAACACAGGAATCTCAATTAATGGAAGATCCGTGAAGATGCAACTGCTTGAATTTAATTTATATCGCCAATATCAAGCAGGAATTCCACCAGGCATGGTCCTAGCACCGCGCCACTGGATTGAAAACTGTAAAGTTTTTCGGAAGGTGGCCTCGACGGGAGTCGATCCATGTCTACAACACCTAATCGCTTGGCCATAAATGTTCTGCCACCATACCACCTGAGCCTACGGCAACCCTCAAAAGGCTGCAGTTGACTCCGCCAGTTTGTTAGTTCTCATTTACAACTCGCCCCGAGACTGATGTTCGAGAGTTGACAATTACTGATCCCCCCCCCCCCCCTCCCCCAACTCATGTTATTGTATATTGAAAAGGAATGCGGCAAATATGAATCTCAGATGCTGTTTTCATCTGTCTTTCTTGATAGGTTTGTGATTTGGCTATATTTTCGTTACGTCGTCCACGTGGCGATCTGATTGAGAAAGACACTACCTTTGTGATCATAGTGCTGTAAGAGTCAAATTTGCTTTTTAGTTTAAACAATATTTTATTTCCGGTAAGCAAAAACATACAAGTACAATTTTGCATTTTGAGATCAAAATTATTTTTCTGGTATGGCAAGTGGGGATATGGGAGATAACTACCCACTCAGTGCCAGAGAACTAAATTACACACTTTTGAGATGAAGACCGTAACTGGGGTTCCAGAGAATTTTGCACTGTGTTGAACCGGTTCAATCGTTTCCCCCAGGGAAGTGTACTTGCGAAGTTTCATGGTCCTAGGACAAATAGCTGTCAAGTTAGAGTCTGAAAACCAAATCGGAAGCACAGTATGACCTTGCCCAGGCCCGTCGGAACGAAATTTATATTGGGGGGGGGGCTGATATTGCTAATTTGGGTGAACTGGCTGATACTAAATGGGTATGGGGTATCCAGATGCCGAAGGCATCTGGCGCGAGTGCTTTTTTAGGAGGGGGGGGAGAGGAGGGGGGGGGGGTGACTCCCCCAGAAAATTTTTTGAAAAGGGCAATCAAAGGAAGCATTCTGGTAGCTTTTGAAGCAAAAACCTCTTGATTTTTTTAAACGGCAAAAGTTGTTTTTTTAACAAAATGTTTCAAAAATCACAATGGAACCCCATAACATTTGGGGACGGTTCTCACACCGGGCTCACCTGCAGGGCGTGTCCGTATTCAATTATGCTAAAAAACAGTCAGGCCTTATGATGGATGCATTAGTTTTATCATTACGCCAACGGTTGTCGTGGTCTTCTGAGCTGCCAAAGGAATTGCTCAAAACGTTTGCACATCAACATATGCAGGTGCATGTTATACATTCAGTGATACGTTCATAATTCTAATCCAGGGGCGTAGTAAGCTAATTTTATTGGGGGGGG
Organism: Pictodentalium vernedei; assembly: GCA_031216915.1. Classification (NCBI taxonomy): domain Eukaryota; kingdom Metazoa; phylum Mollusca; class Scaphopoda; order Dentaliida; family Dentaliidae; genus Pictodentalium; species Pictodentalium vernedei. The sequence goes on along the minus strand of CM062297.1, from coordinate 551,939,498 downwards.
GGGGGGGAGGGGTAAGACCTATAGTCCCATGACTCGACGCGTCATCCGAGCGGCGAGTGGGGGTGAACACGAGAGGAGATATCCCCCGTCTCGTTGGTGGAGGGTCCGGGGGCCTCCCCCGGAAACTTTTCGAATTTAAGATGTAAAAACATGCATTCTGGTTGATTCTGAGCAAATAAATCGTATATTCCTATGACGCGAAGCGTCATCCGAACCGCGAAAAGGCGAGTGGGGGTGAGCACGAGAGGGGGTACCTCCCCGTCTCATTGGTGGGTGTCCGGGGGCTTCCCCCGGGAAATTTTTTTAATTTAAGATGTACAAATATGTATTCTGAGTGATTCTGAGCAAATACATCGTCAATATAAGGAAATACATCAGCTCTCTGATCAATTCAGCGTGATTTCCGAGCAGAATGACAGGAACAGTGAACATGCAATGAATTACCCTGTGGTTGGTTGGGGTTTGACATCGCTTTCCACAATTAGGCGAAAACACGACTGTCAGTTTTATTGGTGGAAGAAAGCCCACATGGAACCCACTCAATCCAGTAATCATTAACAGTAATGTCGGAATATGGTAACCAGTGGCATCCCGTGTGGAGAAACCACCAACCCAGCCCAGTAAAGCCTACTTTTGACAAATTTGTGGGGGTGGGGGAAATATCTCCCTTACCCCCCCCCCCCCCCCCCCAACCGGTTCCTACGCCACTGTTCTAATCTGAGTTCAATAATGTAATGTCCAGTTTTATTCAGATTACATCGGTTGCTCCCATCATGGATAAACTAACGACGAAATATGAGCAAATTATTGGGGGGGGGGCTGAAGCCCCCCCCCCCCCCCCCAGCCCCCCCCCCCCGGTTCCGACGGGCCTGTTGCCCTTTGATCTTTTGGGTCATGCCCCCCCCCCACCCCCACACACACACACCAAATATATATATATAGGCTTCATTCCTTTTTTCTTGGCATTGTACTATCTAGGACATACACAGAACAACACGCGTGTGTGAATGGGTTAGTCGATGTGTCACGAGTGCTAGCACGAATGGATAGAACGAGAGCGCGCAGGCCTCGAGTTTTATCCTTCCGCGATGGCACAATTGTCATATCGATTAACACATTCAAACACGCGTGTCGTTCTGTGTTTATTACTGGCACATAGAACACATTGGAACTTGGGGGACGATTTTCAGCTATCGCTAGCGATTCAAATTGTAATTGCGTTGCACGATTTGTAGAAAATTCCGGCGAAATTTCGCTTCTATTTAAAAATAGTCCGTCAACGATTTTCATTTTCCAAATGGTTTAGTCTTTAGAGTTGCTGTAGATGACATAGAACAGGCTTGTAATAAAAAGAGTTAGAGTCCGGAAACCAAATCGGGCGGACAGAGCGATCACTGCAGGGTCCCTGCCAGTTGATAGGGTTCAAATAACCTGCGTGTGTTGTAGATTTTAAATTTTAAAATGATAAAAACGTGGAATGCAAGTTCTCAAAATTGCTATATAGGCTTAATAATTCACACGAGATCAATTTGCTAGACAAGAGTCGTCGATTAAAATATCCCCTTAGGATATGGGATAAAACTAGTGCTGAAGCTACTATGCAGGTTTTCTCATTCATCATAAACAGGTACGTACAGGTGTCGACCATTTTGGGCTTCTAATGGTTAAGAAATGTCCTCTTGTCGTTTATTTGAGATCGAAAGACAAGCGAAAAAACAAACAGAAAAGAAAAACAACACAAGGGGCGCGGTTGCCTTTAAGCAACAAATTATAGGTTTCTTAAATGAAACTGTTGTTTGCGCATTTTATCTGACGCTGTTACGGTTTGTCAATTTCGTAATCTGGGCAGACAAAAGGAATAAATCAAACCACGGGAAGAGTGGTTGTTAGTCGCCACCCACGGCTTGAATGATACTAATTGCACGTAGTGTATACATAAAATTTCGTATGCAAATTTTAAGATTATTCAAGTTTTTAACATAACTTAACGCGAGAGGCCAATTTAACGGCCCAGGAATGCGATACATCATCATTTCATAAAGGACATGGTTGCTAAATGAATGTGTGGAGTAGACCAATCGATATTTTCAAAGTGCAGCCACAAGGCTGAAAATATCATTTGGTCAATCCACCAAAAAGAATATGGACTCTTCCAATTGCTGCCACTGGGACATACCACCAGATTTTAAGGGTTTTGGCTTCTTGAAATATTATTATCTGACCATCCCAAGACTAGGTATAAAGTATGGGGAACGAGCTAGTTCAGTGAGACATGGGTTCCGACCGTTTAGGAGTGAGACTTTGGTTCGGCCGAATAGGAGACGCCATATAGGGTCTCGTGCGAGTGGAATTGCTGGGCAATCCAGGAAGCTCCGTTGTACGTCGCTATTTTTAGATTAGGTGGACGTAGGAGAGCTACAAGCCCCAATTTAGAAAATAGATTACGAGCCCAAGTAAAGGCTATGTTTAGATGTCATTAGCGAGGATCGACTCGCACCTGTCTCAAAGAGTTGGCTATTGTGTTGTGGTGTTAACCCTTAGGATCACACAGGTTAATCGCGTAGTAGCCTGTGTCAGTATCAGAGTGTTGTGAATATCGACTCAAAGTCGATAGTGACAATTCGCGCAAGCTCGAAAGCGCGTTTTGAAGTTGTGAGTTCTGCAGGAACTGTGTGTATTTCAAAAGAACAGTAACATTCAAGGAGAGTACTATCAAAGGACACATGTATAAGGTATGTGACGTAGATTTGCTAAGCGAGCCGACATAGTGGATAAACCGAGTCCAAATCAGAACTATGTTGCCTCAAGGTAATTAACATTGCTAGTCGGGATCCCCCGGCAGTCAGAGCTGAGACTCGTTGTTTTAAGCCCCTGTTGCGAGCTCGCGACAGTGATATTTTGAGAGTGTACTATAACGCCAGCGCAGGGCTATAGATAGACTGAATTGATGAAAAACTATTTAACCCCTGTGATAAGTCTTTGATTTGTGTTGCTCAAATTGTTAAATGTGTTGAATATGGAATTAGTTTATTTTAAATGCAAATAAAAGAATCGTTGTTACTTTAATCATTGTTTCCTTTCCGTCGCCTGAAGTGATTAGGAATCAAACCTAACGAAGAACGAACCTATATTTCGAGTTCACTTTGCAGGGAAGACAATCATAGTGCGGTCCCAACTCACCTATGCGAGCCGAGTTCGGCCCATGCTCGGATTCCGACACTCCAGGCCAAACAACCCTATGACACCCCTCCCATGTGGATAGAGGTGTTTGATACAGGGTGTTCAGTATGTCCGGGACGGGGACCGTCAAAATTACACTTTACTGCATACAGTAGGAATTGGTGACATTTCAGTGTTAACCCTTTACCTAACATGAAAAGCAGACGACACTTTCAGACAAAATTCTTGAATAACTAATTTTTTTCATTTTTTGTCTCAAAAACATAGGTTTTGACCCCTCATTGGAACGAGCTCGACGCGCTCGTTCCAAAGAGGGGTCATAACCTATGTTTCTGAGATAAAAAATGAAGAAAAATAATGAAAATTAATTGGCGAATTTTTTGAATAGCGCTGGTCGGTTTTGGACGTTACATTGTGTAAAGGGTTAATGCCCATACACAATCCCATTAATGTTGGATGCTTCGACGTTGGACAAGGTTCGTTGTATGGCTTCTGGAAATTCGCTTCGCGATTTCAAAATGATCTAGTTTCAAATCATTTGTTTTCAGACAGACGATACATGACTAGAAAGTGCTGGGGGCAAAAGACTTGAAAAATGTATGATCTAGCGTCTGATTCCGGTGTATGCCCTACAAATATTTTCGTACTCACCATGTCTTCCTGCAAGTGCAAATATGTGAGCATTATTGAATTATTTTGCTTTTGTATCCAGCTGCATCGCCAAAAAAAAACTGGGTAATCACGATATTTTTCGAGTTTTTAAAAAAAAAAAAAAACATCATCGACCAATAGTTTGATGAAGTCGGTGCGTGCGCGGATGGGTGATCGGCCGGGCGTCACTTCTCTCTTTAGAGCGATAACTTCAACAAAGATCAAGGGATTTTGTTAATATTTGGTATGTGAGACTTTCTGAACAATGTCTTGAACGAGTTTGAAAACCGATGCGGTTTGCCCATACTGAGCGGTTTTATGGTCCTTAATTAGTTATTTTTCCCTGTTTTCAACTCGTTAGCGCGATAACTTGAACAATTATCATTGAATTTGATTTTCCTATAGTGACAAGCCTAACAGGCGCGAGAAAACTCGACCCCACATCGGCGATGCGTGATCCTTCTTTACATTTATTTTACAAATTGCAAAGAGATGTGTGTTCACCAACACACCAGGGAGTCTCCTATAAAAGAGTATCTTGGAATACTATTTAATACACGCCTGTTCTATGTAACCCTCATCTATAGCAATACTAAATCATGCGGAAAATGAAAATCTGTTCCGCACATATGTGCGAAACGGAAATCGTTGACAGACTATTTTTACATAGAAGCGAAATTTCACTGGAATTTTCTACAAATCGTGCAACGCAATTACAATTTGAATCGCCAGCGATAGCTGAAAATCGTCCCCTGAGTTCCAGTGTGTTCTATGTGCCAGTAGGCACTTAGAACACATTGGAACTCATGGAACGAAACAGTAACACGGGTTCCCCTTGCAAATTTGGCTGGCGATTAAATTTGTTCTTTTTGTTGATAGTTGTCAAAGAATTGCTGAGTGTTCTTGTTATAACTGTTTTTTATAGACGTAAAGGAGTGTAATAAACACAGAACGACACACGCATGTCAACGGGTTAATCGATATGGCGCTTGTACCATCGCGGAAGGATAAAACTCGAGGCCTACGGCCTCTCGTTTTATCCTTCCGCGCTGGCACTCGTTCCATATCGATTAACCAATTCACAGGCGTGTGTCATTCTGTGTATGTATTGTTCAAAGATACTCTGCAATAGCCTGGTATACTATGGTATTTTAGGAAAAGTTGCTTGTGTATCATGCCACTTTTCTATAAGAGATACACAAAATCCCCCTGCTTCCAAAGGACTTCAGCTACCAAGGCTCTGTGACGATTTGGGTTGGCAGGTCACGCCCCTCCTCATCATAATTCCTGGACCCACCCAGTGTCCAATAAATTCACTCTTATTCTCCAGGCTTGTACAGGTTAAATTACCCCAAGTATCTATGCTGGTTTAAAATGCGCCTTTGCTTTCAAAACATGCAGATGACGTGACACACTTTTGGAAATGGAAGCCGTTCCAGCAGTTGGCTATATAGCATTTGCCGTAAACCTTTAGATGTTTTTATTCTTATTCTGGCCTAAAAATAAGCAGTCTGGCATTTGCAGAATGAGGTCCCCAGAGGGTGAATTTGATGATGCTATCCCATACAGTGAGCCAATTTATCTTCTGGGTATCTCTTTCTGTTCAGTTTTGAGACCCTGATTCAGATTGAGGTTCACAGAGGGTACAATTAGTAATGCTACCCTGCTGTGCAGGGTAGCATAACGAAATTCACCCTCTGGGACCTCATTTTGCGGATGACAGTCTGCTTATTTTCTAGCTTGTTCTTATTATTTTACAAAGTTTGACGAAAACGTATACAAACTATACAAAAGCCTTTCTCATCCGAAGGCACATATTTTGTGGGATCGCCGTCCGCAGCCTCAATTCCTTGACCTCACCCTACTCGCATCCTCTTTAACTTGCATGGGGTGTATTTTTCTCCTCGATATAATAACCCGCTTTCACAGCATCAAACCCCACAACCTCTACCGCGAGTCTTTGGCCACCTCGAATTCTGTCCGTTGGAGAGAAACATCAGAATTATGCTTATATATTCAGACCTGAACAGATCGGTGATTGCATTAACTGGTTGAGTGCTAAAGGCAACTATTAGGGCTTTCAGAAAAGGAGTGTATCAGAGCAAAAGACACATTTTCCTTGCTCATGTTTCACATCGTCAAATGCAACTGATATTTTGTTTATAGAAATTTGGTTTTATTACAAATTATTGGAGAGTGCCTGTGGGAAATGTCCATTAAGTTGTAATAAAACAAATTTTGAATAACAAATTCAGACCACCAAAACAAATCTAGCCCTCAATCTGTTAAAGCAGTTAATGTTTGAGCACAACTGAATGGAACGGAAATTAATCGAAATGGCCACATAAAGCCGCGGGAATGGTAATTAAAAGCTTAATGATATGTGAAAGAACACCTATTGGCGACAGATACATGTTTGTCCCTGCACAGAAGGTGCAACATAATTCATACAATGACAGATTAACCTTTTCAGCACCGTTTATTTGATTAGGGTCGTTGTGTACAAACCTACATCACTGGTCTTTCCAACATGTTTGTTGATCGTATAGCATTTTGCTTGTCGATGTCCACAGTAGGGTGGCTACGCTGTGGGTGGGTGGGTGGGTGGGTGGGTGGGGGCTTATCCATAATATAGGGGTCACAAACGCTACAAATGTCTCAAATTCGCTCTTAGAGCACTAAATGTTTCAAACTTTTCTCATGGTGAGGGAGGATTTGTCCAAACTAGGACCCCCAGACCATTGCCACCTCCTCCCACTTCCCCTCGAGGAAGAGTGGGGGGGGGGGGTGGCAACGACCGGAGGGTCCGAGTTAAGGCTAGGAGAGGCCCCCGAAACCCCACAGAACGTGCCTTTCAAATATCATCTTTGTCCCCCTCCCCAGAATTAAAAAAACGAGTGCATGCTTGAACCTCTACTTGAACCACATTCGTGATCGATCACTGAAATAAGTTATCGGTTCATTACCAATCATTCTAAATTCTAAATATCTGGCATTTCCTGCCATTTCTTGCCGACTCTTAATTATTATCGTCTCCTCAATAATGTTTGTGCACGCAAAGCGAAGTTGGAATGCGTGCGACACAAAATTACAATTTAATCATTTTAGCACCACTTTCCTGAAAGGACCGTCAAACACATTACTGTCAACAGTTAATGGTTTGATCCATTTAACATTATAATGGATATTCAGTAATAATTTAATCCAACAGCCCTGATAGGGCTGTAGTCCTAAATTGTTACTGAACCGCCTATGGATTCGTTGTTCATTCTGTCAGTAGTTTAGATATAGGGGTTTTTTTGGTGGCGAAGCGAAGCAATACAATTTTCGACAAAAATTAGTGATGCCCAACTTCGTCCCTTGCCACATTACATTGCTAATTTCTGCTGGAAAGTTTATGGCCCTGGTCCCTGTATTAAGTACGGACTTAACATGGGAAATTTTTTTTTAAATGAATGTCTGAAAGATGAAATCTCCTTGATTCTAGCTGGCAACTAGCAAGTACGTCCGGGACATCTACGGAAATTACAAGTTTAATAAAATCTAGATCAACAACCCGTTTGGGGTGGTGGTTGTGGGGGAGGGGGTGTATGTACTTCTCGGCCTCCTCTTTCGCACCGCAGACTATGAGAACAAACTGGCATGAAAAACATGAAGACATCCCTTGACCGTTTTCAATGAACGAATGCAAGTTTTCCGGCAACTGATCTGAATTGAATTGAATAGTCTGTTTTGTAGTATAGAGCACCGTAAACCGGAGTGAATAGGGACGGTTTTGGACAACTTCGTGTTTTCTACCGATTAAAATAGTTTTAAAAGTTTTTATTTATAATACCAAAGTATGGTTATATGCTGGTACTTTAACCCTTTACCTAACCTGAAAAGCAGACGACACTTGCAAAAATAATTCTTGAATAACAAATTTTTTTCATTTTTTGTCTCAAAAACATAGGTTATGACCCCTCGTTGGAACAAGCTCGTTCCAACGAGGGGTCATAACCTATGTTTTTGAGACAAAAAAATGAAAAAAATAATGAAAATTAATTGGCGATTTTTGAGAATAGCGCTGGCCGGTTTTGGCCGTTACGTTAGGTAAAGGATTAAGTTAAAGCATAGTGTTTTTCAATATTCATAATCTCAATACATTTTTTTATTTTTTTAGTGACTTTCTATATTGACCCCATTGTGTGGGATCAATGGGGGCACTCTCTTATATCTGTTATTGTTTCTATTCTCGGGGTTAATAGGGACTTGCATTAGGTTTTTAAAACAGTTACACAACAATTAGAACACAGAAATAAAATAACTGTAATGCTTGGCTAGTCCCTGTCAAAGTCACATATGTAACAGCAAAACAATTATTATCGTAATAGTACTGACATTCTCTTTGATCTGATACCCTGGTTATGAAACACCTGTTCTTGATTTTTTAATATGTAGACAGAATCTTATGCAAGTTTCTCTTTATGCCTCTTTAATAATAATAATAATAATAATAATAATAATAATAATAATAATAATAATAATAATAATAATAATAATAATAATAATAATTTTAAAGCCTAGAACCCACACAAGGTGCTCCAGGCTTATAGAATAATTGCATACATTCATATACACAAATACACGTACATTCTCTCACAGATACATTGATACATGGATCACCATTATCATTTAACGGTGCCTAACGCCACATCAGCTACCAAGGCTATATCGTGGCGATAAAAGCGACAGAAGCTAAAAGAAAAAAAGTGTCGAATTAAAACAAAATAAAAACAAACTACAACTTTGCCAGAACAAGTATGCGAGTGAGACTTGAGTAACGAGGCAATCATCACTGACTCAGTCACACTCACATACCTGGTAATGCCAGTTTATGATCAAGATTAAAAGACCACTGAAGGAAATGCCTTACGAAAAATGTAAGTTTTAGTACCAGACTTGAATGATTCAAGTGATTTACTATTTTTTATGTCGCTTTGAAGAGAATTCCAAAGCCTTGGGCCAGCAACCACAAAGGCCCCATCACCAGCACTAGTAAATTAAGGACCGAACCCAATCATTGCTTGGCTTATTGTTTACAAAACTTTTGGTCTTAGCCTCTTCTAACCAAATATGTTTAAAAAGTATTCTCAGGTCAATCTGGTGAGGGGAGGGAGGTATTCCCATACTGTTGAAGTAACCATGCAGTCTTTTCACTATCTGATCTTCAATTTCTTCACTAAATTCAGATTGCTCGCCTTGACGTATTGATTTTGTTTTTTGTTCCTATTCAAGAAACTTCTGATCTACTTTGGTATTTTGAACTCTAGTTCCGCCCTTCTAAATGTGTTTCCCTTTTTAATACCAGCAAGAGCAGCTTTGATTACAAGAGGGTCGTGTTTTCTGTACGATTTTCCCGTTGGCTTTGATTTAACGGTCCATTGCTACGTGGTCCTATTCACCCAGCCAAACTGCCAATGTTTCCCGAAATCGCAAAAATATTATGTGATACAACAACATGGCGGTGAAGATATTGATGTCCTTATAACACATGTCGCACAATTGTGATATACTTATCTGGCCTCCACGGCCAAAGTTTGACCAGGTTTGAAAGTTGCGAAAAAACGCCTAAGCGCTTTATCAAAGTTTAAACTAGTAATGTACCTCATCGGTCACAAATAAGCGAGAATATCACAATATTTTACGTCATACTTTGAAACCTTGAAAACAGTTTATTTTTGGCCTTTTTCGCCCCTCTGTCCCTAATCAGCCCGGTTTACAGTACAAATAGTTGCATTAGACGAATATGAAACAGTGGAGCCTAAAGAGGAAAACCGACGGCCTGTGCTGGACCAGTAATTCTTGAAAAGTGTATTTTGTTGCTGACTTATGTTCGTTATCCTCGGTAGATATTTCAGTTAATGGGCGTCATGTCTGAACCAAGAGAACACTTTTTGTGTGCTTTTTAAATGGTAGAGTGCTAGTAGTATGTCTCGTATGCTTGGAGCAATATTTGGATGACCCCGGTAGATGACCCCGGAAGTGACGTCATGTCACGCTACCCAGTGGCGCCATGTTGTGTTGTCGTGGTAACCCACGTGAGCGGCCATGTTGTGACGTCATCACCATAGTGATACATGGTGTCAGTGTGCATGCGCAGCGCGTGTTGTTAGGGTGATACGTGTTTCCGTCGTCCATTTTGTATACTGTAGGCCACCATCTTGGTTTCTGTGATAGCACGTGGTTGCTATGTGACCTAAAACCTTCTTATAGGATAGGTGTATGTTCGGAGGGTGTTTCGATTGAATCGGAGTATCACGAATTACCACAAACAACCCGACAAGTTGTACTATTTCGAATTCTTTCAGAATTCTCTGCTTCTATATATCTATGCAATAGTTTTTGTATATATACGTATGTATTTTTGAGTATACTCCAGTAGAGTAGAAGAGCCTATAAACTGGAACAGCTTTGCTTATTATTGCTATATTTAGCTGTTTTGGTCTGTTTTTGTTAGTTCGGATCCTATTTCTGGTACTCTTGTTGTTTCATTTATCTAGATCACCCAATCAGTTCACTTTACTGACGCTAACTACAAATCAGATTGCTTGATTTTCCTTAATCTGTATGTAGAGTTGTCTCCCTTCTGTATAACAGAAGCCTATATCATTCACAAAGCCAATAAGCTATCGAGCAGTTACTGATAAACCATAGCTCGAACGACTCGAAGCCCATCGCGCAAATGTGCTATCGAGCAATTGCTTGTTCAAGTGACTCGCACATACGACTCTTAGCCTCATTTCAGAAAAAAATGGATGCCGTAGGCCATATGTTTTCCAAAATGGGGTGCCGAAATTGGGGTGCCTTCTGGAGAATCCCTTTTTTGTCATATGTGCTCATATGAAAAGGCACAATGTGGCACAATGTGCCCTAGCACATAGGCACATGCTGTATGTGCCGATATGTGCTTATGTGAAAAGGCACAATGTGACACAATGTGCCCTAGTACATAGGCATATGTTGGATGTGCTGATATGTGCTTATGTGAAAAGGTACAATGTGACACAGTGTGCCCTAGCACATAGGCACATGCTTTATGTGCCGATATGTGCTTATGTGAAAAGGCACAATGTGACACAATGTGCCCTAGCACATAGGCACATACGGGTATTTGAGGATATCTATAACCTGGTATTGTATTATTTGAGGATACCTATCTAGGAAACCTTCTGGAGAATCCCTTTTTTGTCGTATGTGCTTATGTGAAAAGGAACAATGTGACACATTGTGTACTAGCACATAAGCACATGCTGTATGTGCCGATATGTGCTTATGTGAAAATGCACAATGTGACACATTGTGCACTAGCACATAGGCACATACGACCAAAAAGGGATTCCATAGCCACAGGCGTTTTCCATAAAGGGATTTTTAAAAGGGGATTCCGTAAAATGGGATTACTATCCGACTCTGTAAAATGGGATTCCGTGTTTTAACATTGACACTCGGGGTATGGAAAGGGATTGATAACACCCAATTATTATTGCAAGAACCTGAACAGATAAAACCTGATAATGGCCAATGCAAAACAACGAACGTACAGAACGAAGATCCAACACAACCAAGATCGAAGTGAACATAACAAACATAACGAAGTCTGACTTAATCTTAACGCCCAATAAATTCAATAAAGTTTTCACCTGAATGGACTATAACCCCTAAATATTACATGCAACAACCCAACTAAACAGACGAAACACGAACGAAGATGAACTGGCTGGAAACAAAACTGAATTATGAACAGATCCAACACAACTACGATTGAACTGTTCGAATGAAGTCGTCGTGAACGAAGATCCAACACAACCAAGATCGAAGTGAAAAGAACAAAGTGACGAAAATCGAACTGATCTGATTAAACACAACATTCCAAACTTTATCACACTGTTTTGAACTACAACCCCCATTTATAACGCAGTGTTAACCCTCTTGAACTGTTTGGATGAACTATATTTTTCAACCATAACCTCAATGAAGGTATAATTATGTAATTAACACCCTTGAACTGAATGAACTCTATTTTTCAACTATAACCCTAATGCAAATATAACACAGTGTGAACCCCTGTGAACTATTCTGGACTGAATGATTTTTTGAACTATAACCCCAATGAAGGTATTTACTCCCTTTGAACTTAATTCTTCCAGTGGGGAAAGGGAATACCCTCGAGTGTCAATGTTAAAACACGGAATCCCATTTTACAGAGTCAAATGGGAATCCCATTTTACGGAATCCCTTTTTAAGAATCTCTTTTTTTGGAAAACGCCTGTGGCTATGGTATCCCTTTTTGGTCGTATGTGCCTATGTGCTAGTGCACAATGTGTCAGGGGAATGGTCTTACTGTCAGTTGGCACTGAGGCCGAACAGTGATACTATGAGGCATGTGGTCATATAAATCGTAGAAATTTTTAGATACCCACCAGAAAGCCAAAAAAACCCTACGGGTTTAATTCTAATTCCGAAGCAAATTGTGACCTAAATAAAACAATTAATGAAACCATTGAAATTAATGCAACCGGTAATGAGGATTATATGATTTTGTCAGCGAATGGTGGCATGTCAGCAAATAGAGACTCGTGTAAAGTAGCCTTGGGGCAAACAAAGGATTGCACATCTACTTCAGAAACTACACCAGTTGTTAGTAAACAAAAAAAAAACAGCCAAGGTGTGGAACACGCGCAATTTCAGTTCTAATTCCCAATGAAGGGACCGAATCAGGTCAGAAACAAGCCATTGATGCGGAAAAACAGACAGCGACATTTTCCGCCAGTTTTGGCTAAATTCGATTTTCTGATCAAAATTCTCTACGTCCAACTCTGTTATAAAAAAAAACTTCGAAACTCATTAAAATCGTGTTTCCCGGTCAGAAAAGAAATTATTACAAGAGGGCTAAAAACTATTACAAAAGTGTGGACCTCTTACAAAAGGGCTAAAAAATTCTTACAGAAGTGGGGACCTCTTACAAAAGGGCTAAAAATTCTTACAAAAGTGGAACATTTTACATTGATGAAAAATCGAGAACACGCGCAATTTCAGTTCTAATTCCCAATGAAGGGACCGAATCAGGTCAGAAACAAGCCATTGATGCGGAAAAACAGACAGCGACATTTTCCGCCAGTTTTGGCTAAATTCGATTTTCTGATCAAAATTCTCTACGTCCAACTCTGTTATAAAAAAAAACTTCGAAACTCATTAAAATCGTGTTTCCCGGTCAGAAAAGAAATTATTACAAGAGGGCTAAAAACTATTACAAAAGTGTGGACCTCTTACAAAAGGGCTAAAAAATTCTTACAGAAGTGGGGACCTCTTACAAAAGGGCTAAAAATTCTTACAAAAGTGGAACATTTTACATTGATGAAAAATCGAGAACACGCGCAATTTCAGTTCTAATTCCCAATGAAGGGCGTGAATCAGGTCAGAAACAAGCCATTGATGCAGAAAAACAGACAGCGACATTTTCCGCCAGTTTTGGCTAAATTCGATTTTCTGATCAAAATTCTCTACGTCCAACTCTGTTATAAAAAAAACTTCGAAACTCATTAAAATCGTGTTTCCCGGTCAGAAGAGAAATTATTACAAGAGGGCTAAAAACTATTACAAAAGTGTGGACCTCTTACAAAAGGGCTAAAAAATTCTTACAGAAGTGGAACATTTTACATTGTTGAAAAATCGAGAACACGCGCAATTTCAGTTCTAATTCCCAATGAAGGGCGCGAATCAGGTCAGAAACAAGCCATTGATGCGGAAAAACAGACAGCGACATTTTCCGCCAGTTTTGGCTAAATTCGATTTTCTGATCAAAATTCTCTACGTCCAACTCGAACCCTCTTGGCAGGTATCAAATGTTATGAAAAAAACTTCGAAACTCATTAAAATCATTTTTCCTGGTCAGAAGAAGAAATTTTTACAAAAAGGCTTAAAAACTATTACAAAAGTGGGACATTTTACATTGATGAAAAATCGAGGAAAACGCGCGATTTCCGTTCTAATTCCTAATGGAGACTGCGAATCGGTTCAAAAACAAGACATTGACGCGGAAAAACAGACATCGAATTTTCCAAAAGTTTTGGACAAGTTCGATTTTCTGATCAAATTTTTTTGGACAAGTTCGATTTTCTGATCACAATTCTCTATGTCCAACTCGAACCCTTTTGGCAGGTATCAAATGTTATGAAGAAAACTTCGAAACTCATTAAAATCATGTTTCCCGGTCTTCAGGAGAAATTTTTACAAAAGGGCTAAAAAAAAAATTATTACAAAAGTGGTGACCTCTTACAAAATGGCTAAAACATTCTTACAAAAATGGGGACCTCTTACAAAAGGGCTAAAAAATTCTTACAAAAGTGGGATATTTTACATTGATGAAAATTTTTGAAAGCGCGCCAAGTCATTTCTAATTCCTAGTGGTGAGCGCGAATCGGGTCAAAAACAAGCCATTGACGCGGAAAAACAGACATCGAAATTTTCCTCCAGTTTTGGCCAAGTTTGATTTTCTGATCAAAATTATCTATGTCCAACTCGAACCCTCTTGGCAGGTACTAAATGTTATAAAAAAAACTTCGAAACTCATTAAAATCGTGTTTCCTGGTCAGAAGAGAAATTATTACAAGAGGGCTAAAAACTATTACAAAAGTGTGGACCTCTTACAAAAGGGTTAAAAATTCTTAAAAAAGTGGGACATTTTACATTGATGAAAAATCGAGAAAACGCGCAATTTCAGTTCTAATTCCCAATGAAGAGCGCGAATCAGGTCAGAAACAAGCCATTGATGCGGAAAAACAGACAGCGACATTTTCCGCCAGTTTTGGCTAAATTCGATTTTCTGATCAAAATTCTCTACGTCCAACTCGAACCCTCTTGGCAGGTATCAAATGTTATGAAGAAAACTTTGAAACTCATTAAAATCATGTTTCCCGGTGAGAAGGAGAAATTATTACAAAAGGGCTAAAAAAAAACTTTTACAAAAGTGGTGACCTCTTACAAAATGGCTAAAACATTCTTACAAAAGTGGGGACCTCTTACAAAAGGGCTAAAAAATTCTTACAAAAGTCGGATATTTTACATTGATGAAAAATCGAGAAAACGCGCGGTGTCATTTCCAATTCCTGGTGGGGAGCACGAATCGGGTCAAAAACAAGCCATCGACGCGGAAAAACAGACATCGAAATTTTTCGCCAGTTTTGGTGAGGATCGATTTTCTGATCAAAATTTTCTACGTCCAACTCGAACCCTCTTGGCAGGTATCAAATGTTAGGAAAAGAACTTAGAAACTTATTAAAATTATGTTTCGTGGTCCGAAGAAGAAATTATTACAAAAGGGCTAAAAAACTATTACAAAAGTGGGGACCTCTTGCAAAAGGGCTAAAAATTCGTACAAAAGTGGGATATTTTACACTGATGAAAAATCGAGAAAACGCGCGATGTCATTTCTAATTCCTAGTGGTGAGCGCGAATCGGGTAAAAAAAACAAGCCATTGTCGCGGAAAAACAGACATCGAAATTTTCCTCTAGTTTTAGCCAAGTTCGATTTTCTGATCAAAATATTCTACATCCAACTCGAACCCTTTTGGCAGGTATGAAATGTTAGGAAAAGAACTTCGAAACTCATTAAAATCATGTTTCCCGGTCAAAAGAAGAAATTATTACAAAATGGCTAAAAAACTATTACAAAAGTGGGGACCTTTTACAAAAGAGCTAGAAAATTCTTACAAAAGTGGGGACCTCTTACAAAAGGGCTAAACAATTCTTACAAAAGTGGGACATTTTACATGAAAAATCGAGAAAAGGCGCGATTTCATTTCTAATTCCTAATGGGGAGCGAGAATCGGGTCAAAACAAGCCATTGACATGGAAAAACAGACAGCGATATTTATCCAGAGTTTATCATTAATTTCTGCAAACATCATATACGTAGGAAGGATAATAACCGCGCCCGCATCCAAACAATGTGACGCTCCTTTTATAAATATTATCGCATTATAACAAGATGTTTTCGCGTTATAACAAGATACTTTCTCGTTGTAACGAGATGTTTTCTCGTTATAACGAGATGTTCTCTCGTTATAACGAGATACTTTCTCATTATAACGAAATCCTAAGTCGTTATAACGAGATGTTTTCTCGTTATAACGAGATATCATGCAAAGTCCTTATAACGAGATGTTTTCTCGTTATAACGAGAACCGTTTCTCCTTATAATGAGATGTTTTCTCGTTATAATGAGAAAGTGTCTCGTTATAATGAGATAAAAAAAAATTCCCCATGTCCTAAATAAGCCACCATAATTCACTGTATTGGAAAGTGAAATTCTCAAATGGTCGGTACATATCGGTACCGATATGTGTAATTAAACAGGTGTTTTCAAAGAGAAAATAGTCGCATTACTACATTCAATGTTTTCCGTGATGTGCATTTGAGATCCACATGAAGGCCAATTAAATTCCCGCATCTGACGAATACGCGAATGCTGAGCATTTATTAATTTGATTGCATGTTAAATAACAATTATTTCAGGGAGATGCATTTTGGAAATGAGTACCAAACAATTGTATATATACTCTTAACAAAAAGTAGGGGATATTTGATTAAAGTGAGATATATTAAGAAATATATTTTTATTTTCATCAAAAAGACGGTTGAGGCGTTGAACTGTGACATCTGGTGAATGATTTCAGGGATAACTGGGTGGCTGACAAGCACACATTCCAAGCCCTGAGCTGTAGAAGACATGGACGGACGATCAGCCAGAGAATTTACCACATTCAGTCCAAGACCCCAATACCTTGTTAATCCTCCTCGGTTCGCAAGACATGCGCGGATCCGACGTGGCATACTCCTCAGCAAACGTCCAATATCAGCTTGATTGATGTTATTCCATTCTCCCTGCAGTGCAGCGGCGAGTTCCTGGACATTGGTAGGGGGCTGTTGTCGTAGGCGCCTGCCAAGCATATCCCAGACATGCACGATTGGTGAAAGGTCTGGACTTAGTGCTGGCCAAGGCAGTGTTTTGATGTTTTGCTCCCGGGGGTACTCTGTAGCGACAAGGGCCCTGTGTGCCCTTGCAATGTCATCTTGGAAAATGTATCGACGGCCGTGGCGTCGCGCAAATGGCACCACATAAGCTGCGAACATGTTTTCACGGTACTACTGCCCTGTGACACGCCCTTGGATGACATGCAATGCTGTTCTGCTTGTCACGGTTATGCCTCCCCGCACCATAACCGATTCGCCACCAAAACGATCGTGCTGCCTTACGGTACGGCATGGTATCGTTCGTTCCGCCGCCGCCGCCGCCGCCACACTCTGTTTCGCTTGTCGTGGAAGTCGAGAGTGAACCTCGATTTATCGGAAAACATGACGTTGCTCCACCGACGATTGTCCCAGCACTGTCGTGCTCCACACCAATTGCGCTTTGCTGCGCTGTGACGTTCAGTCAAACGTGAATTTATTCGAGGTCGTCGAGCGTATAAATTCCAGCTGTGCATGCGATTTCGGATAATCTGACCACTGACTCGCACATTTGTCGCTATGTGCAGCTGCTGTCCAATTTCTGAGGCACTTTGATGGCGATTACGTAATGCTGTGGTTCGGATGAAAGGATCCTGGTTAGCAGCTGTCGCCCTTGGACGACCTGACCAACGTTTGTCATCAACATTGCCTGTCTGGAGGTAGCGTGACCACAACCTGCTAATCAGCAATTGAGTAACCTTGAAACGTAAACGTTCGTCACGTCTCAGTATTTGCATACTTTAAAAGTTACTTTTCGGCCAGAAACTATTGATGAACGAGTTTATACAAAGAAAAGAACGTTGAGACCTCCGAAAAAGCCCGTCCAGTATAAATGCAAATTTAAAAACGTACCCCACAGGCATTAACGCGGCGCTCGAGCGAAAAACTTGCACAAAGTTTTCATGACCGGTGACATTCATGATCCATACTAAACTTGGTAACATATTGATGTGTCCAATCACGCGTATCCAATACCATTTTCCGAAAATATCAACATCAGTTTGGATATCCCTACTTTTTTGAATAGCATATTAGCAAAAGTGAAACAGCCATTCAATATTTTATTGTGTCTACTGATAGTGGACAAATTGGTATGGGAGGGACTGAGGGCGCCTACCTACCTACCCCACTTTGTGGAATATGCAACCAGAAAATGTTAGTGCTAAATGGACATGTGTTTTTTCGAAGTCCTTGAAGAATGAGTTTATAACTGGCTTAATTTCCAAGCCGGATTACATGTTGAATGTATCGGGTTATAGCGAAAACGGCACCTGGTGAAAAAGGCACCAAGTGTGCGAAAACGGCACAAATGGTGTGAAAACGGCACCAATTGCGCTGGCGAAAACGGCACCAAATGCGCTGGCGAAACCAGCACCATGGGTTGGCGAAAACGGCACCAGTTCGGATGGCGAAAACGGCACCATTATTTAATTCATTTCATTCTGCCTATTTTCTGTGCTTTGTTTTGAAACTCTGTATTTAAGCTTACGGATGCATTTTAGCATATTTAACTAATTAGCCAGGGATATCCTGCCGAAGAAAATTAAGGATAACCTGATGGTGTTGGACGCCAAGTCACTTCTCAGCTGGGATGTCCATGTTGAGAGTGGCTGCGTTAAGTTCACCGTCAAGAATCGGATGAAACCCGCCTCTGGATCCTTTCGCCCGCCCGCACTTGTCCACACGAGAGGAAGGAAAAGAAAGCACCAATCACCACCACCACTGAAACCATGAAAGCCGGCGGAAGAAAAACAGACAAAGAAATCTCCGTCGACCAAACGCTGGGATGCCGACCTCCTCAAGAAAAGTCACCGCCCACATGAAGGCCCTGGGTATGACGACAGTTGTGTATATTGGGGGATACCAGCACACTTTTGCGAGACACGAATCGTGCATGCTGAAAAGTTAAGTGAGCTGGAAAATTGAGTTATTTTTAGAAAAACTTCAATTTTTTTGTGAAAAAGGTTTATTTTCTTGGAAAATATTTTGTTTTCCCAAAAAAATATTTCTATTTTTAGACTAAAATCCTGGGTTTTTCTGGAAAATGTTAACAATTTGAACATTTTTGACTCACTTTCGACGGAATTTATTAAAAATGTTTAAAAATTCACTGATTTGAAAAATTCACTTTTCATAAATTTAACAACGACCATCTCCCGAAAACATTCACTTTTTCATAGAGTTAACATGGAGTCGCCATTTGAGGTGAATTTTTTCGAAATTTCTGATGCTATAGATTTGCATGATCATGACCGGGAGCACAAGATTAGTACTGAGATTCCCATTGACAAAAATTCCCCAAAAACATGTCTGTTTTTTGCCATCGTAGATTGAAGATGCGTGATCGAACATCGATTCCCACGAGAAAAAAAGAGTCTCATTCGAGTGGCGAATTTATAAGGTGGATTAGAACCCGCCGACAATAATGTAGGGGTTTTTGGCATAGAGAGGGAAAGATTGCTCATTCGCGTCTAAAAAATATATAATTAGCTCGACGGCGTGATCTGGAATGGATGGATGGATGGATGGATTGCGATTGAAGATGTGTGTGTTATATTATGAGTTGTGAGATGAATGATAAAAAAATTGCTTTTTAAAAAACTGTAAAAAATATATATATAAAACAACACTAAAAAAATAAGAATACAAAAAATATCTGTTTTTCATTAAAGAAAAAAAAAAAATAAAATAAAATAAATAAAACAATGTTTCTACACATTGGAGATTCGAAGCGAAGGGACGAGCAGGTTCGCGCATTAATATGAAGTAAGGAGAATATTCAAGTGCAGGATAGGGCCAGGCGATTGGGAGAGATCGTGTTGAGATGAGAGACGACGAAGTTGTTCAGACCCATCACCGAGGTTCAGGAACGAGCCAGGAAAGAGATCATCGAAGAACTGAGACCCATAAAAGAAGGTTTTCAGAGGATGGCTTTGTACCCCAGTAGTAGAGAACGTTGTCTGATTACACTCCGACGGAAATCGAGACCAATCCAAGTAGCATCGGTAGTTTTACGCCAAGAACTTTATCCGAATGCACTCTGGGGAGAATCGAGACAGATCCAAGTAGTGTTGATAACAACGCTTCGAGCATTATTAGCATCAGATCGGACGATAGTAGTGGAATCGTGAAAGATCCAATGTACGGATTTCATAACGATCACGATAAAAGTTCCTTGGGTGACACGGAAGTATCGCTTGAAGGCCACTATTTGATCGTCGGTTCAAACAGATACGAATTGACCAACAAATTGTATACTCTGCTCTCTCACCAGAGACCTGACGATTACACCAAAGAGGATTACAAAAATTATGGAGACATTCTGGTTCAGACCCACGCCATGAAGAAGAACAATGATCCCAAAGGGACGAGACTGAAGGATAGGAGAGGTTTCAAAAGTGGAAGAACGTGGTGAGTCGCATATGGGAGGTGAATGAGAGTTTCATGAAATCGATAACTGGAAAGGGAATGATGACCGATACGATATTTCTTCCACGTGATCCCTATGCCTTGTTGGAGACATTGAGGTTATTGATGGCTACCAGAGATGCCAGTAACACTGGAGTGGATAACGAGATAGTGAGTGTGTGCGATGAATTGTTAAGGCAGAAGGTCTTGACTAAGAAGGATTATCAAAAGTTGATGAATCGTTTGAAAATAATAAAATAGTAAGAGAAGAGAGAAAAAAAATATTAAGTAAATAAAAAAAATATATATATAAAATCAAAAAATAATAATAATAAAAAAAACGAATTAAAAAAAAATGTTAGTGATAAATAACAGGAGATATGCTAGATCTTATATCTATGGCAGACCAGGCATCGTGGATTCCATGATGTGAATTTTAACTCGCAAATTCACTGGTGATGCCGCAAAACAGATCGCCTCGAGTGCTCTCAAAATTGGAAAGAAGATGGCAATCGATGTGGGTAAGAAAGCGGCAGCTGAAGCAAGTGGTAGAATAGCTTCAGAAGCCGGCAAGAGAGGTGCCGATGTGTTGATTAATAAATTGATAACTCCACTACCACCTGCCAAACGATCGAGAATCGAACCAAAAAGTTGGCAAGACTTCTATGATGATGTCATACCAATACAAGACTTAGCTAAAATGATGAAAGGATCAGGATTGAAAGTAATTTATAGATAAAAAAACTTTTTATAAATAATATATATATTAAAATAGGAATTAAAATTAAAAAAAAAATAGAAAAAAAAACATAGTTCAAAACTGGAGAAAAAAAATGGATATCAAAGACATGTCTTGGAATGACTAAGAGGTCGAATGACGAGTTCTTTCCCAAGAGCACAAGAGGTCTGATAGTGGGAAAATCGAACTGCGGAAAGACCAATCTCTTGATGAATCTCTTGTTGCGTCCTAACTGGTTGGATTAGGACAGATTATTCATTTTCGACAAGAGTCTCTTTCAACCGGAATTCAGGTTGCTTCGAGAGTGCATGAATCGTAAATTACCCAAGGACGTCACAGTGAGAATCTTCGACAATCGAGACGAATTCGAAGGACACGAGACTTCAAATATATTGGAAGGGGCAGTGAGAGAATTTACCAGGAGAAACGCCGAGTGTTCGAACGTGGAATGTCTGTTTTACGAGAATGCTGACGACATTCCCGATCCCAAACAGTTGAAGATGGAGAACAAGAATCTCATGATCTTCGACGATCTGCTGTTGAAGAGACAGAATCGATGTGAATCGCATTACGTTCGAGGACGTCACAGCAACATGGATTGTTTCTATCTGTCTCAGAATTATTTTCGACTGCCCAGACAGACGATAAGGGAGGATGCTAATTTTCTGTGTCTCTTTCGTCAGGATCTCAAGAATCTCAATCACATCTATGGAGATCACGTGGCCAATGACATGAGCAGGGAAGAATTCAGGAGATTCTGTAAGAAGGTGTGGGACAAAGGACATCGCAAATTCGTGGTGATGGATTTGACTAGTGAATTTAACAATGGAAAATATCGAAGTGGATTTGACGATTTTTTTTATATTTCTGATAATAATAGAGAAGAAAATAAAAATATTAAAAAATAAAAAAATATTGATAAAACATAAAAATATATAAATAATAAATAACAATAATAAAAAAGGTCAAAACATATATTAGAACAGATAGTCGAGAATATGGCTGTGAAACAGTCCTTTCAAATCATAGTGAGTCACGCCACGACTAGGTTCACTACGAAATTCGAATCTTCCGTCAAATTGAAGAAGGAAAAGAGATATGAGATGGCATTGGTTAATCTCGAGACTTACTATTCGTTTCCCAACGTCACCAAAAAGAAGAACGCATTCAAGTATTCCAATGGTGTGGATTGGCTTGAGATTGATTTCCCAAAGAGAGTTACAACATAGACGATCTGAACCATTACATCCAGATGAGACTGAAGACTGACAGTCACAGAAGCAAGATGATAAGACTCGCTCCCAATACGAGTACTCTACAGACGATATTAGACTTGGGAGATAATTTTCGAGTGGATTTTAGTGCAGAAGATTCGATCGGCAAGATGAAAGATGTATCGAGGTCATGCCGCATCCGAAAATATGGTCAACATTCTCGCAGTCAATAGCATTTTAGTGAATATCAATGTGATCATGGGAAGTTACATCGATGGTAGCACTTGGCCTATGATCTACTCGTTCTTTCCGTATGTTTCACCGGGTTACGAGATCATGGAGTGACCTCAACATCTCGTCTATCTACCCATGATTCTGGACACATTGTATAGCATCAAAACCATGGTGACGGATCAGAACTGTGATCTGTTAGATCTTTGCAGAGGGAGAGTGACTATACGATTTCACATCAGAGAGATATAAAAAAAAAATAATAATAAATAATTTGGAAAAATAATATCTTAAAAAAAAAAATAAATAAATAAATATATTTTTTTTTTATTTAAAGAAGTTTTAGGTTTTTTTAATTTATATATTATATAAGAAAAAAAAGTAGAAAAAAAGGAAACTTATAATATTAATAATTAAAAAAAAATCTATAAAAACAAATCAAAAAACTAAAATATGAGTTGATACATAATTAAAAACGTGAACATATCCGAAGGACAGAAAGCTAAAGCATTGAGTAATTGAGGCGAGGCCGTTAGATTTAAATTCAGTTATGAAGATCTGGTGAGTGGCGGTAGTGATCGGATCGCCTGGACTAAAACTCAAATCAAAAGAATGGAGAAAGCAATTCATATTGGAATGGGAATGACGGTTAGACTGAGTCCCACTCAATTGAGATACAATCTGAGAATGAAAGGCAGTTTCTTACCGCTATTGGCGGGACTCGCCGCCAAAGTATTACCCATTCTCATGAAGACAGTGTTGCTAGCTCTAGGCGTGGGAGCTCTCTCGGGACTCGCCAGTTCAGGAGTCGACAAATTAATGGGTAGAGGATTGTTTTTGAAGAAGAGGGGAAACAGACTGTTTTTGAAGAAGGGAGAAGCTGTGTGTCGCGTAGACATCGAAGGTAAAGGATTGTAGCTAGGACCCGTGAGAAAGGACAGTGGCGATGCTTTCCATGGAGATAGCCTCTATCTGAAAACCAGTGAGAATGTGGAACCGATTGGTGAAGGTTTGTTGTTCGGGCAGAATTCGCCGTTTAAGAATATACCCCTTTTGGGCATGTTATTATCAAAAAAAAATAATTAAAAAAAATAACAATAAAAACAAAATGGAGCAAAAGGAGAGAAAACATCTTCCAACAGATGTGTTACCAAAATGTTCATTTTTAGCTTTATCTAAACATTTACACGAGTATGCATTAGAAAGAATTTAATTGGAACAAATCGTACACGACACATTTTTAAACAGGTATGGAACGTTGTTTTCGTTAATATTTTATTCATATTCTTAAGGGGTCGTCTAACGTAACTTTGGTCAATTTGTTGACATTTTTCCCAATGCCTTAGAAACAGATAAGAGAAGTAAGGAAAGGCAAATTATATATCAAAATAATGAGTAAAGTGCACAGAAAAGGTACATATAATTTTTTTCAGGAAAAAAAGTGAATTTTATGATTTTGAAAAAGATTAATTTGCCAATGGCATAAGTAATGAACCGGTAACGAATCAGTAATTCGAAAGCCTTGTCCTCAATATAATGATAACATACTACAGACTCAGAGAAAGCATTTTTTGACACACACTCTGGTGGGTTTTGATGTTTGAATGTAATAACACCAACACAATTTTTGGATGTTCCGAATGTGGCCATGTTTCAGTGATGTTTATTCCGGTCATGTGATTAATTTACGATGCGGTTCTTGCAGAAATACTCAATTTGGGGAATCATAAGAATGCAAGGACGTGATCATGCCCTTTATTTGTTCGAGACAATGTATGAGCGGATTTGCAAACAGGTGACAGCAAATACTTGAGCTGTTAATGTCATAACTGCAAAATATGGTTCGAAATTCCCTCTCGTGTTTACAGGCCGTCTGAACTTTTTGTTGACAAAAAATCTGAATTATTGCGCACTAGAAAGACAACATGAACCACTTGTAAAAAATAACCGAGTGTATAAAATCGGGACGATACACATAAAATAAGGCAATATTCATAACAAAGTAAGCAGAATGCTTCAGAAATCACTTTTTCATGAAGTATATTCCTAGTGACCTGGAACTATATTGAGCCTGTTGATTTCCCCCAATGTTGTGAAGTTATTTACTTCGCAGTTACCATGGATTTTCGATGGGCTGCGTTGATGTCGGCAAAGGACCGATTCAAGATGGGTTGAAAATGATGCATTCGCGCTTTTAAATAAGGTGCGTTTGGACGATGCTGAGAATTTAGTTTTTTCTTGCAACCAACCATACTAACACAAGCGTCAATCAGTGTCTTTTGTCATCGTTTCACATTGACAAATGTGACAAATCTCCTTCACCGGACACTATCTCCCAATTTGCATATCACAATAAACAGAACCGCTGTCAGCGTGACCGTGTGGTCAAAACCGAAACGAATTATCGAATCCACTGTCAAAATTAGCTGCAATTGGCTTTTAAACAAAAGAAACACACGAAATATTCGCAATTTCTTCATTATCCATGCCGAGTTACTTTTTAACCAGACCACATGCGTTCAGTTTCGTTTGTCGGCATCAAACTGATATTGTTTGTGGTAATTAATAGTACGAGAAGGCGAAAGAAGCCACATATTTCCCATCGATGCAATCATCTATAAATTAATTAAAATTGATAATTCCTTTTATTTTACTTTATGAATTGATAAGGTGGGTGTGTTGCGATTATTATGCCCCAGACCTGAAAGTTGTAAAATCAAAGGTGCATCTAGGCCCGTGCAGTGGTGACCTCTGTCCTCTTAGTCTTACCCATTCATCATTACATGTACCAACATTCTCCCTTGTATCTCAACCACTGCTACTCCAATTTGAAGGATATTTGGTGTTGTGATCGAGCATCATGGGGAAACAATGCCTGTGTATCTGCTGTAGCATGTGTTTTTTCCCCACATTTTTTCAGAGTTGTGAGTAGGTAATAAATGCCAATTCTAAATCACATGTACAAGATTTCGTACATGTACACGTACATCGATGTACACCTCCATAGGATTTAGTGTTAAAATCGTGTACAGGTACACGATTTGTCGTTTTTTATGGTGATTTAGAATCGGCTTTGCCGATTCTACATCACTGGATTCTATATACACCTCGCTCAAGAGTGAAAAAATGTATGAAATTTTAAGGAAAAAGAGGTGTATCATCTGATTTAGAATCGGCAAATGGGTTTCCCCCATAGGATTCAGTGTTAAAATCGCGAGCAAAAAACGTGTTGCCGTTTCTAAATCATCATCAAAAAGTGGTTTGCCGATTCTGAATCATCCGTGTCCGTACACGATTTTAACACTGAATCCCTATGGAGGCGTACATGAAAATCCTTTTGCGGATTCTACGTCAGAAATCGACTCATGTACGGTACATGGAAAAGAGGTGATATCGAACCGGCAAACCCACTGCCACGATGCCCAGAAGCTTGAAGAGCTTGAAATAAGTAATCACCCAATCATTTCATGTTCCTAACGCTAATTAACCAATCAGATTGCTTGATTCTCATAAACTTAATCATACAAAGGTATCTCCCCTTGTCGTGGGGATGGGGGGTCACGCCCATCAGAAAAATCGAAGTTTCTAGAAGGTGGTCACGTGACCTATCAAATTGAACGTCTCGACGAGTGGATTAAGAAGATCGTAATTTTAATCCTCGTCGTGGCGTGGGGTCACGACCAGAGCCGAAAAACGTCTTCCTTTTTACAAATCCAGGCATGTGAGGTATTGATATGAAGGGCTCGAAGAATACATTACAAAAATGACGTTTTTTTTCATTTTATGTGGGGGTGGGGGTCACGCCCATCAGAAAAATCGAAGTTTCGAGAAGGTGGTCACGTGACCTATCAAATTGAAGGTCTCGACGAGTGGATTAAGAAGATCGTAATTTTAACCCTCGTCGTGGGGTGGGGTCACGACCAGAGCCGAAAAACGTCGTTCTTTATACAAAGCCAGGCATGTGAGATATTAATATGAAGGGCTCGATGAATACATTACGAAAATGACATTTTTCATTTTATGTGTGGGTGGGGTCACGACCAGAGACGAAAAACGTCTTCCTTTTTACAAATCCAATGCTAATTTTGTGAAGTAAATTTTAATAAAATACTTTATGGAATGTTCCATCAAATAAAAAAATAGTTCATAATTGACACTCATGTTTTTGTTGTGGTGTGAATGAAGGTTTTCGTTTTTAATGGATCGTTTTAATAGATAATAAAACGCATTTTTTCCACTCAATTAGGTTTGAGTGGTAAATTTTTAATATATTCATGATAATGTTCGGAGATGTGAATGAAATCCT
The DNA here is from genome assembly GCA_031216915.1 of Pictodentalium vernedei. Classification (NCBI taxonomy): domain Eukaryota; kingdom Metazoa; phylum Mollusca; class Scaphopoda; order Dentaliida; family Dentaliidae; genus Pictodentalium; species Pictodentalium vernedei. The sequence goes on along the minus strand of CM062297.1, from coordinate 551,912,719 downwards.
TTTAACATTAAATTAGAAACCGGTTTCTTGATATGCTAAAATTTTTAAACTGTTTTCAAAGCTCTCTCTCAATTCGACATTGAGTGAATGGTTTTGATATATGAATGAAATTCCTTTCAACAAACGAAAATTATTCTCAAATGCATTAAATCAGAAACCGGTTTGTCATGTGCTTAAACTTTTCAAATTTTTTCAAGTTTTCCCAGTTCAACACTGAGTTGATATATGAATTTTTTAGTTATTATAGTAAAGACAGAAGATTTTTATTTACTTAAAAAACATAAAAAAATAATTATACATTTAATTTTGAAAATAATAAATAACTCACATTAGCATACTCAAAGGAACATTAACAATTAAAAACGAAAAATGTTTTTACAGATGGATTCTAAACGTCGAGATCAAATTTTAGACGAATATTAACGTGCCAAGAAGAGCATTCAATCGGCTGACAGAAGCAGACGTCTCGGAGAGATGGAACTCAGATGCGAGACCACAAAAATATTTAAACCCATGGCGGATGTTCAAGAGCGAAGCAAGAAGGAGATAGTCGAATTATTGAGACCCATAAAAGAGAGTTCTTTGAGAATGGGTTCGTTGCCCAGTAGTTTTGGAAATCGATATTCCTTTCAATCTACACCGGATTACATTCCCACAGGAATTCAAACCGACGTGAGCGACGATACAGCTTCGACTATCACCACTGATAGCATCGCGTCATCCGAGGATGGTGGTAAGAGAGATCTGTTGTATGGAATTTATAAGGATTCTGAGGGCAGAACTTTTGTAGGCGACACAGAAGTGGAAATGGATGATGAAGATTTAATTGTCGGTTTGAATAGGTATAAAGTAACCGATGGACTGCGCAAATTGCTCCTTTTCGACAAGCCCAAGCTTGGAGATTACACGGATCAGAATTTCAACAATTACGGCTACATTCTGGTTCAGACCCACGCCATGCTGAGAAATAACGATGCTAGAGAGACTAGACCCAAAGCCAACAGAGGTTACAAGTGGACGAAAGTGGTGAAACCCATATGGGATTCGCATAAGAAGTACGTCGAATCGGTGACTGGTAAAGGGGTGAAAACTACTTTCTTCCGAGCGATTCTGATGCTCTGTCTCAGAGATTGAGATTGTTGATGGCGAGTAGACGCGCTGGTAACACAGGGTTAGATAATGAAATAGTTACTATATCTGACGAATTGTTAAGACAGAAGGTTTTGAATAAAAACCATTATAAAAGGCTGATGAACGAATTGAAGGATTGATGTATATATAATAAGTAGAGAGGAACAAACAAACAAACAAAAATATATAAAATAAAAAACAGTAAATTTTTACACTAGAATAAACAAAAGTATTTAAACAACAAACGATTTACCAGTGAAAAAACAAAATATATTATAAAATAAAAATATGTTGGTGATAAAGAACAGGGGATACGTCAGAACTTACGTTCAAGGTGGTTCTGGCATTGTTGATTCTATAATGCGAGTGTTCACGAGCGATGCGGGTAGAAAACTCGCATCGACCGCATTTGAGGTCGGTAAGAAGACGGCTTTGGATGCTGGTAAAAAAGCCGCTTCCGAAGCCAGTGGTAGGATAGCTTCTGTGGCTGGCAAGAGGGCAGCCGACGCGTTGATCGACAAGTTGATCAGTCCACCGGCGAAGCGAGCTGCGTTAGAGTCAACGCCAAAAAGTTGGAAATATTTTAAGGATGCTGTGGTACCCATACAAGATTTAGCCAAAATGACGAGTGGATCCGGATTGAAGAGAACTCACGATGGTGTAATATAAATAAATAATAATATTAAAACAACTGAGTTTGAAAAAAACATAAAAATTGTGTTTGAAAGAATCAAAAATAACAAACAAAAAAATAAACAAAGATGAACATTAAAGATACGTCTTGGAACGATGCCGCGATCAAGAGGTCGAATAACGAGTTCTTTCCCAAAAGCATAAGAGACTTGATAGTGGGAAAATCGAATTGTGGAAAGACCAATCTGTTGATGAATCTGTTGTCCCGACCCGGCTGGTTGGATTACGACAGATTGTTTGTGTTTGGCAAGAGCTTGTTTCAACCCGAATACAGATTGCTTCGAGAGTGCATGGATCGTAGATTGCCCAAGGACGTCATAGCCAGAATCTTTGACAGTAGGGAGGAATTCGACAAAAGTGAAGCACCTCTTTCGACCATTTTGGACGGTGCGGCGATGAAACTGATGAAGAGAAATGCATCTTCGAATGTTGAGTGTCGATTTTATGAGAACGCCAGCGACGTTCCGGATCCTAGAGAATTGAAATCGGAAGATAAGAATCTCATGATTTTCGACGATCTGCTTTTGGAGAGGCAGAACCGATGCAAATCGCATTACGTTAGGGGTCGACACAGCAACGTGGACTGTTTCTACCTGTCGCAGAATTATTTTCGATTGCCCAGACAGACGATAAGGGAGAACGCTAATTTCCTATGTCTCTTTCACCAAAATCTCAAGAATCTCAATCACATCTACGGTGATCACGTCGCAAACGACATGAGCGTGGCGGAATTCAGGAGATTCTGCAAGAGGGTTTGGGATGGAGGACTTTACAATTTCGTTGTGATCGATTTGACTAGCAAATTTAATCGCAGAAAATATCAGTGCGGATTCGACAAGTTTTATGTTTCTGATGATAATAAGATAGAGCGTGAAAATAAAAAACTTTTAGAAAATAATAAATCTTCAAATAATTAGTTTTGAAAAAATAAAAAAATAAAATTAAAATATAATGTTCGAACAAGGAGAATTGTTAGAATGGATAGCCGAGAATACGGCTGCAAAACAATCCATTCAAATCGTGGTGAGTGGCGATTCCACTCAATTCGCTACGAAATTCGAACCTTCCATCGAATTGAATAGAGAGAAAAGATACGAGATGGCGTTGATGAATCTGGAAACTTATTATTCCTTTCCCAACGTCACCGAAAAGAATAACTCGTTCAAGTATTCTGACGGAGTGGATTGGTTGGAGATTCGAATTCCCAAAGGAAGTTATGACATAGACGATTTGAACAATTACATTCAGACGCGAATGAAGATGGATGGAAAGGGAAGCAACAAGATCAGACTCGCTCCCATTCCTAATACCTTACAGACAATGTTGGATTTGGAAGATAATTTTTGAGTGGATTTCAACACGGATGATTCTATAGGCAAGATGTTGGGATTCGATCGAAAGATGTATCGAGACCACGCGGCATCTGAAAATACAGTTGACATTCTCGCAGTCAATAGCATTCTGGTGAACGTGGATGTGATTGCTGGAAGCTACATGAATGGTAGCGCTCAACCGATGATCTATTCCTTCTTTCCAAATGTGTCACCGGGTTATAAGATCGTGGAGCAACCTCGAAATTTAGTTTATCTACCAGTGATTTTAGACACATTGTATAGTCTCAAAACCACGTTGATGGATCAAAATGGTGAACTGTTAGATCTTCACGGAGGGAGGGTGACGATACGATTTCACATAAGAGAAATATAAAAGCAAAAAAAAAAAATATTGTGTATATATATATAAATAACAAAAATAAAATAAATGCAATATTAATTTTACAAAAATTATTTAATATAAATAATTATCATTAAAACAAGAAAACAATTGAAGAAAATATATTTAAAAAAAAGAATTATGACAGAATACGTGACTAAAAACGTGAACATATCCGCAGGACAGAGGAAGAAACTTGAGAGAGCATTAAGAACTCGAGGCAAGGAGGTGAAATTCAAATTCACTTACGAAGATCTGACGAGAGGCGGTCAGGATACGATCACCTGGACCAGAAGTCAAATCAAAAGGATGGAGAAAGTGATTCGTGATGGAAGAGGGTTGACGATGAGATTGAGTCCTGCTCAATTGAGATACAATTTGAGAATGAAAGGCGGTTTCATACCGCTATTGGCAGGAATCGCCACAAAAGCATTACCCTTCGCCGCAAAGGCACTACCCTTTCTTGGAAAGACTCTCAGCGTGGGAGCTCTCACAGGACTTGCGAGTTCGGCAGTTGAGAAATTAATGAGTGGCAGCAGACTGTTTTTGAAGAAGGGAGGAGCCGTGTGTTGTGTCCACGTAGACGACAGCAGTAAAGGATTGTATCTAGAACCTGTTAGAGGTGACAACTCTTTGAGTGGAAACGGTCTCTATCTGAAGAGTGGACGGAACGTTGAGCAACTTGGCAAGGGTTTGTTGTTTGGTGAGAATTCGCCGTTTAAGAATATACCGATTTTGAATATGTTATTATAATGTAAAAAAATTATATAAATATCAATCATAGAAAGTATAAAATAATATATAAAATGGATAAAAAGGTGGAGAAACAATTAGATGATAATGATGAATATCGCGAGATAGAGTGCGAAAAAGATGTGGAAAAACGATTAGACGCTAATGATGGATATCTTAGGAAAGAACTGATAAAAGAGTTAAATAAAGATTGGGATATGTGGTTGAAATTTAAAAGAATGAGACTTTTTCCACCGTTACCACTACCTTCTGAAGAGAATGGTAATGATGCGAGTGTTACCGAGAGATGCACAACATTCGTTCATAATTATGATTCGGATAAACAAATGTGTTGTTATAAAAACGTAGCATATTACAAAAAAAAGAAAAGAAGAATCGACGCTGAAATTTAAGACAAAAGGAAATGTTATTATATTATATGGGTAATAGTGAAGAAGGAAAACAAAAAAAAAAAAAAAGAGATCTAAAGATGGTCTCATTACTTTTTTCTTTTTTCCTTCTTCTTCACAAAAATCAATCTCTCTATTGTTTATATTTCCAAGTCCATTATTAGCATGTTGACACTCGTGTATTCTCCTTTTTCGAAAATGTGTTGAATGTTTATCTTTACTCTTTTGAGTTTTTTTACATCGATGAACGCGCTCTCACCACCCAATTTGTCTATGAGTTCGAGTGAGATTTTTGGATATATGTAACTTCCATAGAACAACGACAAATCATCCTTGTCGAATTCTCTATCTTTAGCGATGATGATTTTCTGCAGATCGCTTTGGTACTCATAAAACAAATCGAGCATGGCTTCATCCAATTTCAAAGACATCTTATATTTGTTGTATTTATGCTCTAAGTCCTTCATCTCGACCTCGTTCAATCCGAGGCGATCATGTTGTTGTAATCTATAGATTTTATAACCGAATTTCTTACACGTTTCGACTCGTTTCAATTTCAATTCACATCTTTTAGGTGTTGTTGTCATGATCGATTATTTGGTTTTTTTGTTTTATGAATTCTTGCAAATAATGTATATTTTAAAGTTTGTATTTTAATAATTTGTTTAAGAAGTTTTGTTTTTTTTTTTACTCTTTATATATATATATATATATATCAAAAAAAGTTTTTAATTTTTAATTTTCTTTAATGTGAAAATTTTTTTTGTAAAAGTTTTTTTCTCTTTATATATCTAAATAAAAAGTTGAATTTTAACATCCTTTTTTTCTCGTATTAATTCAATTTTTTTCACATTAAGGAACATAAAAATTTGATTAATTTCATCAAAAAAAAATAAAAATATTTTTCACATTAAAGAAAAAATTGAATTAAAAAAAAAATCTTTTTTATATATAAAGAGTAAAAAAAAACAACTTTTTAACAAATTATTTTAATACATAATTCGAAGAAAAAAAAATATTCTTACAAATGGAGCAAACAGATAAAAAATGGAAAATTTAAATGAGAAAACCGTACCTCAGTTAAACGAGATTTGTAAACTATTAAAAATTCCACATTTCAGAAATCATAGAACTAAATCAAAAAAAATTGAAGTCATACAGAAATATTTGCGAAACGATGGAAAGGCAAACGAAATGTCGATAGCAACGACGTCAAAAAATGCATCGGTTGTGAAAAATGAGAAGAAGAAGGAAAAGATAGTAAAAGGAATCGAAATGCCAACGTCGAAAAAAACCAAAAATGTTTCGATTGTGAAAAATAAGAAGATGACTAAACGAAAAGCCATTGAAGAACTTCAAGTTTCAAAAGAAAAGAAAAGAAAAACTAAAACGAAAATGAGTGATGCACTTCAGATTCTAGACAAACGAGATATATCGAGCGAAATTCGATGAGCAATCAATGAAGGGAAAGGAGAAGAATATGTAGCACGACTCGTCACGGAACTATTCCAATCGAAACCCATAGAACGGGAGAGTGCGATCAAAGGCATTTTTAAAACTTTTGACGTGGTTCCCTCTTCAAGAAAATCGATCCGAAATTGTTCATGGAACGGGTGAAGAAAAAAGTATTGGATTTGTTTCGCAAACACATGAACGTGGGACTAAAAATTAAGATGATACTCCATTGCGTGATGAATAAAATCGACGTGAAGTCCTGCGAGAGCATCGTAAAAAATGCATATTTCAGATCTAACATCGAACCTGTATTTCGAGGTTCAGATTTATCGGACGTTTTCGAAAAGATGAAAGACAAGATGTTGATGTCTCTCACGAATTATCAACATGAAGGTAGTAATTGGACATTCGATGAGGTGTTGAAACTTGAAATTCACATAACTGAAAACGATTCGTTGAAAGGGTCTTCCTACGTGAAATTACCATATTTCTTAGCTAAAAAATGCTCCGTGTTCAACGTGAGAAATAAAGATGATCAGTGTTTTAAATGGACAGTCACCTCCGCTTTATACCCTGTCAAAATGAACACCGATAGAGTTTCTTGTTACGAGGAGACTTCTAAAAATCTCGATTGGACAAGAGTGACTTTTCCAACAGAGTTAAAACACATCGAACGTTTCGAGGCTCAAAATCCCACCGTAGCAGTGAACGTCTTGGGATACGACGATGAAAAATGAATGATCTATCCTCTCAGACAGACTTCGTATCTCGAAAGAGAAAAGACGATTATTTTATTATTGATTTCGAATGGTGACAATTGTCATTATTGTTGGGTTAAACATCCAAGCCAATTACTGTCGAGACAAAATAATAAACATAAACATAAGATATGTTTATGTTGCAACTGCATGAACGCGTTTCACAGCGAAAAATCGTTAGCGAAACATCAGGAATATTGCAACGAAAATCAATGTGTCGCCATCGAAATGCCCAAACCCAACACCATCGTGAAGTTTGAAAATCACAATAGAAGGTTAAAAGTACCATTCATCGTGTACGCCGATTTCGAATGTTTCACTGTGAAAATGAGTTCCTGTCAACCCAACGCTCTTCAAAGTTACGTCGAAAGATATCAAAAACATATACCTTCGGGCTATTGCATTTATGTGAAATGCACTTTCGACTCGCAACACGACATGGGTCCCTTCACCTACACGAAACAGTGTGAAGACTACGACGTGGCCCAAAGGTTCATAGAAGAATTAGAATCGAAAATTCAAATGTTATACGACAAATTCAAAACTCCGGCGAAAATGATCATCACGCGAGAGCAGCAGGACGGAAATAACAGAGCCACCGAATGTCACATATGCAGACAATCGTTCGACAGTCATCTGTTCGTGAAAAATCTCGGCACTTCCCATGAAGAATTAAATTGCATCGTGAACAGAGAAGAAAGATACATTTCCTTCACAAAATGGAAGCTCATGGAGAAAAAAAGAGTAATCGACGGAGAGACATTGGAAGAAAAAACGAAATCCATTCGTAAAAGCATATGTTTCATCGACAGTTTTAAATTCATGTCGACCGCTCTGGAAAAATTAGTAGATAACATGAGAAAGGATAAATTTAAAATCACGAGCGAACATTTCGGAGAATGAGTAGACGTCATGTTGAGGAAAGGAGTCTATCCTTATGATTACATGAATGATCTAAAGAGATTCGAAGACACCGCACTACCTTCGAAAAAAGATTTTTATTCGAAATTATACGAATCCGACGTTTCCGATGAGAATTACGAACATGCCAAAAATGTGTGGAAATCATTCAATATGAAAACCATGAGAGATTATCACGATCTCTATCTGAAGACCGACGTTCTGCTCTGGGCAGACGTGTTCGAAAATTTTCGAGATGTCTGTCGTCGAAATTACGATCTGGATCCCACTTGGTATTTCACCACACCCAGTCTGGCGTGGGACGCTCTGTTGAAGACCACCGAAGTCCAATTGGAATTATTATCCGACGTGAACATGTTGCTCATGTTTGAAAGGGCTGCGAGAGGTGGCATCTCGATGATCTCCCACAGATATTCTGAAGCTAACAATCCCTACATGAAAGAAGGTTTCGATTCGAAACGGTCGAATAAATACATACAGTATTGGGACGCTAATAATCTGAGTCATCCTTTACCGATTGGAAATTTTGAATTGGTGATGGAACCGGAAGAGATGCAAAAATGGAGAGACTATCCTTGCATTTTAGAAGTAGATTTTAACTATCCGGAAGAATTACACAATCTACACAACGATTATTGGCTGACTCCCGAACGAATGGAACCGAACAAAGGAGACGAGGAAAAACTCATTCCCAATTTATTTAACAAACGTAACTACGTCGTCTACAGCGAGAATTTGAAACAATACGTCGATTACGGGATGAAATTAGTCGACATACATCGCATCATTCGATTTGACGAAGAGCCTTGGATGAAAAAATACATCGATCTCAACACGAATCTCAGAATTCGAGCCAAGAACGATTTCGAAAAAGATTTCTTCAAACTCATGAACAATCGATGGAAAACATCAGGAAGAGAACCGACATTCGACTCGTCACGTCTGAGAAAAGAGCTAAAAAATTAGTGGCCAAACCCAATTACAAACACCGAACCATATTCGACGAAAATCTAGTGGTCGTTCACATGCAAAAGATGCACCTGAAGTTCGACAAACCATATTATCTCGGACCGATCATCTTAGATATCAGCAAGCGATTGATGTACGAGTTTCACTATGATTATGTCAAACAAAAATTTGGTGATAAAGCCAAACTACTGTTCACTGACACGGACAGTTTAGTTTACAAGATAGAGACGAAAGACGTCTACCGAGATATATCTCCGGACGTGGCCGCATGGTTCGACACAAGCAATTATCCTGTCGATCACCCATCCAACATTCAATCGAACGACAACAAGAAGGTGTTGGGTAAATTTAAGGACGAGAGCGGCGGTAAACAAATCGCCGAATTCGTAGGCTTGAGACCCAAACTGTATGCTTATCGTCTAGAAGATGAAGAGGTCAAGAAGTGTAAAGGGGTTAAAGCATGCGTGATGAAGAAAAACATCTCTTTCCAAGAGTATAAAGATTGTCTGTTAGGAAGTGGTCCGGTGTATAAGACTATGAAATCGATTCGAAGCGAAAATCACAACTTGTATACCGAAATAGTCAACAAGATTTCGCTGACGGCCGACGACGATAAGAGATTCATGTTAGACGATAAAATAAACACTTTAGCACTCGGACATTGGACTTTGGATCTAATTAGAGATGATATGAATGTGGATGATAAGATTCCAGATATGATTGTGGATGATAGGATTCCAGATATGAGTAAGGATGATAGGATTCCAGAAAATCAAGAGGAATTAGATGGATTCAAGATTATGGAAATTGATAGAGACATTGAGAGAGTTAGTTTAAAAAGAAAAAGAAAAAAAAAAAAATAACGTCATTTTAGTGAATTATAATAAAATAAATAAATAAAAATATATACACATTTATGAATACGAAAATAGAGATATCTGTAGAAGGTGTCATCTTACCTAACGAACCCCCTATCCAACATCGATCTGTCGAATGCGGCAAAGGATTTGAAAATCAAAGATTTTCTAGGTGTGTTTTCCAGAGATGCCTTGCTGAAGAGAAGACCTCGACAATCGGAATGCGGAATTTTAAATCTAGACGATTTATCAGGTGAAGGCACTCACTGGGTGGCGTGTTTCAAGAACAGGAAGAAAAATTATTATTTTGACAGCTACGGAATCTCGCCGCCGAAAGAAGTAAAGAACTATTTCAACAAATCGATGGTTTGTTACAACACGGAACGAGTGTAATCACCAGATCAAGTGTTTTGCGGTCACCTCTGTCTCTACGTTCTCAAGAGATGGTCTGAAGATCGGTTTCAAGACATTCTCAATGATTTACATTAGAGAGAGATTTTTTTTTTTTTTATAGTATATAAAGATAAAAAAAAATTATTTTAAAAAATTTTTAATCAAATAAAAACGAAAAATAAAAATAAAATAATTCATTTTTTAATAAACTGCGTTTTGAAATATATTTTTTTAAAAAAAACAAAAAATCTCAAAACAACACGCCAGTCGATAAATTTGGTAGAAGTGACGATGAAAAAGTCAACCTAAGAAAGAAGAGGAAGACGTTCGAAGTCGGCGATGGTTACGATGTTGCCAACTTGGACGAACGTTACGTTCGGAGATACCAACCTCGAGAGGAACCTTTGAACATGAACAATAAGAAGCTGTACAATCTTCCCGAGCCCACAGATCTCACAGATGCTGCGACTAAAAAATACGTCGACAGGGGGAACGTCGATTTCGAACGAACCATGCTAGATAATTACGTGGATAAAACCATGACCGACGATCTCGATCTGAAATCCAAACGTTTGGTGAACGTCACAAATCCCATAGATCCCATGGATGCCGCGACCAAGAAATACGCAGACGACTCTCATGCGAGATTCAGCGAACACCTGAGAAATAGATACGTTCAGAAAATGATGCACTCGGAATTGAATGCCAATTCTAACAAGATAACGAACGTGGCCACTCCCACGAATCCCAAGGACGTGGCGACCAAACACTATGTAGATCTGGAACAGAGAAAGTCTGACAGACGAGAAGTGAAATCGGATCTGAAAGCGGGATTCAACAAGATATTGAATATGTCGAAGATCGACGACACGGATGCGGACTCAACCGCAGTCAACAAGGGCTACGTAGATTCTGCCGTGATACGATCACAAGAATACCTAGAATTGCAAGTGGACGATCTCTACCTGAACAAACAATCTGGTGGAACCATGGAGGTTGGTATCGACATGAACGGTGAGATTTTATTCGGACTCAGTCACGATTCCAAATTCGATTCCAGTGCAGTCAGCAGAAAGTACGTGGATGACAACTCGGTCTGGAGAAAGGGCGACATCATGGAAGGTAAACTATACATGGGTGGACACGCGCTCACGAATCTACTGGATCCCGTGAACATGACGGATGCCTGCACCCTGATTTCGGTGGTGGAGAAAGTCAAATATGCTAGACAATTGATCACCGTGTGGGCCGGGGAGGCCGGCACCTTAGATGAGGGAAAAGCTGAGTGGTCTTTCGGAAATGGAGGTAGCGGATCGAAACATGGTCAGGTGGAATATCCCATGCCGCTGGGAGGTGAAATCCTTCGAATGAGTCTGGCTTCCTCGGATTTGAATAACAGAGCGGTCGTCAATCTCATGGTGAATGGAGTAGAGAGCAATAAGAGATACAGCATCGAAAAGACTGAGAATCAACACGCGAATGTTAGCATGTTTGGCACGCCTCTCAAAGTGAACGCCGGAGACAGGATTAATTTCATTACGAAAACCAATAATTCCAAAGCCGCCACTTCCGTGGTGAGTCTACTGATCGAACTAGTTCCTTTGAACAAACAGTGAACGCGTGGAAATAATGAATTAAAAAAAATAATGTGTGATTATTAAAAACAAAAAAAAAAGTAATGAGATTTAAAAAGATGTTCAATCTCTCTAGATCACATTACTTTATTTCTTTTTTTTTCTTTTTTTTGTTTTTTTAATAATTACTCATTACTTTTTTTTTATTTTTTTGTTTTTATTTTTTTTTCACACTTGTCTCTCATCGAATGATTGACATCTTATTTCCATCCAATTCAAATTGTAATTCTCTGTCCGACAGGACCAGGGCGAAGGCTTCGGTTTTTCTTGGCATGTTCCTATCGAATTGCATCTTGATCTGAATGTCTAAGATGCTACTCTTGAGTCGTTCACTCTGTTTACTGACGTCAAATACGAACATGGGATACATCGACTTGTATTTGCCGGGAGATATGTTAGGGTTGCTCATCAATTTGTCTAGACTGTGATACTTCTTTCTAAAATCAGTGGCATCGCCGTACAGTCTGCAGAAATCGTTCTTGTCGAACGACGCATTGTAATCAATTGCTGGATACCTCGTGGCGTTCAGAAACACTTGCATGTTTCTCAAATGGCAGTGATCGAACAGCGACGCATTCTTTTCCTGAGACCCATCCCTATCGGTCTGAAACGCAACCACGATGAAACGCGGTCTCTCGGAAGTGGATTTCACTGTCAATCTCCAATCGAAGTGATTCATGGAGAGAGGAATGCTAGCTGTGTCGTACTGTCTCATTCTAAATTCCACGGGTAATTTACTCTTGGATTCTATGATCTTGTAGAGACGTGCTTTTTCCACGATCAAAGGCTCCACGTGCGGAACGAACCACGATATCTTTCTTGTGTAGAGTTATCTTACCCGCATTGGTCGCAGTGAGTCTCACTATTGCGTCGTCATCTCCTTTTTGAATCAACGTCAGATTGTGTTTGAATCGGTACATGATCTTGTTGTAATCATCCGCAAATCCAAAGATGTGTTTCAAAGGTATCCTGAACGAAAACGTTCCTTTAGGTCTGGACGACGTAGTCGAATATCGCGGCAGCGCCAGCGCTAGCAAGGCCGACGGTGTCATTCACCCACAACTGATTAAGTCCTCTGGATTTCGAAAAATCATCAGGATACATCAAGAGTCCGAACATCGTGGTGGCCTGACCGGGATGAAACACAGATTCTATCTCTTGTCCGGATAGCATATATTTTATATTATCTCTCCTGGTCAGATTCGATATGCCTCTCAATTTCCCCAACATGTTTTTATCGCAGACGTCATTGCGAGTCTTGGTGTCGGGATGTCTGGCGTAGCACAGATCGTGATCATACGCAGCTGCGTCCACCTTATTCACAGGTTTGCTCCAAGATTTAGGTGTCAGATCGACGTTGAGTCTTTTGTTCAATTTCGTTTCGGGTCCCATGAAACTGTGACCAGGCATATGCATTTCGAAAGGTAGATTATTGATCATTTTATTCATGATGCCTTTACCTTTGCTCGTGTTCTTTTTTTTTGACGAATCAAGTCTTGATAGAACCACACACGTCGCAAATTCCGCGAAGCATCTGTCTGTCGTTTTTAGTTTGTACTTCTTGAGAATTACTCGTCTTGGTAACTCTCTTACACCTTATGCAATACCTTTTTAAGAGTTATTTAATTTCGTTTTTATTTTATATATAAATTTAATATTTTTTTTTAAAAATTCTGTTCTTATTATATATATATTTTTTTTCAATCACTGCTCTTGAGTTCTATCATCTTACTGAATTCCTCCCTGGCCTCTTTCCTCCCCTTTTCCATGAGAGAATCCTTTATCTCTTCCTTGATGATCTGATGAGTCTTGATTCTCACAGCTTCTTTCATGGCTTCGTATTTCGTTTTCTCACCCAATATCGCGAAGTATTCTCCGTCCGATATCCTACTGTCTTTCAATGCCATTGAGATCATTTCGGATATTGTGTCGATCTTGGAGTCGGCCAAGACGCGAATCTTGTCGTGTTTCCTCGCCTTCAGATATAATTTCCTACTCAAAAAGTTTCCGAGCGTGCTAAACAATCCGGCGGCGAGAGCCACTCCTTCTACGGTCAACACGATCGGAATGCCGATGTTTAGTCAGTGGCCTGACCGGGATGAAACACAGATTCTATCTCTTGTCCAGATAGCATGTATTTTATATTACTGAATAGATGCATGATGCCATTATTGGCTAGAGTAACCATGTCGTCGTCGGCGTAGTCGCTCCCATCTTCCTTGGTGAGATTCCCTGCACCACTATGTAACTCTCACTAGGATGTATGAATAGATCTTGAGTTTCGACGTTGACTCTTATCTCTCCCGCATTGTTCAAACTCGTTCCGGTTACCGGTCCATATTCATGAACCTCATATTCTTGAATACTTTCATCTTTCACTATGCTTTGTGCTATATCTAGTATATTTGTCATTTTTAAAGGATTTTTTTTTTTTTTTGTTTATTAATTAGCTTGTTTTTTTTATCTAAAAATAGTGTTAATTATTTTTTTTATTATTATTTTTCTCTCCTATATATATATGTGTGTAAACAAGAAAATGTTAAAGAGTGTAAATAAAAGAAATTTGTTTTCTTTATCAAAACTTTGTCTTCTGTAATTGTTGTTCGTAAAACTTTCTGATGATCTCTTCTCCATCCAAAGCTTCGATTTCGTAAGTCACCGGATCGGTGTGAAATATTTTGATTATCACAAAGATTTTCGAGGTCCATCGAGGAGTATAACCCTTTTTGAAGTGCTTCTTATTAGCGTAGATTCTCACTCGATCACCGACCGCAAATTTCAGCATTGTAGACTTCTTCCTGATCTTAGATCTTTCAGGATATAGATTCGCGTAGACCCGTTTTTCATTTCGAGGATCGCTAGCTTCCACGGGAGTCATCTTGATCGATCCGTGTCATGTGTTGTTGTAATCTTTTACCAGACCGTTCAGAGCGTATATGTATTTCTTGGTCGAATTCGCCGTGAAGTATCTATGCATCTTTTCCTTCATCGATCGATTCCAACATTCCACCACGCTGGCTTTCTCTTCGTTTTCGATCGAGTAGAGGTCAACCAATCGATGAACGTGCTTGTTGTAGAATTCCTTTCCCTTATCCACCCACAATTTACTTGGTTTTCGAGAAGACGAGTCGAACACGCTCTTCAGAGCCTCGGCGACGCAAGGTCCCGATTTATTCTTCAAAGCTCTGATCCAACCGTATTTAGAAAACACGTCGATGACCGTCAATAGATATTTGACACCCTCGTTCCACCTCGAAAACGATCTCATGTCGACCAAGTTGGCAGACAAAATATCATCCAAACCCTTCACGAACACCATTCTCTTTCAAAATTTACACACTATGGGTTTGTGTAACTCCTCGGCCAATTCGCTCATCAATAATCGTTTCTTCTTCTTTTCAGATGCACTTTTTTTGTTGGAACACCCCATCCGAATCGACGTTTTGCACCGATCAGATTGCCGACCAGCGAACATTCTATCTTCTCTCTCCTGGTCAGATTCGATATGCCTCTCAATTTCCCCAACATGTTTTTATCGCAGACGTCGTTGCGAGTCTTGGTGTCGGGATGTCTGGCGTAGCACAGATCGTGATCATACGCAGCCGCGTCCACCCTATTCACAGGTTTGCTCCAAGATTTAGGAGTCAGATTGATGTTGAGTCTCTTGTTCAATTTCGTTCCGGGTCCCATGAAACTGTGACCAGGCATATGCATTTCGAAAGGTAGATTATTGATCATTTTATTCATGATGCCTTTACCTTTGCTCGCGTTCTTTTTTTTTGACGAATCGAGTCTTGATAGAACCACACACGTCGCAAATTCCGCGAAGCATCTGTCTGTCGTTTTTAGTTGGTACTTCTCGAGAATTACTCGTCTTGGTAACTCTCTTACACCTTACGCAATACATTTTTAAGAGTTATTTAATTAATTTCGTTTTTATTTTATATATAAATTTAATATTTTTTTTAAAAATTCTGTTCTTATTATATATATATTTTTTTTCAATCACTGCTCTTGAGTTCTATCATCTAACTGAATTCCTCCCTGGCCTCTTTCCTCCCCTTTTCCACGAGAGAATCCTTCATCTCTTCCTTGATGATCTGACGAGTCTTGATTCTCACAGCTTCTTTCATGGCTTCGTATTTTGTTTTCTCACCCAATATCGCGAAGTATTCTCTGTCCGATATCCTACCGTCTTTCAATGCCATCGAGATCATTTCGGATATCGTGTCGATCTTGGAGTCGGCCAAGACGCGAATCCTGTCGTGTTTCCTCGCCTTCAGATATAATTTCCTACTCAAAAAGTTTCCGAGCGTGCTAAACAATCTGGCGGCGAGAGCCACTCCTTCTACGGTTAACACGATCGGAATGCCGACCGTGGTCGACAACAATCCGATGCCGGCCACGTGTAAACCCATGGAAAATGTGATGAGTGTCGTGTCGATCGCATTGACAAATTTCACAAAACGCGAATACTTCTTCTTGAGAGAACGGCGAGAATCTCTCTCTTGAGTTAGATACGCTTGGATTCTACTGATTTGATCGATGTGATACCTCTCTCCTCTTTCTTTTTCTTCTAGCGACGGTGTCATCAGCAAAACACCGTTTGGCTTCTCATCCTCATCGTCATCTAATGTCGGATACAATTTATTTCTGGTTCTCATTTTTGTGTTTTTTTTTTCTTTCTAATATTAGATAAAAAATTTATGTGTGTATTTATTTTTATTTTCTATTCTCCCTTATTTTATATCAACGAGAAAACTTGGACGTATGCTTCATTGAACAATAATTTTATGACGCATCCCTTGTCTTCTAAAGTCAGACTTTTACGCGCCAATTTCAGTTCTTCCGAAACTGTGGGCTTGCTTCGATACTTACAGAAGAGTAATCTCTTCCAAAACGCGATCACTTCATTGATTTGAATGCATTCGAACGCCGGTTCGAAATACTTGATGACCATATCTTCCCTTTCCATCGACAGACACGAATGATTCTTGTGGTTGAAGTCTACATGATCCTGACATCCGACGCATCGTTCTAACAAGAGGCGACCTAGTTGTTCATTCACGCAGAATGTGTAGGCTCTCATCAGCATTTTTAAAAGAAACCTTACTCTAATAGTCTGGGAAGCGCTCATGATTTACATATTTTTTTTATTATCTATTCGATTTGATATATTTATTTTTAAATAACTATTTATTTATATTTTTTTTTTTTCTCTCCTATATATATCAGTCACTTTTTTTATTTCCTCGGGAAACGTGGCAGTGGGTTTGCCGGTTCGATATCACCTCTTTTCCATGTACCGTACATGAGTCGATTTCTGACGTAGAATCCGCAAATGGATTTTCGTGTACGCCTCCATAGGGATTCAGTGTTAAAATCGTGTACGGACACGGATGATTTAGAATCGGCAAACCACTTTTTGATGATGATTTAGAAACGGCAACACGTTTTTTGCTCGCGATTTTAACACTGAATCCTATGGGGGAAACCCATTTGCCGATCCTAAATCAGACGATACACCTCTTTTTCCTTAAAATTTCATACATTTTTTCACTCTTGAGCGATGTGTATATAGAATCCAGTGATGTAGAATCGGCAAAGCCGATTCTAAATGACCATAAAAAACGACAAATCGTGTACCTGTACACGATTTTAACACTAAATCCTATGGAGGTGTACATCGATGTACGTGTACATGTACGAAATCTTGTAAATGTGATTTAGAATCGGCATTTATTACCTACTGTTGTGGTACTTTTTCACTCTTTTGAGTTAGAAAATTTGTTTATAACTAGTTGATTTGTTACAATTTGTTGGAAAGTGCCTGCTGATACCTCAAATGTATTGCTACAAAATATTTCTGGGGAAGATTTTGTTCCTATTACTTATCAAGCAACAACCTAATGAATATTCTGTATAAAGCCACCAATCTGATGTTTGACACTTTTATCGGAGCTGTTATGAAGGCTTATGGAACTCAAAATGTTGATTATGGCAGGACTTTTCTACTCACCCATTAATCGATAAATTAAGTGTTATAGTTGGAAGTAAGAAGCATGAAAGGTCCAGAATTTAAAGTCTAAAAAGAATATTTTGCAATGTAACATGATTTTTGCAGATACACTCAATTGGAGGGTTACCTGTCTGATAGTGTTTGGAACATTTGTGGCCAGGATCTTAAAAAGAAAAAAGAGTTAAACTTTGAGAAAAAAGGCATATGCCTTGAGTGCCGGAGGTAGAGTCATACAAGGAAGAGAGTCCCCCCCCCCCCCACCCCCCACCTGGGAAATGTTTTGTGTCAAATGGAGCTCACTTGTCACTTTTTGGGGATTGCTTTGTGTACTGCGTTCTTGAAAGAAATATGTGAGACCCTCTGGATGTGCCATTCTGGTCTCAATATGCCAATAAGCCTCCTTGGGGAAAGTACATGCAATAATGGTTATGTAAGGTTGATTTGATGTATTTTGAATAACAAAGTAGTTTTAAGTACATTAGATGGTTTATTGCAGTGACAGGTTACAGTTACCTTTATTTCTTCTTCAACAGATATCATGAGTGTATTGGTGTCCAAGAGTTAAACAAAGCTAATATACTTATTGATAAACCAGACAAATTTAACAATTTAATCACTATCAAATTGATGCATGGGATAAAAGGGGTTACAGTGCAAGGGGTTTGTAAATATAATTATTCAACTACAATGTATCACTTTGCAGTGCATTCTACATAGGAAAATATCATAGTTTCTTTCCAAACCACCACAGTGACACATACATCTTTATATTGGGAGACTCTCTTTTGTCCTTCCATACTTCGTCTGGTGGACTCCTTCAAGTTGATCTTTGTTGAACTCCCCAAATCAAAACATAAACAAAAGAAAATGTCTGCCTTCAATCAGAGAGCACTCCACTTATAACATTTGGTCTCAATCTTTATTACTTTATGAATTAGGAAAAGATTTCTTCGAGTGTGTACTTCAATGTTTATAGAATACAGCTGTTATTTTATTTTGAGGTATTTTATTGTAAAAATTTTGTTCTCTTACTTATGCCATAGCAGAGTTTCAGGTGGTGCTATTTACACATGGCAGCAGTTCCATGGCAAATTTCAGTTTCCACATGTTCTATCTTTCATTCCAAGTATTTTGGTGTATAATTTATTGGGGTTATTCATTTTAGGCCTTTTTGAGACTTGAAAGAAAATAGCATGAAATTTGACAAAAGTTAGGTTGGACGTCCCCTTGAATCAAAGCTATTTTGAAAATATCGAAACGATGAATTGTTCGAACGAAAAAACAAATGTGTCTTACCAAGATTATCACATGATTATAGATGTCCTAGATCGTTTAAAATATGAAGTGAAACTTGTAGAACATTACAATTATGGGAAATATTGTTACATTATTTATTGCGCGAAAAACGTAGTTAATGTATTCGATCATGGTGGTGAAAATATTGAAAAATCCATTCGCACATGTGTCAAATTTATTCGCAGATTACACTCGTTCATATCAAATAGATCATAGATCGAATTTGCTAAAAGGTTAAAAATCATTATCAATTATTTCCCATATCATTCTAATGATGATAACAATGATGATGATGCTAAAAAAATAATGGTTTTATCAAAATATGAAAAGCATAAAAAATCCTTCTTTGAAAAAAAAGAATGTCATCTCTTTCTTATAATAATACGAGGAATCGTAATAGACGATGACTAGCATTCGTTCATTCAATTGATGATGCAGTGAACAGAATGTGTTGTTATAAAAAAACGTAATATATAGAGAGAGATAGTAAAAAAAAAATAGAATATATAAAAAATAATAATAGAAAAAAAAAATAAGAATAAAAATTTTTTTTTTTTCTATAAAAAATAGTAATTATGAGTAAAACGAACGATTCCATGGAATCGAGAGCTTGGTTTCTTCGACAGATGCTGTGTAGAGCTTACGTGATCTGCATGAATGAACAACTTCCTCGCGTCTTGAATGAAAGATGCCTCGGCTGTCAAGAGGAGAAAGAATTTAATTACAGTAATTATTCGTGTCTTACGATGGAATGGGAAGATATCGTCCATGTATTTCATGCGTGCATTGGAATATGTCCGGCGCAATGACTTGATCGAATGTTGGAATCAATATGTGTTTTGTGTTGGACAACCCAAGCCCACTAAATCGGAAGAGTTGAAGTTAGTGCATCGATGTCTCACCACCGAAGACAGCGGACGTGTTTTGGAATATTTGTGGAAAAAGGGGAGACCACTAAAACCTTTTTCCATTAAATAATAAGGGATGAAAATAAACATATATAAAAAATAATAGATTAAATCAATAAATAAATTTTTTAAAAAATGGAACTTCGAAGTAAAAAAATTTATCCATCGTTAGAGAAGTTGAACATCGAGCCCACAGCACCTTATTTATCACCACCACCGCTAGAATGAGGAGAAAGTGACGACGTGGTGCAGAGGTATCGAATCAAACAAATCAATAGAATTCAGTCGTATCTGATGCGAGAGAGAGATTCTCGTAGTTCGCTCAATAAGAAATATTTGAGATTAGAGAAATTGTGAACGGTGTGGATTTGACTCTCATTGTGGCCTCTATGGGTTTGAGTGTTGACGGAATCAGTCTATTATCAGCTGCCATCCTTGTGCTTCTGGTCGTGTTAGCCATAGAAGGATTGGCTTTGACTGTCGGATTCGTCAGGACGGTCGGAAATTTAATTCCTAAGAAATTATCTGTGAAGGTCAGGAATCACGAAAACATCAGCATTTTAGCCAATGCAAAGATTGACACCGTGTCAGATAAGATCTCCCTGGTATTGAAAGACTGTAGGATTTCAGACATTGACATACTGAATGAAAACAAAAATACAAAGTCATGAAAGCGAATATAAGAGTCAAGAGTCATCAGATCATCAAGGAACAAATGAAGGATTCTCTTGTGGAAAGAGGTAGGGAAGAAGCGAGACGATCGTTTCATAAATTATTGTATCCCAAAAAGATTCTGGAAGCAATTGAATGAAAAATGTATATATATATATAAAGAATAATTAAAAAATTATATATAAATTAAAAAAAATATGAAAAAAATAAATAATTAAATATATATAATGAAAAAAAAAACAGCAAATGTATTCCGTCAAATGCAAGAGAGTTACCGATACAGTTAATGTTAAAAAGGTACTGATGAAAAATAAAAGTCCCATGCTTTGTGGAACATGTAAAGTGTGCGGTTCGACCAAGATGCAATTTGTCAAACAAGGTGCCAGACTGACGAATAAATTGATTAATAATCTACCCATCAAAATGCATCTGCCAGGACATCAATTCACAGGACCCGGTATGAAATTAAATAAGAGATTCAATCAAGACCTGACTCCTAAATCTTGGAGCAAATCCATTAATAGGGTGGATTCGGCCGCTTATGCTCACATTCTGTGCTATACCAAACATCCCGACGTCGAGACTCATAATCGAATCTGTGATAAAAACGTTGATGACACTGAAAAATATATCGAATCCCATTAGGAGAGAGACTCGAACGTTTGCTGGTTGGTAAAGTGATTGGTACCAAAACTTCAATTCGGATGGGTTCAAAAAAAAAAAGTGTCCAGAAATAATTAATAATGGATGCATTGGTGAACGAACTACACAAACCCATCATGCGTAGATTTTGAAGGAGAAGGGTCTGGATCAGATCTGGTTAGCCGATCTGGTCGATATGAAATGGGTTTCAAGATGGAACGAGGGTGTCAAATATATACTGACAGTCATCGACGTGTTTTCGAAATATGGATGGATGAGGCCTCTGAAGAATAAATCGAGAGCTTGCCTGTCCGAGGCTCTGAAGAGCATATTCGCATCGTCTTATCGATAAATTGTGGGTGGACAATTGGTGGACAATTGGAAGGAATTTTACAATGGATAATGGTCATGTTCATCCGTTGGTCAACCTCTATTCTGTCGAAAATGAAGGGAAAGCTAACGTGATCGAAAGTTGGAATAGAACCATGATGGAAAAAATGTACAAGTATTTCACAGCCAATAAGACCAAGAAATATTTTGATGTTCTAGGCGAACTGGTTGAAGAATACAACAAAACGTGACACAGAATATTTTACAGAGATCCAGTGACTTACAAAATAGAAGCGTTAGAGGATGACGAAGATGACAGCAGAGAAATCATTGGAACATTTTACGAACAAGAATTGCAGAAGATGGCATTTTGAAAATCAACCCTTCACTTTTTTTTACACATATATAGTAAGGACAGAAAAAAATAAATAAATAAAATAATAATTTAAAAAAAACAATTTATAATAAAAAAAGAAAACGAATTAACACAAAAAACATGACGAATATATTAGATATAACCAAAGGTCTATTGAGAGACAAAAGCATTCAAGAATACGAAGTTCACAAGTATGAACCCATGACTGGAACCAGTCTGAACAATGCCAGTGAAATAAGGGACGTCTCACCAAGGAAGACAGAAGCGATTACGCCGATGATGACGTAGTCACTCTAGCCAATAATGGCATGATGCATCTGTTCAGTAATATAAAATACATGCTCTCAGGACAAGAGATAGAATCTGTGTTTCATCCTGGGCAGGCCACCATGATCTATGGACTCTTGACGTATCCTGACGATTTTTCGAAATCTGAAGGACTCAATCAATTGTGGGTGAAAGACACCATCAACGACATGAATGCAGCTAATACCGGTGCCACCATGAGATTTGAGTATGTCGTCAAGATGTCGAGACACAAAGGAACGTTTTCATTCAGGATACCTCTGAAACACATATTCGGATTCGCAGAAAATTACGATAAGATTCTCTATGGATTCAAACACAATCTGACGTTGATTCGAAAAGGAAACAACGAAGCCATCATGAGACCTGCTGTGACCGATGTGGGTAAGATACATCTGAACAAGATATCTTGCTCCGTTCCACATGTGTTGCCCTCAGTCATGGAGAAAGTACGTCTCTACAAGATCATAGAATCGAAGAGTAAAGTACCTGTGGGATTTAGAATGAGACAGTGTGACATGACTAGTATTCCATCATCCCACAATCACTTCAATTGGAGATTGACTGTGAAATCTGCTTCGGAAAGACCATGATTCATTGTAGTGGCATTTCAGACTGATAGGGATGGGTCTCAAGAGAAAAATCCTTCCCTGTTCGATCATTGTCACTTGAAAAACATGTAGGTATTCTAAATGCCACGAGATATTCAGCCATCGATGATAATGCCTCTTTCAATAAGAACAATTTCTGCAGGCTATATGGTGATGCCGCGGATTTCAGAAAGAAATATCATTGACTGGTCAAATTGATGGGTAATCCTAACATCACTCCCACCGAATACAAATCGATGTATCCCTTGTTCATATTCGACGTCAGTAAACAGAGCAAGTGACTCAAGTGTAGTATCTTAGACATTCAGATCAAGATGCAATTTGACAAGAATGTGCTGAGGAGAACCGAGGCTTTCACCCTAGTTCTGTCAGATAAAGAGTTCGAATTCGAATCAGAGGGACAAAAAATGTCCACGTTTGATGAAAAAAAAAATTAAAATACTAAAAAAAAAAGTAATGAATAAAATAATTTTAAAAAAAAAATATAAATGGATTTTGAGAAATTGAATATTCAATCTCTCTCAAAATCCAAGTATATTTTTTTTGGAGTTGTCTCCCCTACATCACAAAAAAGTGATTATATATATTTTTCAATTTTTTATTGTTGTTTTCACTGTTTGTTCAGAGGATCGAATCGATCAACAGAGAGACCATGGGAGTGACGGCTTCGGGATTATTGGCTTTCATCTTGAAATTGATCCTATCCCCCATCTGCACCTTGAGAGGCGTTCTGAAGATGCTGGTGTTCGAGTGTTGATCCTTCATCTTTTTGACTCTGTACCTCTTATCGGGTTCCACACTGTTGACCACGAGATTGACGACCACTCTATTGCTCAAGTCAGTAGAAGTCAGACTCATTCAAATAATCTTGCCTCTCGACGGCAGGGATATCCTATCAGACCATGCAGAGGTCCGTTACCTCCATTTCTGAAGGACAACTCAGCTTTTTTCGCTTCTAATGCACCACTCTCCTCAGCCCAAATGGTGATCAATTGTCTGGTGTATTTTATCTTTTCCATGATGGACATTGGGGTGCAGGCATCCAACATGTGCATGGGATCCGATAGATTCGTGAGTGCATGTCCTCCCATGTCCAGTTTGCCTTCCATGAGATCACCCTTTCTCCAGACCGTATTTTCGTCCAAGTACTGTCTGCTGACCACTCTGCAAGTGAATTCCGGTTTGTCGTCGAGAACGAATAGATTGTGACCAGCCATGTTGATTCCGACCTCCATGGTTCCTCTGGATTTTTTGTTCAGATACAATTCGTCGACTTCAGATTCCAGATAGGATTGAGAATCCTGTAGGGTGGAATCCATGTAGCCTTTGCTGACCACCATCGAGTCTTCATCTGCATCATCGATCTGAGACAGATTCAATATCTTGTTGAATCCCGCATCCTGATCTGATTTCATTTCTAGCTCGTTGACGTTATTCTTTCTCAGTTCCAAGTGTACGTATTGTTTGGGAATCATTGGGATTCGTGGGAATGGGCACGTTAATTGTCTTGTTAGAATTCACATTCAATTCGGACTGCATCACTTATCAATGTAGCAATCTGTCAGATGTTTACTGAATCTCCCGTGAGCATTGTCCGCATATCTTTTAGTGGTGGTCGAATCTCTAGGATCCGCTACATTCACCACTGATTAAGATATCAAGTTGAGATCGTCCATCATGTCTTTATTCACGTAATTATCTCTCATCACCTGCTGGAAATTTTTGTCTCCTCTATCGACGTATTTTTTAGTCGTGGCATCTGGCAGATCGATCGCTTCGGGAAGATTGTAGATTTTTTATTGTTTAAGTTTAAAGGTTCTTCTCGAGGTTCGTATCTCTGGATGTATCATTTGTCCAAGTTGGCAATGTCACCACCACCAACAACTTCAACCGTTTTTCTTTTCTTTCTAAAGGAACCTTCATTATCGTCAGCATGACCAAATTTATCAACTGTCATGTTTTTGTGGGTTTTTTAATTTTTATTATTATTTTAACGTTTTGTTTTTTTATTACTTTAATTATAACAACCAAAAATGCTTATTTATATATCTCTCTATATATATCAAAAAAGTTTTTTAATGTAAATGGTTGAGATTATCCTGAAAGTGATCTCCTTCCGACCATCTCTTGAGAATGTAGAGACACAGGTGACCGCAAAACACTCGCTTGCACTCATTCGGTATTGTAAATAACTGACATTAAATAATTTCTTATTTCTATCAGTGGTGAGATTCCATAGCTATCAAAATAATAAGTTTTTTTCGAAAACCATGCAACCCAATGCGTACCCTTACCTCCGATATCATCCAGATTTAAAATTCCACATTCCGAATCGTCATCTTTTTTTCTCGGTAAGGCATCTCTAAAAAACACACCTCGAAAATGTTTGATTTTTAAATCTTTCGCCGCCTTCGACAGATCAATGATGGATAGGGGTTCACTGGGTAAGATGACACCTTCTACGGTTATGTGTTTTATTTTCTTCTTATTCATAAATATTTATTTTTATTTTTTTAAATTTTTATTCTTTTTTTTAATTTATGAACTCGCGAGTTTTTAAACTTACGACATTTTGATGTCTTCGGTCGTACTGCATTCATCATCCTCGTGATTTTGTTGTTGAAATATTGTGGAATAATAATTCCAAGTGCAAAAGTGTGTACTTTATCCTCACATTTAATTCTCTTATCATCGTCGGCCATCAACACAATCTTATTGATTTCTTTGATGTACATCTCGTGCTTTTTGCTTTGAATCGAAGTCATCTTTTTATACACCGTCGAACCTTCAAAAAGACACTCTTTATACTCTTTGAAAGTGATGTTTTTATTCATCACACACGCTTGAACGCCTTTACATCTCTTGATCTCTCGACCATCGAGGAGTTAGCATACAATTTTGGTCTCAAACCCATGAATTCCATGATCTGTCTTCCACCACTCTCGTCTTTGAATTTACCCAACACCTTTTTATTGATACCCTTTGGAATCTTAGATGGGTGATCATCATCGTCGGAATACTTACTGATGTCGAACCATTCGTTCACGTCTGGTCCTCATAGACGTCTCTTGTCTCTATCTTATAAGCCAGACTGTCTGTGTCAGTGAACAATAGTTTGGCTTTTGAACTGAATTTCGCTTCGACGTAATCGTAGTGAAACTCATACATCAACTGCTTGCTGTTGTCTAAGATGATCGTTCTGAGATAACAGGGTTTGTCGAACTTCAGATGCGTCTTTTCCATGTGTACTAGATTTTCGTCAAATATGATTCTACGTTGATAATTGGGTTTCGAGATTAATTTTCTAGACCTCTCTTCGGACATGACGAGTTGAATATTGGTTCTATTCCTAATGTTTTCCATAGATTTTCCGTACACGCAATTGTTCATGAGTTTGAAGAAATATTTTTCGAAGTCACTCTCGGCCTGCATTCTTAAATTCGTGTTGAGATCGATGTATTTTTTCAGCCAAGGCTCCTCGTCGAATTGAATGATTCGATGCACACCGATTAATCTCATCCCATGGTTGATGTAATGTTTCAGATTTTTGCAATAGACCACGTACTTGTGTTTGTGAGCTAAATCGGGAATGAGTTTTTCGATGCCATTCACTTCTATTCATTCGGGAGTCAGCGGATAATCATTGTGTGGATCGTGTTACATCTCAGGATAGTCCAAATCGACTTCTAGAATGCAAGCATAGTCTCTCCATTTTTGTTTTTCTTCCGACGTTTCGACCCATTTGAAATTTCCAATCAGTAAAGGATGACTCATGGCCCAACCTTATAAATTATTAGTAATACTGTATGTATTTAATTGTTTTTTCCGAATCGAAGTCTTTTCCCATGTGAGAATTATTAGCTTTGGCATATCTGGTGGAAATCATAGAGACACCACCACTCAAGGCCTTTTTGAACATGAGCAATATGTCGACATCTGATAATAATTTCAATTGGACTTTGGCTGTCTTCCAGAGAGCATCCCATGCAAGTCCGGGTGCCATGAAATACCAAGCCAGATCCAGTTTGTAATGTCGACGATACACTTGTCGAAAATTTTGGAACACGTCGGCCAAGAGAAGCACGTCGGTTTTCAGATAGAGATCGTGATAATCTCTCATGGATTTCATGTCGAATAATCTCCACACTTTTTGTGCATGTTCGTAATCGTCATCGGAAATGTGGGGCTGGTATAATTTCGAATAAAAATCTCCTTTGGGAGGTAGATCGACATCATCAATTTTCTTGAGATCACTCGTGTAATCATAAGGGTAGATACCTTTCCTCAACATGACGTCCACCAATTGTCATCGACGATCAAAATGTTCACTCGTGATTTTAAATTTCTCCCTTTCCAAACTGTTGACTAATTTTTCCAGACTAGCCGACATGAATTTATAACTGTTGATGAAACGTATCTCTCTACAGATGGGAATCATTTTCTCAGTCAGACCATCCTCCACTCTCTTTTTATTGATGACCTTCCATTTAGTGAATGAAATGTATTTTTCGTCGCTTTGCGCGATGCAACTCAACTCCCCCTCAGTGACACCCATATTTTTCATGAACAGGTGACTGTCGTAGCTCGAGAGATTGTGAAATATCAATGGATAGAATTGAGCATCTCGAAATCTTAAATTACATTTGTTGTGAGCCGCGCCGCAAAACAGACCGGTGTAGTGATTGTGATCTCTAACTTTTTTATTATTTTCAGACTGATTATCGAATAATTGTCTACAGATGTGACATTTGATAGTTTCCGGATATTCTCGTTGTTGCTTTGGCGTGATGATCATGTCTTTGGATTTTTAAAATTTGTCGTATAATTTTTGAATTTTCGATTCTAACTCTTCCACGAATCTTTGAGCCATGTCATCGCATTCAGAACGTTTGGTGTAGATGAATGGACCTGACGATTCTCGATCGTCGAAAGAACATTTCACATAATAACAGTTGCCCAAATATACATGCTTCTGATGTTTTTGGCGTAACTCCTACGCTCGTTGGGTTGGCAAGAATTCATTTTCGTGGTGAAATATTCGAAATTGGCATAGTCTACGACTGGCAATTCTAATCTTCTATTGTGATGATGAAGGTCCACGTAAGTGTTAAGTTTAGGCATTTCGACAGCAACGCCTTGCTTTTCGTTGCAATATTCCCGATGATGCATCAATGATTCTTGACGACAGAATGAATTCATGCAGTTGAGACAGAAAAATCTCTCGCACTTATGTTTAGTAATCTGCTTCGACAGCAATCCACTCATATTTTTAACCCAGCAATAATGTGAATTGTCACCCTCGGAAATTAATAACAAATTAACCATCTTTTCTCTCTCTTTGTGGAAAGTCAGTCTGAGAGGATAGACTATTCGTTTTTTTTTATCGTTGTATCCCAAAACGTTCACTTTTATAAAGTAACACACTTTCAAAGGGTCGTGTCTATCCACGTGAATCTCGAGATTCAATACCTTCTCGAACGTTGAACCACTTCCCTTGTTTTGATAAATAGCCATAGATTCGAACATCTTGTCTTTCATCACTTCGTAAATGTTGACTAATTCGTTGTCTCTAAATACAGTCTCGATTTTAGACTGGAAATAGGCATCTTGCACCACACTCTCACCCGCGTTTGCCTTGACCTTTTTCATCAGACAATGCAAGATCATTTTTTATTTTTAGACCCTTATCTAGATGTTTTCGAAATACGTTCAACACTCCACCCTTTGCCCATTCCATGAATGATTCGGGATCGAGTTTTGCGAGACCGGGAATCGCTGTCTTCGTTTTGTTGAAAATGTTTTTTACGAAATATTAAATTTTGTGTGTTTTTTTAAAAATGAGAATAATTATTAATTGTAAAAAATATTTTCAATCGCAATCCATCTATCCATTCCAGATCATGCTATCGAGCTAATTATATATTTTTTAGACTCGAACGGGCAATCTCTCCCTCTCTATGCCAAAAACCCCTACATTATCGCCGGCGGGTTCTAACCCACTTTATAAATTCGCCGCTCAAATTGGACTCTTTTTTCCCCATGTGAATCGACGTTCGATCGCGCGTCTTCAATCTATGATGGCAAAAAAGAGCCATGTTTTTTTTTAAATTTTTGTCAATGGGAATCTCAGTGCTAATCTTGCTCCCAGTCACGATCGCAAATCTATAGTATCAGAAATTTCGAAAAAATTCACTTCAAATGGCGTCTCCGTGTTGACTCTATGAAAAAGTGAATGTTTTCGGGAGACAGTCGTTGTTAAATTTATGAAAAGTGAATTTTTCAAATCGGTGCATTTTTAAACATTTTTAATAAATTCCGTTGAAAGTGAGTCAAAAATGTTCACATTTTTAACATTTTCCGGAAAACCCCAGGATTTTAGGCTAAAAATAGAAATATTTTGGGGGGAAAACACAATATTTTCCAAGAAAATCAACTTTTTTTACCAAAAAATTGAAATTTTCTAAAAATAACTCAATTTTCCAGCTCACCTAACTTTTCAGCATGCACGATTCTCGTCTCGCAAAAGTGTGCTGGTATCCCCCAATATACACTACTGACAACAAAGTCAAACACGCAATAGATAACTTCATCAATGAACACCCCGAGGTCTGACGAGACCCTAAATTCAACTATTCAAATTATAACCGCTATGGACATTTCATAACCGTTATGGACTCTGATCATCCTTCAATCCGTCACCATGGTCATGGTCATCCACCCCTGGGGAGGAGAGCATTGGTCCCGAGTCCCTCGTCTTGCCCTTTTTGTAAACGTCCCCCGGATTCACGATACAGCCCCATTCTTTACTGTTAGCGCAGAAGTCAGAACCTGGGGGGGGGGGGGGGGTAGTCCAAACATTGCCTAGACGACCGTGTTTTAATTTTATGGTTTGGTGCGCACCAAAGCAAAAATTAAAACACGGTCTTTTAGTTTTAGGCCATGTTTGATCTTGGGGCAGCCCTAACCCAAGAATCCTGGCCCAAACCCAAGCCCCACAAAGTTCC
Organism: Pictodentalium vernedei; assembly: GCA_031216915.1. Lineage (NCBI taxonomy): Eukaryota > Metazoa > Mollusca > Scaphopoda > Dentaliida > Dentaliidae > Pictodentalium > Pictodentalium vernedei. The sequence goes on along the minus strand of CM062297.1, from coordinate 551,882,889 downwards.
CGGCCCCGGATTCACGATACAACCCTTTGTTTACTATTGGCGCAGAAGTCAGAACTTTGGGGTTAGTCCAAACATGGCCTGAAAGTCCGTATTTTAATTTTATGGTTTGGCCATGCCCAGTTCAAACCCGAAAGTCCCGAGCCGAGGGGTTACTCTTACTCAATTGCAAGAGCGTAACCGGGAGGGGCACGTGCCCCCCCCCCCCAAAAAAAATTATTCTAGAAAAAAATAAAAATTTATTTAAAATATATATGCAGATTTTGAAGTTCGGGTGTTCCGCATTAAGTTAATTATTGTCGGTCGAGTTTGTTATGTTATGCCAATCAACTAATTTCAATGATAACGCTACTTAATCCAGCTGCCCCAGAGGGATAAAGTTACACTTACACTTATGTAGGCTTGTTGTCGATAGTTAATTAAGGTCATTGATAAGGAATTTAATCCAGCTGGCGGAGGATAGGGATAAGTTACCAGACAAAGACAGCCACTTAGTAAAAACACACTTCTTTTCCGTTTTTTTTTTCTCTCTCTCTCTCTCTTCCCCAATAACCGTTAAGGAATTATTATAACCACTGTGGATACTTAGTAACCGTTATGGATTTTGATCATCCTTCAATCGATCCCCAGAGGTGGTCACCCACCTCCGGGGAGGCGAGCGTTGGTCCAGAGTTCCCCTTCTAGCCCTTTTTTTATAAAGGCTACTAGAGCGCATCCAGGCCCCGGCCAAATAGGTTAACATGCAGACCTGCCCCCGAAGTTCGGGTCTTTTTTTGGGTGGACTCCGAAAAGGGTCGTTGGTTTTATACGTGTCTCGGTTTACTCCTGTGAGAGAAGCCTTCCCACAGAAGCCAGCTCAGCCTCTCCAACAATTGCCAGAGGCAGACTATACTTGCCAATGAATACCTCAGAAATAATATTTAACAAGTGGCAGACTATACTCGCCTGAAAAAGACACCACATCACCATCGGAGAGAGGTAGCACCTTTGTTGAGAGGATCCCCTCTCACAATGGTCCTCACCCGAGGGAGGTTAACACCTCAAGCAGATCACCAATAAGAGCACCAAAGCCTCCTCCCTCGGTCTTTCCTCCTTTGCTGCTTCCTGTCATGGTTGGCATCTGTGAAAAAGCTTCAACTAATTACTTCAAAGAATGGTCGAAAGGGGCTTGCCTCAAACCATCCCAGCGTGCCTTCGCCGCGCGAAACCATTTGATCTCACATTGCATCCATGTCGTAAAAGAGGAATTTCTCCAATTTCATGGGGCAGACAAACTAAACGCCTATAAGCTCTTACCCAACAAATTGTGAGAGAAATGAAATCACTTGGATTAAGGAGCGTTAATTTTGTTGCACAGTGTTATGACGGCGCAAGTGTTATGTCAGAACACCTAACTGGTGTTCAAACCCATTTGAGGGAGCAGTTTCCCAATGCTTTCTATCTTCAGCGTTATGCATATAGATTACATCTGGTTCTGGCTGATGTGTGTAGAAGTATTAAATCAACAGGTGAATTTTTCATCCTAGTTGAATGTTTACATGTGTTTATGTCCCGTTCACGTGTGCATAAATTGTTTGCGGAAATTCAGGAGAGGGATAACGTGCGTGTTAAAGAACTCGTTCGTCTTCGTGACACGCGCTGGTTATGTCGCTGCCATTCGCAAACTGGCCATACACACAGTTAATTTACACAAATTTACAAAAAGCAGTTAAGCTAGCACTCACCCTATCAGTGTCTTCTGTGTAATATAAACGAAGTTTTTCGGCTCTCCAGTATATAAAAAATTATCTGAGAAACAAAATCGCCAACCATAGATTGTCAGACTTAGGGGTCATATATTTGTCATCTGAAAGGAGTAATTTATTACTCGAAAATCCATATGATGTGGTTGATATATTTGCAAAACGAAATGGTAATACTAGAATATCTTTACATTGACCACTGTCGCCAGTATTGGTGTACCATGATTTTATTTATGTTTGTGCCCCCCCCCCCCCCACACCCCACCCCCCATTTTAAATCGTTTGGGATGGCTCTTTTTATAATAGTAATTACCTACACCTGCTTGTTTTTATAAGGCTTTTGTCCATGTTCACTTGGGGGGGGGGGGGGGGGGGGGGGACTTCCTTTGTTGAGACTGAGGATGAGTTTAAGTAATGTAATATAATGGGGATGATTGTAAGCATTAGTTTGGTGTAGGGGGTGACCGGGAGGGAGTGGGTGGGTTGGATGACCAGCTCATTAAGAATTATTTATTTGTTCATCCTTATAATTCCTATTTTAATTCTTTATCTAATCGTACATTTTTTCCTTATTACAGGAGTGGCGTCAACGGGACACATAATGGCTACGGATTCCCGGGTGGGGGGGGGGGGGGGGATTAAACCACGGAGTTACAAAAGTATAGCCTCTCTACGGATAACTTGACTTTATTTATCGGAATATCATGCTTGACTCCGTTTACGTCGGATTAGTTCTCTGTTCAAGAACGCTTGCATCGGATCCAGCTCGACTCCAGGAGGTGTCGAGCTGGAGTCTGAGTAAGGCGCTCACAGACATTAATTTAAATTATGCGGAAATATTGGTATCGTGAAAATAAATATAAATAGATGGTTAACATAGGAAAATTCGTGGAAAAACACATATATTCTGAGTTCATAAACTTTACTTCTAGTATAAAGGCAATATCATAGTATTATATGTTATGTTTCATAGAAATAACACGAGTCTTTGTGTATAGCCCCCTACTTACCCAACCTTTTCTTCTCCCTTAGCCAGAGAGTTACATGTACAGTGGCGCTTGCCCCGAGTCCGGCTCGACTCCCCGAGAATGACAAACACTCTCGGGGGTTCGAGCTAGAGTCAGGAGTAACGAGTTCATTCCCTTACATTATGCAGAAATATGGGTATTACCAACATAGTAATATATAGAGAGTTGGAGTGGAAGCATCTGTGGGAAACAAATATACCGGTTTTTTTTCGGAGCCCACAACCTTTATAACTTAATTTCTAGGATAAAAGAAACATCATTATTTTATTTGTTATGTTAATTTCGTTATAATTTCTTTCGATAAAGGATCAACACGCCTCTGTTCAAATGTATGAAATAATTATTGCATATGCAGTTTCTGGAACAACGTCTCCAAAATCGATACACCATAACCAGTGGTTTACGTCATAACGTTATTTTGTAAATATTTGTATAACGTATTTTATAAAAATAAAAATGCCTGAAGATCCGCATACAGAGCGGTGAAGGCGCTAGCAGGAATATAGTCAGTGATGTCGTTGTATTTGTTTTGAACTTTAATATTTTTTTCTTATATATATATATATTTGTCATTAAAGAAAAAAACCCAGAAAAAACGAGTACTACCTCATGATAAGCACTTTAATGAGCTTTCGAGTCGAGATTTAAAATCTACCTAATGAACTAACTCTCTGTATTTTCATAATTTCACATCCGTGATGAGCAGGTTAACTTTAAAGCTATCGTCTCCCCGCTGATAAATCCATTGGAAAACCACATTCACCCTCCCCAACGTTCGTTCTTCCTCAGTGATCAGATTCAATATGTCGACCACTTCTTTAGAGAGGTTCAGATATGTATTACTCCCGTAGAACAGTGACAGATCGTCTGTGTTGAAATTTTCTATCTTCTCCGAGAGGATGGCCAACAGATCGTCTTGACATCCGTATGTTAATTCCAGGGTGGTCTCGTTCAATTTCAAAGGTAATGCATATTTGTCATATTACTCTCTCAACCCACTCGTCTCCACGTCCTTCAATTCGATTGTGTCGTGCGATTGCATTCGATAAATTTTACTATTGAACTTCGAAAATCGCTCGACTCTCTTCAATTTTAATGCGGATTGTTTAGGTATTGTCGATTTCATGACTGATTATTTTTTGCTGTCTTCGTTTTGTTGAAAATGTTTTTTATGAAATATTAAATTTTGTGTGTTTTTTTAAAAATGATAATAAAAAAAACCGGAAAAGAAGTGTGTTTGTGCTAAGTGGCTGTCTTTGTCTTGTAACTTATCCCTATCCTCCGCCAGCTGGATTAAATTCCTTATCAATGACCTTAATTAACTATCGACAATAAGCCTAGTGTAAGTTTATCCCTCTGGGGCAGCTGGATTAAGTAGCGTTATCAATGAAATTAGTTGATTGGCATAACATAACAAACTCGACCGACAATAATTAACTTAATGCGGAACATCCGAACTTCAAAATCTACATATATATTTTAAATAAATTTTTATTTTTTTCTAGAATAATTTTTTTTTTGGGGGGGGGGGGCACGTGCCCCCCTCCCGGTTACGCCCTTGCAATTGAGTAAGAGTAACCCCTCGGCTCGGGACTTTCGGGTTTGAACTGGGCATGGCCAAACCATAAAATTAAAATACGGACTTTCAGGCCATGTTTGGACTAACCCCAAGGTTCTGACTTCTGCGCCAGTAGTAAATAAAGGGTTGTATCGTGAATCCGGGGCCGGGAACTTTGTGGGGCTTGGGTTTGGGCCAGGATTCTAGGGTTAGGGCTGCCCCAGCATCAAACATGGCCTAAAACTAAAAGACCGTGTTTTAAATTTTGCTTTGGTGCGCACCAAACCATAAAATTAAAACACGGTCTTCTAGGCAATGTTTGGACTACCCCCTCCCCCCAGGTTCTGACTTCTGCGCTAACAGTAAAGAATGGGGCTGTATCGTGAATCCGGGGGACGTTTACAAAAAGGGCAAGACGAGGGACTGGGGACCAATGCTCGCCTCCCCAGGGGTGGATGACCATGACCATGGTGACGGAGTGAAGGATGATCAGAGTCCATAACGTTTATGAAATGTCCATAGCGGTTATAATTTGAATAGTTGAATTTAGGGTCTCGTCAGACCTCGGGGTGTTCATTGATGAAGTTATATATTGCGTGTTTGACTTCGTTGTCAGTAGTGTATATTGATATATCAATATTTGATAGTGTATCATAGTGCTGTTCTTTTTTTTGGTTTGGTTCCGTTTTCGCCAGCCCACTTGGTGCCGTTTTCGCCAATTTGGTGTCCTTTTCGCCAGTCACACTTGGTGCCGTTTTCGTCTGTTGGTGTCGTTTTCGCCAACGATAGTTGGTGACGTTTTTGCACGGTGTCGTTTTCGCCTGCACCCAATGTATCCATATATGGAAATGAATGTTAGTGGAACTGACTCAGTCATGGACTATTTTATTTAATCGCGTGGGCAAAAATCATGAGTATGGTGGGGTAAAAGGAGCCTAGGACGAGAGGTACCCTACTGTAGCGTACGACAGATTGTACCAACAGATGTTTGGTACCAGCAGATGTTTTGCAATCAACCGTGAAATATCTAGTGAATTATTGCCAGACCTGACTTAATTAACCCTTTACCTAACAAGAAAGACAGACGACAAAATTCTTGAATACATAAATTCTTTCATTTATGCGTCAAAGATGTAGCTGATGACCCTCATGGAAAAATCTCAACGAGCTCGTTCTAATGAAGGGTAATAAGCTCTGTTTTTTGGACAAAAAAAAGAAAAAATAATGAAAATTTAATAGGTGATTTTTGTGAATAGCACTGACCGGTTTCGACCGATACGTTGCGTAAAGGGTTAATTACACGTTTAATCCTTGGGAAATTTCCGCTCATTTATGAACCGCCCAACTGCCCATCTGGGCCCATATTTTGAACCTCCATTGAGTGTAGACTCATTTGGTGCTGATCCCAGGTCCATTTGTCATACCAAACCTAAGATATGGGCGTGACCACTTTCAAAACACCCATATGACACCCCAATACCCAGGAAAGAAGAAGAAGAAGAAGAAGAAGAAGAAGAAGAAGAAGAAGAAAGAAGAAGAAGAAGAAGAAGAAGAAGAAGAAAACCATACAAAAACAATAGACTGTGTGTTTCACACAGACTAATTAAAATAGCTTGTTTCAAAGCAGTTCAAACTTCGTCAAACAGCTGTCACTTTTGCTCATAGAAACAAACCTGATGGAGTGAAGATAACAAACCGTAACTCAGCTGCAACACACGAAGCGCGATGTGTCTGCTTGCATAAAATATGTTTGAATTAATCCATAGTCTGTGTCCTGGTTTGTGTGTCCTACGACCGGAGGAACTGGTCGCGAAATATTTCGTACCGGGGATCTCACTTCACAAACTACTGAGACTAAAAGTCTTTACACTATGTATCAAATTTATTAACTGGACTGCAGCGTACATGTAATACAACGTGTTGACGGGAGCGGTTACCAAACTCTCCACCCAACGTTTTTGCAATCGGTTATCCGAATTACTAAATTGCTCAAAAAAGATAACCAAGCGAGACAAATCGCCCGGATTAAATGGTTTCGTGCGCCGAATGCGCGCAGGGACGGTTTGGGAAAAGCCCCTTTCGACCATCTTTAACTATATATGATTTTGACTTGTCTGGCCGTGGTAAGGGAGGAAAGTGGAAAAGGTACTCAGCGCCATCTGTGCCTCCTTCTGTTCTTTTTTGGAGGAGGTGGCTGCGATGGTGATACCTCCTTTGGTGGTGCTGAAGAAGGAGTGATGGAGGGCTGACAAGGATGATATGGTCTAGCTCTTGCAGCTGCCGGTTGCGGAGAGATCTTTGGAGTAAAGCTCTTGGGAGTGGTGCGAAAGTAGTGGTTGTTGGCGCTCTCTGTTTCTCCTTTGATTGTCGATTCCGTGATTACGCGGTTTTCCAAGGCTGTTGTCTGTAGAAGAAAGGCGCGATGCTCGTCGTCTCTGACCTTGTTCCCTAGGATGCTCTCCACGGACTCCGTCTGTGGAAGCTTCCTGGTCCGAAGAAGCCGGGGAAGCAAGAGCTGGAGGGCTGGAAGGTGCGTCATCTGGGATGACTTCCTGTATCATAGACAGATCTTCCTCCACCTCCTCTTCAGATGAAGAGTCAGATTGGTTGTAGATTGATCTGTCCCCTGACGTCCCATCTTCCTCCGGACCCTCCTTCTGGAGGGGTGGGGTGCCGAGCTGGACAAGGGTTGATCAGGGGGGACACGTGTAGTCCCTATGACGCCCTCACTTGCCTCCTTCTCTTCTTTCTCCTTCTTCTTCTTCTCCAGAAACTCCGTCATTCGGCGGGCATCTCGTCGTCTGGCGGAGGGTCCCTTCTTTCTCTTCCTCTTCTCCTTGATGGTGTCTGTATTGCTCCGGCGGTCTTCATCCAGCTTGTCCGAGTCACTAGGAGGGTGACCAGTGTGTTGGGAAATCCTCCCACGAAAGGTGCTACACCTCTCCAAGGACGGCGGTTCGGCTTCTTTATCAAAATCCACTGTCAGGTGAATTTTACCCTTGAGCACCTGGATACTCCAGGTGGTAGCAAGGGTAGCCTTCACTCTGACAAGTGTTTCTTGGATAACAAGTGGGAGCTCCATTGTTCAGTAGTTAGTACCTCGGAGTCTAAGGTGCGAATGGTTGACCGATGGACTAAATTTACAGAGTTAACATGCTTTTATATGTACAATTTCCAAGAAACATTATTAAAATAAAACAATCAACATTGGTAGCTGTGGAAATAACGTGACTCAGAAATGTCCTTCCGATATCTCAAGGTGAGCTAAAAGTCACCGTATGCCCGAATTACTCCACCAAATTATGATCGGAGGAACTGGTCGCGAAATATTTCGTACCGGGGACCTCACCCCACAAACTACAGAGACTAAAAGTCTTTACACTATGTAACAAATTTATTAACTGTACTACAGCGTGCATGTAATACAAAGTGTTGACGGGAGCGGTTACCAAACCCACCGCCCAACGTTCTTGCAATCGGTGATCCGAATTACTAAATTTACAGAGTTAACATGCTGTTATATGTACAATTTCCAAGTAACATTATTAAAACTAGAGAATTGTAATTTGTTGGACAAATTACGGGCTTTCCCAACTTTTTAATGTGAAAAAGCAAACTGTATTGTAAACAAAACTATCGATCAGTTTTGAAAACAGAAAATTTAGTGGAAATCAAAGTTTTTGTGATGCTACTAGTTTTTATGCAGCCAAAACAGATATTTGAGAAACAGCAGGACACCAAAACATTTAACACAAAATTTGCTCTTCAATAATTACAGAATATTTTCATGGAAAGAAAAACAAGCAATGTCCTTTCTCCTTTGAAAAAACTAAGTACAGATGAATTATGGGCGTACGGGCCGGGGTTTCATGGAGGACTGTGCCCCAACCCACTCCTGAGTCAGGAAGGAGCCGATTTTTCAGCCAATATGCCAGAAAATTTCGGACAATTTAGTTGCCAGAAATGACCACAAAACATTTTGGTTTTCCACACAAAATGTTGTTTTCCTATCTCATCACTTAGAAGTTGCACGTAAACTGACCATTATACTGTACAAGTTGATTCAGTGGAACCATATCGACGTTAATATTATTCATTTATAATCACACAAGTACATATAAAGAGTTCTATGACTACATATTACGGGAGCGCGGTGGCTCAGAAGATAGGGATGATTGTTGCAATCCAAGAAGTCCTCGGTTTGAATCCCGCCTGTGGCAACCACATTGTGTCCTTGAGCAAGACACTTCATCCCAATTTAATTTCCCATGTGGGGGAAGGGGAGGGGGGTGGGTATGATGGCGATGTGTACTAAGGGTACTTTGAGGGTGCACTTGTCTTCAACCAATGGAACTTGCCATTGCTCGGCGGTTCTCTCCAGGAACTCAATGGGGGGTGCGGGGGTGATGGGAGACCCCCCCCCCCGCCCTCCCTTACCCGCATTTGGCATTTCCACCTGAGATTCAACTTTTTCGGGCTAAAAGGGTTCACCCCCACTCCACCCCCCCCCCCCACCCCCTGAAAAATAGCCCTGTACGCCTATGCAATGAATACCTGGACTTGAATAAATACCTATATTATGGTCATGCTATAGCTGTAGATGCTGAAAGTGACCTTGAATATCAATAATTAATTTATTCTCTATCATTCTATCTGTTTGTGAATGTGTGGGATTTGTCAACAAACGAGGGTAAGCTTCCTACTCCATGATTTCACAATTTTTCCAACATATCTGTTTCAGATATAATGAAATACATGTAATATGAGTTACTGTCACACACAAATTAGTTGTTTATTTGATATGGTTTAAACCAGCTAGAGAGCTAGTATACACAGTGATGGGTACAGTTCAAGTCAAAATGAGTTGATTAAAGGGATGTTGAACAGCTTGTTAATATTTCTTGCATTACATTACTACTTTGCTATTTATTGACAGAAGGATTTCACAGAGGGTTTCCCTGACGGTATTTATTTATTGGTGTTTGCGGTCACATACTTATCCACAACGGCTAATCGTGACCGTGACAGTTTTACGGGTGGGAGAAGTCGGAAGACCCAGAGAGAACCACCGAACATCGACGAGCAACTGTCAGCTCAACATTCTAATTATGTTCAAGCTCCGCTGAAGCATGGTACCAGCGGTTGAAGACATGAGCATCATTGACATGCAGAACACCTTAGTACATGGCATCATCGTGCCCCCATGTTGGCAACCGGGATAAAGTGCCTTGCCCAAGGACATTACGTGGGTCGTCCCAGACAGGGATCAAACTCGGGATCTCTATCATAGACGTCAAACAGTCTATCACTGAGAAAATGTGCTTTCTTTCCTGGTGGTATTCATATTTGTACGGCCAAACTGGTGTCGGATAACACGGAACACCAAAACATATAACACAAAATTTGTTCCCCATTGATTTTTGAAAGCAGTTATGGAAAGCTCAAACAGCTCTTTCCTTTTTGTTTTTGGACAAGTGAGTATTCACTCAGTCATTTTTTGCAGACAGTGCTATTTTTAAGTGACCAATGCACGTTTCATTAAGTCCCAGAACATAACTAAAGCCGGATTTATTGATTAAACATCTCTGCATATAGCAAAGCAAAGTGTCTCAAATTAACCCATTCCAAAATGATAGTAGAGAGTAACCAAAGTTGGATAATTTAGGTATTTCCAAATGGTACTCTTATTCTCGCTCTCATAATGCTTGAGGGTTAAATCTGAGATTGAAAAGATATACCAATCTTACTTAGGGAAGGTGAGTACAAAAAAGTACGAAATTAATCAGAAAATGAAATTTGACGGTACTAATATTTGTACGAGCAAAACTGGTACTGGATTTATTTATTTATTTATTTATTTATTTATTTATTTATTTATTTATTTATTTATTTATTAGGGTTTAACGACACATTAGTATGTCGGTGACAGTTGTATGGGTGGTGCAAGCCGGAGTACCCAGAGAGAACCACCGAGCAATGACGTGCAGCTGCCAGCTCCCCAACATAGTGCCTCCGCACTGTAGCACAGACAGGGTTAGATTGGTTGAAGACATGCGCACCATCGAAGTGCAGTATGCCTTAGTACACGGCGTCCAGACAAGTGAAGGCAGATGCACGAAATCTTCCGAAGTTGTTCTACTATCCCTGCTCGACAGAACAGTATCTTTGTCGAGTGGCGTGAGCGCGTGGGAACAACGTGGATCGCGTGGAAACTGCGGGGACGACTCGTCCCTACTCTATTCCCAATGCAATGCCGTTTCCATTCACTAATTACCTATCACCGGTCGAGTTTGGCATTATTTCTGTCTATTTGATGAACTGTCCAGCTTTAAATATTCGCCCATTCATATGGGACAGAAAGTTTTGAGTTAAACTGCTTATTTTAGACCGTCCCGGCAAAAACTGACAACTCGATCCGGTGGAGAAAAAGCCGTCATCTGGCTAATTTAACATTCAAATTGAACAGTTACAATGTCGGATATACTCCAATTATGTCCCGACCATACAAGGCAGCAACTTGAAATTCTCAGAATGTATTCTACTGTCCCTGCTCGACAGTTTAGTATCTTTGTCAAGTACTGCGCGTGGAAATACCGTGGATCAGATGGAAACCGAGGGCACGATTCGTCCCTACTTTATTCTCAATTCAACGACTTTTCCATTCATTATTTACCTGTCATCGGCTGAGTTAGGCATTATATCTGTCTATTTGATGCACTTTTCACCCTTAACTATTTTCGGCTTCATGTAGCACCACCGAAAGGCCACTGCACGGTTACCAATATATTCAGGGATTGATTTTACGAAAATAACAATTATTCCGACTATATCCACATGGGAACTCCTAAATATTCCAAGGGTTAAACTATTGATAATAACGTATAAAACAGAAGTCGTCATGCTATGCTTGCTGCATGCAGGCATAGAAAACATGCAGCGCTCAATGAATTAGGAATGGAGTAAATCATCACTTAAACTTACCAAATTCTGAAAAACGAGAGGTTTTTTTTTTTGGACTGCACCTATCTTTATGCAAACAGAACGAGCATAGGGTTAAACTTTACAACCAAACTTACAACAGCAAATATGCTCGGTAGGCAATTGTAAATACGAATATGTAAATCATGTTTCGATATTCCTTTCGAAAATGGAAGAAAAGTGAGCTCCAAATTAGCCAATTTTATGAAGAATTTTAGGGCACTCAAATTCAAGGCCAGAAAACTGGGTGAAGGTTAAATCTTTGAATAAAATATATAACAGCAAAATTGTTTATGGATGAAGGCCCAATCCTCTCATGGAAAAGGTTCTGAGACAATATGGCTCCAGTGCAGAGAAAGTGCATGTAAACGTTGGCGAAAATAACAATTATTCCGACAGTACCCTTATGGGAAGTCTCAAATCTGCCAAAGATTAAACTTTTAATAATAACATATAGAACAAAATTTGTCATACTTTGACTGCTGCAAGCAGCTATAGAAAAAATTCAGAGATCAAGCAAATAAAAATGGAGTAAATCGCCACGTAAAGTTACCAAATTCTGAAAAATTGGAGTTTTTTGGAAGTTACCTACTTTTTTTATGCAACCAGAATGGAATAGGGTTAAACTTTACAACCAAACTTACAACAGCAGATATGCTCGGTAGTCAATTGCGAATACGTACATGAAAAGTTTTTGAAATTAACCCTTTCCAAAATGATAGAAAAAAGCAACCAAAGATGGCTAATTTTGGCATTTTCAAACGGTACTCTTATTCTCGCCCTCATTGTGCTTGAGGGTTAAATCGAAGATTAAAAAGTAAACAGTAACTTTATTCCGCAATCATTGTTGCATCTATCCAAACCAAAATAATTGTTACAACAACCTTGTTATTAGAGAAATTTGCCCTTGAAGTTGGTCAATTTTGAAGAAAAAAATCTATATTCATGTCATTTTTGGCCAGTGGGGGTTAATGTTGAAAGATTTCAGTGGTGATTGTGGTGTATCATATTATGCTGTAAATGTGTGAAAAATTTGAGCGAAATAACTGTAAACAATTTTGAGACATTCGAAAAATGGTGAAATTTTGAAGGTTTTGGCAGAATATTTTAAAAATACGCGTTTTCACAAATATGACGATACCGCATTTCACTAGATTTAATGACATTACATAAGTGTGCCAAATTTGGTCAAAATCGTACAACTTGTTTTCGAGCAGTTGAACAGACAAAATTCAGGGAGGAAAAAAATAAAAATAAAAATAAAAAAAATAAAAAAATAAAAAAAATAAAAAAAATAAAAAAAAAAAAAAATAGAGAAGAAAAATTTTGAAAAAGAAGAATAACAAGAGTCGTTCCCCAACTGGGTTTGGGAAAGCCTAATAAAACAATCAACATTGGTAGCTGTGGAAATAACGTGGACTCGTGTATTAATCAAATGGGCATTGTTATGGATTGTAGGAGTGAAAAACATCTTTATGTGTTAATCAATCAATTCATTAATTTATAAATCCGTTATTCTCAAAATATCTGAATTAACCCATTGTTTACAGTCTCCACATTTTAGCAAGGTGATAGTCCCCTGAAGTTAAGGCACCCACTGGACGCGATGAGGGCGATGCAATGAAGCTATATCTGATGGTTTTTCTTCTCTGTTTGTAAATATGACGTGTCGTCCTCAAACGTTATTTGGCCGTTAGTCCCTATACAGACACTAAGTGTCGCTTTTATATTGCTCTGAAAAAATCGTACCCAGTGTACACTCCCTCGACAACCCCAACCCTAGGCTGCATTTATCTTGGCAATGTATTACATCACTGTAGGCTGCCTGTAGAGGCAGCCAACAATGATGTGGGAACAATGTAAGCCATCTTCAGCTGTGTACATGTATATGAAGTAGAAATTAATGTAAAAATTAATCTGATTCTTTAAGGCTTATGCATTGTTGGTACGCCCATAGACAAAGGCGTAATTAAGAGTGAACGGGGGTGGGGTGACCATCCCCAATATTTTTTGCCAGAAGGGACCTTTTCGTCTGGATTTGCGTCTTTGATGTTGAGTAGCACTTGTTAGTAAGCAAATATTTTCTGACGAGACTAGATTTAATACTTCGACTTATGTCACACACACACAGAGAGAGAGAGAGAGAGAGAGAGAGAGAGAGAGGGAGAGAGAGAGAGAGAGTCGGCCACAAAAATAGAGCTCTGTAGAGGGGGCACGATGGCTTAGTGGTTACGGCATTGAACTTCAAACCGAAAGGTCCATGGTTCGATCCCCCCCAGGGGGCAACTGCGTTGTGTCCTTGGGCAAAGCACATAATCGCGATTGTGGGTGGAGGGTGGGGGGGGTGGGGGGCATTAGCAGCTTGAACTAAAACGTACTGTTCGTCTGTGTTGCACTTGTCTTCAACCAATGCTAACCCTGATGTGTAGAGTTAGTACGTGTGGGAGTCTGACAGTTGCTCGCCGTTGCTCGATGGTTCTCCGTGGGTACTCCGGTTTCCTCTACCTATAAAACTGCCCGACACGACGTGATCCTGGCTGTCAAAAGTGTCGTTAAACCCTAATAAATAAATAAATAAATAAATAAATAAATAAATAGAGGTTTGTAGTTTCCGATTCGGAATGTTAGGTGTCCAGTAATACCAATCAGGTTTATCGTGTGTAGGCCTACTTATTAACCCTTTGAACCCTGGTGGTATTTTCCATGTCAGTTCAATGGCAGCAATTGAAAAAGTCTATATTTAATATTTGGGGTTTGACCAATTAATATTTTCAACGTGCAGCCTTAGGGCTGCACGTTGAAAATATCGATTGGTCTACACCACGCATTTACCTTGTAGAATTATCTGTTGTGATAACTACAAACAATACCGGTACGTTGGTATTTTTTTCAGTGAAATTAATGAAAATTGCTTATTGAAATTGGTCATAAAGCTCTAGGCCTATTTAATTCAAACGACAAGTCTTTGCTGTCTTGTGAAGTGTGTATGTCTGTGCTGGCTTGTGTAGTTTGTGTGTCTGTTGGGCAAATCGCCCAGAAACCTGGTCCAAATCGTCCACAAACATGGTCCCAATCGTCGAATAGTCTGGTCCGAATCGGCCAGAAATATGGTCCTATATAAAAATCTGGTCCGAATCATGAAACTACATTAGTGATACTCAGTCTTATTATTTTAAAGATGGTCTTTTCAGTAAAACTGCGTTGGCATATTAGCATCGTCTTTTTTTTTGCACAGCACTGCTGTATTTTCTTGTTGTGGCTACTAACAGTCAGAAATAGTAACAATAAATGCTACACGCTATTTGTGAAAAAATAAAAATGAACGCAGGAATTTCCGTAACTTCTCGGATAAATTCCGGAAAACAACGACGCTATAAATATATCTTCCAATCAAAGCAATGATACAATTATCTTTCAATCAGAGCACTGGAAAATAATATCTTCCAATCAAAACGCAGATAAAAGTAGTTATCTCGAAATTTGGTTGGTTCACTATTCTTTACCAGTAAATGTAGGCCTACAGCACTTTAGGCCTAATGCATCACTTTCGCTCGCTTTTAGGTTTGCCTAAATTTCATATTATTTCTGTTCTTTTTAGGATATCGTGCAGAATTGAAAGAGTAAACTGCCTCACATGACTCGTATCCAATGTGTGGCAGTCTTAATCCGAGTACAAAGTGTCCTTTAGAGTAGCCTACTCGCGTAACGCCAATGTTTGTCACTTTTAAGGATACGTACGGTGGCTGATTTAGGCCACCCTCAGTACTTTTTTTTTTATCTCGAGATATTGAGATCTCGAGATAATATCTCAAGATCTCGAGATATAATCTCGAGATCTCGAGATATTTTCTCGAGATCTCGACATAGTTTCTCGAGATCTCGAGATATTATCTCGAGAACTTGAGATATTATCTCGAGATCTCGACATAGTTTCTTCAGATCTTGAGATATTTTTTCGAGATCTTGAGATACTTTGTCGAGATCTTCAGATAGTTTCTCGAGATCTCGAGATATTATCTCGAGATCTTGAGATATTATCTCGAGATAAAAAAAAGTATTGCGGGTGGCCACCGTAGATATGACAGTGTCAATGTGATGCATAAACTTCGCGATTAGGGCGCCAGACGCGCCCCAAACATTTTATCGGAATATGTGCAGACTTGTCGAATTTTTTAGGCATCTAGCTTGGTAGATAATACAGACACAGGCGATATCCAACGAGTCACGAGTTGATATGCAATTTCTGAACCGACTTCACGAAAATCAAGCTGAGCTGAGGTTCACCGAGGCTCATACTGGTTCAGTGAACGAGGTTCAGAACCTACTGGTTTCAGTAAACGAGGTTCAGAAATTTCATTTCAAATCGTGACCAATTTCAGATTCTTTTTGTCACACAATGTGTAATTTAACCCTTTATCTAACGTAACACCTAAAACCGACCAGCTCTGTTCATAAAAATCGCCAACATTCTACTATTTTTTTTCATTTTTTGCCTCGAAAACACAGCTTATAAGCTCATTCCAACGAGGTTTCATAAGCTATGTTTTCCAGGCAAACGCGAAAATGTTAGTTATTCAGTTTTTCCAAATGTCATCTGCTAGACTCTTCGCAAACAGTTAATGAAATAAACGACAATTCAAAAAACAAAGAGGATAACAAAAATTCTACTCCCAAAACCAACTCACTCACAATACCACAACGTCACCTTGACTTCTGACTTCACGTATTTATACGACATCTTGCGGTCAATATTTCCAGGATTGTTATTTGAGAATGATTATGTGATAAAATGGCATTACTTGCCAGATAAAACCCGTGATGGAGATTGCATCTGTTAGGCAACCATTCTGAAATACATTTTTATTGGAGTGGGGATGGGGCAAGACCCCTGAAATCCACTTATTCACTTATGCCATGCAGTGGCGTCGCCATCGGGGGGGGGGGGGGGGGGGCATGAAATTTCAGTCATCCCCTATGTTATGCCCATATAGGGCACATCAGGCAAGAAATTTTAATATCTAGAAATTTATACTTGTAAGATGTTTGCGCCATCGCAAGAGAATCCAACACATTTGGACTCCGAGTCAAGGAAAATGCGTTTTTTTGTGGGGGGAGACACACCCCTCTCGTGCTCGCCCCATCTCGCCACTGCGCGGGTCGGATGGTGATGAGCATCATATTCTGTACGCCCCCTAGATATTACTCCCCTCCCCCCCCCCCCCCCCTAAAAAAAACTTTGATATCCTGGCTACGCGCCTGGTGTCACGCGGTGACAAGTTGTATAAGGTCCCTTGCAGACGTCGCACTATACCGTCGCGTCGAATTTAATTCCAGGACAATAATTGAATAAGTGCGACATCTGTATCAAATAAATGCGAGTGGACGATCTTCTGATGAGCTATTTGTCTGAACCAGAAAATTTAATTTATAATGCGTCTGAAATGCGTGTTAGATACCACAGACGTCGCACCTCAAACGCGTCGCATTCAATGTAAATTAGCTGCACAAAAAATGACAGGCTAATGAGAAAACACCCATTAAACCAGATTAAACGGAGGAAATACGCCATTTGTGTCGTAATTTGCTATTTTTGGCAGTGAATAACAGTTTCTTGGAGAACTCCGAAGAAAATCCAGCACCGCCACTCTTGATTATTATTATTATAGAAAATAAAAACGAAGAGGGGACGGGCTGGTGAACAATGGTGTGTAGATACAGGGGTGAGTAAGGAAGCGGAGGGGGCAGCTGCCCCTTGCCCTAAGACTAGCGGCCATGGGGGCAGCACGTGTTCTTTCTCGCCAGAAGTGCACTGGTGGAAAATATTATACTTTCCGAGAACTGTTAAGTGAGAAACTATTCGTATTCGTTTCTAACAGTGACAATGGTGTGGTGGTCAAGTATATAGAGAATATCTAGTGTTTTTGAATGGATACCGAAAAGTATCTCATGAGTGACCGTGACAAATGTTTATTTTTCGCGAGCCCTTGCGCGAGCGAAAATGACCATTTTTCTCTGTCACAAGTGAGATAATTTTCGGCATCCACTCAAAACACACTAGATTTTCTTTTCATTATATGTTTTTAGAACAAACTGATCATTTCTAGTGATACTTTGACTCGTATTCACTTTGAAGTGATGCTTTGAAAGCAGCCATTTTGATTGATATCATGGAAGTGAAATTTCTATATCTTCACAGTGGGGGATACGGTTTCTATCTTTCCGCAATTTCTTCGATAATCTATCGTTTAACGTATAATAAAGCTTCATATCGGCTTTTTAGTGGGGACAAGGTGTCACCTGTAATGCTGTAGAATTGTTCATGGCACATAGTCCCTCTTAAGTCTCAAGGGACGAAAAACATATATAATGCCAGTATTAATTGAGTGTCACATTACAATTTACGATACATTGGTAACTCTCGGTCTAAAATCGCACCTATTTGATATCTCTGGCCGCCTTGCCCCTGGGTGTCTCGGCACTGTTGTGGGCGGGCGTGAGTTCGGCGAGGACGCCGATGTACGCCTAGAAAAATATTGTCTGAAAATTTTGGACTTGTTGGGAAAATGTTGAAACGTTTTGTCAGCTTTTATTGGTAAAATTTCTCAAAATGGGTGGAAAATTACTGATATTTTGGCAAAAACATGTTTTTGTACTGAATGTCGATAACAAACCGATTTTTTTTGTTGCCAAAGCGTATAGAGACATTTTGTTGCCCAATCTGAAATCTATCGAAAACTTGTATTGGTCTGTCGGAAATTTAGACACCCTGTACCCACCCCAGCCACCACCACATCCACTGGCAAAAATTTATCTACGTTCCTGTCGCTGAGTTCTCCAATCGGTTTACTGCGATTATTATTTTTTATTACTTTCCAAAGTGTGATTTACTGGGATTTCCCAGTTTGATTATAAACGATAACTTAACAAGTGAATTATGCAATCAACAATTGGGTCATGTATTCGTGCGCGCAAACGAATACGCTTTGCCCTGGGTGTTTTGGGGACTTCATTGTTTTTTTTGTTTTTTTAAACCCTTTACCTAACATGAAAATCAGACGACACTTTTAAAATGTAAAAACATTCTTGAATAACTATTATTTTCATTTTTTGTCTCAAAAACATAGGTTATGACCCTTCATTGGAACGAGCTCGACGAGCTCGTTCCAATGAGGGGTCATAACCTATGTTTTAGAGACAAAAAATTAAAAAATAATGAAAATTAATTGGCGATTTTTGAGAATACGCTGGCCGGTTTTGGTCGTTACTTTAGGTAAAGGGTTAAATAATATAATTATCGTTAATAATGAAAAATAATAAACAGAGTAATCGCTTGACTGGACTGGTTACGTGAAATAATTCATTCGAGGCGAGGGACTATATTGTAAAACACGCGTGCGCTTTCGCGCACTCGTGTTTGTACAACGCCCCTCACCTCTCATGAATTATTTCACGTAACCAGTCCAGTAAAGCGATTACTCAATATTAAATGCAGGGTTTATGAACGTCATCTACGAATTTGCGACTGTAGTATGTACATGTGTTTATTTTCATGCAGGTTTTGAATACTCACGAATACAGAACAGTCCACGACAGTCGTTAGACAGTCGCCACACATCTCGCCAAACCTTTGTATGAATAGGACAAACAAATTATCAGGTACTACACGAAACCTCAAAATGTCCAACGTGCTAATTTCGACAAGTAGTGCATGTGTGTGGGGGCGGGGGAGGGGCGGAGGGGGTAAAAAATACCCCGTACTGGCCTTAAACCATTAAACCACGTATTATAAGGGTGTACATGTATACACAATCGTGTATGGAGCACTGAGTGTCAACGGGTTTTGCGCCAATACCACAGTTCAGTAAATCATCGCCTGAGAATTATTGTGTTCTAAGTCCATTTTTGTCAAAATGACATAAGGGTTGCACTTGATACATATACCCTGCACCTTTTAAAACAAAATTTGGTTGCACCTAAAGCTTTAAAACTGAAATATAACCACTGTTTTTTGTTTTGTTTTGTTCCTTCTCCAAAAGGAGGGCAATAATTGGTAAAAAAAAAAAAACTGTTCAATGTCCTTTGACCAATAGAAACAACATTTTATGACACGTGTTGGAGAGTTACCCAGTTAGAGTTGCAAGAAGTCATGCCACCAGGGTAGGTGCATTCAAATGTTTTAAAACTCGTTATATCTCATTTTCCTTTCACTCTTATTTGTTATTTTATTACAGCTATCAGTAAAGAGTTTAATTTGAAAGTATGGGTAGTAGCAAATACATAATATTATAAATACTCTAAATCTTTTTCCAACAAAATAGAAACAGAACATTTCATTTCTAAAACCTTATCAGGATTTAGCTACTTTTGAATGGTGAATGGCAATCGAAATAAAGCTTTCCGAGAACCACACTGGGACATTTAAGACAATTACACCGCCTCAAAAGTAGGAATATGCCTAGTAGTTACATTGTTGCTATGTAGCAAAACGTAAATGTAGATAGATACTTTATCAGGAGCACAATACAGTATGCAACACAGAAAACAATAAACAAAATTACAGAACACTTATTGACGTAAATATGTATACCCCCAGGGGATGACATAGCCAGATTGGCTGTCTACCTGTCATCCCCTATAGAACCAAAGAAGTATTTGGCACACACTCAGGCTGTAAGCAACCACTAATTTTGATTTAAAAAATAACTGTTGTTTTCCTTCAGTTTATGCGATATAAACCGAAAATTTTCAGCACAAGCTTCATAACTCGCGTAGCGAGTTATGAAGCTTGTGCTGAAAACTTTCAGTTTATATCGCATAAACCGAAGGAAAACAACAGTTATTTCTTATAATTTAATCCGACTGTAATATTAAAATATAAAAACTATGTGTACGTGAACGAAAAACTTTTAATTTTCGCAAAAGACAACAGTCAAACTCAGGATAGTGTGCCACAAACAGGTCACGTCAATCATTGTCAAATTGTTTGTTGTTTTGATTTCCGATCGCAGACGACAGATATTTAGCAAGTCACATAACAATCTCATTAAAAACATTTTTTTAAGTTCCCCCAAGATCATGTTTGGATGTATGATATTTTATTCGTCTCCCACTTCGGTATATTTTATTAAATTCAATTGTTTCCGAGAAATTATCATTATATTCTTGCTGACTGGAGGCGATGAAAAATCGATCATTGGTCTTTGTTTACAAGCTTGTTACCCATCTATCAGTCTGCCGTCACGCCCTCACGGTGACAATTGGATTGAGTGGGCGGGGCTTCCAGAGTCTTCAAAGTTGGATCGGATGTGCGAACTTGTTGACATTCCAAATCATTACGTGATTTGATTTATACGATTTTGATGACTTTCACGCTGTATGCTTTCAACCAATCAGACGCAGAGGCGGGGCAAATGATTAAATTATTACTTCATACACGTATAAGTAAATTTAACAAGATTTCTTGACGATCGTAATCGATCGGAATCAGGTGGCTAGTGTCTACAAATTCATCTCACCTCACGCTTTGGTCATCCTATGTATGTTGCTAGAATTTGATTTAATTTAAACTGAATCTTACCGTCCTTATCCGTTTGTATCAACGACGTTACTGAGTAAGCTGACGTCTAACATCATTGTACAGACAATATAAATACACAAAGTTATCCGTAACATACCAGACCATCTAAATTAAGTTTTTGCGTTAAACTCCAAACAGTTTACACAACTTTTCCTTTGTTGGTAGAACCATGCCCATGTATCAATTCTTGGAAACTTACGTATGCGAGCCATCCAAGAAATTGGAGATTGCTGGTCATTTTCAAGTCAAAGGGACACTTTGTCGTTGATGTCAATTTTGCGGTCGATCCAATCACATCTAGGATAAAAACAACATGTGTAAAGTTTAAATCCCTTTGTTAAGCTTTAACTCCCAGAATTAATAAAACTGCATAATTGTTGTAAGTTTAGATTATCGCTAACCAGTGATTTTGCTGCCCGTTGATTCTCTAAATACAAAATGTTAGGGAGTAATTCGTTTAAATGGTTTTATTCTTTTGGGGGACAAAGTTCAATAAAATGACTTATAATTAATAACGTAGTTTTAAACGTAGGAACAATATTGCATTGATAGCCAAAATTTCGATAGAAACGGCAAAATATCCCTGTAACGAATAAACAGACACTCTACAACACACACGCACACAAACATACCCCCCCTCCCCCCCCCCCCCCCCCCCCCCCCCCCCACACACACACATTCTACCTGCAGTTTATTTTTATATTCATGCTATGCAAGCAGTGTAGTAACCGAACAATGTTTCATTTCAAGCTGAAATATCCGAGATGTTGGGTTGGCCTATCATATATTTTCATTTACTGTTGAAATATTGTGTTGTTTCATGGTAAAGTAATACCATCAGAAAGTTACATTTTTAACACTGCGGATGCCAGTATTCTGTTAATAAACTGATTGATGTCTTTTCCAAGAGAAATTTTGGTTGATTTTTAAATGAACTGCTGTTAAATTTATAGATTTTTTAAAGACCTAAAGTGGAAAGAAGTATAATTTATTAACCCTTTACCTAACATGAAAAGAAGACGTAGCCTAACTTGCAAAAAAAAAATTCTTGAATAACTAATGTTTTTCATTTTTTGTTTCAAAAACAAAGGTTATGACCCCCTCAATGGAACGAGCTCGTTCCAACGAGGGGTCAAAACCTATGTTTTTGAGACGGAAAAAATGAAAAAAATAATGAAAATTAATTGGCTGGCCGGTTTTGACCGTTACGTTGGGTAAAGGGTTGTCAGGTAACACATACTCTCTAAAACTAGCTGAATTAAAAACAATCTAAATTGACTAAGTTTCACTAAACTTGTGGATTTTGGGTTTATATTTAAATCAACCGAATTTTAAGTGTGGGTCAAAGTTTGTTTAAAGGCTCTTTTCCAAATATTAGGTCACAGTTTATGTCAGTATTCAAGAGCGCTTCCACAGCTGAAGAAGATGAAACAGTACAATCAGTTAATCTAAATTTCGTACACCTCACACAGCAATGTGCTGTCTTTAAAGTATAAAATATGGAAGAGATAAACTTCGATTTTAATGGCATTTAAAAACTTTAAATTAAATAAAATTAATAAAAAGAACAATATTGATTGTTAAATAGTAAACCAACGTATTACCTTTCTCACACTGTGAGAACTATAACATTTTGGATTAGTAATTTTCAGTCAGTTTATTATCTTTCCCATATTGTTTGCTCAACCCTTTACCTAACGTAACGGTCAAAACCGCCCAGCGTTATTCACAAAAATTAATTTTTATTATATTTTTCATTTTTTGCCTCAAAAACATAGCTTATGCCCCTCTTTGGAACGAGCTCGTCGAGATTGTTCCAATGAGGTATCATAACCTATGTTTTTGAGACAAAAAAGGAAAAAAATTAGTTATTCAAGAATGTTTTTTGCAAGTGTCGTCCACAGGGGTCTGGAAACGTTATTTTAGTGATTTAGGGTATATATGTTTAAAAAAGGAGAAAGGGTAACAACAGGCGAAATTGGGAAACTTCAACCAAGTGTCGACAAGTTTAAAAAATTATTAGATCTCGATGTACTTGGTTCCTGGCACATACCAGTTCTATTCTATATACATTTCCCTATTACTTAAAACAAATTTCGTCGAAATATCTTCAGTATTACTAGAGATATTCAATAAAATGTTAGCAAAAAGAATGCTATTTTCTGATTGGTTACAAGTGAACTGAGATCAGTGACCTCAATCTACTTTCGATTTCTCAGTTCACTTGTAACCAATCGCGGTAAGGCTTTCAAGTTTGCTTGTATTCTGAGTGGAGTTGTTAAAATATGGCGATGATGACGAGGAAGAAGGCTGAAAAACCTGCAAATGTTGAAAAAATATCCCCCCAGAGTATAGATAGGCGACTGGTGTTGGGCAGTCGTTGAAAGTGTTCAAAAAGGTACACAACGAGCCACAGTGAAGCGTAGGTCAACGTCTCTATGTGCATTTATTTCACTGATTTGTGTTGAAAAATTCGGGTTTCGTTTGGACAACCTTATTTCCAAATCAGAAAATAGCATTCTTTTTGCTAACATTTTATTGAATATCTCTAGTAATACTGAAGATATTTCGACGAAATTTGTTTTAAGTAATAGGGAAATGTATATAGAATAGAACTGGTATGTGCCAGGAACCAAGTACATCGAGATCTAATAATTTTTAGCTCAACTTTGACGAAGTCAAATTTGAGCTATTATCATGGCCCGTCGTCCGTCCGTCCGTCTGTCCGTCTGTCCGTACGTCAACAATTGGCTATGGCTCGGGCTAGAGGTCGTATTTATGAACCGATCTTTACGAAACTTCTTGTGTACCTTTGTTATGACCCTGGGACGGGAACGAGTGTTTTTAAGTGTGGTCCGAAATTCAAGATGGCTGCCAGCGGCCATTTTGTACCGATGATGCAAAAATCAGTTTTTTGTACAGAACTTCTGTATGAAAGTTCTGATTTGAATAAAGTTTCGTATAAATGTTTAGTACCATGGGATACATCACATATAATACGGGTTTTTTTCTCGTGCGTAAATTATGCAAATTAGACTGACTTTGATTTATTTAGTGTTACTTTCAGAGCTGTAAGTGCCAAGCTGCTATGGCTCGGGCTAGAGGCCGTATTTATGAACCAATCTTTACGAAACTTCTTGGGTACCTTTGCTATGACCGTGGGACGAGAACGAGTGTTTTTGGGTGCAGTCCCAAATTCCAGATGGCTGCCAGCAGCCATTTTGTACCGACGATGCCGAAATCTGTTTTTTGTACAGAACTTCCATATGAAAGCTCTGATTTGAATAGTTTTTTGTATGAATGTTTAGTACCATGGGATACATTACATATATTACAGGTTTTTTTCTTGTGCGTAAATTATGCAAATTAGGCTAACTTTGATTTATTTAGTGTTACTTTCAGCACTGTGAGTGCAAATCCCAATACGGCTCGGGCTAGAGGCCGTATTTATGAACCGATCTTCACGAAACTTCTTGGGTACCTTTGTTATCACTGTGGGACGAGAAGGAGTGTTTTGGGGTCCAGTCTGAAATTCAAGATGGCCGCTAGCAGCCATTTTGTTCAAAATTAAGTTCAATCAGATTTTTGCGCAGAACTTCCAAATGAAAGATCTGATTTGAATAAATTTTTGTATGAATGTTTAGTACCATGGGATACATTACATATAATACAGAGTTTTTCTCGTGAATAAATTATGCA
The DNA here is from genome assembly GCA_031216915.1 of Pictodentalium vernedei. Taxonomy (NCBI): domain Eukaryota; kingdom Metazoa; phylum Mollusca; class Scaphopoda; order Dentaliida; family Dentaliidae; genus Pictodentalium; species Pictodentalium vernedei. Next base: position 551,858,310 of record CM062297.1, on the reverse strand, counting down.
AATTAGGAGTCCGGGTGGGACTTAGAAAATTTTGGACCAAAATCCGGAAATTAGTTTTTTGTGTTTTGATGCATTTTGGTCAATTTTAAGAAGAAGAAGAAAAAATTTTAGTCTGAAAATATTTTGTTTGGGACTGAAAATTTCCACACAAAAATAATAATCTACAATGATTGGTCTTAATCTGTAGTCCATTACAGTCACCTTGTAATTCTTTTATTATTGTTGACTGGGCCAAAACAAATACTAATTCCTGTCATATTCATTATTCAGTTGTCTTGGTCACAGCAAGTACTAATTCCTGTCATATCCAAGTTGAGCTACAGAGTCATTGACTCTTTCATTTAAACTTGTCGACACTTGGTTGAAGTTTCCCAATTTCGCCTGTTGTTACCCTTTCTCCTTTTTTAAACATATATACCCTAAATCACTAAAATAACGTTTCCAGACCCCTGTGGTGTCGTCTGCTTTTCATGTTAGGTAAAGGGTTAAAACACTAAAACCCTGTGTTTGTAGCACTTTGTGGAAAAGACATTGTGTTGGTAATAATCAGGTCCGGCACAAATGCGAAACGACGTATAATACCTCGTTTGGCGTATAATACCTCGAACGAGGTATAAAATTGATGCACAAACACACAAATTGGCTATGAGCAAGAGAATCGTGTAAAATCGGGTGCGAAATTAGGTGACGTTGGAAGTGGGTGGGTAAATACTTTGGATATACGTCGAAATTAGAAATGTTCAGCGATGCGAAGTATATTTAAATATGTAAAATATACCGTTACTTTTGGTATTTTTGAAAACACGCCTCAAATACAGGTTATTTTGCAACATTACACTGAACATTTCGCCTGAAAATTCATTTCCGTGTCTTCAAAGCGCATTCGAAAAGCAGAAAATAATTGCTCGTTATTTGATTGGTTTAAATTTCGAAACTTATTAAGCATTTAATAACGTGTATCAGTGTCTACTTGAGCAATGTATGGCGACCCGTGATTACCTGAATTTTACCAATATGCATGCAGATCGTGTATTACGGAAATCGAGTACACATCATAGTATTAAAAGAGTTGACGGATGCCAAATCGTCAAACACTGTTGAAAATGGAAGGAAGAAGATCAGTAGCAAAGAAACAAAGGATGGTACGTATTTTTTAATGTAATTACCTCTTTACATTTCTTTCATCAGTAACATCGAGGCTGATAAAGCAGGCTTATGGGCAGTAGTGGATGTCTCCTCTTCTTCGTCGCTTTCATCAGGAATGATATGTAAATCTGAAATTAAAAAAATAAAATGATGGTAAATCACAATGCCTGTATCGCAGGTCGTCGCATATCTATGCAAATATATAGCTTTTCCTTTAATGTGTCCCCCACCATCAAATCTTGTTGTTTTTCAGTTATCTGCACAAAACATAGCTGATGACCCCTATTTGGAACGCACACATGGTGCTCTTTTCAATGACGTGCCATGAGATATTTTGGGAATCAGAAAATGAAAAAGCCTCATACAAGAGGTATTTGTCACGAATGTCATGGATCCTTCTCTGAGTGTGGGAATGAAAATAATAGAAGTTGCAACACAACTTGTATGTGATAACTATAATTTACGTTTCTTCTTAATACAGAGTGAAAGTGTAGAATATAGAGAAATCCCCACCAAACCTATCAATCCTGGTGGCAACACGAAAGGCCAACAACAGACTGCGCTAAATCACCACCGTGGGAAAATACCAGTGGCTCAATTTATTGAAGACAGTGCAAAGAGGGCGAAAGCATACCATGCAAGAAAGAAAACACTATTTAGCAAGGTATAATCAAACTGTAACTCACCAATATATATATATATAATGTAAGTGTGAAGGCTGTACGTACCTGGATAATGGAAGTCCTTTCCTGTTGTAAACTGGTCTTGCAGATCTTTAATAGGGTCTGAAATGTCACTGCTAAGGGATGATAATTGTTGTTTGTTAGAGGCTTTGCTTTTCTTCCACCTGTCGTTGAATTGTGTGTGATGTTCAGAACCAGCATTTTCGAGGGTTTGTAACCCATTCTCAATCATCATGCATATTTCTTTCTTTGTTTTTTTACACAGCTGCTCCCCCTTTTCCCTGTCTGCTGTTGTTATGTACACTTTTGTTACCGTCCATCCTTTTGTATGCCCGATATCACATCCACTGAAAGCATCACGAAAATACACTTCTCTGTTAGAAGTACAAATGTCACCGAAGTGAATTAAGTTGGAATCGAGACTTGTCCCTGACAATGATAACAATGGAGAATACGTGTTTTTAAAATATCCCGCCTTTCTCAATATTTTTCGCCATTCTACTGTTTCACCATGCAAATCCGTGTGTCTTAGAAGGTTTGGTGATGATGTATCCTCTGCGACACTAGCTGCTTGTCCCAGATTATTTTCCATGTTCTGTCGAATCTGAATTGTAAAACAGGTTTGTTATCATTTCGTTCAAAAATGGAATTAAACCATCTACCATGATCTGCGTGCCAGACGGTTCAATTTGAAAAGAAAGAATACAGGATCTTGAAACATCTGAAAATATACATGTGTACCATTGTAGGAGTGCCGACGCATTTGCATACTTCTCACCTTTTAAACTCAATGAAGCCACATGCAACATTTTGACTAGTATGCAAAAACGGCCCTACCCAGCAGGTGATGGTGTCAAATCCCCTACAATTGTACACAGGTGTTATGCCATTGAAACAGACTTTACCTATAGTTTGAGATAGATTTTGTCTCTTTCAGGGAAAAGAGCTTGCGGTTATGTGTGGAACAGAGGTGTTCATCGAAATTAGGAGTTTAACGGGACAGCAATTTCACTGGGGCACGCTAAAAATGCTGGAGAAATACAAGGTACAAAGTAGATGGGTGATTATGTCCCTTGCACAATACACAGGATTTTCCTCGTCCTTTGGAAGGTTTCCCATCATAAATGAAATATTATGTACATTTTGTTATAAAATTAAATGGTCACGATTCCCAGTGTGTTATGGACCCATATACTAAATTTGGTCGAAATCGGACCACTATTTTGCTTGTTGCTAGGGAGTCACTTTGGTCACATAATCATAAACCTGCACATGTGGATTCACATTGTATGATGGGTCCATATCACAATTTTAGGGTGTACATGACTTCATCACAGTCCCATCTCTTTGGATTGCCAATGTATTATGGACCCATTTACCATTTGTGTACATAATACGTTGACAGTCCAAACGGTTGATGTCACTTGACTATCCTAGCAACCACGTGACTCCATAGCAACGGGTAATCTACTAGGCCGATTTTGACCAAAATTGTTATATGGACCCATCATATGTTGATAGCCAAAACAAAGCTTTGATGTCACATGAATTGCCTAGCAACCAAAACGACTGCCTAGCAACAAACAAAATACTGAGCCAATTTTGACCAAATTTGGTATTTACCATCAGAATACAATAGAAATACAGACAGACATGTCAACGATGATGTCACTAGCAACCAAAGTGACTCCCTAGCAACGAACAAACTACAGGGCCGAATTTGAACAAATTTGGTGTATGTCCAGAATTGGGTATCATTTTTTACATCTTAAGTTGTGTGAAACTTGCAATGGGTCAATGTTTCGGGGGGGGGGGGGGCTGCTAAACGTTTTTTTAGGGAGGGGGGAGGGCTACGCCATTGCTGCTCGATGATGTTCTTCACCCCCACCCCGATAATATTTTTTTCGACGCAACTGTTTACGTAAGTATGGAGCCAGAAATGAAATACTGTCTTTTTTTACTTACAGACAACTGAAACAAGTGTTGAACAAATGGAAGATGAGATTACAGAACAAAGCGTTGATGAAGCCATTCCCTCAACATCGTTTTCACCGTCTCTAATTAAGAAATCTGTTCATAAAATGACACAGATGCCAGAAGAGGTTTTGGGTGCTCTGAACATTTGCCGTTTATGTGGTGTGAGCCATGGTTCTGTGAGTGACCAGAAAGGGACATGGATGGGTTGTGATGGCAATGTGTGTGACTATTGGATACACGCCAAATGCCTCGGCCTAAATGGTGTCACAGACAGACAACTGAAAACATTAAAGTATTACTGTCCAGTACATAATATCATACCAGATGACCCCAGCAAGGTTCAAAAGGGGAAAAAAATAAAGAAATCTAAAAGTTCGTTAACGTTAATTGTTATGTCCAAATTATGGATCAGTGCAAAATTCCTTTCCAGTATTAGATAGGTGGTGGGACGAGTTGATGGAGAACGATACCTCATTCTATCTTCCACCGTTGGTTTCAAAGTGATATTCAGCATTTTTCATGGGGTGCTTTCTTCATAACTGTTAACCCGGTCATCCACCCTTAGTGACTGGCCACAGCTAGACCTGTTACTATTAACAGATCTAGTTGTGGGTCAGTTACTCGGGGTGGATGACCGACGTTAATAGTTATGATCCTCTTGGTCTGAACCAGAGCTATACCGTTACATATTCGGTGCGCAGTACCTGGGATTCCGTGTCTTTTATAGCCCACTGCCATTCATATTCAGGTCAGACACTCAGATGCCCAGATAATTTCATCAATGGTGGTCTCTTCTCAATAACTTCAGTTTGCAACTCCTCTCCATTCCACTTGATGCACTTATTTCACTTCAAACTGGTGACCAATGGGAGACATAAATTCAATGAATTTGCTTCTTTTCATTCTGTTAAATATTTCAATTCTTACCTTCTCTAGTCCATTGAGGTTGCGACAAACACGCAGCCATCTTTTCTCTGTTGGTAGGCCTGGTGGGATCCACATCTTGGTTTTTTTGTTTTGAGCTTCCACCACGAAATCTCCTCCTTCTCCTTTACTGGTGTGACCTGATGTGGAAAATGATGTTGTTCTATCAACGTAATTTCGAAGAGCATCCGGCATTTGGACTCTCTTTATTGCCTCTCTCATGAAAATTTCCCGATAAATCGGCATGTTCAATCCGAAGCATAGCAAAGACATTTTAGTTGTACTGCATTGAATTATTTCCGGATTATTCCTTCTGATACTGGCGCGGAAGAGGTGAAGAGCAAAGACATGAGTGAAGATGACTTCAAAAAGGAATTTGAGATTGCAGTTGGCGGAGGATGAAATGAATTTATATAGCCCTTCCTCACTAACATTCCCATGACACAGCAGCACATTCTGGCAATATGGAATAAGGAGTTCGTCTGCTGTGCCAAAGAGTAATATCTGGAGCATTTGCCATGACTTGTGGTGGTTTGTGGCAGCTTCACAAGTAGAAAGTGCCTTGGCAGATCTGAATCCCAGCATCTGAGCAAGGTCTTTTAGAACTACGTCCCATAGCAACTTGAAGAGCCCTCTGGTGATGTTGATTTCCATGTGTCCTGGACCAGGAGTTAAGAGAACATTTCCAAAATTGCGGTCGTTCGGTGTTGTGCTGTTGTCTCGATTCCCGTGGACATCAACTCGGTGTTTGATAAAAGCGTCTTTCCCCATTACAGTTATGTCGCATTCTCGACATACCATACTTCTGTCCAACAATCGGGCTCCAAGGACATATGGTAATCCGTCGCAGCCTACTATGGTCCACTTCCTCTCCGTTGATGTGACTGTGTCGCGAATCAGATTGGATAAGACAGATGATACTGATGAGTATGAGCATGGATTTTGCATGTACGGATCTCCCATGGAAACTGATGGTGGAATTGGTGGATGGTGACTATCAACAAATGAATAATGGTCTGTTGAAGTTGAAGAAGATGGAAATGTTGGTTTCGATGAACTGTCAGACTCAAAAAGTACTTCATGATCGACAGATGTGGCAGTGGATAATGATGATGGTGGGTTGTCTGACTTATCCTTAATGTCATCTCCGTGTCTTACTATCTCCCTATAAACTTCTCTCAAACGTTTATTAATGAATTTAGACCGCTCACGTCTGAACAACCGGTTGTCCTCCTCTATGTTATCCATTATCTTCTGCAATAAATCATCACAACCTGCAAGGTTGGAATCATACCAGTTCAATGGTGATAAATCGGCGTTGATTTGGAGGTTGATGTTGATATTCGGCAGGATATGTACTACTGTTGTGATAACGCTGAGTAGTGCCTTAGCATCATAATGTACTCTCCATCTCCTTGCCAAAATCTGGTTATTGTCGAAGTATGTAACAATGTCGCCGGTACGTGGAGACTGTATTGGAACTTTCGAATTGTTGTTAGCCCATGTCAGGAGTGAAGTATAAGAACCTGCAGGATGTACACTGCCGTTCATGTTGCATATCGTCTTGCTGGCGGTTAGGAAGTAGGTTAGTAGGTTTATGGTGAATGACATGGGTCCAATATACTTCAGATTCCGGCAATGGAAATCTGCTCCAAGATGAGAGAAAGGGAATTAATCTTTTTGGATCTGTCTGCATCAAATAAAGTTGCTCCTTTCAGGAAATTTACGACGACTGCGTTCTGTTCGCATATCCAGTCAATTGGCACATATTTGTCCAGACCTTCTGTGTTTGACATTCTAGTCGCCCCATCTTCCGATTGTCTGTAGATGTTTTGCGCCCGAGACTCACCAAGTACGAGTGCCATCTGTGCCAGCTGTGTGTTGGAGAATTGTCCGTCTTTCATGGCCTTGATCACAGCATTAAAATCAATTTTACATTCCGTAGATGATGATGGCTGTGCTGTGTCTTGCAAGACGAAGTGCTCTTCAGAACAAGAAGCACATCCTGTGCATAAATATGTTGCTCTGGCATTTAGCAAATTATTTTCCACCAGTGCAGAAATAGTTTTTTTCCTGTACTTTGCCGCAGAACATTTAAAAAGTTTCACATCTTTTCCCTCTGTGAAGTCATTGTGTCGCTTACATCCGCATCTTGCCGACATCTTTCAAATCGCGAATGGAGTGCGTTAATTTTGCATTCTACAGTGCTTTAATACCCTATTGTATGACCGTTTTCCGTGATACATGATCTGCATGCATTTTTGTAAAATTCATGTCAGCGCGGGTTGCCATACATTCCCATTTTGTGTATTGTAGCCCGTGATACACGTTATTAAATGCTTAATAAGTTTCGAAATTTAAACCAATCAAATAACGAGCAATTATTTTCTGCTTTTCGAATGCGCTTTGAAGACACGGAAATGAATTTTCAGGCGAAATGTTCAGTGTAATGTTGCAAAATAACCTGTATTTGAGGCGTGTTTTCAAAAATACCAAAAGTAACGGTATATTTTACATATTTAAATATACTTCGCATCGCTGAACATTTCTAATTTCGACGTATATCCAAAGTATTTACCCACCCACTTCCAACGTCACCTAATTTCGCACCCGATTTTACACGATTCTCTTGCTCATAGCCAATTTGTGTGTTTGTGCATCAATTTTATACCTCGTTCGAGGTATTATACGCCAAACTAGGTATTATACGTCGTTTCGCGTTTGTGCCGGACCTGATAATATAACAATAACATGCTTTTGGAGGGCATTATGGTTCATTAGGGCCCTGCAGCAATGATGAACAGCTCGAGGGTTTATTAAAGGCCCGAGACGAAGTAGAGGGCCGTTAATAAGCCCAAGGGCTGTTCATCATTGCTGTAGGGCCGCTAATGATTCATTATGTCTGACAACAATCATGTAATTACTATTATTACCAGGCCGTTGTAACGAACGAATGATGATTTTATCAGTATACTTACAGTGCGACCGATTCACAGTGCAATGAAACTTGTTTCCATCTGATAGTGCTTCATTTCAGCACGGAAATAATCACTAAAGTCGGTTCGATATTTCTGTTTCGATCGTGCGTTCGACTTCAGTTCAGAAATACAAAGGGACGTCATCCGAATGGGAGTAATTCATTAGATCATGGAATCTAAAAATAGCCGAGCCGCGGGCCGCTAATGGCAATTTGTACCATTATCGCCCGCGGTTCGGCTCCGTCAAATGACATCACTGAAATTATGGAGTTTTAATGGGCCTCCAAACTTATGTTAATCGACTAGTAACTTATAGATTGAGTGGTAATAATAATGTTTATGTCTAGCTATTGAGTAACACAGCACGTCACAAATACTTTTATTATAATATGTTGTATAATATGTTCGGTGGCAGCGTCATCGTTTCTATTCTTTTTGCTTACTGATAGGATGGACGGAGCTTTTATACACGCCAAATATATCCTTACTATAACCTTAGTTATATTATCGTATAGATGCAATAATATAATTGAGGTTATAGTGTGATTTTTTTAATTCACAATAGGTTATTTCAATTAATAGCTGGAATTTTTGGAAGAGAAATTAAAACTTATGATACATGCATTTTCCACAAGCCAGGTAAATCATACTGTAACCTCAGTTATATTACCTCATGCATGGTATAATGTAATTGAGGTTATGGTATGATTTTTAAAATGAAAGGAGGTCTTTTATAGCTGTATTTTTAAACACTTGAAATATTTTCCAGAGCCCCCCTCCCCCCCCCCCCCCCCCCAAAGGACTGGTGAATGCAAAACACTGAATGGTTAATTGTTAGAAATTGGTGGAATATGTCTGATATCCATGTACTTTAATGAAAACATTGTATTAACCCTTTACCCAACGCAGACGATAACAAAATTTATTATTTTAAAAATATTTTTTTCAAATTTTTCAAAAACTTTCAAGGAAACCATATAATGTGGCCCACTCATTGGAACGAGCTTAATGAGCTCGTTCCAATGAGGGGTCACATGATAAGGTTTTGTTGAAATATTTTGAAAAATTTAATTTTTTCAACTGCTCAATTTGCATATTACGTAGGCGGATGCGGGCGATTCGTTAGGTAAAGGGTTAAACCTTCTAAGCTACAGCAATATCCTTTCTTTTAGAATAAATTTCACGCGATTCATTATACCTATACATCAAGTTTATTAGAATATACAATGACTTTATAAATCTTTGGTGGGTCAAGTGTTCAAGAAAAATGTTCTATGTCCAGAAACAGAATGTTTCTAAACAAACCACAACATACAGTACGTGGAGAGTGTGTTATCACTAAATCACCATCAGAATGGAGATTCTGCCCAAGCAATATTTGCAATTTTGTCGTAAAGCATAACAATCACAGGCAAAGTTCCAGCCAATGGACCTCCGGGTCCATTGGCTGAAACATTGCTTGTGTTTTCTGTCCATATGTACAGAATTTGAAAGTGATACTTTGGGTGATAACTCCACTCCACTCCACAGGTGATTTAGTTACAATCCCCTCACCACATACTGTACTTTGTATACAGATGCTCTATCTCCAAAATCTTTATCCCCGTTTGGCATCAAAAAGGTGATCAATCTTAATGTCTGAAACCGAGGCTTTGTCGCTGCTGGAAGAAATAGATTCACGCCGCGTATTCAGCCAAAACTCAAGGAGTCTCGCCTGTATCCGTGCATGAACGTATGTCTCACCGTTACGAACCCGCCCGTTTCACTTTTTTATAGAGTGGTTCTTATCCAGAAGGCCCGAGAAGGGGGTTAATAACTTTTCCTCAAAAAGCATAAATCATCAGGGGTTCACTGAAAACAACAATTGTAATACATATACGTATAAATAAATATGGTAATTTGTGACATACATGGAATCCAGTGAATATAAAAAACAAAACGTCAATCACCCTCTTCCCACACAGTTTTTGAATCACTTGCGGGCCCGCATTCTCTGTTGTCGCTGGCTTTCTGCTTCTTTTCGCTGGTATTTGTTCCTTGATCGCCTCTTCACTTCACCCTTTCACTGCCGTCGCACGGCCACTAAGGTATTGTCACTTTATCGGGACGCCTTTCCTCCCAACAAAAACGGGATGTCACTCTACAACTGCCGTCGCACGGCCAGTAGCTTATTGTCACTTTACTTGACGCTTTTCTCTCAAGCAGTCGCCACCAATGGGGTTAAACTCTCTCCTACGTCTATCTCAGAATAATGTTCATACAGGCAAAGCCTACTCTTCATACGTATGGCTTGCCTTCTAAAACAGGTAATGCCGTTTACCTAAATGCAAATTAGCTCCCTGAGCTCGTACTTCGTGTTTCTGATCCTATTCTCATATATGGCCACCGACTTGGCCCGCAACTGATCCTATTCTAAATATGAGCTCTGTGGCTCCCCTAACATTACAACGTGCCCATATTTTCGCACCGATGCGGCATCTCCTCTAACCTATAGCATGGAGCATCCCCATTTACTCACAACGACCCACAGTCTTACACACCTTCAGTCTGGAATGAATTTTTCGAGAAACCCCCGTTATTTATTTCCATAGCCAGACCATCAATTCTCAGTTTAATTGTTTCTATTGAACTTGGCCGCTTAGATCTATCTTAATGTAATACTCGCTTTAAAGTTCCTTTGAAAGACTCGAATTTCGATATTTCCTGACATTCGTGACAGGCTAGATGCGTAATATGGGTGTGTCCAGAACATGCGCGATGTACTCTTCCCCCAACAATTATCCATTAACCCTTTACCCAACGAATCGGCCGCATCCGTCCGCATAATATGCAAATTCAGCAGTTGAAAAAATATTATTTTTCGAAAAATTTGAAAAAATGATATTTAAAATAATAAATTTTGATATCGTCTGCGTTGGGTAAAGGGTTAACTGGCCATAATTACACAGATAATGACTACAGGAGAATATACTCTCTATCTCTCTTTTAATCTTTATCAGATAGTCCATGTGACGTTCGACAAATGCGCAATAATAGACATTAAATTTCATGCTTAATTTAGCAGCGCTTGAATTTTTGCTGGTCTGTTTAAATGACAAGTCGGTTTTCGGGGTCCGTCATATAAATACTTTTAAACAACAACATCCCAACTTTTAGCTATCACCTTGACAGCCCCCTATCAAGGAACATACTCTCAGTTGTTCCAAAAACACCAAGGGGATAGCATTCACGTGCATCCGCGCTCACACTTTTCTCTTAGAGCCATCTCACAAACTCGCTCCACTATGACCTCGATATACTTACAATGTTTCACACACACACCGTCACACACATGCGCACACTGACATTAAATTTCATGCTCAATTTAGCAACGCTTGAATTATTGCTGGTCTGCTTAAATAATAAATCGGTTTTCGGGGTCCGCCATATAAACGCACTCCTTATACCTTTGGCCGGAACGAGAAAAAATATCAAAAATATATACACTTTTAAACAACAAACTCTCAAATTTTAGGTATCATATTGACACTTAATACTATTTCAAAATGACGGAGAATATGTACACATAAAATGGCATAGAAAATATTTGATTATTCTGCCCCAAAGGATGTACAAATGCTAGGTGCCCAAATCTTTGACCCTCTTTTTCTCGAAAAATGAAAAATGAAACTTAGAACACCGTATTTCTCAAGCGACGAAATGTCCTGCTGCTTCCGTCTCACCCCACAAGCACATCAGCACCTCTTGTAATTTGTTTGTTAAGTAATGATGTCGAGATTTATTATACGCTAAACGATTATCGAAGAAATTGCGGAAAGATGGAAATCGTATCACCACAGTGAAGATATAGAAATTTTCACTTTCACGGTATCGATCAAAATGACGGCTTCCAAAGCATCACTTCAAGGTGAATACGAGTCAAATTATCACAGGACATGATCAGTTTGTTCTAAAAACGTATAATGAAAAGAAAATCTAGTGCTTTTGAGAGAGTGGATACCTATCATTTCCAGCAATAATTCAACACGCCTTCACCTTGAATTAGTGCATGAAACCCGCTCGTCCAAACATGGCCTGAAAGTCCGTAATATTATAAGTTATTCTGCTTGTTGACAGGGTACATGCATGGTCTCAAGTTCCCTGCATGAAATTTATATTCAACCGAGGCGTTAGCCGAGGTTGAATATATGTTTCATGCTTGGAACGTGAGACCATGTCCCCTGTCAACAAACAGAATAACGTATATGTCCCGTTCTTCCACAAGTAAAATTGAATTGGAAAAAAATGATAAATTTAACACCTTACCGAAACAACGTCTGCTTTCCAATATTCGCTGTACAACAACAAATTTTAAAATGATTCGAATGAAGCGATTTCAGCTTATGTTACAGTAAATTAATGAAAATAGACCTTATAATCTAATCGGTTTCATAAATAATTACGTATGTTTACATAACTAATCTTTTTGTACGTAATAACGGTACGTTTGTGTGTATTTTACTTCAGTTAAATCTATTTGTCTCCGTTGATTTCAAGTGAAAAAAGACATTGCGATGAACCGTTGCTCATGGCAACGAGACGCTTTCCTTGACAGTGGACATATGAATCGCTGACAGTAGACATATGCGCGTGCCCGGCGACATAAAATAAAATCAACGAGGCATTGACCAGTCACTGCAAGGTATTGCGGTTGGTATCGGGACATAAGTTTTTGGTTTGGTACGTCCTTTCAAAGGACGTACCAAACCAAAATCTTATATTACGGACTTTCAGGCTATGTTTGGACTAGAAACCCACCAGCTGAATGAGACTGCAAGACGCTGTCTGTTCCGATAATCGATTAAATCACTTCAGAGTATCAACGATTCAATGCGTTGTTTACTTTCATGCGTCAATTCAAGGTTGAAACGAGTGGAATTGTCAGATTCTTATAAAAACCGTACAATAAAAAGAAAATCTGGTGTTTTGGAGTGAATACCGAAAATTATCCAACTTGTGACCGAGACAAATGTGAACATTTGTCTCGATCACTCATGAGATAATTTTCCGTATCCACTCAAAAGCACTAGATATCCTGTATTTCTATGTCTGATAACGTTAAGGCGATATTTTTCACTCGGCCTTCTGCAATGACATTAACTTTATTGCTGTCTGCATATAGGAATAGCACTTAACGATAACCTGTCTCTGTAAGCTTCCAGGTCGTCCTATGCCAATCTCGGATGTAGGTCTGTGATGACGTGAAGACATACATAAACTGTACATTCTAAAAAAAACCCCAAACAAACAACTGAGTACATAATCGGAGAATAGAGTCGTGTATCTCAGAGATGGTAGTTTGTGTTTTCGACGTTTTGCTCTCGGCAAAATGATAGTTCAGCTAGAAAAACAATAGCGCCCATCCCCCACCTCCAAAAATAAAATAATAAATAAAATAAATTTTACATCACTGATCGGGCATCCACTGAGTCCACGTCTGTCAGTGTACATTTTCACACAGGCGCAATAGGAAATTTATAGGAGAGAGAATTGAATTCGACGCGACAGAAATGCGACGTCTGTATCAAAACACGAGTTGTGAATTTATCTCGACTCTAATTGGAATTAAATTCGACGTGATGGTTGTGCAACGTATGTAACTGGCCTAAGGCTCATTTATAGGCCTACCTTCCAAAACGAGAAAATGGTAACAGAGCTTTGTCACTGCAACAAACCACTCAATTTACTGCATAACAACTCGAGATGTTATGAACAATTACATGCAGCAAACATTGAAACTGTGAACATGTTGACATGTCAACGATTAAGATTACGAGAGTTCGGTATCTCGTGTGCAGTATAAGATTTCAGAACTTCCTGACACCACCTACGCCAGCCAGCCTACGCATAAACAAACTTGGATACGACTGAAAAGTATTTATGTACCTAGTGTGTACTGTTTAATTTGTTGAAGTGTCTGTGGTATGGTACGTCTAATGGTACGCTATTGGCTTCACTTATAATTGGGTGGGGAATATAAGATATATGAGTGGATCTGACAATGTACAGAGGTAATATCCCGTGTACATTGTATACACCACGAGCGACGCATAAGATCATGCGATTGGGGCTTTCTCTTTTCAGCCTTCATTTTGGACACATATCTCTGGGCTTCAGTTTGGCCCTTCCGGTGTGTATATAGACAGAACGCGATGTGTGTTTGAATCGACTACGCCATTCCAACGAGTTATGTAAAACACTCACCGATTCAAACACACATCACGTTCTGTGTTTATTACACACCCCATGCATTAAAATTCATTTAAATAAACAAATTTTAATTCCGATGTTTAGACCCAAAGGTGAAGAGCGCGTTTGTTTTGTTTGAAGCTGTACTAATCAAAATGATCGAACAAAAAAATCAAAACAACCTTTAGGGAACCAGTCGAAATTACATTCGTTATCTTTTCTTTTCGGCATGTTTGTTGAAATTCACATGGCTGTTTCTCTTCGGCTGGCGTCCATTCAGGCCTAACCATTTGGCGGCTAATACTGTTAGTAAAAATATAAGTACAAATTTGGGCAGATTTGCAAAACAGCTGGGAGAAACTCAAGTTTTTACAAGAAATTTGAAGCATGTCAGGATGTCCGAAGATTTACCTAAATAAAGTTGACCAATTTAGATATAACGTGATTGGCAGACAAGACAGCCACGGGACTGGGTTAATGTTGTGGTTGGAAATGATTGGGTTTTTTTAATATTATCTCATTTTTGTTAACTTATTTTTTGTGAACCGATTTTATTTTGCTTTGGACGCTTTCATTTTCACGTACTCGACAGACGATCGATAATTGTATAACGAAATTTAGAAACTTTTCGAAGCTTAACTAATGACAACTCGATTTAGGTTACAATACAGTGTTTTGGTGCAAACAGCGCCTCTAGCAGTTTGCACCACACCTTTAATGGGGGATAAAAGTTCCTGGAATTATCCGATTGGTGGAAAATGAACTTGTAAGTGTGAATAAAATTTTAAAGTGCAGGTTTTGGAAAAGATATAAAATATTGGTAACTATTGTCTTTTGAAATGTGTGAGAGAAGATTAAAACTGGGTGGGGTATGTAAAAATATGTCTATTTCATTCAGTGCGAAACTGGACAGGAGTACAGGAAGCTCCAAATTTAAAGGTAAAATTCACATGGCGACCAACATTTTTTCGGTATATTATTTTCAAGAGATGATAAACTAAACGGCTGGATGGTTATTTTTGCCCTAATCAGCTTGATGAGATGGGGAGAGGAGGAAAGATTAGTACTGTCGTCAATGGAAAAAACACTGTATTGTAACCTAAAGCGGTATTTCTTGTGATTTCTGTCGAGTGATTTTTTTTTAAAAAAAAAATGTTGGGTCTACCGGTGTTATTACTTTGATGACAGAAGTCAAGTGGGATTGTACAAGCCAACCCCCTCTGTCTATTTGCTTGCTGAAAGTATGATTTGTTACATTCTGCAGTGTGAGAAACAATCATTGAACAGAGCTTCTTCTTTATTTTGGCAGGTGTGATGGTCAAATTAATGAGAAATACCCTGTTTCAGCCTGCGATTTGATTCAAATGTTGTTTTGTTGAAATGCATAGAAGGTTTTTACTCCATGAGAGCAATTCGGTTGTGGCACTACTTGATATTCTGTGTTGAAATAACTATTTTCACTTATTTTTGAAGAGAACTGTAGCTACATTATTACCCTTGATTGCTGGACACCCTGGGCAACTTTCTCATCTTATTTTGGAGAAAAGCTTTGAAGTGTTTTTTATACCCAAGAGTGCAAAAAGTACTTTTTTGGCAATTTCAAGATGCACAAAATCACTTAACTGTATGCGACTGCTCCTCTCATATTGAAACATTCACCAGGCTTAACATTTCTATTTTCACAATCAAACTTGCAGCTCCAAGGGGTTAATCTGCAATAGTTTGGTCCATTATATGCGCTTTCTTATTCACAGAGTGAGGCCTTCACAAGAATGTAGAAATCTGTCTTATAAATGGCATTTTGTGTGCTTCCTCTGTCCTTGGTGTTTCATTTGTCATTTTTCTTACCAAGTACTACTACAACCACCATAAAAAACTGGCATCCTGTTCATATAGAAGGTAATATGACATCCTTCGTTACAGACCAATAAAGAGGGATACCTAGTAGTTTAAAAGACTGTTGCATTAGGAAGATTTTAGTTAAAATGAGTTGTTGGACCTGGCTGGAATGAGCTACTATGCTGATCCCACCCAGGTTCAACAACTTATTTTTTTGTTGATAATGTCAAACAAGTGGAGATAGAGTGGATTTTGCATGTGGCTAAATGTACTATGCTGGCTTGATACTTGAGAATGTGGGTCAAATGAAGAAAAGTTGTGATATTGTACAGAATTGAGAGACTCCAAACTGAATTGGGTTTTTATTTGGGAAAATTCTCTTTTTTACCACCCCACCCCACCCCCAACTTTAATCTATCCTGATCAATTTAATTTGGAAATTTGGCTTCCATGAGTACCACTGGATGCCTCATATGGTTAGTACTCACACATTTTTTTATAGGATTCGGGCTCAGCCCAAGTGCAGAGAGCAAACCACTTCTTAATCTGGTCTCAGTCCAAAACCAGGGGAAATTTGCACTTTCATCTCATTTTGGCAGTGTCTGTATCACCCAAATGTATGATTTATTAATTTTCCAAGTATCTTGTTAACTCTGTGCACTGTATATGTGGGAAACAGTTGGGGATTCTGACACTAGAATTGAAGTGTGTGGACTCGAAAGGGTTGGATGTAGGCTTTCTGCTAAACTGATTGAAGGGGCGGGGGTCATGTAGCCAGCTCAGCTAGTTCGTTTGTTTCTTTCTTCATTCAGGTCATATGATTATCTCATGTTAGAGTGTGCTTCTGTCATATGGTGTACTTCTACTGTAAATTGTACTTTATCAAACACATTTATGAAACAAAGGTAATTTTTTTTTTCATTTTTATTTTGAGAACAATGGAAGGGTTAATGTTTTTGGCTTTTATTCCTTTGAGAATAACTATTTGACTTTGATAGTTTATACAGCCACTCTGTTGGAAAAATAATACAAATTGATGACAGTTTGAGGACAACAAATTCATTAAACTTGTTGTTTGGAATCAGTTTATAGGGAAAAATGTAAAAAGTGACACTTGATTTTTTTTCATTCAACCAATCGGGGTGGGTTAATTGTAATGCTGATAGATCAGACAAAGAGCATTGAAATTTGAAAAAAAGATATTTAATATATTAGACAGTATTTTTTCTTTAATTTAAACCCATAATTACATATATTTTTATCAACTTTGTAAAAAGTTTAGGTTACAATAAAGTGTTTTGGCGCACCCCAACCTTTGATGAAGGAAAAAAGTTCCTTGAATTATCCGTTTGGTAGAAAATGAACTGAGCTTGTAAGTGGGAATAAAATTTTAAAGTGCATGTGTTGGAAAAGATATAAACTATTGGTGATTATTGTTTTCTGAAATGTGTGAGGGAAGATTAAAATTGAGGGTACCTGAGCAAAAGACAATATTTTCCTTGTTCATGTTTCATATTCAGTCAAATGAAAATAATATTTGTTTATATAAATTTGTTTTATTACAATTTATTGGAGAGTGCCAATAATTTATAAAGAAACAAATTACGAATAACAAATTGAGACCATCAAAAATAATCTAGCCCTCACCCAGCTAAATCCGTCACAACGGTACTACGCTATTTTGGACAACATTCGATGTTAACCCTTCACCAAACATTACTAGAGGCCCACTTTCAGTGGTACTTCTTGAACTCCCTTTTGCCTCCAAACACATAGCTCAGTGAGCTCGTTCCAGTGAGGGATCATAAGGTATGTCTTGTGAAACAAATCAAACAAATCTGAATGGCGATTTCTTCTGTTTATAGCGGTGCAATAGCACTTAGTGGATCAACCGATGCGTTAATAGATGCTTAACTCGCAATCGTAAATATGTCAGAGGGTGGTGTAACTGATGACTAGCGCATATAATTAATTTGTGAAGGAATGGTGTTTGGCTGGTGTGGGCGTGCGGGAGGATATGAGGGTGTATGCGTGTGTGTTTGTTTGTTCCCTCAGTCCTCCTAGACCGTCCATCGAATTATCACCAGACTTGTCATGTCTACTCAGCTCATACGAGATTGGCAAAGGGATGGACTGGGGTGTAAATGGGATGAAAAAATGCCTATATTTTGTTTGTATCCTAACTGCTTTCATGACATGAAAGCAGTTAGGGTACAAACGAAATATAGGCATTTTTTATAAGTTGAGTTGAGGTTGGGTAAGAAATTATTAAATACCAAGTTGGGCAGGCGTTCTTGCTTGCCCCACGAAAATATACTCACGCTTCTTTTAAGTTCTCATTGGTGCAAAATCTCTTGCTTGCCCAACAAAAGTATGCACAGATTAGAAAGTATCATTCTCTGTCTCGAAGACGAAATGTGACTGAGAGCTGGCTCTGACATGGCTTGTACAACAGCCCGAGTATAACGTGCAACCTGCATGGGCGTCTGAAGACAATTACGAGTTTAAAATCTCAGTAAGACATCTCTGGTTCGACAAATGTGATATGAGAGTCATTCTCACCAAACGAGTAATCGTATCTGTTAAGAAAGTGTTCATGCAATTTCTATGGATGGTTTCTATACTGAGTCAAAAACGAAAGTATAATAGAAACAAATGTGAAAAAATAGCATAAAGGTTGTAATATAATAGTTCTAATGTTGCATGTTTGTGGACAAGAAGTCGTGCAAAGAGTTTAATGACATGTTGTTGACATGTTGTTGTAGTCCACCCAACCGTATACAATTTTGCTACGGATTTCAAAATAGCCTGTGCTACCCGTGAATGTGAATTTGAAAGGGTGACCGACGATTTTTGTTGTGTCATGTTGTGCTAGAGAGACTGGGTTATTGAGAAAACACGCTAGCTTTTGTCTTCCGACATTTTAAAAAATGCCAAGGTTAACCGAAAATTAGAGGTTGCGTGCCATTGGTATGCACGAGGCTAGGATACCTCCAGATGAGCTCTCTGCTGAGTTCGGAGTCACAGTGACCACTATTTACCGTCTCATTCGAAGGTACAGAACCACTGGATCTACTGCCGACCGACCGCGTTAAGGTCGACCAAGAGTTACGACCACTGCACAAGACCGACACATCAGGACGTCTCACTTGCGGGATCGCTTCCTTCCGGGCACGATGAGAGCAGCAATTACTCCTGGTAGAACTAACAATAGAATCAGTGCACAAACTATCCGCAACAGACTTGCTGAACACGGCATCCGAAGTAGGCGTCCATACCACGGACCAATCCTTACCCAACGTCATGGGACCGTCAGAATGGAATGGCTACGTCAACGTGTTCGCTGGACTCAGTAGCGTTGGAGCACAGTTCTTTTTAGTGATGAATCACGATTTTGTCTACGGCGCGCTGATGGTAGGGCAAGAGTGTATCGCCAACGAGGAGAACGGTTTTCTGATGCTTGCGTGCGGGACTGCGACCGTTTTGGCGGGGGTAGTGTAATGGTTTGGGCAGGAATTTCCTTGCACCATCGAACGCAGTTGATCTTCATCGATAGTAATCTGAATGGTCAGCGATATAGAGACGAAATTCTTAACGCTGTTGTTGTCCCGCTGTTCAGTGCTAACGTCGGGTTGCAGTTATTCCAGCAAGACAATGCCCGATGTGACGTGGCGCGTATCACTCGTGACTTTCTTGAGGGGCAGAGCATCGAACTTTTTCCCTGGCCCCCACTTTCGCCAGATTTGTCGCCAATCGAGCATCGTGTTGGGATCAATTGGTACGTCGGGTCTTCAGGCGTTATGCTATTTACGTAATGTCCTAAGGCAGGAGTGGAACGCAGTACCACAGGGTGACACCCAGAGACTTATCAGGTCCATGCAACGTCGATGTCTTACCATCCAAGAGGCAAGCGGCGGACATACACGCTATTGACTGCATGTGTGAATTTTTCATTTCACCCCATGTCTGAATTGCGACGTCCTGACGTGACGCTGGCAACAGTAAGAACATGAAATTATGCAAATTCATACAACTAGACTCGAAATATAAATTTACAATAATTTGTTTGGGGTTAAAGTCGATAATACTAAAAAAATTGCTCCTCAAAGTTTATTACACTTTCTTTTTTGACTCAGTATACATAACATACAGATAACGGAATAGCAATGGCGGCATCAAAAACAACCACAATCAGGAACAATAACAAACATGCAACAACAATCACAATGACACTCGAAGAAAAGTTGGAGTGCGGGCGTAGATATATATTAGCTGTGGGTTAGGGGCAATCCTAAAATGTTTTCAACGTCAACGAACCAATAAAAGTTTTCAACAGATTTCAGACTGGAAAACCAAATAAATTTTCACTGTTTTTCATACCCAAAACGAGTTAGTAATAAAAAGGTCATCCTAAAAAATATGTTTTAGCCAGAATACAAACTGGGGTCGTCTCACTTAGCCGGTTGGCATTGTTTCGGAGTAAGGTGTGAACTACCTTTCTTTAATTTTGGCGAGAAACCCGTCAACTGCTATTTCTTCAATGTCTGCTGTGTGGTTGTGGCGGTTGTTGTAGGATGTAACAATGTCGTTCAGCGTATTGATGGTTCCAGAGCAACCACGACTATGCTGGGAGCACCGCCAATGTACTCGCTCATTACTTCGCGACTTTATGCTGTACTTATAACCATCAAATATGAGGTAACGTCCCCCACGATTATTGGGGATAAATTCAACATTCGCTTGAGCACTGGCCATGTTTAAGTGCTAACCGAATGAATGAATGAAAGGTTTTAGCGCGCCGAAGGCGCGCAGGGACGATGTGAGATTTACAAATCCCTTGCGACCCGGTTAGCCTTATTTTATTTCACTTGGATCTTGGATCACACAGGCCTAGCTTTTCTATTGCCTCAAATGGGGTCTGAAGGGGTATGCACGCGGTTAGAATTCCCGGCAGTTTGCATTGGAGTGACTAACCCTTACCTGGAGTTTATATTTATACCATGTGAGAGAGAGAAAAAGAGTGAGCGTATCTCATAATATATATTTATCGAAGAAATAAAAGCGCCGCCTTAAGTGTTAACAATATTCCCAAACATTAATTGACCAGTTATCATTAAATTAATCCAAACAGGCTGAGTGAGACAATTCATTGATACGGACTATAGCAAGTTTACTTAACAGTGTTTGTAGTTAATTACCTTCGCCCGACCGGCTACGTGAGACTAACCCTACAAACTATCAATAATTGGCGTCCACTAAAATGTTACCAACAAAAGGTTTAGAGAGCTAAAAATGTTCTGATTAAATTTCTGGTGTATGAAAGTGCCCCCCCCCCCCACCCCCCCCCCACCCCCACACCCGCAAGTGTACGTCACTGGCTAAAGCGGTTAACTTATGTGTTACATGTAAGTCATTCTCCAAGACAGAAATCCACAAACAAAATAACCAATCACCACAAGTCATTCACTGGACTGTCAGTGTGAGTTGTTGCTCGCAAGAAATAGCTAGATTCACTGCTTAATCTGTCGGAGCATTGACAACCATTCCTCGGAAATAGTAACTATTCAAAATTATAAAGCAATTTTTTTAACATCACAGATGGTTCATTTCAGCAGGAGAACAAATGTATTCCCAACACTATCCTTCTCTTCGGCATTGCATTGCATTGTTTCTTTACCGTTACAATGTATTGTTCAATTATGATTGTAGGGCGCGGTGGTTCAGTTGGTAGAGATGCAGGTTGCAAGCCGAGAGATTCTCCGATCAAATCCCTCCTGCGGCAACCGCGTTGTGTCCTTGGGCATTATGGGCAAGGCACTTGATCCAAATTGCCCACGTGGGGGCACGGTGGCGTTGTGTACTAAGGCGCACTGCACGCTCATGGTGCACTTGTCTTCAACCAATGCTAACCCTGCTTGTGTGGAGTTAGTACGTTGGGGATTCTGACAGTTTCTCGCCGCTGCTCGGTGGTTCTCTCCGGGTACTTCGGTTTCTCCCACCCGTAAAACTGTCCGACACGAGGTGATCCTGGTTGTCGAAAGTTTCGTTAAAACCCAATAGATAAATAAATAAATTATGATTGTGACATCGTGTTCGCGTAGATACTTACAAATGGGTTGAAGGGAATATTTGGGCTCAAAATTGAAACAATTGAAACAAAGCGCGTGTCACAATTCACTTTCCAGTTGTTTCTGGAGTATTATCCAAATTTGTCCATGCCTTTACATCATCACCCCGTAACTATTTGGACTGTAACGGTACTGACAAATTCCACCCATAATGCTTTCTTTTTACGGCTTCTGTCGATGTCCATTGCGATAGAGTATGGAGGGAAGGTATGTGGCGCAAGCTGGAGGCTATGGGCTTAGGAGGCGAGTTTGTTGGAATTATGAAAACATTATACAAAGATGTACAGAGTGAACTTAGCCTGGGAAACATTGCAACGAAACGTGTGCCTATGGAGATAGGCCTAAAACAGGGGTGTATCCTTTCCCCGATCCTGTTTGCATTGTACATCAAAGGTTTAGGAGATGAACTCCTGCGTAGCGAGGAGGGGGTAGCAGTTGGGGACTTGAAGATCCCAGGGCTATTTTTTGCAGACGATATGGTTCTAGTGTCAGAAAGCGAAGAGGGGCTAACGAAAATGCTGGGAATTGTTGGGAAATATGGGAGCAAATGGAGACTCGAACTTAATGAAAGCAAGAGCAAAGTTATACCTGTGGGCCGCAAAGTGGACCCCACTCGAAGGTGGAGAGTGGGTGAGTTCTGCATTCCGGAAGGGAGCAACAAACTTCTCAGTGTGGGAGAGACAGGTGATTACGAGTATTTGGGGGTAAATATAAACATTACAGGAAGAGGCATCTACCGGAACCACACAAATAAATTGATTCTGAAGGGGAAGCGAATCCTTAACCAAATGAAACTTATAGGGAGAAACAGTTTCAATAAGGTTTCCGTGGGGAAAACCATTTGGGAAATGGTGGGGCTGCCAAGTATAACATACGGTACGGAAGTGGTACCCCTAAACCAGACGGCCGTAAAGACCTTGGAAATCCTGCAGAACGATGCAGGCCGATGGATAACGGGGTCGAGTAATGCCGCAGCGCTAGAAGCAATCAGGGGTGAGCTTGGGTGGATGAGGATCAAGGGCAGGATAGACCTGTTGAAGCTCGGTTATCTTAATTATTTGGTAAATCTCCCCGACAGCCGATGGTGTAAAGTAATGTTCCTGAGTATTTTCAACTCAAATATCAAAACGGGGTGGATGGTCCAAGTGAGGGAGCTAGTAGAGAACTACTCATTGGACATCTCGGACCTGGACGTTGGGGCAAACCAGGGTAAAAAAATCGTCAGAGGAAGGGTCATGGAGGATTGTAACCGTAATTGGCGAGAGGGGGTCAAATCAGAGAGGTCTTTGGGTGGCCTGCGTGATAAAGAGAAGCCAGGTTTTGAAGAGTACCTTGATGGCACCTTTGGGGTCACTGTTGTTCAAGCTGAGGTCGCGATCCCTGGAGCTGAGGGGAAAAATTGGGAAAGACGGTGAAAGGGAGTGCCAGATGTGTAACTTGGACATGGTGGAGACCCTGGAACACTTTCTTCTAGAATGCCCAAAGTATCAGCCTAAAAGAATGAGATTCACTGGGAGTATAATGGGGAAGTGGGATGGGAGAATGAAGGGCATGTGGTTAGGGGGAGACTCAAAGGAGAGGGTTAATATGCTAATCGGAGAGATTGGGAAGAATGGGACAAGGGATATCATCAAGCAGTTCGTCTCCGAGTGTTGGGAGGAGAGGAGAAGCGTGGGAATAGGGAGGCAGTTGGGAGTACAGGGGTAACCATGGCCTTCTCGTCCGAGAACCGCGACAAATCAGCGGCTGGCCAAAGTGTTATTATGATATAGGTGGTACAAACAACATTTTTTATTGCTACAGTCACATGGGGTTTTCTGTTAACTGTTCTATGAGCAAATGTTCTATTTTGTTGCGATTGGTAAAGACACAATGATATGTACGCTACTGAAAATGGAATATCATTCTTCAACAATTTCCCTGATCTTTATTTACATTCAAAATCATTTTACTTTAAAGGGTTAAGAAAAACTTTAGTAATGTTTCACTCGTCTCATCAAGAAGCGTTGGACAAAAGGTTCCCCTAATTAGAAAATGGCCCAGTGGGAAAGCCGTGTCGTCGGATAGGTGAACTTTCTGTTCTCCCACATTGACGAATCTCCGCTTTCGACTCGGAATCTTAGTTTGTGTTTAATTTTCATCTTTATTCTCTCCATCCACCCAATCACTGCCATCTTTAATTCCTCATCATTTAAAAACTATGTTTCATGTCACCCCATTATGCCTGGTCGCGCCATTTGCCTGATTGCGTTTCTATATAAAACAAACAGGTTGCGCCAAGTGACGCATCAAGGGGGCGAGAGCAACTCAAGCTTGGCCAGAGTTCGGCTCCCTATCAGCCGCGTATGAAGTCATATCTACCGGAAGACGATACTGCGGACAATGTGTGACAGCATGAATCCGGAGTGTCCAACTTTCAAACATCCAAAGGAATTCTGTTGTGTATCAGTTAGTTGCGGCTTAAATTCATTTCCTGTTATGAGTAACAAACGACGACTTCACATGGAATAACACCACTTTTTATTGACCCTCTTCATGATATTCTGTGGCAAAACATACAGGATTACTGTTAACCCTTTACCTATCATGAAAAGCAGACGACACTTGCGAACAAAATTCTTGAAAAACTAATGTTTTTCATTTTTTGTCACAAAAACATAGGTTGTGTCCCCTCATTGGAACGGGCTCGACGAGCCCGTCCCAAAGAGAGGTCATAATCTATGCTTTTGAGACAAACAATGAAAAAAATAATAATAATTAATTGGTGATTTTTGTGAATTGCGCTGGCCGGTTTTGGCCGTTACGTTAGAGTTTTCTGTGTGCTTTGATCCTGTTCATAAACAGTGACGTATGGGTTATGCCTGGGTTGACCCTCTACCTAAGGTAACGGTTAAATCCTAGCAGCTTTATTCACCAAAAAATTGTAGATTACAATTGAGTATTTTATTCGTCGAAAACATAGCTTATTACCATTCACTGGAAGAAGCTCATCCCCGTGATGTTTAATAAGCTTTGTCCCTTTAGCAGTATGTGACGTGCCATCTGATTGTCAAATGTGGCTGAAACAAAATAGCATTGGCAAAGCTTATTTAAAAATAAACCAGTGACAAAGGCTCGCGCTGTTGTTTCCCGTTTGTCGCACGAATCTCATCCAGGCTCCAAGAATAACCCTGATCTCCACCACTGCAGTTTCCAGCATTATTTATTTATTTTTTAACGAATCTATCGACGGCCAGGATCACCTCGTGTTTGACATTTTTACGTGTGAAGGAAACCGGAGAACCCGGAGAGAATCACCGAGCAGTGGCGAGCAATTGGTTTCAGGTTCAATGTTCAATGCTCCATTCAACGAGCCACCACGCTCCCGCCTGGTCATGTTCGCATCACTTTTAAGTAAGTTGAATAGCGAATCGGATTCATATAAGTTTAACAATGGAATGTTATTAACTGGTAGAGTGCTGGAAGCCCATATTTGGGCTCTTTTCTGAAGTGCAGGTACTGCAACTTTAAAGCATCAGCTTCAGTGGCTGTGCTCCATGTTATCTTTGAAGTGATATTTTTAAGTCTAATAAGATTTGCCTTGTTACAATTTATAGGAGAGTGCCCGCAGGCACTCTCCTATAAATTGTAACAAGGCAATGACATGTGAACAAATTTTGGCAGCCAAAAATAATTTAGCACTCTACCAGTTAACGGACGTGACAACCGTTACTTATTCGTAGTTCCTTATTCGATGTACCGATTTAATCGGTTGATAACGAATATCGAATAAGGAACTGGGAATAAGTAAAGGTTATCACGCCGTATTAATGAGTTTATTGAAATGGACGTACATCTCGACATTATTTCTATTATTAGTGGGACATAAAGCATTATCTCGGGTAACAAACGACCAGAATACGTGAAGATGTATAGCCGAATGTCGGTTTTAAACCCACATCCAGGTATTAAATGTCGATCTAAACGTGGATGTTCACCGATGTAACTTATAAGGGGTTTTTTTTATACAAATTACACCACGATTGCTGTGCATATTGAACGTAACGCGATACAATACAGACAATGGGAAATGTGCTAGATTTATTTATTAGGGTGTAACGACACATTAACAGCCAAGGTCATATCGTGTCGGTGACAGTTTTACGGGTGGAGGAAGCCGGAGTACCCAGAGAGAACCACCGAGCAACGACGAGCAGCTGCCAGCTCCCTAACATCGTAACTACGCATTGCAGCACAGACAGGGTTTGATTGGTTGAAGACATGCGCACCATCAACGTGCAGAACGCCTTAGTACACGGCGTCATGGTATCCCCATGTGGACAATCGGGGTGAAGTGTATTGCCCAAGCACACAACGCTAGAGTCCGAATCGATCGCTCAGACGATCACCCATCCAAGGACTAACCGGGCTCGACGTTTCTTAAGTTCGGTGATCTGACGGGAACAGGCTACCGCAACGCTACCGCGCCCCTGAAATGTGCTAGATTAACCACGCATTAACTCTGGATTACGTTTATCCATGTCAGAACGCATTTGATTGGACGTTGCGTGTCCGAATGAAGTTATGACATGATGAAATGTTTCGACACTATTTGAAAGTTATTACACCTCCAAAGGTGATACTTTTCTTAAAATATATGAGCTTTGTTCACTTAATTCTATCTGTCTATGCTTATTTGTTATACGAGGATTGTCGAGCAAGTTATGAAACGTATATTAAAGTCCTTCCTTGGCCCAATGACGCAGGTGAGTGGGATGACCATTGTTGCGCAGCTTCGTGGCTTCGCTCTTCTCGAATACTGCGACGGGATCTTTAGCCTACACGCAGTGCGTCTCTCTCCGCACAGTGGAAAACCATTTTACGTCTCCACCCGATAGGACGGTACGCTGTGACGGCATCAACCTCACAACTGATGTTGACAGAGACTGTTCGGCCACCTCAAGAACTTTCCCCGACCGAGGATCGATGCCGGGACCTCTGGCATGAAAGACCAGCGCACTTATCCACTTGGCCATCACTCTCTAATCACTGAAATTTTAGTATGTTATATAGCGCTCAAAATATTTTTCCGTCTTAACGTTATTTTTGACGTTTTTACGTCATTTCCAATATTGACGTTTTGAAATATCTTCGCTTTTATGGAACGCGTAAGTCAGAAACTACAAAGGTTACCATTGCAACATTGAACAAACAGCTCAATCAATGCTTGATTTGGCGCATCAATCAAATTTGGTCTCTGTTGTTGACCTAATAGATTTGACTCTTTGACGTTAACCTTTGACCGAGGTCTCAAAACGTCAAAAATTAAATTCCACTGGTATAAAGTTGTAATCAAATGACATTTTATTTATTTTGGTTCAAATAACATTTAGTACTCATGATTCCAAATAGAAATCTGAAACAATTTTGAAAATTTGACTACAAATATCGGAAATATGACGTAAATATTGAAATTATAGGAACATTTTCATTAAAAACACCAATTTGAAACACATACTGCATTGATAAGACATTCAGCTATAAAATTTACACACTACTTGCTACGAGTCGATTCTAGCAAACTGTTATAATTTCGTTATTATAATTTTCGCACACAATGTGCAAATAGCACATGTAAAATGTGCCAGTATGTGCATGTGTGCAAGTGCACAATGTGCGCACAAGACATGCAGCACATGCGCACATACGGGTATTTGAGGACCAGGGGGACCAGTGTTTGAGGACTGTTGAGGACCGGGCTTTGGGGACCAAGGCATAGGTACCAAGGTTTGAGGACCAGTGTCAGAGCGAGTTCACAATGTGCGCACAAAACATGCAGCACATACGCACGTACGTGTATTTGAGGACCAGTGACTGGGGCCCAGTGTTTGGGGGACTAGTGATTACAAGCTTTGGGGACTAGTGGGACCAATGTTTGGGGACTAGTGAACAAATAACATTGGCTCCTAGCTCCCGTGTGGCTCCTATACAGCTCCTGTACAGGTTGTCTTTCCAACAGCTTACATTTTGGGAATGCCTTTTTTAAGAATCCCTTTTGGAAAACACCTGTGGCTATAGAATCCCTGTTTGGTCGTATGTGCCTATGTGCTAGGGCACATTGTGTCACAATGTGCCTTTTCACATAAGCACATATCGGCACATAAAGCATGTGCTTATGTGCTAGGGCACATTGTGTCACATTGTGCTTTTTCACATAAGCACATATGACAAAAAGGGGTTCTCCAGAAGGTATCCTACAAAGGTATCCTCAAATAATACAATACCAGGCCATAAGTATCCTCAAATACCCGCATGTGACTATGTTCTAGGGCACAATGTGTCACATTGTGCCTTTTCACATAAGCACATATGACAAGAAGGGGTTTTCCAGAAGGTATCCTATAAAGGTATCCTCAAATAATACAATACCAGGCCATAGGTATCCTCAAATACCCGCATGTGCCTATATGCTAGGGCACATTGTGCCTTTCACATAACCACATATCGGCAAATAAAGCATGTGCCTATGTGCTAGGGCACATTGTGCCTTTTCACATAAGCACATATGACAAAAAGGGGTGCCGAAGGCTATATGTTTTCCAAAAAGGGGTCCCTGGGGATATGGTCAAGGTGATGAGAAACGGATACGACTTCGTTTTAATAAGGGGAGATAACTCTATGCGATTAAGTACAGATTATGGGAAATCAAGCAATCTGATTGGTTAGTTATAATTTATATAAATGAAACAACAAGAGTACTTGGAATAGGGTCAGAACTAACAAGAATAGACCAGAATAGCTAAATATAGTAATAATAAGCAAAGCTGTTCCAACTAATAGGCTCTTCTACGCTACTGGAGTATACTCTAGAACAAAGGAACATGGCCAGATAGACGAAAACTGTTGTATATATAGATAGAAGCAGAGAATTCTGAAAGAATTCGAAATAGTAAAACTTGTCGGGTTTATTTGGGTAATTATCTTCGGAAGTCCTTCCAAAAAATACTCCCATTCAATCGAACACGACCTTTTAAAAATCTATAGCACTACGTGCTACTCTAAACAAGTCCATTTCGGTAAAAACCGGGATTCTGCGGGGAATCCATATCAAATAAAGTCGTTTCCTGTGATTTACGCCCATTCTCGGGCTCATTTGGGTAATTATACAGGAAGTCGTTTCAGAAAATACTCCCAGTCAATCGAACATACCTGTTACAGGCCTCTTGACCCTATAAGAAGCCTTTGGGTAACATTGCAACCACGTGCCACCATAGAAACAAAGATGGCGGCTTCCTTCATACAAAATGGACGACGGAAACACATATCACCCTAACAACACGAGCTGCGCATACGCACTCACATCACCCATCACCATGACAATGACGTCACAACATGGCCGCCCACATGGGTTACCATGACAACCACGTGATACCCATAATGCATTGTGGTATGACGTCATTTCTTAGGTCCCCCCAGCCTAGGTCCCCCAGATGAGGGACGTCTAGACCCTGTCCTACTACTAACACCTAAACGAATACTTGCTTTTATTCAACCTCACTTTCATTTTCACATTGATTTAATATAATTCATTTTCTCATATTAAACCCGACTAAGTGTCGGAATATTTTAAAATGTAATTTCATTTTATAAAGTTGAAATTAAATGATACATGATATCGACACCTTTTCCTTGAACTGACAAAAGGGTCGGCATTGGCAGTGGTATTTCTAGCACATTTCGACCAATATTTGCCGGACCTCGGTGCCGGACCTCTGAAGTGACGTCACGTTGCGTGACCCAGTGGCGCCATGTTGGATTGTCATGGTAGTCCGTGTGAGTGGCCATGTTCTGATATCATTCCCATAGTGATACACGGTGTCAATTCAATTTGAAAAATTGAAAATTGAATTGAATTGAATTGAATTGAGAGTAAATATAATTAGGGTGGTAGAAGACTATAGCACTGGGTGAATTCAATAGTATTGGATCACACGACAGACGATGATGACTATAGACAAGTAGTGACTTTGGAGTGGTGCGCCCTAGAAGGCCATTCTAGGAACCATAACTATCTTCAAATAGAGGTATCCTCCGATAAGTATCCCCAAAAGGTATCTTCAAAGGGTATCCTCAAATGATAAATCGCCATGTTATAGGTATCCTCAAATACTGTAATGTAATATGCTACCTGTAATGTGTACACATTTTGACACAATATGTACTGACACATAAGCACATCTAGGGAAGTTAGAATACTTTATAAGGAGATCGGGAGAGTCATAACATAGCTTGTAGATACATATGTATAAACGAAGGAACCAAGGACAAGGGGAAATTCGAGCCAGTGCTCCAGTTCAATAGAACGCGTCTTATAGTACTACGTGCTACAATTTTAAACCCAAGATGGAGCTTCGCCAAGTCCGTTTCGGTAGTTTTTTGGTTATTTTTTGTGATCTAGTGGAACTGTCGGGTCTGTTCTGGGTAATTAGATTGACTCTTATACAAAGGAACGCGCCTTATTGCACCACGTGCTATTCTTAGGTTAAAGATATTTTTATTTGCCAAAAATAATTTGCAAATTGGGATATTAGGACATGTGCTTTCCACTTAGTGTAACCCCCGCTCCCTTAACATGACACAAAAAATCAATACAATGGCGAAACAAACAAATAGGAGAAGTGTAAACAATATATACAAGAAAATATAACTTCAAAATAAAAGGGAGTTAGAGAGAGAGAAAAAAAAAGAAAAAAAAAAGAAATGTGATTGAGAAAGGAATGATTTCGCGCGCCAAAGGCGCGCAGGGACGGTATGGGAAACAAGCCCCTTTCGACCCTCGGTAACTGTATATGATTGGCTGTCACATGTCTAGGCGTGTTGAAGGAGGAAAAGGTTCCAGTACTCGGCAGGTGTCTCCTGTTGCGGCGTGGCGGTCTCGTTGACTGATGTCGGTTGAACCCTCAGGTGAGGACCAGTGTGGGAGGTTGGGTCCTCTCACAAAGGTACTACCTCTCCTCGAGGGTGCAGTCGATCTAGATTTTCGGGCAAGTATAGTCTGCCACTTCGGAGATGATTTTAAGTGATGGCCATCACTGGCAAGTATAATCTGCCTCAGGCTGTCTCTGTTTGATAGGATGTATTTGAAGGAAACAACAACGACCCCTTTCGGGGACCACCAAGAAGAAGACCCGAACTTCCCTGGTTCGGGGGCAGGCCTGCATTGTAATCCTAATGGGTTGGGACAAAAAGATGCGCAATGCGCTTACATAAAGGGGCAGAGGCGGGACGCAGGACCAACGCCCGCCTCCCTTAAAGTGGTCGACCACTTTTAGGGATGGAGTGGAGGAGGGGCAGAGGCGGGACGCAGGGCCAACGCTCGCCTCCCTTAAAGTGGTCGACCACTTTTAGGGATGGAGTGGAGGAGTAAATGTGATTGATTCTATTGATGCTATTCTTATAAGCCCATGTGCTACCATAGAAACCAAGATGGCGACCTGCAAAATACAAACTGGACGATGAAACACGTATCACCCTAACAACACGCGCTGCGCAGGCGCACTGACACCACGTATCACTATGGCAATGACATGGTCGCTCACATGGGCTACCATAGCAACCCAACATGGCTCCACTTCGTCCCGTGACATGATGTCACTTCCGAGGTTCGACACGGAAGTCCGGCAAATATTGATCTAATGGTGCAAGACATGCTATTGGCCTTGCCTCGTTTGGGTGGTATCTGGGGATGCACTCGCGATCTTCAGCAGAGCTCTAGTTTTATTTGCTTTTTTTCCTCTCTACCCCTTTTCCCGTTATTTCTCAGGAGTCCTCCTAATTAGTGCCATCAACTCGCGTTACATGTGTCCAACCAAATATACCTGTAGGATTATGAACTACCAATAAGAGTTTGTTACCTAAATGAAATAATTCGGATGCAGATTTTCGGTCCATTCATGGATATTTACTAATTTAATTACTTCGTAATTACCCACGTTTTGTAAAGATGACGACCTGGTTATTTCTGCTGCAGAATTAAATACCGGGCTACATTGGTCTATACGTATAGACTAAAAGTGTTATTTCAGAGACTTCAGAACTCCATTTCCAAGGGTGGCATCGCCCCTTTTACCTTTAGTCCGTGTGTGTTTCAAGGGGATAGCCAAAAGTTGTGATTTTGTTGTATAAAAGTGTAGATATTTTCGATAATATTCTGAATGGGTTAAACATAAAACGTAAAAATAGGTATGTGGCGGACCCTGAAAACAGACTTGTCAAACTCTGCTACTTAGGCATGAAATTTAATGTCCATTATGGCGCACGTGTTCAACGCCACATGGGCTTCTGATAACAGATCAATAGTAAGAGAGACAAAATTATCTTCTGTAATAATTATCTGGGTAATTAAAGCCAGTTAAAATCTAATTGTAGAATACAGTGCATCACATATGTTCTGGACACACACCCATATTACGCATCTGTCCTGTCTCCGAAATGTCAAAAGATACCAAAATGCGAGCCTTTCAAAGGAACTTTAAAGCGAGCGTTAAATTAAGATAGATCCAAGCGGCCAAGTTCAAGAGAAGCGATTAACTGAGAATAAATATTCTGGCTATCAAAATAAAAATCGAGGGATTTCTCGAAAAATTCATTCCAGCCAATTCCAGTCGGAAGGTGTGTAAGGCTGTGGGTCGTTGCGAGTAGATGGGAAGGTCCCATGCTATAGGTTAGAGAAGGTGCCACATCGGTGCGAAAGTGTAGGCACGTTGTAGGGAAGACACAGAGCTCATTTTTAGAACAGGAGCAGTCGCGGGCCAAGTCGGTGGCCATATATGAGAATAGGATCAGGAACAGGAAGCACGAGCTCAGGGAGCTGTATGCATTCAGGTAAACGGCATTACCTGTTTTAGAAGGCAAGGCATACAGAGGCAATTGGTCTGAGAGGCACCGAGATTGAAAGTCCGCGTATTGTCGTAACCCAGCGAGGGCTGTAAGGGACCGATAATAGTT
Source organism: Pictodentalium vernedei (assembly GCA_031216915.1). Taxonomy (NCBI): domain Eukaryota; kingdom Metazoa; phylum Mollusca; class Scaphopoda; order Dentaliida; family Dentaliidae; genus Pictodentalium; species Pictodentalium vernedei. Next base: position 551,825,421 of record CM062297.1, on the reverse strand, counting down.
TGTTAACGGTTGCGAACCGCAGTGGCATAGTAGCCAAAGAAGTAAAAGCTGTAACGTTGAGGTCTAGAGATCGTATTAAGAGCTTGAGTAAGGGCTGGAATAGCTCGCGAGATAAGATAGTTTTAGGCGGTGCGAGAATTGGTGATGTTGAGAACACTTTGCAGAATATTTTTATGTAAGCTTTGTTAAGTATATATCTGAAGGCGAAGAATAACTTAACCCGGTGAGAGCCAGGCAAGGCGCAAAGTGAACGTGAACTGTGGTGGACGCCGATTGAATTCTGATTGAACTGTGAGAACACTGAAAGAGTCACGCAAGCAGAACATTATATGTGTTAAGCCCGACTGACGATGCAGTTAACCCTGCGAGGAGGAAGCAACGAGAAGTGAATAGACACTTTGCATTTATCACAAACCACGAGAAGATGAAGATGAAGTGAGGTTGATCCAGCGGACACAGCTAGCTGTGGGAGACGTCGAGGGCCCAAAAGAATAAACTTTTATCCGCGTAATTAGTGTATTCTTATCGATAATTTTGTGAGTAATTTGTTTCACATTATATTGCTTCGTACATGTAAATAAATAATATTTTCAGTGAATTATCGTTGATCACCCTTTGGCGTTGTAAGCCACAGGCACCTTCAGGAACCCTAAGAGTCCCAAGCGGATAGGGCATTGATAAGGTGGCAAGGTTTACGTTCGAACTGGGTTTCAGACGACAGTCACTGACTGTCGGCTGAGCACTGATAAAAACATAAAGTTTCCTCCATCACTTAACCTCTGTAATCCTGCGACAGTGTGTGTCGGGGGGGGGGGGGGGTCCAACACTCTGAATTCCATTTCGATTTACAAGTAGAAGAAATAACATTAAATGGAACAACAAAAATGTCATTCAAGTTTCTTGATTTTCAGGTCTTGAAAAGTGCGACAGCGGATGTTAAAGGTGTTGGGTTAGAGAGGGAGAGGGCGGATTTCACAACCGTTATTTATTTCCAGTTCCTCATTCGATATTCGTTATCAACGAATGTCGAATAAGGAACAAGGATTAAGTAAAGGTTGTCACGTCCCCAGGGGAAGGAGCATCGATAAGTGCACTGTATCTTTGGAACCGTTGCCAACGTTCTTTTTATCAGGTCATAAAAACAAACACAAATGTAGAAGTGCCCGCCAGTCTTTTTTCAACCATTTTCCATTTGATAGGTGCAGCCAGTTAGTTGGAGAAGACCGAAAGTAGAATTAATTGGCCTAAAGCAAAACGATTTGTTTATTTGTGTAGGAAATCTAATACACGCCTACCAATATATTGATACATTTGCACAGTCTCATTTTTTAACACGTATTGTGTGATCAGCACATTGTATAATCGATCCGTGCTGTCAGTCACCCGCTCGGTGCAAATCGGTGTTTTAAAGGTATGGAGGTTTCATTTTATAATAAAATTACCAGCAAGCCAAAACGGGGAGTTATGTATCAACAGATCTGCATTAACAGTTAGAAATATTATTCCGTGCACGGTCAGTGTCTGCCTTGTTCGTGTTTAACTGGTAGAGTGCTAAGTTATTTTTGGTCATCAAAATTTGTTTACGTGTCTTTGCCTTGTTACAATTTATGGAGAGTGCCAAGAGGCACTCTCCATAAATTGTAACAAGGAAACCCATATAGACTGAGTAATTTCACTTATACGATAATATGAAGCACCTCCACAGAATATGACAACTTTAGGCTGGGATATCTGCTCTTCATATTAAAGCCCTGATAGTGGCTTCTAGCACTCTACCAGTTAAAGCAAATGAATAGCATGCATAAACTTCGGGGGGATGTGTCGAATTTCCGTCTTGTATGCAATCTGATAGGCGTTTACCTAATTTGTGGACATAGCTTGTTGAATTTACGCTGATAATTCGGAAGCAGCTTGTTCTGGGAACCAAAACAAATATATATACAAAGGGGCAATGTGAATGGTTTAAAAATATGAAAGATCCCAACGAGAGTAGAGGTAGTATGCACACAGAAATTCCACAACGGAGTTGATATGAGCGCATTGAGGTCTCTTCTCTCTGGGCGCAGCATTTGTTGTTGTGCACCACCCATATTCTCTTACGCATATTTTTAAACTACTCTTGGCACGACTTGTAGTTTGTAGTTCCCCCGATACACAGGGACGTGGCGACAGGGGGTGTGAGTGTGTGTCCCCCCCCCCCCCCCCAATCCTGGCCAAAATTTCCTATTGTTAGAAATTTTGAGGGCAAGTCATGAGTAGTTGGAAATTCCACCTATCTGGATTTTAGAGCTTCTTACGTAATGCTGATGTCTCCTTTACTGTTTCAAATCGGCAGAAGTTCCAACTGTTACTATTTACAACTACTGTGTACGCAATATCGAGCTTCATAAGTATGCATGATGTCAGTCGGTACGAGATTTCTATAGTACTTTTCCTTATCGTAATAAAAAAAATCCTCGAAATGCACTTCAAGAAAATCGCATCATGTAAAATCGTTATCCTGAGTTAATTCCATCATTCACAGTTATAAAATGATGAAACAACGGAAACTGATCATTCCTGCATAAGATCTGATTTAATGTTAGGACAGTGTGAATTGCTCAGAGTTCTCAGCTTGAGCATTTGTTTAGCACATATTCAATTCCCAGAATTCCCAGAATAATATCAAATAATAATAATCTGAAAATTCTATCATAAATATGTTGGCATTTCAGTTACTAGAATCAATTTTATTTTTCTCGGTAGTGAATTTCCAACTAGGGGGAGGGACCGGGGGGTTTCCGCCTCCCCTAGTTGGAAATTCACTACCCTATACCCTCCTCCCCCCCCCCCCCCCCCCCATCGGAAACCTCTAGCCACATCCCTGTCGATACATTTTGCCTCCATATATCAACGAATATATCAACGAAAAGTCTACATTCTATGCCCAGAAACTGGATAAAGCCAACTATGCGACCTACCCGTTAGTACATCTTCGTTCAAATAAAATGAACACCCAGTTCTGCATACTTTTTTCTGAAATTGAATATAACCCCGTAACGTTTAGCAAAATCACCAATCGTATAAATCACTTGATGCAAATCAATACCAGAAAGCAGAATTATATCTCCAGAACATCATTACGATGTACAGATACTGTCGAAGTATCTTTAAAAAAGCAAATATTTACTGGCCGAGTATCATCAATTTTCAAAGAGAGCATTTATTGATTGCTTTCAAACTGTATATATTGGGGAATAGGTCCAGAGCCGACAGTTTCTCGTGACCTGGGGAACTCCATAGGGACAGACAGTCGTGTCAGTGGACAGCCACGAGCCGTGGAAGTTCAGAGGCGGCAGGCATAAGTAATAAATAGCAAAGCGCTGTAAATAGCTGGCTGAGCCCGTGAGATAGAGATATTTGTGTTCCAACTGTTTGGCGGGAGAGAGTTGGCGGATGTTGATAATAGACTGTGAGAACTTTATTCGTGAAATTTGGATTAGTAATTGGATGGTAGGTGTAGGGCAACTTAATCCTGCGAAGGCAAGATCAATGAATTGATAACTGATTGTGTAAGACCGAACCCAGGTAGCGGCGATAGTGAACTAGTGTGTAGACGTCGACAAGCGCGTGCCATAAGCAGAACTACTAGCAACCTAAGTAAAGGTGACGGTGGGCTTAACCCCGTGAGAAAAGTGTTGATGAAAAATGTTTATAAACTCTATCGCAAAACCTAAAACCAAACCCGTGTCCAGGACCTGAGGGCGGTAACCTCAGTAGGAGATGTGGGAGTCGGGGTAGTAGTAGGGGATGCGAAGATCGGTGCAATTCAATAGGATCCCGGATGAGACGCCATAGTCACTTAACCTAGTGACGTCAGGTTGTATTGTCGTGGTAGCCCACTTGAGTAGCGATGCTGTAACGGCATTACCATGGTGATCCGTAATGTCAGTGTGCACACCCAGTGCGTGTTGTTAGATGATACGTGTTTCTGTCATCTCTTTTGTTTATTCGAGGCCCCCATCTTGTTTTCTGTGGTGTTTTCTATGTAACTGAAAGTTGTCTAAAAGGACCTGGTAGGTCCCGAGGGTGTGTTCGATTGAACTGAAGTATATCTAATTACTATATAGACCTACTGACACAATAGTCTCGAAAATCGCCGAAATGGGCTCGGTTATCTCCGGAATCTTCGGTTTTAGAGTCTTTCGAGCAGTGCTTGGGCCAGTCAGTTCTCGATAGCTTATTTGCTCGATAAAACTCGAGTCGTTCAAGCAATGCCTCTTCAAGTCACTACCCGATAGCTCATTTGTTCGATGAGATTCGAGTCGTATGAGCAATGCCTGTTCCAGTCACTGCTCGACTATCTGTCGAATTTAGAATCACAGAAGCCTTTGGCACACACAAGGGAGATAACTCCGTCCAGATAGATACAGATTATGAGGAATGAAGCAATCTGATTGTTGGAGGGCAAAGGTCGGGACCGAAGGTAGCTAAAACTAGATAGACTGTTAGGGTTAGAGTAGTTAGAATTGGGCTCTATAAGTAAAACAAGTCCATGATTAGGTGCAAGAAAGCAGAAAAACGAGGATTCTGGAACAATTTAAGCCCAATAAATAAGTGTCGGGTCGATTTGGGTAATTAGATATACTCCTATCCGATGGACGCATTTTTGGAGACCTCTGGGTCCTGCAGCACTATGCGCCACTTTATAAAGAGAATTCTGATGGAATCCAAGCCCGTTTCGGTGATTTGGGGTCGTTTGGGGGTTAAGGTTCGGGTCTGTATGAACAATTAGATATACACACCATCAGAACATACTCCGTCTTAGACAACTTTTAGTTACATAGCAGCTACGTGCCATCATACAAACCAGGATGACGGCCTCCAGTAAACAAAATGGACGACGGAAACATGTGTCACCCTGAAACAATTTATTTATCTTAAAACTATCTATTTATCTTGTTAAAACAATTTATTTATCTTGTTAAAACAATTCAATATCTTCTTAAACCAATTTATTTAATTTGTTAAAACAATTTTATTTTAAAGCTCCATAGGCTCACAGGTGCTCATAACAATGATAATACATACCCTAGTATAGTTTAGAAAGTACATAGACAAAACCTAAATTCCACTTTTGAATATCGGGAACTCTTAAGTGACTGGAGAAAAATATAATAATGTCGACTTGAAAGTTTTCACGAGTCACAACGTTCATCTCCTTTATTAAGCCCTCGGCCTCCATATATACACAGAACGACACGCGTGTGTGAATGGGTTAATCGATATGGCACGAGTGCCAGCGCGGAAGGATAAAGGGCCACGCAGAAGGATATAACTTGTAATAAATATGCGCGGAAGGATAGAACGAGACGCCTCAGGCCTCGAGTTTCATCCTTCCGCGATGGCACAAGTGCCATATCGATTAACCCATTCACACACGCGTGTCGTTCTGTGTTTATTACACGCCTTCGCGTCTATAAAACAATTATTAGAAGGACACTGGAGAATTCATTTGATACTTATCACCAAAAATAACACATTTTCTCGGCAATCAAACTTGCGAGGGGAACCCGTGTTACTCTTTCGTCCACTGAGTTCCTACTGGCACATAGAACACATTGGGTCTCAGGCGACGACTTTTAGCTAACGCAAGGGATTGAAATTGTAATTGCGATTTGTAGAAAATTCCAGTGAAATTTCGCTTCTTTATAAAATGGTCCGTCAACGATTTCCGTTCCACACATGTGCGGAACAGATTTTTATTTTCCGCACGGTTTTGTGTTGCTCTTGATGGGTATTTCATAGAACAAGCGTGTAATAAATATAGTAGGTTTGGGGTTCCCGGTAAAAAGTCAAGGTCTATGTCCGTCCAGCCGTCCGTCCAGCCGTTCGTTCATACAAATATTTTGTGTTATAACTCTGGCATCGGTTGTCTGATTTTGATGTCCTTTGGTATGGTTACCGTAGAGAAGCGTAATTTTGCATAATGAAAATTGTAGTTTCGATATTGTGGTTAACCATTTTTTTTTCAAATTAGCGGATTTCAGATAAAATGTTGGCTTTCGAGTGACCAATATTTTTTTACGACGGACCAGCTGGACGCCCAAAGACAGCGTCATGGAGGCGAGTCGCCACCAAGCCCCCCACCCCCCCCCCCCCCTTGTCGCACCCCTTACATTCGGTCCTGATGACGCTTCTTATCATTTACATCTAACCCTTTACCCAACGTAACAGCTAAAACCTGTCAGCGCTATTCACAAAAATCACCATTCAGTTTTTTTACTTTTTCATTTTTTGCCCCAAAAACATAGCTTAACTCCTTACCCAACCTAACGGTCAAAACCGGCCAGCGCTATTCTAAAAATTAACCAATTGATTTTCATTATTTTTTCATTTTTTGTCTCAAAAACATAGGTTATGGCCCCTCGTTGGAACGAGCTCGTCGAGCTCGTTCCAACGAGGGGTCATAACCTATGTTTTTGAGACAAAAAATGAAAAAAATTAGTTATTTAAGAATTTTGTTTGCAAGTGTCGTCTGCTTTTCATGTTAGGTGAGTGAGAGATCATAACATATGTTTTAGTCGCATTTTTTTTTTTTTTTAAAAATTAGTTATTCAATAATTTGTTTGGTAGTGTCGTCTGTTTTTATGTTCGGTAAAGGATTAATACTTTGGTTGAACGTCATTGCTTTTCTCCAATGGCATATATGGGGAAGCAGAATGTGGCCGCCTCACCCATTCATCATTACTCACACCTCATGCACTAGTTTAATCAGAAATTTAGAGTTCTGTCGATTTTGTTCACACTAGTGGTCCGCGAAACTTTTCAAATGTGAAATTTCCACCTAAGGAGACACCCTCTCCAAAATCAGAGTCAAGACTATAAAAAGTCCGATAAAAATCAGCGGTGTGGTGCCGTGCATCTCTCGTGTATGCTGAAATTTTGACCTCGCCCCATTATCAAAAAATAATATCTACGCCACTAGCTCTCCATTCGTAAATAATTTAACCCAATACCCAACGATAATTAAAATCAGTTTCTTGAAGAACTTAGGATTTTTATTTTTGTCGAAAAACATTATTATTATTATTATTATTATTATTATTATTATTATTATTATTATTATTATTATTATTATTATTTATAAACCTTTCATTCCAGTAGGTATAAATTTTTGCCTAAAAGTAAAGGAACAGCCAATAGTAACTTATTATTAGTTTAATTATTATTACCCCCACCCCCCCCCCCCCCACCCCAACAAGAAGGGCTGAAGCTTTATGATTAGAACGTTGGAAGGTGGCGGTAGGCTCGATTCTGACCGGTGTCGCTTCGTTTTGTCCTTAGGCAAAGCATTTAATCCGAATTGTCCATGTGTGAGCAAGGTGGCGCAAAGAGCTGAGATGCACGCCGATGGTAAACATGCCATGGGGTTACTAAGTTGGAGATTGCGACAGTTACTCTTCGATTTATTCTCCGAGTATTTCTGCTTACTCACCCACAAGACTGTCCAACACCATTTGAACCTGCGTGTTGAAAGTGTTGTTAAATCCCAATAAATACGTCACTGCCCATACAAATAAAACTTATTCGCTCTGTCGCTCTTTCCATTGTATGCAACAATCTCATTCAGGAAACTGATGCCGAAATAGATTGCGAGCTGATAGTCCCAGCAACTTGCAGTCTTGCATTGGGCTAACTTTTTTAATTTTTTTTTTTTTTTGGGGGGGGGGGCGAAAATTGTAGTACCCCCCCCCCCCCCCCGCCACACACACACCTACCTCACCCGTAGCTACGCCACTGTGGAGACTCCTGAAACCAGGAGTTCAGCCTTTTTTCTTCAGCTGTCAATATGAGAGCATCATGTATGTTGTGCGTATATTTACGCCTCAGCGCACCATCATCATCATAATCGCTGTTATTTATTTATTATGCATTGGTGTCAGATCGAAGTTTGAAGCCGCAGTTTTCTCACTCGAACAAAATATTTTACTTCAAATAACGAAATTCTGATGTCGACAAGTCGAGAAACCTTGTTTATCCAGGTCAAGCGTAGGGTTGAAAGCGTTTCGCTTTGTGTTGGATTGTCGATCATTCATTCGCAGTGGTATTCAAGTCGGCGTACTTGATTAAAACGTCATCGTTAGAACTGCGGCTGGAAATAGATTTGTGTTGTATTTACCGTCACACCCAGGCGTTGTTTAGCTTGGTAAAAGGTTGACAACTGTGGTGCAAAGGTGTGTTGTGTAGGCGGGACCGGTTCGGGCAATGTGAAGGAAAGTATAAGTGCATGTTTTTGCATCCCTGTTCAAAATAACGGATCGTTATTCTGGGCTTTTGGGACATTTTCTCCACTAAGTGGAGCAACATTAAATGCGGGAGTGAATCGAGAGCAAAAAAGGAAGATTTGTGATTTGGAATAGCTTGAAGGCAGGTAAAGTAATATATAGAAAATAGTATTTGAGTTACGCCTTAAACTAACATTCTCGAAGTGCATGTTCCGAATTAATTTTCTGGAAGAAAGCATTTACTTGGCTGTTCGAAACCGCGAATTCAATAGTTGAAAAAGATTAGAAAGTTTCGGATTGCTTGCACCTGTAGACTTTTTTACATTTTTTGAGCTAACTCTTCAGCCAACATGACGGCGAAAACCGTACAGAGAGCGCTATTCACAGCATTCGTCATACATTTTATTACTTTTTTCATTTTCTATCCTAAAAACATAGCTTATGGCCTCCTATTGGAACGAGCTCTTTTTCGCATATTCTTTATCCTGAAATGCATGCAGAACACTCTCGATCACTCGGACCACATCAACTCCAGAACTTTACACCCAGTGTGGGGGAGCGTCAGGGGCGTAAATTGCACGAGAAGAGGGCATCACATACCCCTGACATGTTCAGGTGTCTGATTTAGTCCGACAGGTATTGTGTAGAAGTTGCACTGCATCGCCGGGCACAAAACTATAATTCATTAAGTTGACTAATCTCGAAGGACAAAAATGTAGAAAATGGAAATAGTTGAGTGCTAGAATACCATTTTTGGTTGTATCAGAGGCTGCTGACATCAAAACATTAACTCTTAACTGGCTGAGTATTTTCTCTTTTTTTTCATCAAATCTAGTCATGGCTGCTGTAAAGATTTCATCTAAATTTAACTCGAGAAATCATTGATCAAGAAGTCCATTCAATTAACAGGGGGAAATTATGTTAAATGCGCCCATATTATGCTTACTTCAGTGGCAAGCGATTCCCTATCCGGGATAGGAGTGTCCGCCAGCAGCATGCAAGGAGCTGTAGGCTTCATATTATATGGGCGTGCGTCATATTCATTCAGAAGCAAACCAGTTTATCCACACAGCTTCATTTTGATAAAATATATTTGAAAGTGCATTCAGACACCCTCCAATAAAATGCGTCAAATAATTTCTGCCCCGTAAATTTATTTTTTTGATTTATTTGGGTTCAACGACACTTTTAACAGCCAGGGTCACCTGGTGTCGGGCGGTTTTACGGGTGGAGGAAGCCGGAGTACCCAGAGAGAACCACCGAACAACGCGAGCAACTGTCAGACTCCTCAACGTACTAACTCCGCACAAGCAATGTTAGCATTGGTCGGAGACAAGTGCACTATTTATGTTCTATGTGCAGTACGCCTCAGTACTCAGCGCCACAATGTGGCCCTAATTGGGCAATCGGGATGAAGTGTCCTGCCCAAGGACACAACGCAGTTACTCCTGGCAGGGATCGAACCGTGGACCTTTCGATTTGCAGCCCACTGCCGTACCATTGAGCAAACGCACTCCCTGTCCCGTAAATTAACCTATTACCCACGCTACTGTTAAACGCAGTGAATTCAGGTAAGATTTGTACGCCAATGTCTTCGCTGTGCACTTTGAATCCTCGTTTCCTGGAATGGTATCGCCTTTGTGTACACTTACAGTTAGATTAGCCAGTCCAGTATCAAAATACAGGGAGGATAAAATAATAACTAGAGTCTGCAGCCGTCTGACTGCAGACTGCAGTTGTTATTTTATCATCACTGCCCGATGTATAGACCTTTTATAATAAGAACAAAAATGGGACATAATTTTATTCCTTGGACCGAAAAATCGGTCTTACGAGTTCGACGGGTTAACATTAGTCGCAACCTATCATTCTTTAGCATGGGTTGCAGTCCAGGGAATTTGAACGTATGTTCTTATATAATAATATAATAAATATAGTTTAAAGCCGAAAATCCTCGCGGAGCTCATGGGCCTTACCACGGTTATTAAAAATATGTACCCTTCGCATTAATCACTGTTACGTCAAGAAACGGAATATTTATAATTTATTTTGCAGTATAATACATAACTGAGTATGACAAAATAATAAGACGATGAGCATAATACTGCTGATGGTAATGGCATTTTGTATGCAGTATCGTGCTCACAGTCGGGCGCCTTCGACGGAAGGTGTATGTATACCCACCGAAACAAATGTGTTTTGGGAGCATATTTGAAGGAAAGAATATCTGGGGACATCTTTAATTTAGCCAGAAGTTAGTTCCAAGGTTCCAAAGAAATCGAGCAGCCACTGAAAAGGCTCAATGTCCAGCTGCTGCAAAATCACCGGAAATATGAACAAGATTGTTCAGTGTTTTCGTAGGCAGTTCTCCCGGCTTCGGAACGTGATACCAAATTGGACAGATACGACGGGACTTCGCCATTTAGGCATTTACAAGTTAATGTGAGGATTTTGAAGTCAGTTCTTCCCTGGAAAACAGCCAGTGAAAACCTTGAAGAATAGGTGAACTACAACAAGCTCGTGCGCTCAGAGTAATTACACGTTCTGCACATTTTTGTATTGTCTCAGTTTTTATCAATAATGACCTCACTGTTCAGAACCGAACAGGAGTGAATTGCAATAATCTGTACGACCTGTAATGAGGGCAGGAACGAGTTATTTTGCCGTCGCCGGCAAGCTACACACCCTACTGATATTCCGTAGATGGTAATACGAAGCCCTGCTGATATGACAGATATGTTTCTCTGACGAAAAATTCTATTTAGCGGGGGAGGAATTCGTCACATACAGGTGAATTGTGCACTTGGTGATACCTTCTTGAAATTTGGCACACTGTTAGTGTAGGCTATGAGGTTCTCAAAAACGATCGGCTACAAGTTGACACCGACCGGTGGCGACCAGTAGCGGCACAATCCAAAATGGCCGCCAGCGGCTGAAGGGAACCTCCTTTTCGACGGTCTACCGACTATACATCCGATTGTAAGGGCGCGAAAGTGAACTCTGATCCACGCACGTGTTGGAAACAGACGTGGGAGATGATGTAGAATAAAACGAGATTCTCTATACGGACGCATCAATTTCTTGGAACTTGAAAAGAGCGTTGTTTCTCCGGGATCAGCGTCATTCAGGCAAACCTGAATGACGCTGATCCCGGAGAAACAACGCTCTTTATGAAGCAGTCTCTTTGCCATACAATCTCTTGTTTGGCGTAATTCCGCAAGCAATTCTGATTTGTCTGTCGAAATTAATTCGAGAACGCGATTGTTCACAAAAATCATTCACAGAATGAGTGAGAATCCTCTTCGTGTACGGACTAGTACTGACTGGGAACGTTGTTGCTTTTGCCAGCAAGACAGTTCCAAGAAATTGATGCGTCCGTATAGAGAATCTCGTTTTCATGACGCCTATAAAGCTATTGAGGAAGACATAACGCGCTTCCTAGATAATGGCGTTGAGCTTCCATATAATTTGACCATTGATTGTTTGATGAGAGAGAGTGATGAGTGTATGTCGATGTCACTGTTGACGAATAAGGCAATATATCATAAGACATGCCGTGACAGTATTCGGACTCACATCGTACAGCGCGTGCTACACAAGCGAGAGCGAAATGAGGCAGTGGCATCCTGCTCCACGCTGAGTCCTAAAAGAACACGGACAAGTTTTGAATCTGGCTGTGACAGGAAACTGCCCCAGTGTGTTTATTGTCACAAACGCGAAGGTGACAGCAGTGAGCCTATTTGCAGATCAATGTCTGATAACAATAAACTCAAAATTATGGCAAAGGAAGCCGAGAACTGGGTTGTTTTTTCTCGGGTCAATGCAGCATTTGATTCCGCTGCTAGTGATCTTTACTATCACAAAACCTGTTATTGTAAGCTTGCCAATGAAGCACGAGCGGCTAAATCTAAAAAGTCGAAGAACGCCGAACATTCCGCGTCAGGCCTGCCCTATGACCCTCTCGTTATGGCAGAGCTCATAACATTTGTTGAACACAACGATTCCGCGATGAAGCTTGTCGATCTCAAGAATCTGTACAGTCGGAGGTTGAAGCAAGTCGGTTCTGATTGGCTTAGTGAAGAAATACATTCCACTCGATTCAAAGAACATTTGTTGCAGAAATTGGGCGATGGCTGGGACGCCTTCACACAGGGTAGAGATGTGTTTATTTCAAGTAGGTTTCGAGTTGGCTCCTTGTTGTCCGAATCTTCAACTCGTATAGTGTCTGAGGAAGAGGCAAAAAAGATAGTTGATGTGGGTCTTCTTCTGCGTAAACACATACTCATATCTCAAGCTCCTTTCACGGGATCATTTTCATCTTATTGCTTGAGCGAGCCTGTACCCAACTCACTCCTGACTCTTCTTAGAGTTCTACTTGAGGGCACAGGTAGTATACAGAACTTAGGCGATGATGAGACTGTTAATGCCAAGACTCGAGTGGCTTGTACTATTTCACAGATGTTGATCAGCAATTCAGCGAAACGCTCCGAACATGCACAAAATGTTCACCAGAGACGTGACAGAGAAACTCCAATGCCTCTTTATGTGGGTTTGAAGTTGCATGCCCATGATCGTATGAAAAATCTTATCAGAGATTTTCATCAAATGGGACTCTCTGTCTCTTATGATCGCGTAATGGATGTTCGCAGGAGTTTCGCGAGAGCTGTTTCACTGCGGTTCAAGAACGAAGGTGTTGTAGTCCCAGCTAACTGCAAACGTAATGTTTTCTCGATAGGAACCACTGATAACATTGATGTATCTGGTAGATCTGATATGCATGGTACGTCCATCACACTCATTGGTCAACTGAGCAGGGACAATGTGGGTACTGATCCCCGACCACTGAGTTTAGATGTTCCAGAAGACACACAAATTGAACTCCCAGACGACTATGCATTTGTTCCTTTCGTTGAAGACTTTGGTGGGGACATCAGGCTTGAATCTCCAGATGAATGTAATGTACGGCCCAATGAATATGCAGATTTGAACGTGGGAGAGAATGACTGGTTGTCTCATGTGTCACAGATCAGCAATAAAGGGAAGGTTGATGGCAGCTGGCAGCTTGATGAAGTCCCTGTGACCTTTTCAGGCTTCTTTTCAAAACATGAAGATCAAGACAATGTCAAACCTCGTGCAGTTATTGGGGTATTCCCTGTTTTCAGTGAGCAGAAAGCGGACTCACTCAGTATGCAGAAGCATGCTATGTATGTGGTCAGGGAAGCTACTGCTTTCGTAAACCCCGGCCAGATACCTGTCATTGAAGGTGACTGTCCGTTGTATGCCAGGCAGAAAAAATGTCAATGGCTGTTCCCAGAGGAGATAGGTGAGGATCGAATGGTGTGTATGATTGGATTCCTGCATCTTGAAATGTGCACCCAAGAAGCTGGTGGTAAGCTTATGGGTGGTTCTGGTTGGGAGCGAATGTTTCACCTCGCAAAGATATTCACACCCGGTGTAGCATCATCCCTACTTGGTGGGAAACATGTCAAGAGGACGCGACAGGCATATCTTCTCACTCTAGCTTGGCTTGAGATCCTCAGAAAGAATGCTTATGAGATTTACTGTCAGCAGACTGGGCCCCATGAGTCATTTGAAATGTGGGAACAGAGGATTCTTTCACAATCTCCAACTGCGCGCTATTGGGGTGAAATCGTTCGGAACTTTCTCTTGACAAGCTGTCAATTCGTTCGGAACCAACGAATCGGTAACTGGCCTGGTACACTGTGTTCTATCGATGAGTTGTGCAGTTACTTTTTTGCCCTAGGACATACAAATTATTGTCGGTGGGTCCCCGTATTTCTGAGAGACATGTCTCAGCTACCCAGGCGGCATCCTTCAATCCACAACAAATTCACGGAAGGCCATTTTGTGGTCCAGCGTAGTGAGAGGAAGTTCAGTATGATGGGTTTAGATCAGAGCCAAGAACATAGTATCCAACTACTCAAAGAAGACAGTGGTCCAAAAGGTCTCTATGGCCAGGCTGAAGAGAAAGTCGTTATTGAGCTTTCAAGGTCAGAAGTTCTGCGTGTTATAGATGAGTATGAATATGCAAGTTTCCACACAACATCATCAGATAACACGGAACACCCGGAAAGTTCGGTATCAGAGCAGAAAAAATTTCTGAATCAATTGAAATCTCTCCTCGATCTGGTGAATCAGGGACTCATTATCAACCCTTATGATGAAACTAGTGGTCAGCTGGTGACATTAGATACTGGTGAATATATGGACCCCGAAGTTAGTAAGAGTTTACGGTCATTACCCGAAAGGGGCAAGCATTTATATTCCACTTTCTTGAAGGAAAGGCTTGTGGAATGCACCGTACCCCTGAATGATGTTATTCCCAAGGCAAATATATATACCTTCCTTAACCCACCCCCAGCCAACCTGGACAAAGGCCGAGACAAACTCATGTCAAGTAAAGCAACTGCCGCAATAGTTACCCAGATGTTCGTTTCACTGCAAGCCCGGCCTGATTCAAACATGGATGAGTTTTTCATGCACGAGAATGCACGTGATCCGCCAGCATTATCCGATAGAGGTAAGCTACGGAGTGGGACAAAATCTCAAATTCTCAATTGTTTACCAGCTATTCCTGCACAAGGGAAGAATTCAGCAGCTAGACAAGCTTCAGTTGTCATCTTGGATATGCCTGCTGTAGTCCATGTAATCAAACCACAGAAAGCGGATCTGTTTGGAGAATATGCTCGATTGCAATTATTGCCATACATCGAATCTCTGATTAACACGAACACCACAAGGGTTGATGCGATCTATGACTGTTACCCCGAAGGCAGTTTGAAGAATCAGACGCGAGCAAAACGCCTCGGTGAGACAGCAGTTAGGTTGATACGGGTGTCCGAGAACGTCCCTTTACCTAAAGGGAAGAATTGGCAGGCATTCTTGAAAGTTAGTGAGAATAAAGACGAATTTTTCAAGTTCCTGTCTGCTGAACTGCTGAAATTAACATCAACATCCGAGTACCAGTTGTTAACGACATCAGGAGAATATGTACTATGCAATAAGGATGTTAGCTTATGTGACATATCTCCATCGAACCACGAGGAAGCAGACACGCGCATGATGCTTCATCTCAACCATGCAGTCTCACAAGGTCACAAAATAGCTTTTCTTCGCACGGTTGATTCTGATGTCGTCATTCTGTCTTTGCACCATTTCGCAACATTCCGTGACCTTGGACTCAGTGAGCTGTGGATTGGGTTTGGAATTGGAAAGGCATATAAAGATATGCCAATTCATGAGATAGCTTCACAACTTGGACCTGATTACTGTAAGGCCCTGACTTTCTTCCACGCCTTCACAGGTTGTGATGTAACATCCAGCATGCTCGGCATTGGGAAGAAGACAGGATGGAATGCATGGATGAATTTTCCCGCATCAACTGAAATGATGATAGAATTGACTGAGAATCCGCAAGTCTTTTCAGAGGATTCCCCTCATATGCAGCATATCGAAAAACTCACCATACAGATGTACAGTAACAGTTGTGTCAGTACACGTGTCAATGATGCGAGACGGCATATGTTCACACATGGCCTTAAGTCTATGGAAAACATCCCGCCCACCAAAGCAGCTCTGTATCAACATGTAAAAAGGGTAATTCTTGTGTCATCTTTCATTTGGCATCGTGCTCTGCAGAAACACTTATGTGTGCCAGACCCATCACAGTACGGATGGGAGTGGAATCCACGTCTCAATATTCTGGTCCCATTTTGGACTCACCTAGGAGACGCAAGTGCTGCATGTGCACTGATGCTCCACTGTAGTTGTGCCAAGGCCTGCAAGGGCAATTGCAAATGCTTGAAAGCTGGATTAAGGTGCACACCTTTGTGTAAGTGTGAAGGTGGCTGTTGTAACAATATTGAGTAGTATACTGTCATGTTAGGACCAGTCATCTCCTATTCTGGTATTTTTTTTTCCATTTTCGGCCAGTTAACACATGTCATGTTTCTAGTTGAGTTGATTTTGCTAACAAATGTTCATCCCATGTGGCTTGCTACATTGTCCGGGGTATAGGAATACAGTTTTAGATTTCGGAAAATAGTCTGTTATTTACTGCACAAGACGGTGTTAATTCATGCATAGCATGATACAATATCCCCAACTATTTTGCCTCTGTACAACAGTTGATACCTTCGTTCACCCGTGTGTTCATCTATGGTATCCTTGTCTTTCTCTGGCCATAGGCCACATGTGACTAGTCAGTTCCTACTCCATAGCAAATCAACTTGGAAATCCTTCATCTTGTAGCGCACTCATGTCTCAATGAATCCATACCTGAGTTGATCTAATAAATCTAACGTAAGGTATCAAATTGCCATACCGGATCATATTTCGATAAGTTATTCGCTAAAACATTTCGACCACTCATCGACATCAAAGGTCATGTTTTGGCTCCCAGTGGTGGCTATATCTCTATATCCCTGGTAAAGTAGCATACCATGAGGGATGGGCATTAAGTGTCGGCAACATTAATCCTGACTTGGAACACACCACATCTTAACTGGCCGAAAATGAAGAATACTACTTGTAGTCAAAAAATATTCCTGTACCTCGAATGACTGCAAACATACACTCACCCCTTCTAGTCCCATTTTGCCAATGTTCTATACTGGCAAGATAACATTGTATAATTAACAACGGGAACTAATGCATCCCGAGTTCATTCCAGCACTGCCCTTGCTGGCAGACGTGTCGCTATGGTGTTGAGATTGAACCAGAACTCCTCTAGAAATTTGATAGTTTTATTTTCTTAGAAAATAAATCTATCGAAAATGCCGGAAGTTGAGAATAGACTGTCACTTTAATTGGATTATCAAATGTCCAAGTATCCCCACTGCTGCATACTATCGAGTACCCTTGTTCATGTGTTGACAGGAATCTCTCATACCATGTTCATTTGACCATTGCATTCCCGAGAAACATTCAACACTAATTTATCTACGGACGGACGATCATACTGACAGTCAGACACACAGACGCACACATCGACGGAAATTCTGATCCCATTATCCATTAATCTTCCCCCCAACTTGTTCCAAGGGCTTCACTCCATCATTCACATCAATTACAGCACATGTATGGTGTTAGGTTTGGAGCTTCAGTTGTGCGATCGGCGAAAATAGCTTTTTTTCGATCCGCTTGGCGGCCATTTTGGATTTCGCTGCTAGTGGTGGCTAGAGGATGGTGCCAACTTGTAGCCGATCGATTTTGAAATCTCTGATGCCTACCCTTACATCATGCCAAATTTCAGGAAGGTATCACCAAGTGCACAATTCTAGCGAATTCCTCCCCCGCTAATTCCATGAAATGTCCATGGATGTGGCGGGGAAATACTGTCTTCAATGTTGAGAGATGATTTTGAACACTTGAATAACTGAGGACTTAAACCAATATGAATCTTGTTTCCCTCGTCAGTGTTTAGTGAGAAATATTTGAAGAATGAAGAGTCCATATTAAAATCTTTGGGAGATCGGTTAATATTTTCAACCTGCAGCAATTATAATGTGGTGGCAGGTTGGTTGAAAATATTTATTGGTTTCTCCTATAGGTTCACCGAGTCCGTTTAAAATTATATCAGTTCACCGTATTTGCATTTTGACGTATTATGGGTTTGCTTGACCTTGGAAACACACATTCTTGAAGTATGTCGAAAACGGGGATTTTTCAAAAGGTGACCCCTCGTTTTGGAAAAGTCTCCTATAGAAATATTTACTCTTTTTGATGTCCCCATTTGATATGGTTGAGAATCGTTCAGCATCACATGCGCACTCACTCAAGATAGGACATACACGCGTGTCTACACGAATGGGAACCACCTCCCATTTGAAATGTAATGACATTTACACTGAATTACCCGTACATTTGGTGTTTTATAAAAGGGGGAGGGGGTCCATTTTATTACAAACTACACTGTTGAAGGTTACCAGTCGTTTGTGTACCCCCGGTTTGACGTTGTCAACGAACCCGTGATATTGCGCTGAACGGGATAATTGGAAACCATTTTTTTCAAACAGTTAACACACACTCAAAAATCATTTGTGTTAAAAATCAACTGGGTTTAATCATTATGAACCAAATTGGGTTCATATCCACTCAACCCAGTTAATTGGGGTTGATTTTTAACCCAAGTGATTTTAGAGCGCAACTTTTGATCTCTGACTGAAGCAATATGGACCGACATCCCTGTAGACCAGTGAGAAAACATCAGATCTGTTCTGACAAAAGGTGAAAAATTGTTTTTGAAGAAAGTTTAAAAACTACTTTCGTCTTCCGGGTGGATTTGGGCTGGTTAATCAGGGTGTTTTGTTTTTCAATACTGATTAAGCCTTTCATTCAACTAACAAATTTCCCCAGTCATTTTGTAAACAATACATATTTATTCTGGCCATCTTAAACAATTATCCACTGGACGGCTTAAGTGGATTGTTGTACTATTGTGTTAAAGGATGCTATACAGTTGTCTTCGTGAAAATAGAAACAAAAAGCATTTCTGAACTTCTAGAAGACGAAAACATTTCCTTGTGAACACGACCCCAGACCTCCTATATATATAATTGGCAAATTAGAGGAAGGGCCAAGTATTATTATTTTATATGTCAGATCCTACGACCGCTTAAGTAAAAGGGTAGTTTCCTGTTAAACTAGTCGTAACTACAAGCTTTCTGTCGATGCTCCCGCATTTCACGTCCCGAGGGGTGAGGGTATCGGCGTAAAGTCATGGTTAGGACTACTCTGGAGCTACAAAAAAATGACAGAAATAACCTGTTGCTCTAGCACACTTGAGTGCAAACCCGGATCGAGATCCGCCTACAATTTGCCATGCAGCCATATAAATAAAACCCCGTCCACCAGCAAGAGTCGTTCAATTAAACTAAGGATGAAAAAAGTGATTAAAAATACACTTTTTTTTAAAAAACAAATATCATTAACACTTATGATCGCGTTGATTATTGATCGTAAGTGCTAATGACATTTTAAAAAATATACAAATGAGTCTCGACAGTCTTAATTGTAGACTTGATCTTCATCCGTCGATAATAATGAGCCCTTGAGAAATAATGAGAAATGTATTAAAAGTGACGAAGGTCACACCAGGGAGATATGAATTGAACACGTCAATTTGAAGTGCATATCCGGAAGCATAAAGTGATACTCTAGCTTTACGGCGGATATCTTGGTTGTTGTGACATGGACCTTTTAACATCTGACCTTGGCGGATGTAGCTGGCTGGGCCAAGAGGTACACCACCAAGGTGTTTGTTGGAATTTCAGTCCTGGCTGATTCCTTTACTTACAGAATAGTCTGGTTACGATAAAATGATTGCTTGTAACTTGTCATTTCGAGTAAAAAATGGTTACGTCTTTCAAATATCCTAACGGGGAGGGGTGGGGGGTGGGGTGGGGTGGGGGGGGGTCGAGCCTCCTCATAGCTTGTGACTTCTCATTAGAACGAGATCGAGACCGTTTCAGTGAGGGTTAGGTCATAAACTATGTTTTGGAAGTAGAATTTGAAAAAGATCAAAGAAAATAAAGTAAGATGCTAGGATAATAATGTGTTGTTTCGACAATCGCATGCAGCTAACAGACAGACAGCTAAGACTGCAGTAGCCGAGAGCGTAACTCGTTGCGTTCGGAGACACAGTTTTGCAGATTCGAATACCTGTGGGGTAAACGTGATGCAATGCCGGCGTGGATTCAACCCATACTGCTCCCCCATAGCGCCTTGCTTGGTGATTGTGCTATGCTCATCCTATCGGGTGAGGACGTATGAGTGGCTGTCCCGTGTGCAGTAATTTCGGTGCACGTTAAAGAACCCTACTGTGGTAATGGAGCTACAGCTCGGCAAAATTACTTCCTGCTATGAGTCGCTCGGGGTGTTCCGAAAAGTCGACGGAGGACTTTCTCAAAAATACCTGAGTTGGTTCAGCTGTGGGGATCACACAGGGTGCTCCGAAGTATTAACGGGGGAATTTTCAAACATACATTACGATATGACTGTTGAACTTTCGTTTCAAAAGGACTATCCCGATTTTTGACATAACTATCAAGTCTATCCGTCCCAGGATGGGAAGCTCCCAGCCCCCCCCCTCCCCCCGCGCGACGGAAAAGTAAGAGAGATAATCAAAACTTGAATTCCTAGCTGGACGACATGGTGGTAATACAGACTTTCCACTTATATAATAAATGTGTGTAACGACCAAGATTCACGTGTTTTTTGGTCGAATAGATCCGCCTAGCCGAATATGTCTGTTGGCCGATTTCATCCGCAAAATGCGGGTCACTTATGTCCAGGGGACACAATCGACTCGAGGTCTGTGAACGTAATCGGCCTCCTGTCATTCTGCAGACACAATTGGCTCGCATTTTTCGGAAGGAGTCGGCAGCCGATATTCCTGCGAACACAATCGGCTTGCATCTTGGTGACGTAATCAGCACACGGACGCAGTCAGCCCTGGGAATGGTCGAAGCACACGAACTTGGCTTTTCACCTCTAATATAAAACTATTTCTGTCCAGGAAAGCGTGATAAGTTATGATTTTGATGGGGGTGGGGGGGTGGGGGGCTATCCTCGACAGATTTCCTCATGGAAAAGACTTAAAGTACCTATAGACGGAAAACAAGCCGAAACCTTTCATTGGGATAAATTGTATAACCCTGTCTTTAATCCTTTGCCCAACATAACGGTCAAAACCGGCCAGCGCTATTCACAAATAATGCCTGCAATTTTCATTATTTTTTTATTTTTTGCCTCAGAACATAGCTTCTGACCCCTCATTGGAACGAGCTCGTTGAGTTCGTTCCAATGATGGATCATAAGCTATGTTTTTTGACGCAAAAAATGAAATAAATTAGTTATTCAATATTTCTGTTTGCAAGTGCAGTCTTCATTTCATGTTAGGTAAAGGGTTCATGTTTGTTCGTGTATGTACCCTGACTTAAAAGGTCTGAGGTGAGAGGGAGATTGTCAGTGCGACAATGATGTTCCTTAAATTACTGAAATTGTTCTTGATTGCTGAAATTTTCTGGGTTCTTGACAACAGCTCTCGCTGCAGGCGCGTAGCCAGGATATCAAAGTGAGGCGGGCAAGAATAATATCTAGGGGGCGTACAGAATATGATGCACAGCATCATCCGAGCCGCGCAGCGGTGAGATGGCGCGAGGACGAGAGGGGATGTCCCCCTCTCATTGGAGGGGTCCGGGAGCCTCCCTCATGAAACGTTTTGAAATTCGAGACTAAAAAAACGCACTGACTGAAATTTGGGGGGGGGGGGGCATGTATCCCCCTCAGCCCCCGTGGCTACGCCACTGTCTCGCTGACACTAAGTGTACTTTACCAAGGTCTTTTTCAGCACACTTCAGAGTCTTCATGATCGCTGTTGGGTAGTGAGGGTGGGATTAATACCACACTGTCCTCGTGTTGCCACCGTAGAGAAAATTACACACTGGGAGACACGAGATGCTCAATATCAGACTTTGATATTACAAAACAATACTTTACCCAACGAATCGCCCGCATCCGCCCGCGTAATATGCAAATTCAGCATTTGAAAAAAATATTATTTTTCAAACAATTTCAACAAAACCATATCATGTGACCCCTCGTTGGAACGAGCTCGTCGAGCTCGTTCCAACGAAGGGTCACATGCTATGGTTTTGTTGAAATTTTTTGAAAAATTTTAAAAAATGGTATTTAAAATAATAAATTTTGATATCGTCTGCGTTGGGTAAAGGGTTGAATAGTAATACAACTGGAGGTTTTATTTGACCGCCACAACAAATCCACCCTCCGCATGGAATGCTTTTCACAACCTGACCTGCAAAGGGTTACAAACATGTAAAAATCCATATTTATGTGCTCAGTAACAGATGTGTTTTCAATCATTTACGAGAATGAATAATCTCAGATTTGCTGTTACGATACGTATCGTTGACTCAGTTCTAAAGTGATCTAGTCCTCCTGGGACATGGAACACTTTAACACTCTGGCGAAGATATCTCTAGCAAGTCACAAAATAGAATGTTATGCCGTCGAAATAAATGTCGTATATACGGTAGGGCCCTGTGAAACTTCGAAGATTCAATTCGATGTTGACGTAGTCGGTCTGATTCGGGATCGACAGGGAATCGGCTTCCTGATTCGTGTATTTGCGAATCGGGTAAATCATGTTTTGTCACGAAAGGGCAATGGCCTTGACATGTCTTCGATAGGCGGAATCAATATTATCATGCTACAAAAATTAAAGAATGGTTGCCTGTTGCCGTCTTTATATATCAGTCGACCGGCTTATGGGCACGCTTGTCTGCCTTACAAGTAGCATTGTTACAACCGTACTTATACAAGTGGAGCACGGAAACCCAAGCTCCACTTTATAAGTTCTTTTGTAACAATGTTACGTGTGGCCTTTGCAATCTGGTACTCATGCTACATGTGGTACGCGTTTGCCGCAATATGGCGGATATGCATGGTTATAAGGTATGTGGGAAATAATAAGTGATTTGACGAAAATTGTTTTGCACTATTTCCGATTCAGTTCGGAGCCGATATCAACAACGGTTCGAGAGTCAGTTCGAGGACAAAATTTTCGATTCACCTGGGCCCTTATATACTGTTGTGTGTATCGACCATCTTGCATTTCGTACCTAACTGTTAACTCGCTTCTTTGAACAGTACCGAAATACGCCAGGGGTCAAACTTATTGGTATGACTGTACTAAATATTTGAATTAGAGTTACCAGCCTTGAAAAGTTGGAAATGGTGCAATCTCCGAAAGTAAGCAACTTTGGGAAAATATATTGTTTCAATAAATGTTTGAGGCATTCTACTGACATCTTGCCTTATTGTTGAATACTCCAGATAAATAAAGAGGGTGTCAATTTTTCTCTGTTATTTGTTGAATGCCCCCTGTTCTCAGGTAAGAACAACTTGTCTGAAGAGCTATACTTGACAAAGATATTTGAATTCCAAAATTAAAGTGATGGGATGATATTTTTTATACCTGAACGTTATAATGGTCGCCTATGAGAAAATATTGAGTTCTGTGATACCAATTATAGCGATCATGATGAATGCATTAGGGGTGTGAGAAAAGACACCGAAAACAGTTTCCTTTACTCGTGGGACATGAATTAAAAACTTATGTACTTCTGATAATACGCGGAAGAAAGCACAGGAGAAAATCGATCGGAATTTTGACAGTTTGATAAAATGCTCCACATCAGACTCGTCGAGTAACGGTCGCTTCATATACTCTTGTGTGATGTGATCGGACACCAAATATAATGGAACAAATAGCACCGAGTAGCAAGCCAGAAAATAAGCAGACAGTCATCTGCAAAATGAGGTCCCCAGGTGGTGAATTTGGTGATGCTACTCTGCACAACAGGGTAACATCACCACATTTACCCTCTGTGAATCTCAAACTGAATCAGGGTCTCAAACCAAAACAGAAAGAGGTACCTAGAGAATAAATTGGCCTACTGTATGGGATAGCATCAGCAAATTCACCTTCTGGGGACCTCATTCTGCAAATGTCAGATTGCTTATTTTCAGGCTTGCCGAGTAGTGGTGGAGAAGGATGGAAATGGGCCGGTGTCAGGAATCTTCCAGGAGGGGTTAGCAGGGCTCCCCGGAACAGTCTCTGAATTTTAAAGGGCTCGGGTGTTGGGGAGGCTCAGCACCTTCCAACAATAATCCAATCGATATGAAAATTGTATATCCTTAACGAACCCTGGCCTCTTTGACAATTCGAAAATTCGATATCATCGTCATTGCTTACAGATTTTTAATGTGTAACAAAATCATTTAGTTATTCCGAAGAGCAGTCACGAGAGATTGCTAACGACCATTTCAGTTGAAACAGGAAAGTAGTTCGCCTAAACGAATTATTTGATTTTCTGAAGAAAATAAAATCGCTAAATCAATGCATGGCGGATACACATTATCGTTGTCTGGTCAACGATAGTTTCATTGTCCAGACAAGTCAAATTTATCCGAAATAATACACAACCCGGACAAAATTCCTGTACAAAAGTTTTCTCCATATTTTATTGCAGCTATTTGAGAACAGCAGCATGAGCTCCATGAATTCGACGGTGGCGTCATCGTCATTTATAACCAGAAATAGTTTGCAGTGGACCGGTCAGAAATTCATCGATTTTGCACATAGATACTGAGCAGAACTTTTTATCATTCAGATGTAACACACAACTCCCACATCACACTTCTTATTCCCCGCCAAATAGTGCATGGTCAACAGAATTTGAACAATTTATTTTTGGCATTTATCACACGTACTTGTAGAAGTTAACCCTTTCCGGTGGGTGACAACTGCACGTGCCAGCCTCACAGCCAAGTGCACAGTTGCACCGGTATAATTTTCAGCAAGATGTGCGGAAAAGGTGGGAGATCTATCAAAATAGGAGCCTATAGACCATCCTAGTCAGTCCAACCCAGTCACTTCCAATAACCCTTCTATTCCCAACCACAACAATCCGGTTGGATTTTCTGAAGCTGCGATATTAAGTTGCAGACTGGTTCTGTGGGAGGTTCTCCTGTTTGACGAAGTACAGTTAAAACTATAGAAGTCCTGTCATGAATTGCCCGCAAATAGTACACCCCTCTGCCCGTTGATCCGCGTGCTATGGCGATAGCAAGGTTATCAAATTATGAAATTATGTACATATGCCATATGCACACGCAGTGTTTCAGCCAAAGGGCTTCCGCGGGTTTAAATCGAAAGCCCATTGGCTGAACCATTGCTTTTACTTGCTATCAGTAACCCAGAGAATAAGTCGTGCTTTGGATGTCATTCGATGGAGAAATTTCGCGCAATTCCTGTGTGAAATTATGACAAGCGTAAAGGTCGTGACAGGACTTCTAGTTTTAACTCTCTCCCATAGCGGAGTATACACACAGAAGAAATTATATCGAATAAATACACTAAGAGCTCTCAACTCTCAATGTCAATGACTATATATACCCTAACACCGCCAGGGTGAGGTTGACTTACCAACACAACGCACACTCAAACTTCTACGAAATACAACTCGTCTTCTTACGTTCCGGAAGATCGATGCACCCCTTCGATGTTATATTTCCCAGAAACGCAACTTGCAGAATCTCGTCCACGTCGACTTATTCAAAACCACTCAAACTGATCTGCGTTACAACCTTTTCAAACTGGCTGACACGACGGACAAACGCGTTTTCAGTCTTTTCAATAGGACCCTCAGTAACCACTAACAGATTGTACTGGGTACAGGTTTGACGTTCATACCAGCACATACTAAACAAATAAACTCCCTTCTTTATGTATAGATATCCAGTTATTTCATAAAAGAATGTAATAAAAATAGAACATGCTGCCCAACAGCATTGTAGCATTAACACAAGTGGCATAGCTCTTTCCTATATGGAGCAACTTGTCTGCAAGGTCACCACACACAACAAAGCTCTTCTCTTCCCTAAGCAACCAGCCTGCTGCGCTAGCGCGGAGACCATAACTCTGTCCTTCCGTGAGAGAGCTGCCTAACTGGGATATCACACACAATAAGCCTTCTCCTACCAAGAGCAACAGGATTCCCTTCTCCTCCCTAAGCAACCAGTTTGCTGCGCTACCGCGGAGACCATAACTCTGTCCTTCCGTGAGAGAGCTGCCTAACTGGGCTATCACACACAATAAGCCTTCTCCTACCAAGAGCAACAGGATTCCCAGGTCGCCGCAATTGCATAGCATAGCTCCTTGCTGCATAGATCATAACCCTTTCCTACAACGCGTACCACACAGTACTCTTTCGTACAAAGAGAAACATGTCTGCTCGTCTACTACATTTTTCTATCATTTTCACCAAGCCTCCTGAGCTGTCGCAAAAAAACCTATAGCTCTTTCCTGCAGGGAATATAGGACTCTACTCCATTGTGAGGACACAATGCCAGCCAGGACACCAAACAGTTCCAAAGGAAAATATGTCGGCTGGGCCATCTAAGTTTCCAACCAAGGGGAACAGGCCTCCTGGTCCACAACAAAAAGAATAATTTCTTTCAGAGAGTATAGTTTTTTTTCCAATGAGGGGCACCATGCCTCCAAGGATACTAAAGAGTACGGCTCTTCAAATTTCTACAAAGGGACACACATCGGCTAGACCACCACAGTTTCCTACCAAGAGCAACGAATCCCCAAGGCGGTAGCCAAATTCATAGCTCTTTCCTACAGTGGGGACACTCTTTCCAACTAGGGGCACTATGCCTGTCTCGATTCCAAACAATCTGGCTCTTTCCAGCAGAGGGAGCCATGCCTGCTCGACCAACACTTTTTCCTACCAAGAGTGACAGATCTCATGATTCGGCGCAAAAGGATAAGCTCTTTCCTATGATGAGCATAACGTTTTTGCACCATGCCTGCTAGTGTTCTACACAGTGCGGCTCATTCCTACAAAGGAACACTTGACTGCCAGGCCTAAACAGTTTTATTTTTCGACCTGGAGCAACGACCCTTCTGCAAGGGCCAACACAAAAAAGAGAGCTCTTACCTACAAGAAGCATTGCACTTTCCAAATGGGGAAATCATGCCGGAATGGATGCCAAATATCGCGGCTTTTTTCTGCAAAGGAAAACGTGCCTGCTAGACCACCATAGAAAGCATGGCTTTTTCCTGCCAGTGCAGGCCACCACTCCCTACGTTTCAGAAGGAAATGGATGAAATAGGATGGCTGGGTGTCATCCATTACATGTCCACGTCAGGTATCTACCAATTATCGCATTGTACACAAAGTACCAAAACAAAATTTCCAGTTCGTGGACCACCAAGTCCATGAGTGGATATCGAGAATAGTTCAAACAATTACTTGCTACCAATGATTGGAAAGCACAGATAATAAATAGCGAGATGCTACAAACCACTGACTACCACAAACGTATCGCACTGCACACAATGCACCATAACTTTCAATCCTTCGTCCAAACATTTATCTGCTACCAGTAACTGGAATGCACTGGTGTTCATAGCGGTGCATGTTCTGAAATGACAGGCCCCTTGAACATGTCTTACTACACCTGTCGAGTGGAAATCCTCGATTTAGAAAGTGGCAGTATGTATCTGCTTCATAAACCGCACTACTACGACTAAGCATAGGGTCGCTCGTACAGAAGAGATAAGAAAATGTGTATAAACTATATGTAGTTCTTTCTAATGAAGTCTTGTCTGCCCGAACATGTTACAGCTAGACCGGAAATTCTGATATTTTTGTATTCAGGATTTCACATTACATTATAATAGGGGGCGCCCAAGCCAGTTGGGTGTGGGGGTAAACCATGAAATTCGGAAAGCTGATGCGTGTGTGTTGAGGTGGGGTCGCCCCCTGGTCCTAACTAACTCAGATAAGTGGGAGGAAGGTGTAGCGATCGGGGGGGGGGGGAGGGCTAGTTGAGATAACGCATTCCCGAGAAATGTTTGCAAAATTCAGTGCTCTAAGAGCGTATCTTAGGCATTTGTAGCGTGTATATCTCTACATTGGGGGCCATTTTGGGGCTTTATGTCATATGGAACTTGTATTGGGCCAATATTTTGGGGGACATTGAACACCCATAAGCTATGGTTTGTAAAGGATAAACAAAAAATTTAAAAACACACGGCGCTTAGCAGCTAATGTGCAACTGCTTCGAATTGATCGTTTCCTGTGACTCGGGAGAGGTTAACCTCGTTCAAGTTTTTCCACATGTTGACTCATTTAAGTTGAGGAAAAATGCATTAATAAGGTCAGCTTGTCCATGAACCCCATTTGACTATGAAGTCAATGGAAATAACCGGAAAATTTATAAATAATTCTACTTGTGGCTTTCCATTGTTAAATTCTTAATGTTTTTTGATGAGATATTCTATTCAGATAGGATCAAGGACATTGCCTTTACATTGAATTGGTATTATTAAAAAGTTGTACTCTCAAGTGTTCTTCCAAGTTAGCGATGATGTTGACAAATATGAGTATTATTGTCGTGTGAGAAAGCATAAACCTGTTGTATTGTCAATGTTCTGTTGAAAAGCCTTTAACACGCCGTCCCCTGAGTTCCAATGTGTTCTATGTGCCTACTGGCACATAGAACACATTGGAACTCATGGACAACATGTTATCAAGGCAATCCTACCACCTTCAAAGCAAAATCTGCCTATGGAAATATCCTTCTAACAGGGACACGTGGCTAGATGGTTTTGAATACGGGTTGTCCTCATGGAAAATTTCACTTGCACTCCCACCCCCACCAATTTCCGGTTGGACATATCAATGGTGATCGGGCAAGTTCAAACTTTAGAGTATATCTTCAGGTTGGAAGATTGCTGAAGTGGATGGAATAGACTGAATTCATTTCGTCAGATGTTTGTTGATTTATTGATTAATTGATTGATTGATTGATTGATTTATTTATTGTGTTTAAGGACACTAACGACACTTTCGGCACTTTTCAAGTATACCCGGAGAGAACCACTGAGCAGCGTCGAGTAACTGTCACACTCCCCGATGTATTAACGCCGCACAAGCAGGGTTAGCATTGTTTGAAGACAGGTGCACCATCGACGTCCGACGCCTTAGTACACAACTCCACCGTGCACCATGTGGGCCGTTGGTATTAAATTCCTTGCCCAAGAACACAACGCAGTCACACCCTGGCGGGGATCGAACCGTTGACCTTTCGGTTTGAAGTCCAATACCGTAACTACTACGCCACCGTGCTCTCTTTACATATTTGTTGATAATTTTAGTGCAGGAATATCTTTATAATGGGTGTTGACATATTTATCTGCGCTCAAATTGTAAAACTCTAATTATAAAGCATATATGAGTGTGGTTGTAGTACCTACTTCTTATGCTCAACCCACGGTTTCGTCGCCTATACGAAGGACGAAACAGGGCAGTATTGAGGAAAGCAATGAATTTCCGTATGTCACTTATGGCACGCGGAGATGCTTTGCCTCTTACGTTTATGTGATATAGAGATGTTACGTACAGGGCGCTGCGATTCGCAAATTTTGTCTCGAATCCCGACTCGAATCAAACAGATGTTTCCGAATCGAATAGAATCTCGAATCGAATCTCAGAGCTCTTCAGATTTTAAATACTGCTATGGGTTTCTTCCCTCTTGTTATTATTTTACAAAAAAAAACCCAAACACAGTATACCTCGATGTGAAATGTAAATTAAATCCTTCGTTCATTTATATTATAAGTGTTTGCCTTGCCGAAAGGGTTGTGATTATTTACAAAACCAACCAAATATGAGTCAGATCAACTTCTGTAGTATGAACTGCTGGGGTCTCGCTTCAGATACTGTAAAGCGAAGGGATTTCTTCTCCCGCTGAAGGAACATGTGTGACATTGCTCTTTTAGTAGACACCCATTCCAGTAAGAAGACCGAATTACCGTGGAAGCACGAATGGGGTTTAGATGCCTTTTTCTGCTCGAATACAAGTCACAAGCGAGGTACAGCTATACTGTTCAGGAACACATTTAAATACGAAATAAAAAATGAGATTTATGATACTTCTGGAAATTTCATTATATTAGACATCGTGGTTCAGGATAATTGTATGACAATTGCAGTAGTATATGGCCCAAACAATGAATCACCCGATTTTTATAATGATTTTTTCGATAAAATAGAAAAGGTAGGGAACACTTCCATAATAATTGGTGGTGATTGGAACATCCCAATGGACTATCGCCTCGACACAAAAAACTACAAAAATAAGAACAATGTAAAAGCCCAACAATGTGTATCTAATTACATGGAACTTTTAGATCTGAATGACGTATGGAGGCAACAAAATCCATCCTGCAAACGTTTCACGTGGAGGGGTCCAAATAATAAATCTGCTCGATTGGATTATTTCTTAATAACTTCTGACCTCCAGGACCTAGTTCAGTCAACTGACATTGAGCCTAGTTACCGCTCAGATCACTCTCCTGTATCCGTCGCTCTCAAATTTATAAAACAAGAAAAGGGTAGAGGGCTTTGGAAATTTAATAATAGCTTATTATCTGACCCAGAATATGCAACAGCTGTTAGAAATACCATTTTTGAAACAATAAAACAATACTGTATAAATAGTAAAAGTGATATATCTAACAACCCACATAACGTTAAGCTCACTATAAATGATCAGCTTTTTGGGAAACACTAAAATTAATGATACGCGGTCAAACAATTTCATATGCATCTTACTTGAAACGAAAAAATCAAAACTCTGAAACATATATAGAAAATAAATTAAAAGAACTACATATAAAAATAGATAGTGGGAATGAAACATTTAGAGGTGAGATTCTATCTTTGGACTCCGAACTGAAACAATTGCGATTCAAAAAAGTGCAAGGCATTATAATAAGAACTAAAGCAAAGTGGAAAGTAGAAGGGGAAAAACCGACAAAATACTTTTGTAATTTGGAGAAAAGGTAATATACAGAAAAATTAATAGCAAAATTAATTAAAGATGACAACACAGAATGTACAGATATTAAAGATATTATTTCAGAACAAAAACGTTTTTACAAAAATTTATATAGTTCCAAGATAAATACTCCGTCAGACATGTTTTTCGATAATAATAATCCGTTTCTAAAGAAACTTGACGACGAAGACAATATTTTACTAGATGGTCCATTGACAGCCTCTGAATGCTTAGCTGCTTTGAAAAACATGAAATGCAATAAATCGCCCGGCTCAGATGGATTTACTTCCGAATTTTACAAATATTTCTGGAAAGATATCGGTCCTTTTTTGGTTAAATCGCTAAATGCTGGTTACGAAAACGGTACATTCTCAATTACACAAAGACAAGGTATAATAACATGCATTCCAAAGGAAAAAAAATCTAAACTGTACATTAAAAATTGGAGACCTATTTCTCTTCTAAACGTTGATTTTAAAATTGGCTCTTCGGCAATAGCATCTCGTATAAAAACGGTCCTACCCAAACTTATTTCTGAAAGTCAGTTGGGTTTTGTAAAAGGGAGGTTTATTGGGGAATCTACACGTCTAATTACTGACCTGATCGACACGTGCAAATCGAGTAATATCCCGGGAATGTTAGTATTATTGGATTTCGAAAAAGCCTTCGACTCTCTTGAATGGAACTACATTGAGAAAACCCTAAACTTTTACAATTTCAGTCCATCAATCATTCGTTGGTTTAAGGCTTTCTATAGTGACGTTTCCAGCTGTGTCTTAAACAACGGTCATCTTTCAGAGTTTTTCAATGTGGAAAGAGGTGTAAGACAAGGGGACCCACTCTCCCCGTACCTATTTATCCTGTGTGTAGAAATACTGAGCGCTAGGTTAAAATTTGGTCCGGAAATAAATGGTATAAAAATAAACAATTCTGAATATATAATTAACCAGTATGCAGACGACAGCACCTTATTTCTTGACGATGATCAAAAATCACTCAACGCAGCCTTAAATATTGTTGACGAGTTTTCTCATTTATCAGGTCTAAAAGTAAATTTTGACAAAACTTATATAGTATGGATCGGTTCTCGTAAGGGTTGCGGCATGGAACTAAAAACGGACAAACCGATAAAATGGAATCATGGTGAAGATTTTACCATTTTGGGAATAAAATACAATTTAAGTAAAACAAATTACCTGGATAAAAATTTTATAGAAAAATTAGAAAAAATGCAGAAACTATTAAAGGATTGGTCGTTAAGAAATCTTACCCTTGTTGGAAAAGCTACGGTGTTAAAAACTATTGCTCTTCCAATTATCATACACTCTCTCACAGTCCTTCCCAACCCACCCGTTTGGATTATCGCTAAACTCCAGAAAATGGTTTTCACATTCCTTTGGTCACATAAGAAAGACAAAATCAAACGCTCTACCATGATAAACACAGTGGAGAAAGGCGGTCTCAAAATCCCGCACATTAAAACCCTATGTAATTCATTAAAAATTATTTGGGTTAAGAAGCTCTTAGACCTGGAAAATTCGTCACAGTGGAAAACACTGGCACTTGATAACTTTGAAAAATTTGGATTCAACAATGTTTGGCATTTTAGAAAAGACGGTCTACAAAAATTAGCGGAATCAATGCCCCCATTCTGGCGAAATGTTGTAATTTCGTGGTCACTCCTTCAAGACTATTCTATATCAACATATAAGGATATTTTATCACAACCAATATTTTATAATAAAAGTATCAAATTAAATAATGCATGCTATCATTTAGAAAAATGCTTTGCAGTTGGTGTGTTTTTTATAAACGATATTGTAGATTCTAACAGAAATTTCTTAACACATGGAGCATTTAAAACCAAATACAACTTAGATATCCCATTCACTACATATTTGGGATTGATAAATGCAATACCCCAAAACTGGAAAAAAATAATCCAAGAATGTACACAAAAAATTGATGTTGGGGAGAATGCATTATTATCCCGCTTAAAGTCAACTGCCAAAGTTAATAAAGATTTTTACGGCCTTTTCCTGAACAAGATAGCTGTACCTGCAAGAAAATCCGAAGCAAAATGGAGCGATGAGCTTAGATGTGATATAAGCACAGACGAATGGCAATATGTATACAAGACAACATTTACTTCTACCAGCGACACATATTTACAGACACTACAGTTCAAAATAAATCACCGTATATTATACACCAATTCTAAACTATTTCGTAGTGGTCTTTCAGAAACTCGGCTCTGCCGCTTTTGTTTTAATTCAAAAGAATCAATAACACATCTCTTTTACGATTGTTCACATTCAAAAACAGTTTTACTTCAACTCATAGAAAAGGTTAATACTGTTTGTAATTCAAATGTTCAGGTTAGCCCTAAGGAAGTAATATTAGGAATGCAAACAGAAGCTCAGTTATCCGACATACTGTGTACATGTTTACAAATTTTTAAAAAATATATATTTTCATGAAGTCTTGAAAACCGGCTACCCAACTACACCGCGTATATAGAAGTATTAAAGAATTACAGAGCTATCGATATATACTCACTCTATTTATACTCGTTCGGCAAGGCAAACAAAATCAAACTGAGATGGGAGACAATATCTAAAATATTTAGCTAAATTTAAGTGTCTTCTATAACCACACAAGCCCATGTTGAATTTTGATTGGAAGAATTCTTTGCACATTGTATTTTTGTTTTGTATATATATATATATAAATATATAGTGTGTGTGTTTGATGTAATTTACTGTGAAAACTTTAAATAAAAAAAAAAAAAGAAAAAGATTTTAAATACTGCACCTCCTCACGGCCGTTGATATTACCAGTCCTCATTCGAGTAATTTGTTCAATGATGACTCGCCAGTTTCAGCAAGTCAATGAAAAAGCG
Organism: Pictodentalium vernedei; assembly: GCA_031216915.1. Classification (NCBI taxonomy): domain Eukaryota; kingdom Metazoa; phylum Mollusca; class Scaphopoda; order Dentaliida; family Dentaliidae; genus Pictodentalium; species Pictodentalium vernedei. Next base: position 551,791,791 of record CM062297.1, on the reverse strand, counting down.
GAATACTCCAGAACGGAAAGTATTTTCGGAACCGAAACCACTTTGAACTCTTCTTGTATAATCAAGTCTACTGTACAGGAGGTCACACTTTGTGGGGTTTTTAGAATAAATAAATAAATAAATAAATAAATAAATAAATAAATAAATAAATAAATAAATAAATTCAGTTTAGAGCCATGAATCCGCAAAATTATGCGCTCTCATGCTTTACAATGCTCTGTTAGTATATGGCAAATCAGGCCTGGCATTTTGAGGAGAGCGATTTATTCGATCGCCCACTGCTCGCCTTAAAAAAAATAAGGAGGGCCAAAACTAGCCCTGCTGGCCTTAGAAAATAATGATTATCATAACGGCCTATTCCTAAAACCCACATCTTTTCAGATCTCTGCTAAGTTAGTGATCTCTGTAAGACGACCACACTACTCCTCCCATACCTCCGGGCCTGTGTGGGTGGGGCAGTGTAGCCGTCTCACAAAGACTACCTTGTTAGCAGAACCAAATAAAATGTACAAAGCCCACTAGGCACAATTCATCAATAGAAAAACTTCATTTTGCCACTTTTAGCTTGAGGAGAGCTAATCGCTTGCCTAGGTCTTGCGAGGGAGCGATTTTTAGCCCTCCTACATTGTTAAGAATGCCAGGCCTGGAAAATGTGTTACATGGAACACGGATAGAATACACTATTAACACACACCGAAAACTCTGGTAGTGGTGGGTTTTTTGTGCCTTTTGAACCTTTCCAGCGTCTGCGGTTCCTTAAGGTGGTCGGGCTGCCTATTCCAAAGAGTGGGATTCGCCACGGAAAACGCACGATCGCCTGCCGTTGCGAGGCCGCCCGGTTTGTATAATAGGGAGTTCGAAGTTGTTTCTTTCTCTCTTTCTTTATTCTATCATATATATGTTACAGTAAATCCACGAACTCAGTAAATACGTGTAATTACTGAAACATTTAGTAAATACACGTATTTCCTAAATGGGTCAGTAAATGCATGGATTTACTAGAAGTTTCAGTAAATTCGTGTATTTACTGGAAAAAGACACCAGTAAATACATGAATTTACTAAAATGTTCATTCATTGATGGAAACTATCAAAAAGATAAAAAAAAAGAATAACATTGTGCTAATATTTTATTCAGAAATGACACATATATGTAACATGTAACATAAAACATATAACATACAATACATTTTATATTTTGTTTACGCAATTAATACTGTCGTGACATCTTGAGTTACATTTTAATTTTGCTTTAAAACATTTACATCTGTTGGTTTGACATCTCTTTGGTCCTTTACAGTTACATTTTACAAAGCTTTGCCCGCCACAGTTTGACTCTGTGGTCACGGCAATTCTAAGGGATAATGTACACTCCTGGCTTACATCATTAAGGTTTAGTATAGGATGTGGGCAAAGGTCAAACTGATTTCGCGAATACAACCCCTTTAACACACCAGCTTTAACAGCAATCCTATATAAGCCATTCTCAACTTCTACAATAACACCTAGAATATTTCTAGGGTCACCTCTTCCTCTATCAACAGATAGGATCGGAATGGCTACATTATCACCACATTTACCAGCTTTGTTTTGAATTTTACTTCTCTTCACCATTCTCTCTGCATGTTTATGCTGACCAGCACATGCCGGTGCCCTCTTTTTGTTAATGTCATTTTTGTGATCAGTTAATTCTGATGACTGAGATACCTGATCAGTTATTTCTGATTCCAGAGATAACTGATCAGGTATTTCGGACATCTGAGATAGCTCTTCAGGGATTTCTGACTCCAAAGATGACTCATCAGGTATATCCGACACCAGCGACAACTCAGTTTGTATTACTGAATGCTGGGGCACATGCAATTCATCAGTTATTTCTAATGTCTGAGATGGCTGATCAGTTATTCCTGAGTCCACAGACAACTGATCAGGCATTTCGGACACCTGAGATAGCTGACTTAGATTTACTGAGGACTGAGGCAGCAAAGAATGAAGTTCTTCCTCAGTTGTGAGCCTTGCAATTATTTGCAATTCTATATATTCATAGACCTTAATTTAACATTGTTTAGTAAATACACGTATTTGCAAACAAAATTGAGAACAATTCTAATTCACGGATTTACTAAAATTAACTTAGGAAATCTATGTATTCATAGATCTTAATTTTCAGTAAATACATGTATTTACTGCATTGTTTAGTAAATACACGTATTTGCAAGGTGAATTAGAAAATACACGTATTTACTAAAAAAAATCAGTAAATACGTGTATTTACTGAATTCATGGTTTTACTGTAACATATATACCACATACATGGTGTTATATGTATATAAATTAACATATATATAGTGTGTGTGATATGATATCAACACATATTTCATTCTCTGTCCTGCGAATATGTCAGTTTCACGTTGTAAATGGGATAAAATCACCATTGGTAATGTGTGTTATCAAATCAAATCCCGTCCACCACTAGCATCAAGGATTTGATTTGGGAACACTTCACCACACGTCAAGACCACAGATCCACAATCCCATACGTCTGCACCGAGCAATATTCTAACACCCGCACACTGACTGACGGGGCTCATTGATGGTTAAATCCTCAACACTGATGAAGATAAGCACAAGTAATAAAGTGCACGGCCTCTACATGGGTAGGTATAATTAAGAAATCTGCCTGATAAGTTTAAGGCAATCATTATATGGTTTCGTTACAATCTATATATAGTCATGGATACATTCATTCACTTTAACTTATCTTGCATCATAGCTTAAGAGAACTATAGGAATGCTGTCAGGCTTGAGAGAGTTCAGCTAATTAGCTGATTTCAGCTAAATGGTGCCCAAAAGGATAACATTATATTTTTCTGTAAATTTACATGAAAATGGTCCTCAAGACCATTTTCACGTGCATTTACAGAACTAAAATGATCTGCAATTAATGCTCTCATCATATTCCCCAAAATATTATACAAATTTAGGAATTTCAGCTGATTTCAGCCAACTTGAAGGTGCTGCACTCTCATCTCGATGTTATGGCTCCATACGAAGTCTACGTGTGCTATAAGTTATGGGTAAGAAACAGTAATAATCAAACTCGTCTTTGGATGCTAGGCAACTAGACCCCACTCGCACGAGTGCAAAGCGCATGAAAGATCACCCTCATGCTCCCCGACCCATGCAAACAGAGTCCAGCCGTTCAGCATCCAAAGACCGCGTTTGGGTTTTAATCTGGAAATAGCATACTTTTGATCTTTGCCATGTTCAAGATCTGCCGGTTCTGTCCTACAATTATTTTTACCTTGACCGGTTATTTCTTTGAGACGCTGAAAGATTTTTGAAATGCATCGACTAAGACCTGTCAATGTAGACAGGGAGTTACTTGTAAACAGTTTCTGCAATTTAAATTTATTCGGGTTATAGCAGTAATGTGGCTTAAGATACAGTTTTCTGATATCTTTTACATTTTCACAAATCAATAATGTATGATATTCATCGGCTGGTGATATACCACAGAGCGGACATTTTCTTTCTGACATTTCTATATTAAACCAATCTCCAGTTTCTATAGCCAGTTTATGATTTTCAGACCTGAATTTAAGGAGGGTTGTCATTAATTTTAATGGCATTTGTGAAATGTATGATTCTCTGTCGAAATTATTCTTAATTATTTTATAGAAATTATATTTTTCTGAATTATGAATAACACCCCTCCATCCCTGGATATAAATGTTGCTGATTTTTCGTTTTATTGATTCCTTAAACCAAGAGATATCAAACACTGTTTGTTGCTCCCGCAAATTACACATTCCAATATTATTTAGCAAGTTTTGTACGCACTTTACCCATCCCGTTGTTCCAGATCCCGTGCTTAAATTTACCTTTAGTTTAAACAGTATTTATTTCCAACAGCAAGTAATGAAAACATAGATACAATTGATACAGATGAGTTTGGATGATGGAAACGGATTCAGCAACAAGCTGTGTAGCTGATACTAGGCTGTTTCCTTGGCACAGGTTTTATCACAAAAGAAATTTTATAGCGTGACAAACACATTGTACTTGTAGCATTTGCCAAAGCCAGTTGAGTGGATACATATAAAGATTTACTTTTCATGGGTACGCATTCACTAACACGCACAGGCGCGTACCCAGACACACACTCACTCACTCACTCACTCACACACCTTTGTGAGTGTGTATAAAGTTTTAGCTATTTTCTCCTCTTTTCCATTTAGCAGGTGTGCCCAAATGATAAAACCTTTTGCTGTATTTTAGTATGTACTGGGTAGATCCCTAGTTCCCCATAGACAAATACGTTAGGCGTGGACGCCTTTAGGCGGAATAGAAATTTAAGGAACCAGAGTTCCAGCTTCTCAATTACTTTTATGTTTTCATATCTCCATATTTCACTGCCGTAAATAAGAGTTGGGACTATTGTTTTTTCGTATATTTCAAGCACGCTATCCACGGGTAGATTAAATTTTCTAGTTTTATTTAATAATGCGAACATAGATTTTTTTTGCAGTTTTACATCTTTCTTTTTTTCTATCAAATAGCTCCCGGTTCTATTGAAAGTTACGCCTAGATATTTAAATCGGTCGTCTATTTCCAAAGCTGTATCGTCTACTATGAAGTCAACCTGCTTTCTGGGTTTTTTTTCCCAAATATCATTATTTTTGATTTCTCATAATTTATTTTTAATTTCCACGTGTTACAATATTCATATATATTGACAACATCGCTACGATTCGAAAAGTGCCGAATCAGCACGACTCGAAACGAATCATAGTGACGATTTCGAATCGAATTTCGAAGCCTCGCAGGGCCCCAGTTATTCAGCCTCACTCGTGCCATTAGGAAAATGGAAGATCTTTTCCTGTGCATAGAATGTAAAATTGAACACGCTCTTTAACGTGTATTACCAACCGATTGTGAACAGATGCTCCATTTGACCTGCAATGCAAACCGTTACAGTAGCTAAGAAATATCGATTTGATGTAAAATATGAAAAAGTTTTAGTTGCCACATGACGTAGATCAAAAGTAGTAAATAAGATAATGCTCCAATTAATTTAACAGTTGATATTGCTGAATAATTCAAGCGCAACATGTCACTCATTGACATTGTTGTTTACAGAACATAGCCTGTTTTAGCTCACCTTGACAAAGTCATGCTGAGCTAATCTCATCGCCTCCGACCGTCGTCCGTCGTCCGTCAACACCATGTTTTGGTCTTCTCCTCCAAAACCACTGGGCCAATTCAAGTGAAAGTTTGTGTGAATGATGGTCCTGAAGGGGCATTGCATTTTTGTTCAACTCAACATGCCCAGCTCCAAAGGGAGGGGGTGGAGGAAAATGCTCTAAAATATTTTTAAAATCTTCTTCTCATGAACCAGTGGGTACAATGACTTGATATTTGTTTTGAAGCTTCCTTTTGAGGTGTAGAATCAAGTTTGTTCAAACGATGTTTTTGAAGCAATATTTGGCTTTGTACTGGGAGGGGTAAGATTTTTGTCCCCGCCCAAAATTTCAATTTTCTGAACCGATGGTCCGATTTGGTATGTGGTATTATTGGGTCATAAGTCTTTAACTAGTGCAAAAAAAAACCGCATCCCCATGGGAACCCCAGGAGCTAAAAATAGAATTATTTTCAAACGCCCATATTTCCCAAGCCACACGGAACACAGAGCTGTTATTTGGAATGAAGCATCCTTAGGACTAGTAGAAGTGCAGGGTAAAAAAATTGCCATCGGTTATGTTAGGGTGTTCTGTAGAGGGCATCGAAAAAATGTTCAGTCAGCATATTTGCAAAAATTTAAAAATCTTTTCTCCAGAACCAATGGTCAAAGTCTTTTGATATTCGGTATACAGCATTGATAGGGGGGAGGGGCGGAGGGGGGCGGGGGGGGGTGTCAGATACATGTTTTTTTAAATAAAGCCCACTGTTCATATATGGGCTCAATACAGGAGCCCGAATTTTTAACTTAGGGCAATATGGGGAATATTCTTTAAAAATCTTCTTCTTCAGAACCACCAGTCAGAATCTTTTAATGTTTAGTATACATCATCGTTATGAGGGTCAGATTCAAGACTGTTCAAACCAAGTTCCCCTATAGAAGCCAAATTTTAACTTAGTTCAATATAGGGGATAATTTTTAGAAATCTTCTTCTACAGATCCACCAGCCAGAATGCTTTCGTATTTGGTATACAACATCTCTAGGGGGGTCAGATTCAACGTTGTTTAAATCGGGTCCCTGGGTATATATTTGGGCTCGCTGTGGTAGCCCAAATTTTAACTTAGTGCAATATGAGGAAATTTCTTTAAAAATCTTCTTCTTCCGATCCACCAGTCGGAATGCTTTCATATTGGGTATACAACATCTCTAGGGGGTCAGATTCAAGTTTGTTCAATTCGAGTGCCCAAGTTAATATTTAGGCTCCATATAGGAGCCTGAAATTTAACTTATTACAATATGAGGGAATTTCTTCAAAAATCTTCTTCAGATTCACCTGTCAGAATCCTTTCATATCTGGTTTACAACATCTCTAGGGGAGTCAGATTCAAATGTGTTCAAAAGATTGTTCAAACCAAGTCCCAAAAAGAAGCCAAATATTAACTTAGTTCAATATGGGGGATAATTTCTAAAAATCTTCTTCTTCCGATCCACCAGTCAGAATGCTTTCATATTTGGTATACAACATCTCTAGAGGGTCAGATTCAAGTTTGTTCAATTCGAGTGCCCGAGTTAATATTTGGGCTCCCCGTGGTAACCGGAAATGGCCATGTAGCTGAAGAATTTGAAATTTTGTATTCAGTACCCTCTAGAGGTGGGTAACTAAGATTAATCCACATAGGTTGTATCAAGGGGCTTCGTAGGAGATCTCCACATTTTACATTTTGATCAACTGTAGAAAAGACATGATGCTAGGACTATTTTTGTCACACCTGAGGGGCTCAAGGATTGACAACGTATCCTATGGAGATGGATTGCTTAATGTAGACTCACTCTTGGATTCTGTTTATATCGTGTTCTGTTCCAGGTGAGTGCTTCAGACCCTGTAGGGCCTCTTGTTAGCTCTCCTGACTGAAAGTCAGTGTGAGCTATTACCATCACTTGGCGTCCGTCGTTCATCGTACGTTAGCTTTTACAAAACAATCTTCTCCTCACAAACCAATGGCCCAAATTGAAACATATATGGGCCACATCATCTTGGGAATATTCTGTTTTAGTTTTGTTCAGATGGGGTGTCCGCCCTTTTTGGGTGTGGTCTTATGCCCAAATATGATGAAATTCTTTAAAAATCTTCTTCTCATGAACCACAAGTGGGAATGTTTTGATATTTGGTATGAAACTTCCTCTGGTGTTCAAGATTAAAAGTTGTTCAAAGAAAGTTGAAAGGTCCATATTTCGGCTCTCCAAGGGATGGGCTCACTTTTGAGCTCCCCTGAAAAGTTTTATTCCAAGAACCAATGAAGCGATTTGAACCAAATTTTAAATGTGGCATTAGTTGACCCTAAGTACTTCATTCATGCCCCCAACATTTTTCGCGATTCCCAGTGGGAACACCTGGCACTAAAAATAGAAGAAAAAAAATGAAATGTCCAATATTTCCCAAACTGCACGGACTAGAGATTTTGTATTTGGTATGAAGCTTTCTTCTGAAACAATTGGACAAAAAATTACTGGCGAATCTGACATATGGTTCATTCAGATTACATTTTCTCCATACCCATAACCATTACAGTTTAGGACAACTTGGTCCAGGTGAGCGTTTTAGGCTCTCCTGGGCCTCTAGTTTGTGATTGCAGTGATCTCTGCTGACAGAACAGAAATTAAAGGCAAGAAAGAAGAGACTTAGTCCCGATTGCCCATGTGGGGGCACGGTGGCGCTGTGTACTAAGGCGTAATGCACGTCGAGGGCGCACCTGTTTTCAACCAATGCTAACCCTGCTTGTGTTTCGTTAGTATGTTGTGGAGTCTGACAGTTGCTCACCGTTGTTCGGTGGTTCTTTCCGGGTACTCCTGCTTCCACCGTAAAACTGTCCGACACGATGGCACCCTGGCTGTCGAAAGGGTCGTTAAACTCCAATAAATAAATAAATAAATAAATAAATAAATAAATAAATAAATAAATAAATAAATAAATAAATAAATAAATAAATAAAAGATGGTCAGAGTGGGAATGGGGTGGGAAATTCTACCACCAAAGCCATGATCCAGTCTAGGAAATTTTTCCTGCCGGTGTAACAGGAATGGAAGTCCGTAGGAAAATTAGTCCCTCTGGACTATTATTCCGCGGAATTATAGTCGTAGGTCTAACATTTCTAGGAATAGTAGTCCGCCGGACTACTATTCCTAGAAATGTTAGACCTAGGGCTATAATTCCGCGGAATAATAGTCCAGTGGGACTAACGTTCCTACGGACTTCCATTCCTTTTACACCGGCACATTTTTGGCAGGATTGGATTCTTTAAGATAACGATTCTCTCTTGGTACCGGTAGTAATCATATCATTACTTTTTTAACTGGTCAAGTGCTGAGTTATTTTTGGTAGTCAGAATTTGTTCACATGTCTTTGCCTCGTTACGATTCGATGGGAGAGTGCCAGTGGGCAATCTCCCATAAATTGTAACAAGGCAGATCCTCACAGACTAAATAATTCCACTTACAATATAATTATGAAACACATCCACAGAATATGAAGCTTTTATGTTACAGTATTTTCCCTTTAGAATAAAGCCCAGATATGGGCTTCCAACACTCCATCGGTTAAAAGCTAGATTTGATACTTGAACTTGTGTCACACACACACCGTCGGACATACAAATGAAGGTATGCTGTACCGCGTTCGGGTTTTTGGGGCCCGGCACGGGTAATTTGGGGTACCAAATTTAAATAAGAAGTTGCGTCACGACTACCACATGTACTTCGATCCTCGCCAGGGGTAACTGCGTTGTGTCCTTCGGCGAAGTGTACTAAGGCGTACTGCACGTCGATGGTGCACTTGTCTTCAAACAATGCTAACTCTGCTTCTGCGGAGTTCATACATTGTGGAATCTGACATTTACTCGACACTGCCTTCGGGCCTTGATGATGTAGTTGGAATATTAGTCAGGCGGGATTATAGTTATAAAAACTCAAGCCTCCTTGAATATTTATGAGTGAATAAATAAAATATACATGAAGCTATTTTTTATTTATTGGGGTTTAACAACACTTTCGACAGCCAGGGTCGCCTCGTGTCGGGCAGTTTTACGGATGGGGGAAGCTGTTGTACCCGGAAAGAACCACCGAGCACTAATATTCCAAGTTGTACCCGGAAAGAACCACCGAACACTAATATTCCAACTATATCATCAAGGCATGCATTCGCCGAAGGCATGCCTTGATGATATAGTTGGAATATTAGTCAGGCGGGACTTGAGCCATCACTGTCGGGACAAATCAGGTTTACACCCCCTCCCTCAATTGGTCAACTTCGCGACTCCTCTGCATATGTGTGTGGGAGGATGTTATCTGTGGAAGGAGAATGGAGGTCAAGGTGGACTTGAACATAACCACTTCATGCCACTCGAAAGGGCCCCCCCCCCCCCTTGAAAATGTTTTCTAATGTCCGCCAAGCAAGTACTAATAACACTACGTCCGTCTAAACATGTTATATTAATTACCATTATGAATGATAACTGACTTATTTCCTACCTGTTCCGGTGCAAAATTGTTTGAACTCAATATAAATATACATATATGATGTCAGGTTATTGTGATCACCAGTTTTAAGACTCAAAGCTTTCAGATTTATTGTTCTGAGGAGGAGGGGTGAGCTGAGATCGAAGCGTTGTTTTGTGTGGGGCAGGGACATTGTTTTACAGCTAAAGTTATGTCCATCAAGGATCCAGCTTCAAGCCGATAAATCGAAAAAAACAAAACAGAGCTGACAACCTTTCACTGGGGTGAGCCTGTCGAAATAATGAAAAAATAATGTTTGTTTTTTTTAAAATAGCTCTGGCCGGATGTGACCGTCACGTTATGCAGAGGATTACGACTGTTACGACCCCATGCAAATTAGAACAATTGATTAACCCTTTACCTAACATGAAAAGCAGACGACACTTGCAAAACAAATTCTTGAATAACTATTTTTTTTTCATTTTTTGTCTCCAAAACATAGGTTATTACGCCTTGTTGGAACGAGCCCAATGGGCTCGTTCCAACGAGGGGTCATAACCTATGTTTTTGAGACAAAGAAGAAAAAATAATTAAAATTAATTGGCGATTTTTGAGAACAGCGCTGGCCGGTTTTGGCTGTTACGTTGGGCAAAGAGTTAAAATATAAATAAAAATATGCATACGCACAAAATAAAATATTCGGGTTTGGGTTGAATGATTGTGATTTACAGGGGGAGGGGCATAAATACTGGGGACGTGCCCACCATCAACATTTAAGGTTCTCTTGAATTTGTTTTCTATGTCTAGCTGTTTTCGTCATTCAGTGCCATATTCAGGCAGTAGCTCCCCTCAATTTGCTAAAGCTGTCAGGCAGATTAACACTAAAGGCGTAAGACTTTCATCTAAATGGTGAACTTTCAAAATATTAGCAATTTGTATCATCGGTGTATCATCATGTATATGGGGACATGTAGGCCTACACAGCCCTAAACAAGAAGACTCAAAATATTTCTGTCTCTATTGAAAGGAGGAAAGGATGAAAGGTTGCTATCTTTTAAGGATATTCTAGATAATCTTGTTTTGGGTAAATACACAATTTTACGAGAATTCGGAGGAAGAAGAGGAATTATTTTTTATTTATTTATCAAAAAATCAAAATCTGAACACTGGTCTTCCGCTGCACAAAATGTTTCGTTGAATGGTACCTCATCCCCAGTTCAGAAGGGCGCATTTTGGGCGAATCTAATCTACTATTAGGTTCTATTTGAATAAGCCTTTTTCGAAACTGTCATCTTGGCTTTTAATCTATGCAAGGTCACAGGTCCCGAGGTGTAAACATTTCAAGAAAACACGTTGTAAGCAATGGGAGAAGAGAGCGAGCGATGTGCTTCGGGTCGCATTTCGTTCATTAGTGCGAATTCAAAAAACTTTCAGCCAAGGATTCGATTTGTTTAAAACAATGACAATATTGTATGAGAACTTTCATTATTTTGAATTGAGTTCCTATCGACTTAAATGGTGTTTGAATGCACACCGTGTCATGACTCTGTGCCCATGGGCAATGTTTCGACTGCTTTCGGGATTTCCCAATCCGAGAAACTCCGTGCAACGAGTGTATGCATGTTGCCACTCAAAACAAGTCTTCGCCTCTGTATAAAAAGTCTTTAAACCTGCGGTATTCCATCGTTTAAAATCATCTAGACTTGCCACTTCAGTTAAATCGAATGATGACATCGGGTCTATGAATTTAAACTTGATATTTCATGAAACTAGTTGTCTTGCTGACACAGAACCTAACACGACGAACATGGAAATTGCTTTGTTTACACCCCGCGACCTGTGACCTTGCATAAATTAAAAGCCAGTATTGTAGTTTAAATTTTGGTCCTTCGATCATCAGATGGTTTCAAACATTCTATAACAATATTTACAGTTATATTCTAAATAACAGGCATTGTTCTGAAAAAAGTAATGCTGGAGATCAAGGCGCTTACAAAATTTGGTATTTACACAAGGAAGGACTTCTAAAGGTTGGAGAAAAATTAAATACCTTTTGGAAGAATGTAGTACACATATGGTCCCTACTAGATACAAATGTTACCTCAGCCCCTGAAGATATTCTGTGTGAACCATTATTTTATAATGAAAAAATACAAATCAATTATCGACCCTATTTCCTTAAAAAATGGTGTAGAAAGGATATCGTTTTTATCAACGATCTCTTAAGTGAGCAAGGAGGCTTTTTAAGCTTCCCTCTTTTTTCAAGGAAGTACAACCTCGAGACACCCTTCACAGTTTACCAAGGAGTGATTAATGCAATACCAAAGTCGTGGAAAGAAGCAATAAAAGAGATTCATAGAATCCCAACAATAAGAAAGGAATACGTTGAATTATTGAATATGTCGAAGGAAACGTGCCAAACTTTTTACCCCATCTTTTTAAAGTTAGCTGCTTCGAGACCTTATGAATCCCAGAAAAAGTGGGAAGAGTCCTTGGGTATCGACCTCCAACCCACAGACAGGGAGTCGATATACAAGGATTCTTTTACTATTAGTGATGACCCCTACCTTCAAAGCCTCCAATACAAAATATTGCACAGATCGATTTATACCAACTCCAAACGGCTTAAAAGTAAACTGTCTGAAACGGAACTATGTACCTTCTGCAGCAATACAAAAGCAACTCTTTTGCACCTATTTTTCGAATGCATTTATTCTAAGACGATACTCGTGAACCTTCAAGATAAATTGCGAATGAATTGTGCTCTGTCCTTCCCTCTTACTCCACAATATGTGCTTCTAGGTTTCCCAAACCAGGAAGTACCGTCAGCAGCTGCTAATCTGTGTGTACTACTTTTTAAAAAATTTATTTATTTTTTGCAAGGTGAGGGGGTGTACACATGTCTTCAAAAGCTTCCTAGAAGTCCATTCAAGAGAGATGTATGCAACTACAAGACCTGCTTGGTATTAGCTTCCTCTAAATGAGATGGGAGGGGAAGCCTAGTCGAACCCACTGTTCTCGTTAGTATTCCCTCTTAGGTCCAATTTTTCCCCGATATTTTTAAGACCTTTTGGTAACGACAGTACACACTGTTCATCCCCCTCTTTTCAGACACTAGTATTATCTCCTCAAAACACCCAGAACTCATCAGAGAAACCAGAAATTGTGTATTATTCTATGTACATTTATTCATATATATATTATATTGTTTGCCAAAAAGAAAAACTTTGTAAAAAAACGGTTTTTGTACATATCTGCTGAAATTAAAAATTATTAAAAAAAAAAAAAAAAAAAAAGATGGTAGTTTCGAAAAAGACTTATTATATGCGACCAGTTACGATTAGTCGTCTATCTGAAGCAAATAAATCTTTCAGACGCATTTCAGGCGAATCTTCGTCTGAGAGCGACGCCGTTAATGCATCTGTTAGATTCGATGCATCGTTTGATTCAGAGACTCGAACTTGTAACGAATCTAAATGTTCTTATGTTCCGCGGATGTTCGGTTGTCTTCGGGTATTATCGTTCGCATACTGATTTATACAAATTAGGAAGTCCCTGTTGCCAGGGTGTATTAATAATAATTGGTTACGTTAGAAATGTCCAAAAGGGGCCCAGCAGAGAAAGAGTTAACAACCCAAGGAGGCTGTCACACGTATAGCGGGGAACTGACTTAAAGTCGACGATAATGCGTGCGTCTGAATTAACGGGTATTTGGTGCAACTGGAGACGCATCTAATACTATTAGATGAGATTCGTTCAAAATCTGTCCGTCTGAACTGGATGTCAATACAGTGTTTTCATATCACCTGCACGCTGTCATTCAACAAGCCACAAAAGAAAACACTAGCAGCTGATGTGTTCAGTGCGAGGGCTGCAAATGGTCATCAAAATCGATTTTGGCATTTCGTCCCCTGAGTTCCAATGTGTTCTATGTGCCAGTAGGCACATATAACACAATGGAACTTAGAGAACGATTTGTTGGATCTGCTGCGATAACAGTATGGTATGTTTAAAAATATGAAAAACAAAATGGATGAATATCAGGTACAGATTTCTTCAGAAAACAAAACAGCAGGGAATAAGGCATATCGATGTCTACAGCTCTTAGTCAATAATACAGTGATAATAAATTTTCAAGTCAATAAAGAGGAGAATCTGAATAAGATGCTTAGCTTTCAGCTGAGTTGACTATAGACACAAGCAAAGTTGCTGAGCATACATTTTTCTATACATTGAGAAACACTTTTCATAAAATGTCAACCTTGCGATAGCTATCGATTAAAACCCATGAAATGACGTTTCTGGAATCCCTTGTTTGCACGACTGGATAGTGATTAAACTAAACTGAACTAGTTTCCACTTGTCCGAATTGGGTGGGGCTACTTTCGCGGCAAAGGTGCATACAAACTTTAATTAGCGAGAAGGTGGGTGTAAGAATAGGCTTGTTTCTTTTTTACGCAGAGAGAAATATCTTAAATATAATTATATTTATCAAATAATTTTAACACTTTAAAACTGTCTTCACGAATACACAAATCTCCATTAACTGGTACAGATTTGAAGCGGGCAATTCTGTTTCAGATTTACAGTGAGAACTGGGAATAATTTAATCTTACAACCCAAAATAGTAGTAGGATTAAACTACTTCTAACAAATTTTACCAGCTCATGCCCAATGTCTTGTCTCGCTATTGAATGCCGCTCCACCCCTCCCCCACTCCATGTATTCAAGGCTCCGAAATAGTAATCAAACCCCACATTACCATTAATTTTCTGTGTGAAAAAAAATCGAGTTATTTCTGTGAAATTTTATAACCAATGAGAAGCGCGTATAGCAAGGATTTTATAATGAGATGTCCTAGCCAGTTTTGCGAGGGCCAAAGATAATATTTTAAAGGCCGTTGTGTGAAGTTTCGGCGGCCTCCCCTAGTCCTAACTACGGTTTCGGTATTCTAGTGATTGTAAAATTGTTCGCATCAAGCTCTAATTCCCGAGTCCAATTATGTAAGGAATTCGACGCTCTTATAGTGGGGGGCGGGTGGGGGGGGGGGGGTATTTATCCACTTTTCGTGAGGGTGCGCAAGACTACTGTTGATTTAATGTGATGTCCCTTCATTCAAAATGAAATTCTTTCCTGTTCCAGTTCTAGATATTCCAATCAATAAGTATTTGCTTCACCTAGCAAACATCGAGATATTAACACAGTTAGTCCGAGGCAGCGGAAGTTCGATAAAAGTGGAGGGGCATAACTTTTCAAGACTACCATAGTTCGGCCCAATGGGAGAAAAGTTACAATCGTATATCGGTAAATGTACGATGACACACAATGGACTCTCGTTTAGATGAGCATGGTGTGGTCACTGTCCTGCCCATCCCATCTACTTCAATCATCTTCCAGTTGGAAGATGATTAAAGTAGAATAAACGGACCTTAGCCCACTCTCAAAACATCAAGATTACTTCCATTGTCTCACCATGCAGTCCTGAAGCCAATACAATAAAACTTTTACAATTGTATTTTCTACAATGTATTTTCAACCTATTAATATAACCGATTAAAATTAATAATTAGCATTTTAAAAATATGGCAATTTGCCAACTGGCAAATTGCCACATCTTTGAAAATGCTTATGGTTCATTTCAACCCATTTAAAGTCATAACTAGAAAATACAATTTTAGAAAAAATAATTGTAAAAGTTTTATAGTATTGGCCCCAGCTGGATGTAGTTTCGTTTTTCAGTACGGCATATTTCCGTATAATATTAACCACGACCAGCTTTATCGTAGAATCACAAAGTTCACCGTGTATTTCGTTCGCATAGCTAAAATATTTATATATGATGATGCACCGTATGGTGAGATGTTGATTGATTTCACTGAAGTCAGAAATTGGAACAGAAAATTTAGTGCGCGCTTTGTAAATTTCCGTTTGTGTCTCATGTCTAGCAGTAAAGTCGTTAGCTCCACTTCTAATATATTGATATGCACAAAGATGAAATGCATTTGGGTCATTTTGACATGTTAAAGCAATATTCAGTTCTATACAATTAATATTTAGCTCGACGTGAGTCGTACGGTTGAGCTGAAGATTAACCACCAGTACACTGATGTCAAATTGTTGAAATTTCAAGCGATTTTCTCCCTTAATACAACCAGAACTTTAACCAATTTAGTGAGCTCTGCCAAACAATATTTAACTGGTTGAGTCAGAAGACAATATTTAACTGGTTGAGTCAGAAGACACTATCATGGCTTTCAAAAAATGAGGATACCAGAGCAAAAATCAACATTTTTCTTGCTCACGTTTCATATTCATTCAAATACAAATAATATTTTGTTTATATAAATTTGTTTTATTACAAATTTTTGGAGAGTGCCTATGGACATTCTCCATAAATTTATAATAAAACAAATTTTGATGAACAAATTCAGACCACCAAAAATAATATAGCCCTCAACCTGTTAATTGGCAACATTTCCGAGTTGTAGTACTGGTTGGAAGAATTTGCGCCTTGAAAATTTGATCTTTCGGCATCAGTGTGTGGTTTGTGCATAGGGTTAATTTTATTAAATCTGCAATAAAGTATCTCGTTATAACGAGATATTTCCTCATTACAATGAGAGACTTTTTCTTTACAATGAGATGAGTTATCGTTATAGCGACATGTTATCTCGTTTTTAAGCGATGAAGAATTTTCCATGTCTGCCACCGAACAGGGAAAATCCATTTTACCTTGCTACAACTAGAGAATACGTTGTTTAAATGGGGCTCTATGCCGATATGATGGGAGCCACATCTTTTTATAACTAGAAAATATCTCGTTTTAGCGAGGGGGGGGGGGGGGGATCGCAAAACAATGCCAGGAAATAATGTCCGGGTGGGAAGGTCCTATTGGGTCCGAGCCCCAAAGTGCAGTTTTTGCCGGTGTCGTGCAATTTTTTGCCAAATATCATTTTACAGACAAGTAATTACAACCAAAGTGAATTCAAGTGCTTAGATTCATAACTTAGAACAGAATAGAGCATTGATAATGTGTTGGGGGCTCCATGTTAGAATTGTTTTCCCATGTTTTACACTTCATTAGGGGGTGGGTCCTGTTCTGGGTCTGACAAAAATTTGCAAAACAAAAAAGTGATTCCCAGCTATTTGGTCATGATTTTCACTCCTTTATATTTCTAAGACACTCTGCCTCTTATTAGTGCTTTGTAGCTCCTATTATTTGATTCTTCTGTAAGCCCCAGGGTGCCTCATGCCATTGGTCTAGTGTGCTTCCATGTGTGGAATAATTGGAAAGATTGATAGAATAAAAATCTTGATTGTGGAAACCGTGTATAATTTCAAGGTAAATATAATTCTAGTGACACTAACATAAAAAAATAAATAAGAGGCAATTCATCTCAGACAAGACACCCTGGCATGGGTCAAAGAACTTCAGTATTAGGTCTCTCTCAGACCAGCTGTACAAACTAAACATTTAACCGAAAAGTAATGAAATGAAAACCAACTATTTCTTGTGGACAGTTGAAGATATCCAGGTGGAAACAATATATTTTGGGCAAGGCTTCTTGGTGGTGGGATTCGACTGGTGTCTGAACAGCATAGACATGTTGTGCATCGGGGTAAAGGTTGTGTTGCTTGGAACATGAATGGGTGTATATCTGCAATTCAGTTGGTGGAGGCGGGTTCCAGTGGTTACCTGGGGGTCTGATGCTGCATTTCCATTGTGGCTTTATATGCAGAAAGATTGTTTTGGGACCATCTGTGGCTAGGGATGCCTTGGATGCCCAAGAGGAGGGCTGGGATATCGGACAAGTTGGTTTGCGGCACCTTTCATGTTTGGGAAAAGTATTTTTTTTTTTTTTTTTTTTTTTTTTTGATTTAGGTAATTTGAATACTTCGTTAAACAGATTTTATAAATTGGGGGTGGGTTCCCAATTGTCTTTGAGGAAAAACAGTCCGGGAGTGGTGAGTGTCCGAGACATGACTGGCAAAAATTTGCATTCCGGGGGTGGTGGGTCCCAAAAATTGAAAATGTAAAAATTTCCACCTTGTATCCGTAATTTTTTGCCTGAATTGTCCTGACTCCCAAATCAGCCACCGAACATTAGTAATCAACACGGAGGGAGAAAGCAGCTGTTTATAACGAGAAACGTATCTCATTGTAACTACAAGGTATCTCGTTGTAACGGGATGTTTTCTCGATAGAGAATGCCATTCAAGGCATCCTCCAAGATCCCAATATCGACCTGTTGTTCATTTATATCTCTTGTCCCCGCCATTCAAATTTGCTTAATGGGACTAGCACCTTCCTTTTCTGCAGGGAACAAAGAGCTACAAAACTGTATTTTCTTCCTTCGTTTTTAACCTCCATATTCGTCCACTGAGTGAAATGTATCAAGGCGCCATCTACAATGTTTTAGCATTGCATGTGGCATCTTGATGCATTCAAAGGACGATTTATTATCGCATGAGGCTAATTAGACAGGCATTATTTTCCTATCTTTTTACCAAACACGATTTGCAGACGACACAAGTTTGCAAAATAGTTTTTCGAATAACTAAAAACTTTCAGTTTCGCCTCAAAATATATCGCATACACTCACTGGAACAAACTGAAAGAATATTGAAATATGAATGGCGATTTTTGTGAACAGCGCTGCTTGGATATGGTCGTACGCTATATAATGGGGTTAACCCTTTACCTAACATGAAAAGCAGACGACACTTGCAAAGAAATTCTTGAATAACTAATTTTTTGTCTCAAAAACATAGGTTATGACTCCTCATTGAAACGAGCTCGACGAGCTCGTCCCAAAGAGGGGTCATAACCTATGTTTTTGAGACAAAAAAATGAAAAACATAATTAAAATTATTTGCCGATTTTTGTGAACAGCGCTGGTCGGTTTTGGCCGTTACGTTGGGTAAAGGGTTAAATGAAGGAAACTGTAACCCACTGGATCCTGATGGTACATTCCATGCCAATTCAGAGCCATCAACAGGTAAAATCTATATTCGTTATTTGGGGACGTCCAATCAATACCCACGACTGCACCTTGAAAATCTTGATTGGTCTACCACACAAATTCACTGAGCAACTTGTCCCCTGAATTCAGGTGGTATCACAATCCTGGTGGGAAAAGCAGCCTTTCGTTTTCAATGGGGTTAAACCCAGTTTTGAACTTCAATCACTTCTTGGGTCTTTGTGTCCAACTTCGGGGTCAGTTTTGTCCCACACAAGTTCGCTGTTAACTGTAGAAGACAAAATGTTTTATCAAAAGGGCGTAGTCAATCTTTAGTACATTTAATCGTTGTTGATTCATTAATCATTGTCAAATTCCTTCCTGACGGATAGGTGCGAGCTTAAATCTGCACACATTTTCGAAAATATATGAAAAGCAAAGCGTTTGTTGTTTCTGGGAAATTTTCATTATTGCAGTAAAGTGCAAAAAATAACAGGGCTAAACGTTTTGTATTCACTTCACTGGCAAACAGCCTTCAGTTATATATAGATCTCCATGGAAATCCCTCTCCGGTATTCTCTACTAACATATTTCACATTTTTATACGCTTGTGTTTGTTTGAATAGCTTTTATATATTTACAGGTAAATAAGAACAATTTGTCCCCCGTGATGTCTTCAGGCGACCGTTAATTCGGCAATAAATCATTAACCCATTGAACCCTAGCGGCCGCTTTTCCGACCAGGAACATGATACGTCACAACGCCATTAAATAGGATGACTGTTCAGTGAATGTGTGGGGTAGACCAATCAATATTTTCAACGTTGAAAATATTGATTGTCTACCCCAAATAATGAATATGGACTCTTCCAACTGCTGCCATTGAACTGGCATGGAAGATACCACGAGAGTTCAAAGGGTTAATCATTTATACAACTCGATTCGTGCCTGAAGAAAAGTTATATATTATTAAAAGAGTATATATGCATGAATGTCTTTGTACTAATGTGAAACGGTGGGTGTAAAATATTTTGATCATGATGGGCCTCTTTTGTCCCTGATTCGATACAATCTTGTTATACAAGCCGTCGGCGAATAGTGATTATGACTAAACATAGACATACTTTCAAAACGCCCAGTGATTCAAACAATGAGTTGGACGGATATTCCACAATAACATCTCATTTGCACTGAAAAACAAGAACTCAGTTCATCCCTTCACAGTTAAAAATACATTCTCGAACCTTGAGGTTGAGTTTAGCTGGAGCTCAAACCCAATGACGCGACCCGATAAAAATTATCATTGACGACTCATGCAATAGGCTCACGTGGACGGCGCATACGACCCCCGGGGAACTCGGAATATTATTTTAAAGTCCACTGACTCAGAATGAATGCATTTTTGCGGATCATTTATAACCCCAGGCTACATAACAGTGATGTTGAAACAAAGGTAGTTGTAGGCTGTTCGTTTCAAGGGGACAATTTCTTCTTCAGCTCTTGCCTAGATGCGGGAAGTGGGGTATTCGCAGAACGTTGCAGGCCGATGGATAACGGGGTCGGGTAATGCCGCAGCACTAGAAGCAATCAGGGGTGAGCTTGGGTGGATGAGGATCAAGGACAGAATAGACTTATTGAAACTCGGTTATCTTAATTATTTGGTAAATCTCCCCGACAACCGATGGTGTAAAGTAATGTTTCAGAGAATTTTCAACTCAAATATCAAGACAGGGTGGATGGTCCAAGTGAGGGAGCTAATAGAGAACTACTCATTGGAGATCTCGGACCTAGACGTTAGGGTAAAAAAATCGTCAGAGAAATGGTCATGGAGGATGGTAACCTTAATTGGCGAGAGGGGGGGGGGGGGGTCAAATCAGAGAGGTCTTTGGGTGGCCTGCGTGATAAAGATAAGCCTGGTTTTGAAGAGTACCTTGATGGCACCTTTGGGGGGTCACTGTTGTTCAAGCTGAAGTCACGGTCCCTGGCACTGAGGGGAGAAATTGAGAAAAACAGTGAAAAGGAGTGCCAGATGTGTAATCTAGGCGTGGTGGAACCCCTGGAACACTTTCTTCTAGAATGCACAAAATACCAGTCTAAAAGAATAAGATTCACTGGGAGTATACTGGGGAAGTGGGATGGGAGAATGAAGGACATGTGGTTGGTGAGAGACTCAAAGGAGAGGGTTAATATGCTAATCGGAGAGATTGGGAAGAATTGGGCAAGGGATGTCATCAAGCAGTTCGTTTCCGAGTGTTGGGGGGGGGAGGAGAAGCGTGGGAATGGGGAGGCAGTTTGGGGTACAGGGGTAACCAAGGCCTTCTCACCCGAGAACCGCGACAAATCAGCGGCCGGCCAAAGTGTTATTATTACCCTGTACAAAAATTATCCTGTTACTAAGTGAAGATATATACTATTCAAAAGAAGTAGGGGATATCGAAAGTGATGTTGATATTTTCGGAAAATGGTATTGGATACGCGTGATTGGACACATCAATGTGTTACAAGTTCATTTTGGATCATGAATGTCACCGGCCCACGAAAACTTCGTGCATGTTTTTCGCACGAGCGCCTCGTTAATGTCTGTGGGGTACGTTTTGAACATTTCATTTTTACTGGACGGGCTTTTTCGGAGGTCTCATCGTTCTTTTCTTGGTATAAACTCGTTCACCAATAGTTTCTGGTCGAAACGTAACTGTTGAGGTATGCGAATTCTGACACGTGACGAACGTTTACGTGTCGTTGGCATGTTGGAAGCTGGCAACAGACAGACTGAAGTGGCTCAAATTCTCAGCGTTACTCAATCGGTGATTATCAGGTCGTGGTCACGCTACCGTCAGACAGGCAATTTTGATGACAGACGTCGGTTAGGTCGTCAAGGGCGACAACTGCTAACCAGGATCGTTTCACCCGAACCACAGCATTACGTAACCGCCATCAAAGTGCCTCAGAAATTGGACAGCAGCTGCAAGGAGCGACAGATGTGCGAGTCAGTGGTCAGACTATGCGAAATTGCCTACACAGCTGGAATTTGTACGATCGACGACCTCGAATAATTCAACGTTTGACTGAATGTCACATCGCAGCAAGGCGTAATTGGTGTGGAGCGCGACAACGCTGGGACAATCGTCGGTGGAGCAACGCCATGTTTTCCGATGAATCGAGGTTCACTCTGGACTTCCACGACAGGCGAAACAGAGTGTGGCTGCCGCAGAACGAACGGTACCATGACGTAACCGTTAGGCAGCACAATCGTTTTGGTGGTGGATCGGTTATGGTGTGGGGAAGCATAACCATGACAAGCAGAACAGCATTACATGTCATCCAAGGGCGTGTCACAGGGCAGTACTACCGTGACAACCTGTTAGCTGCTACGTGGTGCAATTTGAACAACGTCACGGCCGTCGATTCATTTTCCAAGATGACAATTCAAGAGCACACGCTACATAGTTCCTACAGAGTTCCTCTAGGAGCAGAACATCACTACACTGCCTTGACCAGCACTGAGTCCAGACCTTTCACCACGTCTGGGATATGCTTGGCAGGCACCTACGACAACGCCAGCAGCCCAATACCAATGTCCAGGAACTCGCCGCTACACTGCAGGAAGAATGGAATAACATCAGTCAAGCTGATATTTGACGTTTGTATGCCACGTCGGATCCGCGCTTGTCTCGCGAACCGTGGAGGATTTACAAGGTATTGATGTCTTAGACGGAATGTGGTAAATTCTCTGACTGACCGCACATGTCTTCTGCAGCTCAGTGCGTGGAATGTGTGCTTGTCAGACACCCAACTGTCGTTGAAAGCATTCACCAGTGCAATGCCTCAACTGTCTTTTTGATGAAAATATAAACACATTTCTTCATATATCTCTCTTTTATCAAATATCCCCTACATTTTTGAATAGTAAATATATAGTTCTCAATCTTGTTAACAAAATTTACCCCCACCGACAAGAATAGACCTCTTATCAAAAGATTTTTAGCTCAATTTGACAACGTCAGGTGTGAGCTATTGGGATGAGTTGTGATCCTTCGTCCGTCCGTCCGTCCGTCCGTCCGTAATTCCTTTATCACACCCTCCAGACGTGGCCTTGGGGCAATGTGTATATGGGAGCTATAGATTTTTTTTTAATTTCGTTGAAAAACATGGCCGCCAGCGGCCATCTTATATTTGGCATATAAATTGTCGACAATTCCATTGGGACACCCTACAGGCCGCATCTCTCACTTGATCAGTTTCAAATTTCATATGTAGCTTTGGTGTGATGTCTAAATGGGAGCTATCGAATTTTTCTGAATTTCGTAGAAAAACATGGCCGCCAGCGGCCATCTTAGATTTGTCACATATATTGTCAACAATTTCATTAGCACACCCTAAAGGCCGCATCTCTCACCCAATCGTTTTCCGATTTTAATGTAGCTTTGGTCTGATGTCTAGATGAGCGCTGTCAAATTTGACTGAATTTCGTTGAAAAACATGGCTGCCAGCAGTCATCTTGAATTTGTCATGTAAATTGTCAACAATTCCCTTAGCACACCCTACAGGCCACATTTCTCTCTCGATTATTTTCAAATTTCATATGTGGCTTTAGGATAATGTCTAGATGAGACCTATTGAATTTTTCCGAATTTTGTTGAAAAGCATGGCCGCCAGCGGCCATCTTAGATTTGTAACATATATTGTCAACAATTCCAATGGCACACCCTACAGGCCGCATCTCTCACCCAGTCTTTTTCAAATTTTATATGTAGCTTTCGTGTGATGTCTAGTTGGGCGCTATCAAATATGTCTGCATTTCGTTGAAAAACATGGCTGTCAGCAGCCATCTTGGATTTGGCATATAAATTGTCAACAATTCCATTAGTGCACCCGACAGGTTGCATCCCTCACCCGATTTTTCAGGTTTTATATGTAGCTTTGGTGTGATGGGGCGTCTCTTTGTAGAAACTTGACTGAGTGACTTATCATTACTGGAGCTTTCTATTTAGTTCCGTCCCTTCTTGGACAAGTTGAGCTGCAGTGTCATTGACAATTTCATTTGATGCCGGGCTCCATTAGCCTTTTCGAGCCTGATGGTGTATGTTCCATTCTAGTTCAAAGCCATCAGCTAGTAGAGTCTATATGCGGTACTTGGGGGAAGACAAATACATATTTGCAACGTGCAGCCCGAAGGCTGCACGTTGAAAATATTGATTGGTCTGCCACACAACTTAGCTGAGCAACTCTCTACTTTATGAATTCAGGTCGTATCACGATTCTGGATCGGAAAAGCGGCCTTACCGATTCAAAGGGTTAAATTTGTCATCAAATCAAGTCATGGTTTCCTTATAGTTATGAATTAACGCAGTTTTAGTTGGTGGGTTGTGTGATTGTGGTCACTTCTCAGCCACGGTGCTAAGCATGAATAAAAGCTTCCAAAGTCCTGACCTGCCCCTGTTGTCCGAGACGCCTTTCAGTACCTCTCCCTCCAGCCGTATCGCTTTTTAACCTGTCCGTTAACGTAACGGGCATATCCGGCCAGCGCTCTTCATAGAAAACAGGATTCATTTTTAGCTTAACTTGACAAAGTCAAGATAAGCTATTGCCATTACGCGTGCGGAAGTCTGTGAGTCTGTTGGTCTGTTCACATTTTCTTTAGCACAGGCTACACCCCACAGTTCTTGTACGATCATCAGTTCATGCCAGTTCGAGGTCATGTCTAGTTGAGAACATCCCCGTTTGGTTGTGATCGGTCAACCGTGACGCTGCGCGGGCCAGAAAGCCCAGAACCCTTAGCACGGTCTACAGGTCGCATTTATGAAGGGATTTCATTGTTGTAACTTGGTATGCCGACTCTGTATAATGCCTAGATGAGAACGTCGTGGCTTGGTCGGGTTCAGTCAACCATGACGGCAGCAGGGGCACGTTACCTAGATTCCGTTAGCATGGTCTACAAGTTGCAATTTATGCAGGGATTTCTTTATAAATTGGTAGGAGGACACTCGGTATAATGTCTAGATGAGAACGCCCTATGTCGGCCATGAACGGTTAACCGAGACGGCCGCACGATCACTTGACCTAGATTTGTTTAGCATAGTCTACAGTTCATATTTATGAAGTGATTTCATTGTAACTTGGAAGGATAACTCAGTATGATGTCTTGAGAGACTGTCGTAAATTGATCACGATCGGTCAGTCGTTACCACCGCCTGGTCACATGACCTAGATCCCTTTAGCACTGTCTACAGGTTGTTTTTATGAAGGGATTTCATTGTAACTTGGTTGGATAACTCGATAGGATATCAGGATGAGACTGTCCTATTCTGGTCACGATCGGTCAAACGTGACCACCGGACCGGCTTGTAGCCTAGATTCCTTTAGCAAAGTCTACGAGTCGTATTTATGAAGGAATTTCATTGTATCTTGGTAGGATGACTAGTTTTGGAATGATTTTACTGTAACTTGGTAATTTGGGTTGACATACGTTAACTGTGAGGGTCACATCAACCCAGGACTCAATTTTTTAGTACAGTCAACACCTCAGATAGTTCTTACTGAAAACATAGCATGTATAGAACAGAATTCTCAGTTATCGCAATTCTTATCTTATTTCATAATCCTTTCATAAACATTGAACATTGTCCTTTTCATCAAACACTACACACAGTCAAGTTAAGCTACAGTGCCATTGACACTTTCATTTCAGTTGTTGTCTCCAAAACATAGCTTATGGCTACCCCTTACTGGCACGAGGTAGTTCCACTTTTTGTGCACATAAGTTATGTTTTTGAGGTGAACTAAGAAACCTTTTAGTTATTTAAGTAATTCTTCTGACGGGTATCCTCTAGCCGTGTTAGGTAAAGAGCTAAACCCAGGGACGCCGGAAGCACGGGGGCAGACGGGGGAGCTGCCCTCCCTACCTAAGGACCATAGTGGCGAGAGGGGATAGACAATGCCCTTCCCAAGTTCGTCACTGAATTTTCGTCAATGATTTATTCTCGAAGTAAAGCTAAAATACACCCCAAATCCGTTCTGGTAGCATTCCAAATTCAATGGGGGAGTTTAGGAGGAGGAGCCCCCCTCCCGATGGAGGGGGCGCCTCCTCGCAAACTCCCCCATCTCGGGTCTTCGTCCTTCGAGACATACATGCTTCTGTATGTGCGAGTAAATGCCATTTTCCCGGGGTCTGACCCCTCACCCTGCCCCGAAGTTCTTCCAGCGCCCCTGGTTGAACCTCTTCTTATGTCGAAATATCGAACGTTCAAGCTACACGTTTTCCTATAATGCGGTTAAGAGTTTGACCAAAGCAATCTTGTTTGCCAGAGTTCATTGAGCTTTTTCAAACAAGATTGATTCAATTGAATTCCTTGTTGCATTAAGGAAACTTTGCTAAGTTGAAATTTGGATCTTTCGAAGTCAGTGTGTAGAAGGTTAGTTTCATTAGAAGGTGGAGCATCATATGATAAAAATGACATTGCCCTTTCAGATGATATATAATGGATTAATTAACTCTTAATTATTTTTTCTCTGACAGCTAAAAACAGGCTGAAAGCTGGAAAAGTAACATCCATGGGCCACATCTAATTTAGATTTTCAGTTTTTTATTCAGTATAATTGCTAGGTGTTTTAATCTTGTAAATGGGTCGTCTAGAAGACTACGATGTCTTTAGTCTTACTGTCGTGTTAACTTTTAACCCTTTACCGAACATGAAAAGCAGACGACACTTGATAAACAAAATTCTTGAATAACTATTTTTTTTCATTTTTGTCTCAAAAGCATAGGTTTTGAGACAAAAAATGATAAAAATAATGAAAAGTAATTGGCGATTTTTTGTGAATAGCGCTGGTCGATTTTTGCCGTTACTTTGGCCAAAGGGTTACGGACCTGGCAGCATTAGACTGGTGGAGGATTTGTTGACCGCGGAGCAACTCAGATCAGAGGGCGCTTTCAACACAAATATTTTTTTCAAGGGGAGCCGACAGTGCGGAGAAAAGTTCATACAAGAATCACCTCACAAATTAGGTTTTTTATTTTCATTTTGATGATATCTCAGGATACCTCATTGAAACGAACTTGACCGCCTTGTTCCTCTGGTGGGGTCTTGAACTATTTGTGGAGTGCATTAATGGGGATTTTTTATTCGTACTGGTTTCGACAAATTCGCCATTTTGTGTTAAGTAAGGGGTTAAAGAGTAGACTTAATCGAAACGATGTTGCGTGGAAGTATCAACACCATCTGCTGCCAGTCCTTCTATTGCCCTCGAGTCAGGAAGGCAACAGAGACAGCTGTCTTTACTGCCCTCGCCCCAGTAGTAGTACTGTAGAACACATAACAAAATGGTTAATGAATATTTATTGATTCGGGATACGAAAACGAGGTCAGCTTTGTAACATTGAAGAAAGCATATACATGTAATGAAGTGGTTATATTTTCTACTGTAATGGTCCATGTCAGTTGTAAGATAACTCGAATAATTCCTCCACATCTTTGTCTTAACGACAGTGTCAGCCTCTGATACTTGTTGTTGAAAATTAGGGATATCCCGTCAAAATGACAGGTCACGGTATTTAACTCCTGCTGGCGGATATTCCTGCCGAGCCAAAAATTTCTCTTGCCACTGAAATAAGAATATCTTGGGTTAATTTAATATAATTTCCCCTCTGTAAATTGAATGGAGTTTCTCAACGTTTTTTTAGTTAAATTTCGATGAATTTTTCATCAAGTCATGTTCGAGTCTACGTTACCAGTTGACCGTCCTGTTATGTTCGAAATAAGTTCTCATTGTTTACATTTGTGTCCAACAACAATCATCAGCCAAGACTGTAAAGGAGATTCTGTGAAGAAAGAAAAAGCATGTTATCCACGTCATAACGTCAGTCAGATGCTTGGCGACCAATCAGACGCAATCTTACACGCCGTTATTACATGTAGGCTGGATTCCACGCGTGACATACCTAATACATTTTAATGTCTGTATTGGATATTATTATTAAATTGTGTAACGTTGAATGAATACACACCAGAGTCGTGGTATAAATGATGTGCTTCATAAAAATGATGTGAAATGCAAGTGATACTTTGCATCACTGTTCACTAACGCCCAGGAAAATTGCCCTGCGCGACCATATGGCACACCTGAAACTATATAGCCCCCTTTTATCCTATATTTAGCCTTCAGAAATGTTCGACTGTGTGCAATTCATAGATTCCCGAGATTGGGACAGATATTCAGAAACGAGAATCGCAAAATTACCGGTATCTTGACTGATTTTCAAAAACGAGAACCAGAAAATCCACTTTCCCGGGATTAAACCCCAATTTATTGGGCTAATAAATTCATAACCGTAATCTGCACTGGGATACAAACTTGATCAACGAAAATTCCTCTTAATTCCCATCTGTCCAATACATGAGCTCTTCCTTCTTTTTCGATCAATAAATCTCACTGCTTGTTAACTTATTTTGATACCTTAATTCTAACGAGCCATGTTGTATAACGATTTAAACCGCCCTATATTATACTGGAGTGTGCATAACCAAACACAGATAAACGGTTGAATCTACTTTGTAGAGAACTGTTGGGCTGAAGTATTGAATTATCACTGACTTTCCTAATACTTGCTGTTCATTAAGTCGTCTGCTCATATGTTATGAAATCTTCCTCAAGTGCTCTGCTGGTACGTAAACTAAAGTCCTTCAGCCACACCACGCGGAATCATGACCTCTTGATGAACAAATGAAAACTACCCGGTAATGAACCACTTTATCCCCAAACCATTTAACATTGAGTTTCCGAAGAGTGTTCTCTCATAAAAACTTAAATTGACCTTACACTTCCATAAACTGCGACACAAACAAGCGTTTTCAAAAAAAATGACGCCTTTGTGCACTCAATGGACGAAATATTCACGCTTGCTGTGGTGTTGCATTCATGGATAGTTGAACCATTTTTTGGACTGTTCCTTTTTTCTTCAAGTATGATAATAAAATCGTCTCTTGTCTGCCCATACTCCCATCAGCAGGCCTTGCAGGTGAATGTTGGAAAACAAGGGTGACAGCTATTAACTTCTCAAGTGAATGACGTATTCCACAAAGATGTCTTTTTCAAGCATAACGTAGTTTGGCCAACTCAAAATAGATAAAAGTATTTGGAGTAGGCTGTTGTTTGAGGCCATTCTATGATATGACAGTCAAATGGCTTCTCCG
This sequence comes from Pictodentalium vernedei, assembly GCA_031216915.1. Lineage (NCBI taxonomy): Eukaryota > Metazoa > Mollusca > Scaphopoda > Dentaliida > Dentaliidae > Pictodentalium > Pictodentalium vernedei. The sequence goes on along the minus strand of CM062297.1, from coordinate 551,762,968 downwards.
TGGTGAGATAATATTGGAATAGGTTCTTTGAAATAACATTTGATGATTTATGTAAAGGTGGATTTTTTTACTTTTCTTTTTTTTTAACATTACACGATACATGAGTTTACCCAACCGCTCAACTCGGCCTTTTGTGGATTGTCAAGTCTGTTTAAACTGAAGGAACCATATTTTCGTGCGCACAGCGTTCGCACCTCGAAAGAAATAGGATAAATGTTTTTTTCGTTCTTCTCCATTACCATCCTTAAAACAAGAGCAAGAAAGTTTACTTCGCTTACCCTTTGGTTCCCATTTGCTTGCTGTTACAAAATCATGGTGCGTTTTATAAAGACGGTAACCTTTTTCGAATGTGTTCCTTTATTGGGGTTTATCAACACTTTCAACAGACATGGGTCATATCACGTCGAACAATTTAACCCTTTGAACCCTGGTGGTATCTTCCATGTCAGTTCAGTAGCAGCAATTGGAAGAGTCCATATTCATTATTTGGTGGGTAGACCAATCAATATTTTTAACGTGCAGCCTTAGGGCTGCACGCTAAAAATATTGATTGGTCTACTCCACACATTCACTTAGCATCCTACTTAATGAAATTATGCCGTATCATGTTCCTGGGCCGGATAAGCGTTCTTACAGGTTGAAAGGGTTAACGGGTTGAGAAAAGTGGGATACACGGAGAGAACCACCGAGCAACGGCGAGTAGCAGTCCGACTCTCCAACTCCAAGCAGGGCAAACATTGGTTGACGTCAGGTGTACCTTCGGCGTGTTGTATGCCGTGGTGCACCATGCTTCCCACTTGGGCAATCGGAATTAAATATCTTGTTCAAGGAAAGAACGCAGATGATGTGGGCCCGTGGCGCTTACAAATGAATCACTGCGGTTCCTTGTAGTAGGTAAATAAACTTGATCAACATTAGTAAATATCGCCCGGCATAATGTGGTGTGTGTCACGTCGGAAAATTGTAAGCGCCCCTGATAATCTATGAATACAAATCACTAGCGCAATACGACGTAAGTCGTTATCAGAAAATACACAGATATCCAACCACCCACGAGTTACTGTATTAACCAAAGTTACGTTGGTTAATCGATAAACGCCCATAGGTGGATAAGGATACGGTCATGTTCTAGCAGAACATCTCTACTTACTGTGACTGTGGCTGCTCGCCATCAGTTTCTTAAAGAACACGTCAGAGTATTTCTTCATGAAGAAACCTGTGTAGTTCGGAGATTGGAAAAAAGGAGGAAGTGCATTACGTGGTTTACATGGGTAGGTAATTTTATAAGCTTCCATCAATCAACGAGGTTCTTTGCAGAGAAAATATTAGAGCCGACTACAGTAATATTGTAAGTCAACGAAACTATGATTATTAATACAAACATTCCAGACTTGCTCATCAAAACCTGCTGACGTCAGAATGAATCACATTGTATGCAAACCAGTTGTGTCTACTTCCTTCAGCGGGGAATTTACCCTCCCTCATACCGCCGCTCCATACACTCTAAATCAGTTGGGGTAAAAGTCAAGCCAAATCAACTGGGTTGAGTGAATATGAACCCATTTGGGTTCATATTCTCTCAATCCAGTTTATTTGGGTTGAATATTAACCCAACAAATTTTAGAGTGCTGTCGTGTGTGTGAGTTGAGGAGTGTGTGGGGCGTGAACCTCTCGTAGGGCCATGTGATATCAGAATTCCAATGGAATCCCGAATCAAATCAGGCAGACGATTCGAATGTCGAATGGAATCCCTCGATTCTTCAAATTGTAAATATTACACCGTCTTACAACCGTAAACATTGCCAGTCTTCTCTCATGTTTTGTATGCAACGTCAACTCGTGGGTTTGGGAAATGCAATCAAAAAAGCGGAATATTCCAGGACGCAATCAAAGTAGTTTCGGAGGCAGAACTCCTTGAATTCTTCTTCTCTCATCGGGTCTCATGAACAGGAGACCCTGTCACAAAATGAAAGTTCAAGAGGAGATCCTCGTTGTGGTAGGATATTTCGACAATTCGAAAAGTTCCCAATCAGCGTGACCGGAATTGAACCGAATCGGGACGATCTCAAATCGAATTGAATCGAATTTCGAAACACGCATGGCCCCATCCTCTTGAGGAGGATGCTCACACAAAAATATGAAAAGAAAAATCTCAAGAGAATAATGAAGAGTTTGATAACGCTGTCTAGTTCAGTAGAATTTTGATAGTGTCCAAGAGTTTACGCTTCAAATTCTTTGAAAAAATTTACGAGCAGAGCAACTCCCACCCCCCCCCCCCCACCCCCACCTGCAACCTCACAAGCTTCTGGCGCTGAGCAGAAGCTTTAATGGTACTTAATCCCTTCCCCGTTCATCGCAGCTATCAATCAAATACGTTTTTTTTTTTGCCTTTTGTGTTCTGTGTTACACAATAGTATCATGAGTTTTTATTTCACCCCTTCTTCTGACGTGTCATTTACAATCAAGATATCTAACTTCCTTTGTCTGTAAGTAACAACATTTTTCATAGACTTCACCTTGAACATCAATGCTTTGCTGTGATCAATGTCGTATTCCCTGTGAAAATAAAGCCTCGGACCAGCGCAATATCCACTGCAATTTGAACCAGCTACTCTAGAAAAGCAGAGAAATAAAGGTCCCAGCTTTATAGTATGTCCGTAGATTCAGTCCATGAATTGCAGACATTTTACCCCATGCACACACACGTACAAGTCCACAATCATGAGCACACATCTGAAAAAATACTTAGTGTATGAATTTGTATTTGTTTGTTTTATCTCATTTTTTATTATACATTTCGTCCCCTGAGTTCCAATGTGTTCTATGTGCCTACTGGCACATAGAACACATTGAAACTCAGAGGACGATTTATCTCACAATCTGCTTTATCTCGGATGTTTTCGCAGAATTTTCTTTTCTTTTCTATATTCCATTTTCTTTTCTTTCTTTTGTCCGTTTCGCTTCACTCACCCTGCTTTGTCTTGCAAGTGCCAAAGTAGATTACAGATGGTGTCGTGCTTGGTTGAAATGTAACAAATGTTAGCGTGTATACGCCTGAAAAATAATACTTATTTTATTAACATAACAATTATTGGCAAGGCTCGTTGTTTGATCGATTTTTTTTTCAAGTCAGTGAGTATCTTTTTTGTACTGCCAGGCATGAGTACAAAAAATCGCTGCTTTGCTCAGCTTAGCTTATTATTTGCTGACTTTGAATGGAATTTTCGGGGTAATAGGTAAAGACGAACCAGATAGTTTTTACACTATTTCATCGGTGTCATCCTGATTGTCCCAATTTCTAATTTTAGGAGGGAAAGAGAGTGGGACAGTCGGGATTTTGTTAATTAGTTTTCTAGCGGCAAGACCAAACATTTTCTCTTATGGTTTGTTTCACGTCTTTTGCTGTTTCGTTGGTGAACAGAACAAGAAGTTGGTATTTGTTTTACAGCATCGATAAAGTATGCTAGATATTTTTGTTCATCAAAACACTGATCAGTTTACAAGATATTTTTGTACGTCAAAACAGTGACTTATTATTAAATTTAAATTCATGTTGAAAGCAGACGCATAGTCTGTAATGTTTGTTTTGCCATTCAGCAACCTCTCGTCCTCTGAGTTCCAATGTGTTCTTTGGCCAGTAGGCACATAGAGCACATTGGAACTCGTGGGAAGCTCTGTTTCAGGACCTGTAGTATACCATGAATGTTTCTTTATCTCCTCCTCTTTGCTGGAAAGGGTCCACCTGCACTAAGCTGCATTTGCGTGACTTCATTGTAGACCTGGATTTCTTCGAGGTGGTCAATTAAATGGAAAATGTTTGGATGTGCGGTTCGTATATTTTTAGCTCGCCTGACTTTCAGTCAGGGGAGCTATAGTGATCACTCACCGTCCGTCGTCCGTCTTCCGTCGTCCGTGAATATGGTGTTTGCCTCTTCTCCTCCCAAACCGCTGAACCAATTTAATTGATATTTGAGATAATAGTTTGTTATGACATCGCATTTTGATTTTGTTCAATCAAGTTGCCTCGCCCTCGGTAGGGCCACGCCCAAAAAGTGTGCTTAAATCATAAAATATCTTCTCCTCATGAACCAGCAGTTGCAGAGACTTGATATTTGGTGTGCAGCTTCCTTTTGGGGTGTAGACTCAGATTTGTTCAAGAGACGATCGAGGAGCTATAATTGCCTTCGTTATGGGAGGGGAAAGAATTTTTGCCCCGCCCCAAATTTCTATTTTCTAAACCGAGCTGAACCGAGAGGCAGATTTGAACCAAATTTGATGTGAGGGTTTATTGGATCGTAAGTACTTAATTTATGGCAAAACAAATTTTCCCGTTGCCCCATGGGAACCACAGGAGCTAAAATAGAAAAAAAATAAAACGCCCATATCTCCAAAAACTACAAGGCACTGAGAATTCTTAGTTGGTATGAAGCTTCATCAGGACCAACAGAATGGAATGGTCAAAAACATTCCTAAATTGCTATCGGTTTTATCATGGGGTACTTTTTGAGACTTTTGAAAAAGTGCTGAGTCAGCATTCTTTACCACTGGGTAATGGGGAAAACATTTAGGACTACTTTTCTCTCAAACCACTGCTCCAAAAGCTTTCAAATTTCACATATAACATCTTTGGAAGAGTGTTTCACAAGTTTATTGAAACAGATTAATGGGGCCATATTTGGGCTCCCTATGGGTGCCCAAATGTTTAAATTAGTGCAGTATGAGGAATATTCTTTAAACATCTTCTTCTTCAGATCTACCAATCAGAATCTTTTGATATTTGGTATGCAGCATGCTTAGGGGGTGAGATTCAGTTTTGTTCAAGCAAAGTCCCTGGGTTCATATTTGGTCTCACTGTGGGAGCCCGAATTATAACTTAGTTCAAAATGAGGAATTTTCTTTAAAAATCTTCTTCAGATCCAGAAGTCGGAATGTTTTTATATTTGGTATGCAGCATCCTTGGGGGATTTCGGGGGGGGGGGGGGGGAATTCATATTGTTCAAGCCATGTCCCTAGGTTCATATTTGAGCTCACTGTGGGAGCTCGAATTGTGACTTAGTTCAAAATGAGGAATTTTCTTTAAAAATCTGCTTCTTCAGATCTAGCAGCCGGAATGTTTTGATATTTGGTATGCAGCATCCTTAGGGGGGTGAAATTCAAGTTTGTTCAAGCCAAGTCCCTGGGTTCATATTTGGGGTCCCTGTGGGAACCCGAATTATAACTTAGTTCAATATGAGGAATATTTTTCAAAAATCTTCTTCTTCTCATCCCCCAGACAGAATCTTTTGATATTTGGTATACAGCATCCTACTGGAGGTGAGATTCAAGTTTGTTCAAGCCAAGTCCCTGGGTTCATATTTGGGCTCCCTGTGGGAACCCGAATTATAACTTAGTTCAGTATGAGGAATATTCTTCAAAAATCTTCTTCTTCTCATCCCCCAGACAGAATCTTTTGATATTTGGTATACAGCATCCTACTGGAGGTGAGATTCAAGTTTGTTCAAGCCAAGTCCCTGGGTTCATATTTGGGCTCCCTGTGGGAGCCCGAATTATTACTTAGTTGAATATGAGTAATATTCTTTAAAAATCTTTTTTTTAGATCCACTGGTCAGAATCTTTGGATATTTGGTATAAGCTTTTCTTAGGGGGGGCAGATGCAACTTGTTGAAATCAATTCCCTGTGATAATATTTAGGCTACCATGTCAGGTGAGCGCTCTCGGGCCCCCTGGGGCCTCTTGTTTTATTGTGTTGTTCCAGCCTTCCAGATACACTGTCACAATTGCTAATCACGAAAAGTAAAGACTCATAAAAATACTGATAGTTTTTTTAATCGTGATTGATAAGCAGCGGTGAGTTGTGTTCAAATTATGTTAACGGCTCTTTTCAAGCCCAAGAGTGGGAGAGTCGACACATCAACTAAAATCTGAATGTGGGACAATCGGGATTAAACCATTTTATCAAATGTGTTCGCGATGGAATTGTAATACATTCATGTCACTTTATGTGCAACGAAATTTCTATCTTGTAAAAACCTTTTTGACTGAATATTTTTTTGTGTTGGCGCAATGACGTATAAATAGCCCAGTGAGTAGTCGATGTCGGTTGATGTATGCATACATGGAAATGTAAACACGTCATCTTTGGGGATGAATGGATTCCCGGCTGCAATTTACATTATGCAGACCCCAGTCGAGTAATTTTCAACATTACCTGTCCTAATGTTTAAATTTCATTCAAAATATTTCAATATTTTAAAACAGCGGGACAAGATAATCCGGTTGAGCTAGTTTTATTTCAATATTTTTTTCCTGCTGCATTTTGGAAGTATAGGAGTAATAGGAAGAGTGTTTTACAGCCAACAACAAGGGGGGTCGTGACAACCGTTACTTTTCCCCAGTTCCTTATTCGACATTCGTTATCAACCGATGGAATCACGTTGTCACGTCCGTACATTAACCCTTTACCTAACATGAAAAGCAGACGACACTTGCAAAAAAAATTCTTGAATAACTAATTTTTTTCATTTTTTGTCTCAAAAACATAGGTTATGACCCCTCGTTGGAACGAGCTCGACGAGCTCGTTCCAACGAGGGGTCATAACCTATGTTTTTGAGACAAAAAATGAAAATATTTTGAAAATTAATTGGCGATTTTTGAGAATAGCGCTGGCCGGTTTGGGCCGTTACGTTGGGTAAAGGGTTAATGATTAAAATACCCCATAGCTGTATTCCGCTCACAGAGCGGAATACAACTTCACCACCATTTTCATGCTTCTCGTATCATGCAGAAGCTTCACTCACCTAGTGCTGCGATTCGACCCTCGTTGGTGATATGGGGCTTAGCGGGGATCTCCAATGGAATATCTATCCTTGTCTAAGATTTTATCAAGACCCTCTCGAATCATTTGCCCGACGTCAAAACACTGTTTACAAAAAATCGTCATTCAAATTCCATTATCTTTCTTCACTCCTCTGAATTATAGCTTATGACCCCTCATTGTTCCATGCTATGTTTTTGAGACAAAAAATGATCATTTTTAGTTATTCAAGAATTTGGGTGTAAACAGGAAAGCAGGCTTTGTTGTTTCGTCATTCACTCATTTATTTATTTATTGGGATTTAATGGGAGCGCGGTGGCTCAGTAGGTAGAGGTGCAGACTGCAAACCGAGAGGTCCTCGGTTCGAATCCCACCTGTGGCAACCGCGTTGTGTCCTTGGGCAAGACACTTCATCTCCATTGTCCACGTGGGGGCACGGTTGTGTACTAAGGCGTACTGCACGTCGATGGTGCACTTGTCTTCAACCAATGCTAACCCTGCTTGTGTGAAGTTAGTATGTTGCGGAGCTGACAGTTGCTCGCCGTTGCTCGGTCGTTCTCTCCGGGTACTCCGGCTTCCTCCACCCATAAAACTGTCACGGTCATAATTAGCCATTGTGCGTAAATATGTGACCATAAACACCAATAAATAAATAAATTGGAATTTAACGACACTTTCGACAGCCAGGGGTACCTAGTGTCGGACAGTTTTACGGGTGGAGGAAGCCGGAGTGCCCGGAGAGAACCACCGAGCAATGGCGAGAAACTGTCAGGCTCCCCAACATATTAACTCCACATAAGCAGGGTTAGCACTGGTTGAAGACAAGTTCACCATCGACGTGCAGTACACGTTAGTACACAACGCCACGGTGCCCATACGTTGGCAATGGGGGTGAAGTGTCTTGCCGCAGGTGGGATACGAACCGAGGATCTCTCTGCTTGCAGTCTGCATCTCTACCAACTGAGCCACCGCGCCCCCGTTGCTTCGTCAAAAGTATTGTCTGTGAATTTCTGCGATAGTTGTAATTATCCTTTCAAACCCATTGATGCATATTTTTGTGAGAGGGGAACTTTAGTGGTCAGTGAGGGGCCGACGATTTCCAACAGTAGTTAATGGTGGATTAGTTAATAGTTTATTCTTTCAGCTTCCCTAATGATACAAGATAGACTCTCCCAGCTTTCTGTAAGTAGTATTGTTTAATACGAAACCATTCGTCACCACTTGGCTGAAAAGTTCAGATTATGTTCTTTATCCTCGCCCACATCAAGCATTTCGCCATTTATCTCAATTTACTTGTGTGGGCATTTTGAGATATCTGTTTGGAAAGCTATGCCATAAGTAAAATTCCCAATCCTGACTTATCGTGTCATGGAAATAGACTTTCGATTAAGTTATCTCCCCTTGAAATTATTGGAGGGCGAGGAAGGTACAGTTAGGGAGCATGTCATTGTTGAGAAAACACCTATGACATCAGTAGAAAATAAAGGCAAGTTTCCTTGTGCTACTTTTAATAAACGAAACCAGCAGACAGCTCTCGGAGCTGTCTGTTGTTGTCGTTTATTAATAATTACAATAGGAAACTTGGCTTTTTATGGCAAGCTAATTAGAAGCAACCAAGTAACCGTCTACTTTAGGTCTTTGTCTAGCGAATATGTTTTTACAGTAATTTAAAAGTTGTTATACTTCCCGGGAGAAATTTGCAGTGTCTGTATCATATATGTGACGATGCGCACATTGTTGCTATAATTAACGGAATAAGTTACAGAACGTCAAAAGATGGCGAAAACGCCTCTTTCTTATTTTTAAATTTGTTTGAACACAGTTCTGATTGGAAACAATTGTAAAAAGCGAGCCCAAATTTTGTGAAACAACTTCGCTAACATTTCGAAATTTCAATTTTTATATGAAATTTCCGTACCCTTAGTTTTAAATTTACTGACAACTTAAAAAAAATAAGGGGGGTTTACATTCCTGTAAATCTCTTCCTCTGACGACAATTGTCAGCCATGGGAGATTTGATATCAATGCCAGTGATATTTGTGGATATATTTTTGTCACTAGCGCGCGACTCAAATTCGCCTTGAAAATTTTGTGTTCAATTGCAGCCGTTCGACCGTTTGCAGCGTCCACCTTTGTTTGCGTTGTATCAAAACACAAAGGCAGCATATGTATTACATGAAACTTTCGGTGTCCAATTTCTTGTTTCTTGGTGTATTTTGTACTTATCTCTTCCTTGCCACGTTTCAATCCGGAGATTCCACACATCACTGCAACGGAACGAAGGAAATTCGCAAACGTGTTGCAAGATTTCCATCGTCAGATCTTCCCTTCCATTAGATTCGAAATGGTTGCATGCGGTGAATCATTTATGTTCTAGTTGGGTAAAACACGGAAACAATTGTGTCAGACTCAACATGTAGCAAGTAATTAGCATCTTGTGGTATCACTGGTATGCAATTATGTTGATTATGTCTGGAACTTATGTAAACTTGGCATACATACAAAGTCGGTTTGTGTTTAAACGTATTTATGATAAACTGCATGAGGTTATTGGTTCAATAGTTTGTTTACTGGTTGTATGGTAGGGTCCAAGATAAAACGCATACAGGTGAATTCTAGGGAAAGCATGTTGAAAACTGAGTGACAACTCGCATGAGTCGTGCTTGGAGTTAGCTTGCAATAAGGAAGGACTCCGTACAATGACAACGCTTTGTCATCTGCTGTATAGAAAGGTAATACTCAAGCCAGCGGCAAGTTTATCTTAACTTGAGCATTTGGACACAGAAACAGAGTGGGAAAGTATGGCCCTAGAGAGCCACCGGAGAAGGGCGGCTTCTCAGGGCATCCAGCATCATTAACCCGTACGGAACCAGATTATTTTTTAATAATAACAACCAAGTATATACATATAGAATATACCCATAGTAGCTTGGTGTACCAAATATTCACCGCGAGTTGTGAAGTGGTGTTAACCGCGAGCCTTTGGCGCGCGGTTAACACCACTTCACCACGAGTGGTGAACATTTGGTACACCAAGCTAGTTTGGGTATATTTTATTTATACCACTATCGTCAGATTATTAAGAGTAGATATTATTTTTCTCGATTTTACTGAGCACCAGACGTACAATTTTATCGCCGAAATGAAATGGAAGATGAAATGAAACAGGGCCCTTTTCATTTTAATGGCATAATAACATTTTGGGGATTTATCCTAGATAGCAATCTCAGTCTAAACAGTCACGTAAACTCCATTACGGTTAGAGCTACTAAACGTATCAATTTCTTGAAGATGATCAGAGGTAGAAATTGGGGAGCAAACAAAGATGTGCTTCTCAAGCTCTACAAAACATTTATACGTCCGGTACTAGAATACGGTGCCATAATAACAAGTGACCTGAGCAAAACCAACATTCAGAAGCTACAGAGGGTTCAAAATTATGCCCTGTGTGTGGCACTATGCAAACCGAAATGGACACCGATAAAGGAACTTCACGAGCTAGCAAAAATAGAAACTATTGATACGCGATTAAAAGACCTACAAAACAAAACCCTAAATAGACTCCAAGATAGTGAATTAATGGTTGAGCTGAACGAACACTGATCCCTTAACAGAAAAACAAAATAAGTTTCCGGAAAAAAAAAAATTATACAATATAACTAAATTGCGTGGAGTCAGTGAGGATTGCCTCGCTACTCATTGAGAACTTTAGGATAGAGCCTGAGAGGACTGCCTCGCAACTCTGCTGGAGCGCGATTGAAATGCGTTTAATAAGATCTATATAACAAAACCCTCAACATACTCCAGGATAGTGAATCAATGGTGAAGCTGAACGAACACCGAACCCTTAACAGAAAAACGAAATAAGCCACAGTAAATTAAAATTACTCAATAGAATTAAACTACGCGAAGTCAGTAAGGATTGCCTCGCTACTCATTGAGATCTTTAGGATTGAGTATGTGAGGATTGCCTCGCAACTCTGCGGGTGGAGAGTGGGCTTCGAAGAAACACACCCCTTACCCCATCCATAGCAACAATCACACAACAGGCACAATATACAATAGCGGATACCTATCTTTCTCTCTGCCTATAACTTTTCTAATTGAACATTCTCAAATTTTCTTCCAACACTCTTATCAAGAAGATGCATGGAAATGGTAGACAGAGCGTGCAACATACACAAGAAACCACCAAACACCAGACAAGGATTGAAACAAGCTTGTCTGGCTTGGAACGAGTGTACATTTTATATAAATAAACATTTGAATAAAGATTTAACAGCCCTTTTAAAGGCTTCAGGGTGTGTGTCTGTGAGAGGGTGTTTTTTTTTTTGTTTGTTTTTTTTTGTTTTGTTTTTTTTTTTGTTTTTTTTTTTTTTGTTTGTTTGGGGGTGGGGGTGTTTTTTGGGGGGTGGGGGGTGGAGGAGGTCATTTGGAATTCCCAGAGGATAACCAGATACCTCATAATCACATACGGCATCCTATCTCCCAGAAGGCTTGACGGATGACTCCCGGTTTTTCAAAACTAAACTGTTGGAGCTTTCTCCACTCCTTTTTTGTAACCGCTATGGTCATATACCGGGGCCGCTACCAAACCGGCGTTGCTGTTTGGTTTTCTTTTCTCTTCTTCCCTTAAATTTGCCATCGCACAACATTATATTCTGGCTCGCCACCATGGTGGGACTCAAACCTCTACCATCGCCAAGCTAGAACCGAATAGAGCCCACTCTCTAATAGTCTTAATGGCGTTGAGGGATTGAGTATTGAAAATCTATCACTCCAACGTAAACTGCTGGGAATTCTAACCGCGTGCATACCCCCTCAGACCTCATTTGAGACAATAGGAAAACAAGGCCTGTGTGATACAAGTGAACTAAAATAAGGTTAACCGGGTCGCAAGGGATTTGTAAATCCCACATCGTCCGTGCGCGCCTTCGGCGCGCTAAAACCTTTCATTCATTCATAAGATGATTTAAGGCTTGATAGATGACTCCCGGTTTTTCAAAACTAAACTGTTGGAGTTTTCTCCACTCCTTTTTGTAACCGCTATGGTCATATATACCGGGGCCGCTACCAAACCGGCGTTGCTGTTTGGTTTTCTTTTCTCTTCTTCCCTTAAATTTGCCAATGCACAACATTATATTCTGGCTCGCAACCATGGTGGGACTCAAACCTCTACCATCGCCGAGCTGGAACCGAATAGAGCCCACTCTCTAATAGTCTTAATGGCGTTGAGGGATTGAGTATTGACACTCTATCACTCCAACGTAAACTGCCGGGAATTCTAACCGCGTGCATACCCCCTCAGACCCCATTTGAGGCAATAGGAAAGCTAGGCATGTGTGATCCAAGTGAAATAAAATAAGGTTTAACCGGGTCGCAAGGGATTTGTAAATCCCGCATCGTCCCTGCGCGCCTTCGGCGCGCTAAAACCTTTCATTCATTCATTCATTCATTCAGATGATTTAACAGTGTTTCTACATCATTGTTGCCTGCATGTTCAGGCATCCAACAATGATGCAAAAATATTGCCAGAGCTCTCCGGGAAGAATACTTGATATATCAAAGGTCAGACCACGACTTTTTTCAAAGCAATATAAAAGTGGCAGTTTGTGGCTGTATATAGGGATAAAGGTTGAAATAACAAGGCAGTTTAGCATGTTCAAAGACACAGTATTGGCGTAAAACTGAGAGGACGGTGGATCAGGGTTACAGGCACTGGACTTCAATGCCCATTTAGTAAGTCGAACTCGTTTCGTAATTAGAAGCCTCATTTTGGAATTTATACCATGATTACCTATTCTACTATATATGAAAAGCCTATGACATAAATTTTAGATTTACACACCAACCGTGGTGAACACGCCAGCAATGGGAATTCAATAGTAAATAGTTACACCTACAGTAGAACTACATCCCCGTTGACCTTTGGTGACGTCGACCTGAACGCAAACTTGTCTAAATTTATCGCACGTCGCCTCGCGAAGAGTGAAATGGAAGTGGCAATTATTTATTACGTTTTTAAATGGGTTTACCTCATAAGATGCCAAAAATTAACAAACATGCATTGTCTCATGTTAATAAAGCATGCATAGCTCAAAATAGTATGTTATGTTATTAAAACGAAAAAGGCTCAGTTTCTTTTTTTTTCATTTCGGCGTTAAAATTGACAGCGGAAGTACCGCCATCCGATGCTCGTGTAAACAAAAACAGATTCGCTCGTATGTACGTCTGGTGCTCAGTAAAATCGAGAAAAAATAATAGCGACTCTTAATAATCTGACGATCATGGTATAAATAAAATATACCAAAAGTAGCTTGGTGTAACAAATGCTCACCACTCGTGGTGAAGTGGTGTTAACCGCGCGCCGACGGCTCGCGGTTAACACCACTTCACCACTCGTGGTGAACATTTGGTGCACCAAGCTGCTATGGGTATATTCTATATATACACCCATTTTTCAGTAAGAGAAGGTTTGGAAGCGCGGTGGCTCAGTGTGTCATTGAGCAAGGTACTTAATCCCGATTACCCACATGGGAACACGATAGCGCTCTGTACTAAGCGTACCACACGTCGATAGGGCACTTGTCTTCAACCAATGTTAAACCCTGCATATGTGGAGTTGGTACAGTTTCTCACCCATGCTTCGGCGATTCTCTCCGAGTACTCCGGCCTCCCACACCCGTAAAACTGTCCGACATGGGGTGACCGGGGCTTTCGAAAGTGTCGTTAAACCCCAATAAAAAAGAGCAGGTTTATTCTGTGTAACAAGATTTGTCTAGTTTGTAATAAAAATAATCACTTGGTAATAGAATGACGTGTGTATGGTCAACTTGTGAAACAAGAGACCAATTTTGTAATAATGCGTATAATATGTTACCGCCATGAGAACAGTATTTCCCATTTTGCACCACCACTTGGAAAAAATCAATACAATTGATAAGAACCCAGTGGGAAGCTCGGACGTGGAGCAGTTCATGTTTACAATGATAGACAAGTTCAGCTGTGCAAGTATAATGGACCATTTAACGCCTGGGTGCGAAACCTACGTTTACCAAACACAGACGATATTAAAATGTATCATTTTAAATATTATTTTTTTTAATTTTTCAAAAATATTCTATAAAACAATATAATATGGCCCTCACTGGAACGAGCCTGTTGAGGTCATTCCAGTGAGGGGGTTACATGATATGGTTTTGTTGGATTTTTTTCAGAAGATCAATTTGTGAGTTATGCGGGCGGATACGGCCAATTCCTTAGGTAAAGGGTTAAAGTGAACTTGCTTTTAAAAGTGTTTTCTTGTTAAGATATTGCCACGGGTGCTGAAAGTGACATTAAATCTCAATAAATAAATACAGCATTTTGCGTGAGATTAGAAACTCTAAACCATTTAATCAGTTGGGTTTGCTATTCTGTTCCTGGGTTGCCTTTTTTGAAAATTATCGGCAGTCGTGCCGATTCATGGCGCGGTGCCCACAATACTTGATGTAAATGTAAATTCCCACTGGGCGGATTTGCGATGTTAGGTATTATGTAATAAGAGTGGTTTGTAGTACAATCTGTTGCACATACTTCTCTATCCAAAGGTGTGGGCATCAAATGCGTGTGATATCATTACCATGGGTGTGTCTCGTGACGTTGGTCATGCGTTGGACTGGCCAAGTCTCTGTTGTATGAGTCTAATCATTATCTAATAGGAATAAATAAAAGGCGACACCTGAAGAAAAAATCCTAAATGTCTAAGGTATTAACCCTTTACCCAACGTAACGTCCAAAACCGGCCAGCGCCATTCTCAATAATCGCCAATTAATTATCATTATATTTTAATTTTTTTCTCAAAAACATAGGTTATGACCCCTCTTTGGAACGAGCTCGTCGAGCTCGTCCCAATGAGGGGTCATACATAACCTATGTTTTTTAGACAAAAAAAATGAAAAAAATTAGTTATTCAAGAATTTTATTTGCAAGTGTCGTCTGCCTTTCGTGTTAGGTAAAGGGTTAAGGCAAAATTTGAGAAAAATAATAAAATAATAAGATGTTTGCTAATATTAATGTCGCAACATACAGTTATGTTATTATATGGGTTAATCAATTCCATTTCTGAGTTAGGTAGTTAGTGTTGGAATAGCTTTAGTCGCGTATACACAGAAAAAGGTGCCCTTAACTTGTGAATGTAAAAGTACAGCTATACTGGATAAACATTTTTAAGCTTGTTGTTATACAGCATTAATCTGTTGAAAGGCCAATGACACAGTACTAGTCAACAATAGTGAGTGGAGGACTTTGGCATTCATAGTGATGATTGTTATCACATCGCATACCTGAGACAAACAAGTAGTAAAAGTGAAAAGTTATAGGATGTTGTGACAGCGATACTGCAAGAACGGATCTGGAGTTTGCAGTTCAAAGTGGAACCGAATCATAGAACAGACTGAATAATGGTGACAAATCAGTAGAACGCCTGGAGATCATAGACTAAACTGTGAAATGAAGACCAGACGAAGTCCTCGCATTACTTAAAATAATATTTTCAAGTTCACATTTGGTCTCGTCCCGAGATTATTATGATTCCCGATAAGTCTGGAGGTGGGATGGGGAAATCTCACCCGAGGGGCAAGATATTTGAACCAGACCCGAGGCTTGCCGAGGGTCTGGTTCAAATATCTTGCCCCGGGGTGAGATTTCCCCATTCCCACCTTCAGACTCATCGAGGATAACCCCCCCCCCCCCACCACCACACACACACACGAGGATTACGTCATTGTAGATAATTGGCGGTCACGTGCTGACATACCCAATTTATCAAGTCGTAGTCCTTTCGAAAAACGAACAATTTCATCGGAAAGATCGAACAAAAGTTAGGTATATACCAGAGGTATATACTAAAAAATTGATTTGTAACACTGTCCGTTAAGGGGTTAATGAATTTGCGCGTGTCAAACTCTAATGTAAAGGGCATTGTGAGATTATTGATCGATCGATAAATTCGCGTAGTGATATTATTAAATCTGCAGAGAAACATGGGGTTGAAACAGATAAATAGGTAATAAACGAACACAATTTAAGAAGCATTTGAACGTTTGTGAACACTAATTCATTAGAACTATTTAGTTCCGGCGACCTAATAAAATATGCAAACGAGTATGTCACGTGGGGTGGGTGAGATGGAAATATCCCACCCTGCTGTCTCACCCGGGACACGCGTATGTTTCACATATAGTGTGTGTGTGTGGGGGGGGGGGGGGGGGGGGGAGAAAAACACAACCCGTATGGGAGAAAAATTAAAGGTCAATGTGACCTTGACCTCTGGCATAATGTCCCCAAATGACTAAGATTCCTTCTCTCATCACACACAGCCCACATGTCAAGTTTGGTTTCGATAGGCCCAGTGTAACGTGAATTATATAGTGGAAACTGGGGAAAATGGGCATTTATTATAAAATGGGTAGTAACAAACGTTTGCCTAGTTACACTTCCGTGTTGCCTTCTTCGAGAACGATGCAAAGAACATGACGAGGTCCTAATTTTCTAATTTTGTTTTTGAACTCCAGCTGTTAGTTTCCACAAAGTCTTGAAACTATATAATAAGACCACTTAAATATCTTAAGATATCTGGGGTGGAAGTGGGTGTGGCTGATGTTTGTCTAACCTTAATATGAAGCTGTCTGACTGTTCTTATGTACTCAGAACTACGGATTTTGACAAGCTATCCAGAAAGGGTATCTACTATCAGCGGAATTATGGCCATCGGTGGTGGCATGGTAAAAGTCGTGACAGCTTTTACCGTGACAGTGCCTATTACCACGGCTAACTTCAAGGCCTGGTCCGAGTCACATATTACAAAACTAGCAGCTGCCTGTGATAATTTTACGCCAATATTGATTTTTTTTAACACGCCAAGCTGCTATGCTCTTTTAACCTTTATCCCTATACAGCCACAAACTGCCTCTTTTGTGTTGCTTTGAATTTTTTTTATATGCACAGGCAGCCAACAGTAATGTAGAGACACTGTTAAGTCATCTACAGCTCTGTATATATATATAGAATATACCCATAGTAGCTTGGTGAACCAAATGTTCACCACGAGTGGTGAAGTGCTGTTAACCGCGAGCTTTTGGCGCGCGGTTAACACCACTTCACCACGCGTGGTGAACATTTGGTACACCAAGCTACTTTGGGTATATTTTATTTATACCACGATCGTCAGGTTATTAAGAGTCGCTATTATTTTTTCTCGATTTTACTGAGCAGTAGACGGACATACGTACGAATCTCTGTTTGTTTACAGGAGCATCGGTGGGCGGTACTTCCGCTGTCAGCTTTATCGCCGAAATGAAATGGAAAAAAAGAAACTGAGCCTTTTTGTTTTAATAACATAATAACATACTATTTCGAGTTAAGGATGCTTTATTAACATGAGACAATTGTTTGTTAAGTTTTGGCATCTTATGAGGTAAACCCATTTAAAAACGTAATAAATAATTGTCACTTTCATTCCACTCTTCGCGAGGCGACGTGCGATATATTTAGACACGTTTGCATTCAGATCGACGTCACCAAAGGCCAATTTGGATGTTGTTCTACTGTAGGTGTAAATTTTTACTATTGAAATCCCATTGCTGGCGTGTTCACCGCGGTTGGTGTGTAAAGCTAAAATGCATGTTATAGGATTTTCATTTATAGTAGAACAGGTAATCATGGTATAAATGGTAGTTATTATAAAAAATAATCTGATGTTTTAAGGGTTAATGATGCTGGATGTCCTGACCAGTTGGCCTTCTCAAGTGGCTATCTATGGCCCTGTGTTCTTACTCCGGGTCTGTGTCCTTCTGCTTCAGTTAAGGGCCAAAATAAGTAATGAAAGTTTGTTTATTTTGAAAATTCTCACCTCTGATATTCCTTCAATTCAAATTAACTATACACAAAATGTACATCAAAATGAATGTTGGGATGTATAGAGCACGAAACACATACGTAATCAACTCATTGAGTCGACTGTAGGCACCACTAGTTCCTGGAAGTCTGCTGCCGTATTCGCACCAGAAAGGATAATTTAATAATATTTCACGAAAACAACTTGTGGCCAAATGTACTTTATATATCCAAGAACAAAGCTAGGGGATAAAAATTCTTCAAAACACGGCGACAGAGCTACATTGGGGAAAATTCCAAAGCCTTTGCTTTTGTTTACGTATGAGTCTACTTTCGATTTCCGGTCGACGTCATCGGACAGAAAAAGCATGTAAAAACAACGCCGTCTAAAATCAAATAATGAAAAAGATCGCCTTCATGCAGTATACTGTTATTAGATAGAGATTGCACAGTTGCCATATTCAGTGCAAGGTATCATGATACCTGTTGAAATTTCTTAGAATTAAGATTTTGTTTTTGGATGAAAATTCGTGGTAACGAGTGATTTGCGCATGTCTGTCGAGCATGGAAACCATCTTCATTAAAAATGCAGACAGTGTTGTCCTTTTCCAAAATGCAGTCCTACCGCTGTACTCGAAAGTGTTTTGAAAGCCTAGCTTTGTTCTTGGATATATGAAGCACATTTGGCCACAAGTTGTTCTGATGAAATATTATCAGTTCTGGTGCGAATACGGTAGCAGACTTCCCGGAACCAGTGGTGCCTACAGTCGACTCTATGAGTTGATTACATATGTGTTTCGTGTTCTATACATCCCAACCTTCATTTTGATGTATAATTTGTGAATATTTAATCTGAATTTAAGGAATATGAGAGGTGAGAATTTCAAAATAAACGAAATTCCATTACTTATGTGGGCCCTTAAGTTAAGCTTGCAGCTGGTTTGAGTTTTGCCTTCAACATAGCGAATGCAAAGCGTAGTTGTTGGATGGAGTCCATCCTTGTTGTGACCTACAAGCTGAAATGAAAATGATATGGTTATATCTCTATTGTCATGTCTGCATCGTTCGAACCGCGTGTGGTGTACATTGGTCTTTTCTTGAAGTCTTGGTCTGACCTTTGGTATGCCACTATATAAATTTTCATTTTTGGGAATTTATTTATGAAGGTTTATCGACACTTTAACAGCCAAGGTCATGTCGTGTCGGTGACAGTTTTACGGGTGGAGGAAGGCGGAGTATCCGAAGAGAACCACCGAACAACGACGACCGCTGTAAACCGCCTTAGTGCACGGCGTCATCGTACCCCCACGTAGACACGTTAAGTGCCTTGCCCAAGGACACAACGCGGGAGTCCGAATCGGTCACTCAGGGACTAACCGGGCTGGACGTTGCTTTATTTCGTCGGTGATCTGACGAGAACCGGTTACCGCAACGCCACAGCGCCCCATTTTCGGAATTAAAATAGTAAAGCATTAATTCTTATTCGTCGATAAAGAAACCAGCTCCGTGTTTCTGTGCTGGATATTTTTGGAAAGAAGGTATATCAAGTTTATAAAATAATGAGTTTGCTTTTCTGTCGTTAGTCAGGCAACATTGTGAAAAAGACATGCGACAGACGGCGTGAATAGAATGGGATGAGTAAAAGAGACATTTACTGTCGTATAAAAGTCTGAATGTAAAATTGGGCACTTCGTGAAATATGACACTTGCATGACTTTTTCTATGTCGTCTGTTTTCAGTGGATCGCTGGGAGAAGTGTGGAGTTGAATACATTCCTGCTTTCAAACCACGCGATGGGTTGATTTTAACTTTATTGCCAACTAGGTCCATTGTTCGATCCTGATAAGCGGTACCTGTGCCAAATACTTAGCCCTTGACCCAACCAATCGTCCACATCCACCAGCGTAATATGCAAATACAACAGCTGAAAAAATACTATTTTTCCAAAAATTTCTACAAAACCATAACATGTGACCCCTCTTTGGAACGAGCTGGAAATGTCCACTAAGCCATCGCTGATGCACTTGCCTTCATCTATCGCTAATGCTACCTGTGGGATGATTAAAAAAGACATTTACTGTCTTATAAAAGTCTGAATGTAAAATTGGGGACTTCGTTTAATGTGGCACTTTGATGACTTTTTCTCTGTCGTTTGTTTTCCTTGGATCGCTGAGCGGAGCTGAATAAGTTTCTGCTTTCACACCACGCGATCGGTTTGACTTTAACTTTATTTACAGCCAGGTCCGCAATTCGATCCCGACCAGCGGTAACGGCGTTGTGTCCCTGGGCAAGATACTTAATCCCGATTGCCCCCGTGCAGGTACGGTGGCGCTGTGTACTAAATCGTACTGCACGTCCATGGTGCACTTGCCTTCAACTATCGCTAACGCTGCATGTGCGAAGTTTGTACGTTGTGGCGTCTGGCAGTTGCTCGCAGCTGCTCGATAATTCGCTCCGGGTGCTCCAGCTTCTCCCACCTGTAAAACTGTCCGACACGAGGTGACTCTGGCTATCGAAAGTGTCGTTAAACTCCAGTAAATAAATAAATATCTACAACTACGAATTTATTAAAGATATGTACACTGTTTTAACGGATACCAGAATGTTTTCACAAGTAAAGACGAAAGAACCCATGTTTTCAGAAATATACAAGTTTCGCGTGAAAATGTGTTATTTTCCGTACCTATCTGTACCTATGGTGGATACTTATTGAAAATTAGCAATACACGTATGTTTTTTGGAGCCATCGTATTACGTTGTTTGAAAAAACACAACGTCCGCACAAACATTATCCAAAGTCTTATTTTTCGATACGTGGCGTACAGAATGTAAACAGACAACCAGTGATCAAGGTTTAAATTTCGTGCCAGAATACAATTGTGGACGAGAGATGATACTTTTCGAATGTCATTGACTGATCGTGCTTTACCGCCGAGTATAAGTTTAGCCCTTTACCCAACGCACACGATATCACAATTATTATTTTAAATATTATTTTTCCAAATTTTTCTCGCCGAGCTCGTTGCAATGAGGGGGTCACATGATATGGCTTTGTTGAGATGTTTTGAAAAATCATTTTTTTCAACTGCAGAATTTGCATATCATTCGGGCGAATGCGGCGGATTCGTTAGGTAAAATGTTAACGCTTTATCTAACGTAACGGCCAAAACCGGCCAGCGCTATTCTCAAAAGACGCCTATTAATTTTCATTATTTTTTTAATTTTTTGTCTCAAAAACATAGGTTATGACCTCTCATTGGAACGAGCTCATCGAGCTCGTTCCAATGAGGGGTCATAACCTATGTTTTTGAGACAAAAAATGAAAACAATTAGTTATTCAAGAACTTTTTTTGCAAGTGTCGTCTGCTTTTCATGTTAGGTAAAGGGTTAATGTATGGAAAAAAGTGTCAGATCGTATCATAGATTTCGCTATTTTATATTGTTCTGGAAATGGGAGATGAAAGATCGGGTAAAACGGTTATCAGCTTAAAATTATTTCAGAATTCTTGCAGTCATACAGGAAAAGTGGAGACCGTGGCATGAGTGGTCACCGTTCACTTTTAATATACTTCCTCTGTAATTATATTTCATTACATGATTGGTTGAATTTGTTTCATATGATATGGTCGTTATTCAAACACGATGTTGGCCATGTCTTAGTTCAAGCAGTGTTCATTTCAAATCTCAGTATGATGCGTGCACGAGATACATACATGTGGGCTCGACTGAAAACTTCTGTCTTATAACAGCGTCGTGTGCACGTTTTGCCGCTTCTTGTCTCTAGATAGTCCATTCCGGTTGATCTATCTTGTAAGGACATGGTATTGAACTTAATCGAAGGCGTTCCACATTAGGCGGGTTGCTAGCGCCCCGCGCGTTGCAATAAAGTAACGAATGTCACTTTTTTCATCTCGGTTTGCAATTTCGACAACATGTGGTGGTTCTCATTCTAACCTCGGTGCAGAACAAAGAGAGTAATTAAATGAACTGGGCTCAACGTTCAGTGGAAAATACAATTGCGGAATACAATTTTTACACGACGATCAGTTACTTCAAACTTACAACCTATGATCTTATGTTTCAGTTTGCAGATTGTTCTTTGCGTAGTACATCGCTGTGTTCGTTCTGCAGCAAGGCTCACAATGGAGCTATCCCACTTTGCAAAAACTGCAAACCGAGAAGTAAAATCGTTATCTATTTATCATTATGCTTTCGAATCGAAATCGTCTCAGTTACTCAATTCGAGCCGCACCAATTCGGAAATTTTCGTTTAGTCGAATGGTTTCAAAATCCCAGCAATTGTTTCCTTTTGAATTGATCTGTTCTTCTATCATCAGGTCTCCTGAATATGAGACCTGATGATGAAAGAAGAGTTCAAGAAGGATCCGCTTCCGAAACTACGTTAATTCCATTTCTGGAATGTATTCCGCTTTTTTGTTTGACTTGACCAAACAGACGTGCCTCAGTTAAAATACAACACTCGAGTGAAGACTAACAATATTTGCTATATTCCATGGTTGTAAGAAGATGCAATATCTTCAGCTTCAAAAGCGGCCTCTAATTCGATTCGAGATTCGATGCGACCCGAAATATGAGATTCGCCGAGCGCTATCTGTCATCACACTTGGAGCGCTCAACTCGCGTCTGGTGTGAAGACTTTTACCAGAAAATTTAGTGCGGTTTCTTAGCAGCAAGGTTGGAGTATCACTGACAAAATTTTACTTCATACTCTTTTTTGAAGTTGGTCGTTAGATGATCATACAGGGAACTGGACAAGATTAAACAGAAACTTCACATAAGTGTTCATTCCGACATCAGAAGGGCTAATTGTGTTAGATCAGCTGTGTATATGTAGTATGTTGAATCACGTACAGAAATATTGTTTTAAGATCCTTTGGGGTATTTGAACCATCAGTATGAAAATAGACTGCCTCCACTGATATTTCTGAAACATGAGGAGTTGAGATGGAAATCGTGTAAAACTGAAATGTGAATACACCACTGGGGAGTTAGATATATTTATATGCGTATATTCTCAAGAATATATTCTTGACTTCATCGACTCGATGAATGATTAATTATGGTACTCTAAAAGTCGAACTGTGCAACGGTTAGAATCAAACCCGAGGTCATTTGGTAAATGTTGTCGTTGACTCGCCTTTGTTGATCGAGGAGGCTAAAATCTTCGCTCGTTGTAAAGTCACGCGCTGAAGTGTCGGATTCTCCGTGCCCACCCGCAAAGATGATCACTAGCGCCAAGAGGGGGTAAGGGGGGTGTAATTGCCCCGGGGCCAGGGTTGGTGTTTTAAAAAAGTGTAGGTCAACCAATCGATACGTCTGAGCTGAAAGTCGTGCGAAGGCTTTTGGTACGAGCCTTCGATGCTGGTGGAGGTGACACGGGTACGTAGTAGCATTACTGACTAGGTGTCATTCATAAAAAAACCCACTTGTTCCAGTTTGTTGGTTTTCCATCGCGGTGGTAAGGATTATTTTTGGAGAAAAAAATACACCATACACACAGAAATACCGGTAATAAATTACACAAATTGTAAGGAAATAATTGAGTAGATATTGTCAAGAAAATACAGGAGAATGCTTCTCCTAGCACTAATTTATCATCCGCTTATCACTTCGTGCATTCGCGCTCGCAGGGCCCATAACGCCTGTTCTTCACATTGCCCCGGAGCCCGTCCTCGCTCTCGGCGGCCCTGAAGATGATTCTGTCAAGAGTACTCACTCTCCAAATATGGTGAAGATATTCTCTTTCTGAATACCGTTGTAATAATTATGTTAACTTTTAAACTTGAAGTTACTCGACAACACTTACCTGCACAATCTCCAAACGTTGATTGCACTCATACATCGTACACATGGCGAATGGAGTGAAATACAGAACTTGAACTTTTTTTAATGCGCCTCGACAGGGTATCCACCGAACCTCATGAAATTGTGTATCTTGAATGCCAGCAGTCAAATTATGTAAAGAATTCGACGCTGTTGTGGTCTGTTTGTTTACCCATTGTTCGCCTCGACAGGGTACCCACCGAACCTCATGAAATTGTGTATCTTGAATGCAAACTCTCGGGCCAGCAGTCAAATTATGTAAAGAATTCGACGCTGTTGTGGTCTGTTTGTTTACCTATTTTTCGCTTGCGCACAGATACACGCTGATGTAATGTGATGCCCCTTCACTAATTAAGATGTACAGATATTCTTTCAAGTTACGGTTTTAGATATTACAGTCAATATGTGTTTAGTTCACCCTGAAAACATCAAGAGATTAACAAAATTAGAGGAACAATGCGGCGTAATAATACAACAACAGATGTGTTGAGTCTTTATTCATAATTCTTTAGTTAACTAACACATCTATTGATATTGGTAAAGTTATTAAAGATTGGGTGAAATGAAGTTTCCAGTGCGAAATCTTGCGTTGATTGAATATGGAATAAATAGGTATTATGGCCGGTAATCAGATTTAAACCACGAGTAGGATAAGGGTTTTAACCACTCGGCCTGCCGAGTGGTGAAAACCCTTATTCTACGAGTGGTTTAAATCTGATTACCGACCCTAGTACCTATTTGTCTTATTTATACCATGGTCTTAATAAATAATCGACTTTGTCACTTAAAATGGAGAGAAAACGATACTTTCTGTCGCAAACACACGGGTTTGTTTTGCTTACAACTGTGCCGGTGGGCAGTACTACCGGCTGCACGTGGATGCTTGATGGGCAGCGAGTCACATCATCAAAGTTGGTTGAATTTATCTTGCTTTTTCAGTCAAATTATTATCAACAAAGTCAAACTGAGCTAATCTCATCGCTCTCCGTTCGTGGTCTGTCGTCCGTCGTCTGTCGTCCGTCGTCCGGCGACCGTCGTCCGTCAACACCATGTATTGGTCTTCTCCTCTAAAATCACTGGGCCAATTCAACTGAAAGTTTGTGTGAGTGATGGTTCCAAAGGGGCATTGTATTTTTTGTTAAACTCAACATTCCCAGTCCCATGGGAAGGGGGTGGGGGAAAATGCTCCAAAATATTTTTTAAATCTTCTCATGAACCAGTAGGTACAATGACCTGATATTTGTTATGGAGCTTCCTTTTGAGGTGTAGAATCAAATTTGCTCAAATGAAGTTCGTGAAGCAATATTTGGCTTTGTAATGGGGGGGGGGGGGGTAATATTTTTGGCCCCGCCCAAAATTTCCATTTTCTAAACCGATGGTCCGATTTGAATCAAATTTGGTATGTGGTATTAATGGGTCATAAGTACTTGACTCGTGCAAAAAAATTCCCGCATCCCTTGGGAACCCCAGGAGATAAAAATAGAAATATTTTTAAACACCCATGTTTTCCAAACCACACGGAACAGGTAGCTGGCATGAAGCATCCTTAGAACCAGCAGAATTGAACGGTAAAAAAACGCCTTCGGTTATGTTAGGGTGTTCTATAGAGGGCATCGAAAAATGTTGAGTCAGCATATTTGAAAAAAAAAATTTTAAATTTTTTCTCCAGAACCAATGGTCAGAATCTTTTGATATTCGGTATACAGCATTCATAAGAGGGTCAGATACAAGTTTGTTAAAATAAACCCCATTGGTTGATATTTGGGCTCAATACAGGAGCCCGAATTTTTAACTTAGGGCAATATGGGGAATATTGTTTAAAAATCTCCTTCTTCAGAACCACCAGTCAGAATCTTTTAATGTTTGGTATACAGCATTGTTATGAGGGTCAGATTCAAGATTGTTCAAACCAAGTCCCTAGGTTTATATTTGGGCTTCCTATGTAAACCCAAATTTTGACTTAGTTCAACATGGGGGATAATTTTTAAAAATCTTTTTCAGATCCACCAATGCTTTCATATTTGGTATACAGCATCTCGGGGGGGGGGGGGGGGGGAGGGGGGGGCAGATTCAAGTTTGTTTTTCTTCAGATCCACCAGTCGGAAAGCTTTCATATTTGGAATACAAGATCTTTAAGGGGGTCAGATTTAAGTTTGTTCAATTCGAGTGCCTGGGTTAATATTTGGGCTCCACAATGGAAACCTAAAATTTAATATGAGGGAATTCTTCAAAAATCTTCGTCAGATTCACCTGTCAGAATCCTTTCATATTTGGTTTACAACATCTCTAGGGGAGGCAGATTCAAGTTTGTTCAAATTGGTTCCCTGGGTTAATATTTGGGCTCCCTATGGTAGTCCGAATTTTAACTTAGGGCAATATGAGGAAATTTCTTTAAACAGTCTTCTTTTTCAGATCCTCTAGTCAGAATGTTTTCATATTTGGTATACAACATCTCAAGGGGGATCAGATTCAAGATTGTTCGAATCGGATCCGTGGGTTAATATTTGGGCTCGCTGTGGTAGCCCAAATTTTAACTTAGTGCAATATGAAGAAATTTCTTTAAAATTTTTCTTCTTCGGATCCAACAGTCAGAATGCTTTCATATTTGGTATACAACATCCCCATGGAGGTCAGATTCACGTTTGTTCAAATCGAGAGCTTGGGTTAATATTTGGGCTCCCTGTGAGAGCCGGAATTAGCCATGTAGCTGAAGAATTCGAAATTTTGTATTCAGTACCCTCTAGAGGTAACTAAGATTAATCTACATAGGTTGTATCAAGGGGCTTCATGGGGGAGCTCTACATTTTAGATTATGATCAACTGAAGAAAAGGCTCGATGCTCGGACTATTTTTTTGTCACTCCTGAGGGGCTAAAGGATTTACAATGTATCCTATGGAGATGGATTGCTTAATGTGGATTCATTCTTGGACTCTGTTTTTATATTGTGTTCTGTTCAAGGTGAGCGCTTCATGCCCGTGGGCCTCTTGTTTTAGAATTTGTGGGATGACAACTAACTACTTGGAGTTTGGTTTCCAGAACCACGTTGCAAAGAAGAGATAGCAACTTGCCGAGATGAACTTGATATATACTGGAAGCAAACTAAACAGCGAGCGACATTCTGCTGCCAGTATCCAGCTACCGCCAGCATTTGATTTTAACTTTCTGTCAAAATCCTTAGTGCGGCAGTTCAATAACTTCCCTCTTTCACACCCACTCATCACCCCAACTCCCATATCTACAATCTTTATCGTCTTCTCCAAACCTGTCCGAATTTTCTGTTGGAACAGCGACGGTATTCTGCAAGTAGACGAACTAATAGCTATACAAGAAAAGTTTTGTGCAAGCACAAGCGCGCGATAAAATGCCCATGAAAACACTTATTTTGTGCATATATCATGCAGTCATTTCGTATTGCAACATAAACAAGAAACACTTTGTGAATAAAGTAGAGTCCCTCTCAGTAAAAGAAGGTGACCACCGTATCTCAAAGCAGTTTGACTAGTTATTCACAAGAAATTAGTTTAAAATAATAAAGAGTTTATTGGACAGGGTTCAAGGCTATGGGGGTTAATGTATTTCTTTGAAAACACCTGAAAGGCACCCTTCCCACACAAAACACCTCAGTCTCCCCTAAAAACACAGCTTTTTTGGACGAAATTTACTTTTTGAAACTTTGATTTTTGACATCGCTGTTAAAGAGGTTAACTCTTTGACCCCGAAGGAGCACTTTTCTGGTCTAGGAATATGTTGCGACCTGAATTCATAAAGAGTGGGCCAATCGATATTTTCAACGTGCAGCCCTAAGACTGCACGTTGAAAATATTAATTGGTCTAGGCCCCAATAATGAATATGGAGTCGTCAGTGCCATTGAAGTGGAATTGGCATGGAAGATGCCATCAGAGTTCGGAGGGTTATGTGCTGAGAGGAGAAGATTGTTGCCGATGGTTCCATATTGATGAAGGTGTCGGTTGCCTTCATTTTTGCCGACCGTTGCAAACAGACGGGAGTCCAAAGGGTATATTATCATTACGTCTGTAGCTGCATTCATACTTTGTATGCAATAGGTCTGCAGTTATAATAAGTTTGAATAGGTAGAGATTTCTTCAGAAAATTTGCCTTGAAATTACGTCAAATGGATCGCTCTCTATACAAATCTGATGTGATGTGTATAATTTGAAAAGGCTACATTGAAAAGAAAATTTTCGCTTGTACCTTAAATTAGTATAATACGAAAAATACATATAGCAAGCGAAATACAATAACTAAAAAGATTACCTCCGGTAGACTTAATCTTTTACAAATAGCTCAATAGTTGTAAACTTTGTGTACCACATTAATAAGGAGCATTTCAAGAAGGAAACTAATTGGTAGCTGTCAACCGTTGGGAACAATCTTCGTCTCTTTTAAAGCATAGAATATATTTTTTGTAGTTTTAAATTTAGCAACAGGCCTTGATTGTTGTTAACTGAGCCTATGCTTGAGTGCTTCTAAATACCTTCCCTAAAATGCATCACCAATTGGGACACTTGCAACGAACTTAAGCGAATAACTATAGGCCTCCGGAGGTCGATATCCTGGATATATTTGGATTTTCTATTGTTGTGTAATTTGTCGCCAAACTTTAGTTGACGAAAATTCGTTGGATTGAAGGAACAGGTGAATGGCGATATTTTTCAGGATGAAAATCGTGGTGCTGGATACACCCCCCCCCCCCCCACCCCCCACCCCTTCAACCCCGCGAAATCAATTTTCTGTCTCGTCGGAGTGCAGTCAGAGACGAGTATTGTTTTCAAGTAGTTTGCTGTTTAAAACGGTCAATTTATTTATTTGTTTATTGTTGTTTATGGTCACATACTTGTGCACAAGGGCTAATCATGACCGTGACAGGAAGCCTGAGTACCCGGAGAGAACCACCGAGCAACGACGAGCAGCTGCCAGCTCCCCAACATCGTAACTACTCCGCACTGCGACTCAGGCAGGGTTAGATTGGTTGAAGACATGTGCATCATCGACGTGCAGTACGTCTTAGTACACTGCGTCCCCATGTGGACAATCGGGGTTAAGTACCTTGCCCAAGGACACAACGCAGGGTCCAAATCGATCGCTCTGACGGTCACCCATCCAAGGACTAACCGGGCTCGACGTTGCTTAACTTCGGTGATCTGATGAGAACCGGTTACCGCGACGCCTTAAAACGGTCAAAAAATGGTGGTTAGTTGGATGAAATGTAAATTAGATGAATCCTGGAAATTTTCCACGTCTTTCGACAGTGCCGTAGTAAAAAGTCGTGGAAGTCTGCCGCGCCTTTTACCACGACATTACCGATCCCTGACAAATAGAAGATATAAGCATTGTGATGACGAATGTCCAGTCCACGTGATCTTTGTATACAAAACAAATCACACGTGGAACATTAGCAGTGCACAGCCTTGTAAGGAAATGGCTGACGTGAACTCGCTTCAACGTTAAAGAAATGGATGTTGGTATATTAACCCTTTGAACCCAGGTGGTGGTATCTTCCAAGTCAGTTCAATGGCAGCAATTGGAAGAGTCCATATCCATTATATGGGAGTTGACCAATTAATATTTTCAACGTGCAGCCTTGAGGCTGCACGTTGAGAATATTGCTTGGTCTACGCCCACACATTCACTCAACAGTCATCTTGCTTAATGAAATTTCTACGCATCATGTTCCTGGGCCGGAAAAGCGGCCAATTCTGTTCAAAGTGTTAAGCTCTTGACCCTTCATGTACAAATTAACTTCCATAGTATGTATCAGTTGTAATATTAATTTTATTATTATTTACTGGTGTTTAAGATCACATACTTATGCACAATGGTTAATCGTGACCGTGACAGTTTTACCGGCGGAGGAAGCCGGAGTACCCGGAGAGAACCACCGAGCATCGATGAGCAACTGTCAGCTCCTCAACATTCTAACTCTGTTCAAGCTCCACTCAAGCAGGGTTACAGCGATTGAAGACTTGTGCACCATTGACGTGCAGTACGCCTTAGTACCTTGCCTCGCCCTGCCCAAGGCGCGTCGTCCCGGACGGGGATCGAACGCGGGACCTCTTGCATAGAAGTTAAACAGTCTACCATTGAGACACCGCGCTCCCTGTAATATTAATAATAAGGTGCATCTAAGTTGAAAACGAAACTTTCGGTAAAGAACATATTGATATGTGACTTTGTATAGCCTGAATTAAGTTGTGTATTTCGTTGCTTTGCAAATATGATTTCATAGTTCATAGAAGCAATTAATATAGCAATATACTGATATCCAAATGAAGTATTGTCGATAGCAGTCGTTTAGAAACTTGCAAAGATAAGTTATACGTTCGGAAATAAGTGAAATATTAAGCGTTCATACTTGTCTCTCTATTTTACGCCACACGTATTTCCTCTTAAGTCAATAAAGGTCACGTGAGGGTCACTAACAAAATCTGTGTTGCTGATAGTAGCCCCCTTGCCAAAAAAGCTCACAGAAAAGGATAGCTTTGTACATGAACGCCCGAACCGTCAGAAAAATTCATGCCACGACTGGGAAAACATAACCTCCACCCATAACTTTCCACCTATACCCGAAGATAGCAACGATCCTGATCATTTGATACAGCCAGATACATGATATAGCTTTTTCCTGCTCGAATGTTTGAGATCACGTATGTTGAGTTTCATCTTATTACATCAAGTTGTTTCAGACAACGTACCCAGAATTTCAGCCAAAATTTCTGATGTCTATAGGTAGGACCCTGCGCATATCAAATATCGGGTCGAATCGAACCAGAAAGATGATTCCAAATAGAATCTAAGCTCGAATCTCGCCGCTCTTCAAGTCGTTAATGTATTGCTCCCTCAAACCAAGAACTCGCTTGTCTGCTGATCTCCCAATTCATTTTTTCCCGAAATTTTGGAATGATTTAACCCTTTACCTAACCTGAAAAGCAGACGACACTTGCAAAAATAATTCTTGAGTAACTATTTTTTTTTCCATTTTTTGTCTTAAAAACATAGGTTATGACCCCTCGTTGGAACGAGCTCGACGAGCTCGTTCCAACGAGGGGTCATAACCTATGTTTTTGAGACAAAAAATGA
The DNA here is from genome assembly GCA_031216915.1 of Pictodentalium vernedei. Classification (NCBI taxonomy): domain Eukaryota; kingdom Metazoa; phylum Mollusca; class Scaphopoda; order Dentaliida; family Dentaliidae; genus Pictodentalium; species Pictodentalium vernedei. The sequence continues at coordinate 551,732,333 of CM062297.1, read as the reverse complement.
AAAAAATAATGAAAATTAATTGGCGATTTTTGAGAATAGCGCTGGCCGGTTTTGGCCGTTACGTTAAGTAAAGGGTTAAATCTCGAAGTAAGGCAATAGCAGGCCTCTGTTTAAAAAGACAATAATCAATTCATTCTTGAACTGATATTCTTCTGATATTACTTGCACCAATCCATTCTGTCCGGATTGTGGCCCAGCATAAAGTGATCTCATCCTCCCAACTATTGCTATTTCTACAATTAATCCTAAACTTAAGACTTTTCAAATCATCACTTGTTTTTTTTTCTAATTAGCTCCGAACATGGGGAAAGCTTCACAAAAAGCCGCTCTAAGGGTTCACTTATTGTGAATCAGGGAGGACAAAGAACTAAACGACTCTGATGTCAGGACAACATAAATCATGTCTGGGAATGGCAGGAAGACAGCCTCTCTGGCTATGTCATTTCCATGCAGTGTACACCTTTTTAATGTTATTTTTTATTTATGTAAACTGTACATGAGTATGCTGCAAAATAAAGTTTCATTTCATTTCCGTCTTATAACCGTAGACATTGCCAGTCTCCACTCGAGTAGCGTACTGCACGGCGGCGCGTTTGTTCGGACAAGTCAGTCACAAAACGTGCAATATTCCAGAAGTGATTCAAAGAAGTTTCGGAAGAGGAACCTCCTTGCACTCTTCTTCTGTCATCAGATCTCCTATACAGGAGACCTGATGATAGAAGAAGAGTTCAAAGCAAGACATTTGGTAGGTTTTCGAGAACATCTCGGTGATTCGAACATTTCCGAATCAGCATGATTTAAATCGAATCATCGCCGCGACGATTACGAGTCGAAGCAGATTTCGAAGCTTCGCAGGCCCCTATCTGTGAGTTACTTCATTGCGACGTCGGGCATTTAATGTGTAATTTCGGCAGACATTTACCGTTCTTTCGTTTTCAAAAGGAACAGCTGTTACAGCAATCGTATTTATTCTTAGTTACTAAATCACACCATATTTCGAGCGTGAAAAAGGGTGCGGTTTCCGTCAAATAAAATTACACGTTCATTACATATGCAAATGTGTTTAGTTGCGTGTGGGCAAATCGGGTGACATTTAACCATTTCCAGGCAGACAGCAAGTTATTTTGGTCGTGCAAATATGATGTGTAGATGACGAAATTGTAAGAATGATCACTGAGAATTCAATACTGTACAACCCCATTGATCTGAAGAATCGATTAATTACTGACCTCAATTCTTCAATAGATTTTTTCATTTGCACTCAGTAGAATTATATGGGACGGGACCTTTCAGAAGCGCCGTGATCAAAGGCTTATGTGGAGTCTTTGACCCTTGCAGTGTATTACGCCTAATTACTGTTTGTGTGCGTAGAAAACAAATGCATTCGATTAGCAGACGACACATGATTGAAGGTCGATATAGAAAGGGTCAGTATTACAGTGTAATTTGTACCATCATGTGCTCGATAAATATAAAATCATAAACTGTGCCCTAAGCTCTTAGACGACCAGTCTAATTCTGTGAGGATATCCTTCCGTTCTCCAGTTATAGATATTCTAATCAAAATGCATTTCACTCGCCTTCAAAACATCAAGATATTAACACAGCTAGTGGAACTAAGCGACATAATCATAAAACTACAGCTGTAGTGAGTCTTCATTCATATAGAACGCAGTGAGCTCTCTAGGTAACACACATACGTATGTAGAGAAACACGCAATTTCCAATGAAACAGTATATCTTAGAAACTGAAAATTGTGTCTTCCGGTTTGCCCATCGGGGCGGCCATTTTTTCCTTCGATATTGAATTCTGGGATGGTTGAAAATAAAAATAGCAACAAAAACAAGAGATTGCACCGTGTATTCGCCGCGTCAATTTTTCTGAATAAATGACGTTATTATTTCTTTTAACTTGAACACTGGCTTCCTAGAATTCAGTATTAAGTTGATTTTTCCTACTTGAAAATTTAAAAAATCTTACTTTTAACCACGAATCTTTTCTCTTTTGGTTTACTGCCCGTAATACAGTATTAAACGTTGACAAAACTACCGGCGGTAGCAAGAATCATTTTCTTTCTATTTTACGGTACAATAGAGTCCTTTGCGACTGCGTTCTCTTCTGGGTCTAACCTAATTCATATTATTTTTTTGTAAAAGAGACATTTATACAATGCTCGCCTGTTACTATCTGTGAAAAGCCTTATGTTAAATTTTAGCTTTTAACCCCCACTACCGGTGTAAAGCTTCTACTGCGGTTAAAAAAATGTACACCTATAGTCGGAAGTTCATCCAACTTGACCTTTGACATGACGCAATTTGCCAGCTTCGATACATTCACACTTCGCGATGTTTCATTCAAACATACGATGTTTTGTGGTACTATATACTACGTGCAATGGCTTATTAAGTTTGAAATAACTACAACTGAAGACTTGAAATAAAATTTAAGAATTGTTAATAATAATTTGACTGGAAATCAAGGTAAGTTCAATCAACTTTGACCATGTGTCTAGCTGTCAATCAAGCATTCACGCGCAACCGGTAGTACTGCCCACCGGCGCATATGTACATAAAACAAACCCGTGTGTTTGCGATAAAAAGTGTCGTTTTTTCGCATTTTAAGTGACAAAGTCGATTATTTATTAAGAGCATGGTATAAATAAAACAAATAGGTACTAGGGCCGGTAATCACATTTAAACCACCCGTAGAATAAGGGTTTTAACCACTCGGCAAGCCGAGTGGATAAAACCCTTATCCTACTCGTGGTTTAAATCTGATTGCCGACCCTAGTACCTATTTTTTCTATATTTCTAATATTCTCAACAAAGTCATGAAATATTCGGTCAAATGAAGCCTCTTCGGTTAAGGTGCACATTTCTTGCGTTGATCCAGAGAAAAAGAATTCCAGATGTCATGGTCTTTTTAGATCCATTCGACTGGAATATTTCAGTTGATCGCTTTTGTGACAAACTGAAATATTCCAGACGCTTGAATCTTTGTATGCGCCGATTTCGATACAACTTCTTAAACATGATCAAGCGAACACATGAATGTTTTCAGATTCTCAATATACGGAGAGTTTAATCGAATTATCTCCCCATGAACCTTGAAAATTCAATGTAGATTTCTCAATACACGGATATTTCAACCGTGTTGTCTCCCCTTAAATACAGAAAGTTTAATGTACATTTCGCCATTCCTTCTTTGCACAACGATTCATACATTTATGAACTGATTTTCCTGAAACTTCTCAAAGATGATTATTAATAAGTTAACATGTGCATATCCAAAATTTGTATTCTGCAATAATTGTAACCAGGCTATCTGGAATTAGATTTAATACAGATTTCTGTTTGGAATTCCGTGGGCAAACTAACTCTACATAAATGAATCGACTTTGAGTGAACGTATTAATTATGACTTGCAGGTCGACAGGTGCGCATTTCAAAATTTCCAACCTGCGCCAATTTTGAACAACTTATCTCCCCTTGAACTTAACCTTAATATACATTTCTATGTAAAATTTGGAAACTCCACATTGAGATATGCAATCTGAAAATCCATAAGTGGGGGTATTAATCATCTCCACTAATAGTTCGAGTATTTATCATACTTTGTTACTTCCCAAAGTGTGATTTACTGGGATTTCCTGGTTTGATTATAAACGATAACTTCACAAGTGAATTATGCAATCAACAATTGTGTCAGGTATCCGTGCGCGCAAACGAGGACGCTTTGCCGTGGGTGTAATGGGGACTTCATTGTTTTGTTTTTTTTTTTTGTTTTTTTTTTTTGTTTTTTTAACTCTTTACCTAACATGAAAAGCAGACGACACTTGCAAAAATAATTGTTGAATAACTATTCTTTTCATTGTTTTTCTCAAAAACATAGGTTATGACCCCTCATTGGAACGAGCTCGACGAGCTCGTCCCAATGAGGGGGTCATAACCTATGTTTTGGAGACAAAAAATGAAAAAATAATGAAAATTAATTGGCGAGTTTTGAGAATAGCGCTGGCCGTTTTTGAGCGTTACGTTAGGTAAAGGGTTAAATAATATAATTATCGTTAATAATGAAAAGCAATAAACAAATTAATCGCTTGACTGGACTGGTTACGTGAAATAATTCATTCGAGGCAAGGGACTATATTGTAAAACACTCGTGCCCATTCGCGCACTCGTGTTTGTACAACGTCCCTCACCTCTCATGAATTATTTCACGTAACCAGTCCAGTCAAGCGATTACTCTCTAAGTTATCTATGTTTTAAAAAACATTTGTTGCTACATGTCATTGGAATTGGTTCATTAAGCTGGTTCCAATCACATGTCGCAATCAATGTGTATTTTTTTTAAATTCCACGTGAGTTTATTTTATCTAGTAGGGCGAGTCCAATGAATTGAGAACTGGAAAATAAAAAATGATGTAATGATGAAGACTTCCTCAAAGTCTGTGTTAATTCGATCAGTATATGATCTGCAGCCTTTTTCTGGTTTGTCACTCTGATCGGTGTATTTTTACAAGGTTTGCTCGTTTGATGATCTGCCACGCAGAAATCACTTTGAAAAGCTTGTTAATAATCCAGGCAAATTGCGGCGAATTTGAACAAACAAACCCGCTGATTATCAGCATTATACGCGTATCTTGAAATATTCTAATTTGCCCTAATTAACCGCGATTAGGAGCGCGATGGTCAATGGTTAGAGCATTGAACTTCAAACCGATCCTGACCAGCGATAACTGCTTTATGTCCTTGGGCACGGCACTTAATCCCGAACGCCCATGTTGGGATTGATGGCGCTGTGTAGTAAGGCGTACTGCACGACGATGATGCATTTGCCTTTAACCAACACTTACCCCGCTTATGCAGTGTGTGTGTAGGGGGGGGGGGGGGATTCTCGGTGCTTCTATCCGGGTACTCCGGCTTTCACAACCACCCGTAAAATCGTCCGACATGAGATGACTGTGGATGTCGAAAGAGACGTTTAACCCCAATAAAATTAACCGGGATTATTAAAAAGCTTCCCAGTGTAATTTCTGCATGGAAGAGAATCAGATAAACAAGCCTTGTAATATGTGACCGGCGTGTATATTACGAAGCTTGCTCGTCTGATGAGCTGTCACGTAGTAATTAATCCCCGTGGAAAGCTTTTATAGTGATTTCTGCGTGGGTGAAAATGAAATGAGCAAGTCCAGTAATACACACACCAGTCGGGAGCGCGGTGGCTCGGTTGTTACGGCATTGAAATTCAAACAGAGAGGTCCACGGTTCGATCCCCGCCAGGCTTGGCCAGCTTTCATCTTCAGTGTATTGGAAAAACGGTTTGGCTGTCTCCCCTGGAATTGTCGTTTTGGAGATTGGAAATTAGCATTACGGAGATTGGAAAGTTTTACAGTTTCTAAGGTTAAATAAAATGTTCAAAAGTTACATAATGGAAGCGCATGTCATTTGAAAGTTCGGTGTATTTTCTTTATAATGCTTTTTGAATGTTGCCAGTTTACCATCTTTTGTTCCCCCGTCATTCATAAAATGTGCTGTTTTCTCAAGTGCAATCATGCTAAAAATGTTTAAAAGCAGTGTTTCCATTGACTTTTGGCCTTCTATGTACGCCTTTTGGTTTGACAGATGACCGTGGAGCGCGTCAATTCGAAAAATAGCATCTTGTGTCTACTGTCTGGTTGAAATATCTATCAGACCCAAGTCTTGACTTTTTTGTTCCTTTGCAGTACAAAATTCTGTATAATCTGATTACTTTTCTCATACCTCGGCCGATTATCTGTGAAGCAATTAGCTGATGGGTTCTGATAGTTGATAAGATGAGATAGCCGTCTATTTGAACCAGTCAACTGAAGTGGAAAGCTTGGTATGGATTACTGCGTTGTGTCCTTCGGCAAGACACTTCATCCCAATTGCCCACATGGGCGCGCGGTGGCGCTGTGTACTAAGGCGTACTGCACGTCGATGGCGCACCTGTCTTCAACCAATGCTAACCCTACTTGTGTGGAGTTAGTATGTTGGGAGCCTGATAGTTTCCCGCCGTTGCTCGGTGGTGCTCTCCGGGTTCCCCGGCTTCCTCCACACGTAAAATTGTCCGACACGAGGTGACACTGGCTGTCGAAAGTGTCGTTAAACACAAATAAATAAATAAATAAATAAATAAATAAATAAATAAATAAATACACCAGTCAGATCACTGTCATCTCTGTTTGATAATTTCGTGGCACCATCACGTGCAACCTTTAGATCCGCGCATGCGTACACGACTCTGTGTGGTGCGGCCTTGATTGGAAACTGCGTAAAATTTATTACATGAGATATCATTGCCCTCAGACAACATCCAATCCGAAAATGAGTAATAAGGGACGAAAAAAGGCCGAGTAGGCAATATAAATGATGAATCGACAATTTTAATACGTCAAAGGCTGTTGGTGTTCAAAATAATCATTTAAATATACTTCTTTTGCAATGTAGGTTACTGGTACTCGTTTAGAGATGGAGTGTCACGCACTATCGATATTTATAACACACACTTGAACAAGTGTGTTTTCATTGACAAAAAGCCTTTTACCCATAAATAAGTGGTATTCAGAACATGATAAACTCACTTGACAGTAATTATTACAGTTTTAATATTTTCATAATTAAAATACCGACAGTTTAATTCAAACAAGTTTTATTAGATGCAGTTTGTTGCTTTATGCTTAACTGCTGTTGCATTATATACATGCGTATACCCGTGTAAAAGTACAGTTATAATGTAGTCTGTGTCAGTTTGTGCGTATGTCCATATAAAAGTACAGATAGAATGTGTTAATTCTCTAACCGTGTTCATTGCTCATATTTGTGTATAAGAAGGTTCATAGCGGTGAAAAACCATGTCCTAATATAGGCCCTTAACCCTTTGAACTCTAGTGGTATTTTCCATGCCAGTTCAATGGTAGCAATTAGAAGAGCCCAAATTCATTTTTTGGGGTAGACCAATCAGTATTTTCAACGTGCAGCCTCGGGCTGCACGTTGAAAATACTGATTGGTGTACGTATCATGTTCCTGGACGGAAAAGCGGCCGCTGGAGGTTCAAAGGGTTAAAGTTTGATTACTGATTGGTGGGGGGGGGGGGGGGTGTATTCCCACACCTACATATTATACTTAAATGTTTGGGTTTCTTGTGAAAATATTTTTCGAAGGAGAAAATTCAACAGTATTTCCCCAGAAAAATTATTGACAACGCCGGGGCACTGTCGTACAGGGGCGTAAATAAAATGCTGGGAGTAGGTGGTGAGGACTAATCATCGCAGCCGCCATTAACTTTTTAGATAGTTTCGTCTGGATTGCAGTCCAGTGTTTATTGTCGATTCGCTTTTGTTGGTAATCATTCTTTGAAGACTAGATTTGATAGTCGGTCATACGAATGGAGGTCCGCGATACCCGAAACGGACTGTTGGAACCCCGATTGTACAACTTGGAGTACGGCGCGTGCTAATTAATTAAGAAGTTGGGAAGCACCTTAGTCATGACTAATCCATTTGAGATTTGAACTATTATCCCATCTGTCTAACATTCCAACAACATCATTAAGGCATCCATTCGCCGAAGGCATGCCTTGATTATGATGTTGAAACATTTTATCAGTCAGGACTCGAGCCATCACAGTCAGGTTTAGCCCCATAAATCCACCCACCCCTACCAAGTGGGTCATTTTTACGACGTAAGCGGTAACGGACTGTTGTGTCGCAGAGGTTTGTTAGCAGTTATGGGGAAGTCGAAACAGTACTGTCCTTGTAGTTAGAAATAATTTATATTATGCTGTCAGTGGAACATAATATTATGGAAGTTGAAGGCGAGTAACAATGATTTATCTTCGGAAGTTTCGATGTTGATACTAGCGAGACATCAGTTACACTATAGAATCAACAAAGGTCAGTAAGAAAAAGGTGTTTAGGGCTTTTCTTGATGTGAAAAAAAGCATGTGACAGAGAATGGCGAGAAGGAATGCGGCAAAAGCTTGATGGCCTTGGATTCGGAGAAAGTTTTGTTGGCGTGATGGAAGTATGTACAAATATGTGCAGAGTGTACTTAACCTGGAAAAAATCACAACGAAGAGGGTTCCAATGCAGATAGGTCTTAAGGAGGGGTACATCGCCGATTCTATTTGCATTGTACACAAAATTTTTAGGTGAAGAGTTGATTGTAAACGCAGAGTGGGTAAAAGTTGGTGCGACAAAAATCTCAGGGCTTTTCTTTGCCGATGACATGTTTTTATTAGCCGAGAGTGAAGAAAAACTACAAAAACTGCTAACAATATTCTGAAAAACGGGGATAAACCGAAAACAAAGCAAGGTAGTCCATGTGCCCCGTGGGGTAGACGGGTCGCAAAGGCGGAAGGTGGGTAAATTCGCTATTGGTGAAGAGGAAAGCAAGGGTAAAACAATGGAAAAAACGGGGAGAATCGATGTGTTACAGGTATAGGCATATCTAAAACCACGCGGATAAACTTAAGACAAAGTGGAAAAGAATACTAAATCAGTTAAAACTTCTTGGAAGAAATAGCTTTAACAAGGTGTTCGTTGGACAAACTATTTGGGAGATGGTGGGATTACCAAGTTTATCGTAAGGAACAGATGAGGCCCCTTTAAACCAAATGGTAGTGAGGAACTTGGACATTCTTCAAAATGATGCGGGCCGGTGGATGACCGGATCTAGTAACGCAACCGTACCGGAAGCGGTCAGATGGGAATGATTAACGTACTCTTTTGACAGTTTTTCCCATAAACGCTGAAAACGGACAAATTGTTGTGAGCCTCGATCTCAATGAACCAAATCTAGTTTGGATCTTTCAATGGCGCCTGTCGCATAATCGCCGGTGTAACATGCTTATTTATGGATTATCCTGCATTTGAAGTGTTTTTCAATTATTTCCTCTCAAAGGTCGAAAACTCGGTAATGTTCTCATCATGTAATATGTCAATTCCCAAAATAAAACAGTGATTTTATACGACATTTGTGTTCTTTCTTTTATGCAATAGTGGTTTCTACATTGAAAGCCAAAAATCACCTCCACTCTGTCTCGCCAACGGTTGCGCAAGCAGCTAAAAATAAATGATTTCTTTCATTCACCGATTGTTCACGTGATGTGTTTTCACACCTGAATTGCATTAATTGATTGTCTGTCCATCGGACACTTTTCTGGACATGTATTGAAACGTGGGAGAGGTTGTTTGTTTTGTTTCGATTGTCGCATTATAATTCGTCTTGTAAGCCCGGTGAACAGAAGGGTGGAGGGGGTGAGGGCTATAGAAAATATTTTAAAATGACAAAAAATACCTGGGATCCGCTTCTGGAAAAGTTTGAAACTAAACACCAAATTTCGACGTAAGGATACGTTTTAACATGCTTTGCCAGAAGCTCCCCGACGATGAATATTGGGGATAGTCAGCAACTTCAAGCACTACCGAGTCACCACCTCTTGCCAAAGGTTCCCAGTGCGGTGTGTCTTGTCAGTAGTGATCTGTACACTGGGTATAAGTAACTGTATCTGGTTTGACATTTCGAATTATGGGCACGGCCTAATAATGGCAGATAAGTTACAAAATTTTCGGTCTGTTTTTTTTTAGTTGCACCGTGCATACTAATTGGTGACTAATTGATGTTAAGAAATCTACTAGCGTCTGTTCTTTACTGGTCTGAATTTTTATCTTTCATTAAAAATATATTGGGTCCCTTGAAACAAAATCTGTATCTTGCAAGTGCATAATACAACTGCGTACTTGGTTACGATTTGTTTACGTTACTATTTATAGAACATTACACGGCTTTAGAAACGCGTTTGCGAGGGACCCTCTATGTTTCTTTGCACGAAAAGAGAAAAAAAAACATTTTGCAAAAGTATAATTATTAAGTTAACCCTTTACGTAACATGAAAAGCAGACGACCCTTGCAAACAAAATTCTTGAATAACTATTTTTTTTTCATTTTTTGTCTCAACAACATAGGTTATGACCCCTCATTGAAACGAGCTCGACCAGCTCGTTCCAAAGAGGGGTCATAACCTATGTTTTTGAGACGAAAAAATGAAAATATAATGAAAATTGATTGGCGATTTTTTTAGAATAGCGCTGGCCAATTTTTGCCGTTACATTGGGTAAAGGGCTAAGGAAGCATATTGCTTTTAGTTAGTTCAAACAGTATTTATTTTAAAGTAGAAACAGAAAAAAGGTACAGAAATGAAACAAGGAACACATTTATCAAAAAGAATATACATGAAAGTGAATCCACCAGCAAGCGTAACGCTTTTGTTGTCTATTCCCACAAAGGACATTGCACTGTAATGATAAATACATTGCGAAATATATCTGCATATTATTATATTGATGTTATTTGTACTGCCTGGGCTGGGTCAAGTTTTCTGTCATGTTGTAGACTGGTACTGCTGTTTGAGTGATGAAGAGGGTTTGTGAAAGGGTGTTAGAGTGAAAGCCAAAGGTGTTGGGGTAATAGTGTAAGAGCAGAATTGTTATCCGGGCTGATTGGGCGCGCTATATGCGAGATTCAAGCTACATAGGCGAGGTTCGATCCGCGAGGCGGGTCGCAGAAGTACACAGTTTATGTTTCACTTTCCGCCTGTCTTGTTACGCTCGTGATACCTCTACATTACGACTGAAGCTACATGTTCTCCCAGTGTATGCATGTACACATTCAGATATTATTCGATTTACTTCAGCTTTGTAGTGGACACTTCCATACAAGAGGACGTTAGTATTTATTCTGTAGGGTAGAGTATGGAGCGTCGTGCTTCTTTTCTGAATAATGTGAACAAACAATGAAAAAGTGATGGCTTGTTTCACTTTTGGTACAGCTATAAAGCGCTGAACTGGTCAGATGATTGTTGAATAAATGATCTTTGAGGTCGCAGCAACCCAGATATAGTCTACAGTGATGTATTTGGGAATTGCGCGAAGTTTTGCAATAGAAAAAAAATTTCGGAATAAGCATCCTGCCTTTGTTAATAACTGAAGTAAATTGATACAAGGTAAGGTGTTCCACAGCCTATTGCTTTTGTGATTTTGTATCCGAATCACTGGAAGCAATCGAGTTAGAACAACATGCAGTTATACTTTTGAAGCATGCAGTGTTTCGGAATGTTTACCCCGTATTGTACACACTCAATAAGTTTATCCGAGGATCGCAAAAGTCCAAAGCATCCGCGTACACTTTCAAGCATTTTTATGTAAAAGACAGTTTCCAAAAATGTTAACAAAACCATATCGTGTGACCCCTCATTGGAACGAGCTCGTCGAGCGCGTTCCAATGAGGGGGTCAAATATTATGGTCTTGTTGACATTTTTTAAATGCCCAGCTTGTAATTTACGTGGGTAGATGCTGCCGATTTGTTAGGCAAAGTGTTAATCAAACTGTTTAATTGAACATTGTAAGATAAATCTATCATCGCCATAATGTTTATGTACAAAAGATTGTCTCAGAGACTCGTTCTTGTTTCTAAGCCCATATCTCGTCTCGTCCAGATATGTTCTTGGAAACAAGAGCTCGACTCTGATAAATTTTGTACAAAAGCATAATGGTGTTAATTAAAATATGTTTGCACATTCGAAACCCAACATATGAGCTGTTCTAACCCTTTACCCAACGAATCGGCCGCATCCTCCCGTGTAATATGCAAATTCAGCAGTTGAAAAAATAATATTTTTCAAAAAATTTCATCAACAAAACCATATCATGTGACCCCCCTCGTTGGAACGAGCTCGTCGAGCTCGTTCCAAGGAGGGGGTCTCATGATATGCTTTTGTTGAATTTTTTTTTCAAATTTGAAAAAATGATATTTAAAATAATAAACTTTGATATCGTCTGCGTTGGGTAAAGGGTTAAGGTCTGCATTGATGTACAGTTATCGTTTTTGACCCCCGCGATAATAATCATCTAAACATGCAGTCCTCTAAACTTTGATCGAGAATCTAGAATTTATTGAAGGTGGTTCCGGATTTACGTGGGAAAAAAGATGCGACGTTAGGGTAGTGGAGAGTGGATAGAGGTGAGGGGCGTGGAATCTGAGCTTTGAATGGAGTGTTTTTATCAATCGTGTGAGACGGTACCCTATATCACCAGGGTGTGTAATTTCTGAATGCAACGACCACCAACAGTATGTTTAAAATTCAATACCGTTGCTAACATAGCAAGCCCAAGAGTTCATAACGTTGTAAGTGTACGTGTTTTCATGCCTGCATGTCATTTCTAACTTGGGCCCAATACTATAAAACTATTGTATTTTCTAGAATTGTATTTTTTAGTTATGATTGTTTAAATGGGTTAAAATTAACCATTAGCATATTCAAAAATCTGGCAATTTGCCAGTTGGTAAATTGCCATATCTTTTAAAATGCCAATGAATCATTTTAGTCAGATGTATAAGTAGGCAAAAAATACAATTTTAGAAAATATAATTGTAAACGTTTTATAGTACTTGCTCCGGAACATTATCCGGTACTGCCTATATATTTACAGTAGTGTAATCTCACGAGAATGTTCTTGATCGATCGGATCGCAATAGGATTCCGATATGACACATTTACGTCAGTGCAAAGAGGAGATTTTCCCGAATAAAATATTGTAAAATCAAGACTAACTCACAAAAACGAAACGAATATAGTGTCGGATATTCAATGTTTAAGGCTTCTTTTTCGGCTGGTGAGATTCTACAATGCTATGGGTGGGACAACGGACAGAGAAGTTCGACTAGATAGCGACCCAGATGAGATCTGGTCGAATTATCTGCCCGATTCTGTTATCATAGTACTGCAGTGTTAATTTGGTAACTATCTTGTCTGATTCCAGAAATCTTGTGATCCAGTCGTAACTTTTTTTGAAGATTTCAGCATTTGAGTTCCAAATGGTATAGACCAAATGTTGAAATCTTCAAGACAACTCTTTCTAAATAATAGATTACCATGGTTGCCTTTAAGCATTTTTAACTTCATAAACGTTTTATTTTCCATGTGGCCTAAACTAAGGGAGTATGTTGCAACGCACTTTGTAATTAAAATTTCCAAAATGTAGTAGTTGCATTTTGTATTAAAACTTCGAAAATCAACAAAACCTTCTCACTTGTGCGTAGAACAACACGCAATACACACCAAACAGTCGTACATACAGAAAAGAATTTATTTTAGTCCTTGTACAGTAAAATAAGGGAATTCCTGTTTGCCCTGCTTGGAAAAAAGTTTATATTACATAATGCATCTCTCGACGAGTCTATTTCGTGGCAGTTTGTAACAATTATTACATTTTGCAGCGTTTTTTCCCATTTCAACATGGATTGGAATCTTAACCCTTTACCCAACGTAACGGCAAAAACCGGCCAGCGGTATTCTCAAAAATCACCAATTAATTTTTATTATTTTTTTTTCATTTTTTGTCTCAAAAACATAGGTTATGATCCCTCGTTGGAACGAACTCGCCGAGCTCGTTCCAATAAAGGGTCATAACCTATGTTTTGAGACAAAAGATGACAAAAATAGTTATTCAGGAACTTTTTTGCAAGTGTCGTCTGCTTTTCATGTTTAGTAAAAGGTTAAATCTTAATTCGCTCTTGCTGGTAATCATGTATTTTCGTATAAGACACGATTTGATGCTTGGACTTGTGTCACACACACAGTCAGTCATACAAATTGGAATCTGTATGGCGCATGTTAGTTGATTAATAAACAGCATCATAACTACTATATATATATTTATTATACACTGAACGATAGATTATCGAAAAAATTGCGGAAAGATAGAAATCGTATCCCCCACTGTGAAGATATAGAAATTTTCACTTTCACGATATCAATCAAAATGGAGGTCTTCAAAGCATCACTTCAAGGTGAATACGAGTCAAATTAACACTGGAAATGATCAGGTTGTTCTAAAAACGTATAATGAAAAGAAATCTAGTGTTTTTGAGTGGATACCGATCATTTCCAGCAATAATTCAACACGTATTCACCTTGAATTGATGCATGGGACCGGCCAGTTGAATCGGATCGCAAAACGCTACCTGTTCCGAGTTTCGATCAAATCACTTCCGCGTTTAAATGCTCATCATGCAGTTGTTTACGCTCATGCATCATTCGAGGTTGAAACGAGTGGAATTATCGAAAAAAATGTTTAGATTTCTTATAAAAAAAAAACCTATAATAAAAAGAAAATTCAGTGTTTTTGAGTGGATACCGAAAATTATCTCATGAGTGACCGAGACAAATATTCGCGAGCGCTTACTCAAAAACACGAGATATCCTCTATTTATCTATCCACACATGATGTCTTGAGTATTTTTTAACTATATCTCAGGTGACTTAAAATGTCCCAGCTACATCATCAAGGCACGCCTTCGATGAAGGCGTGCTTTGATGTTGTTTGAATATTTGATCAATCAGGACTTGAGTCATTCCAGTCGGGACAGACCAGGCTCACACTTCCATCCCACCCCACCCATTCGGCACTCCTCCCGACGTTCATGGCCAAAACCTGTGTTTATTTAGTTTTAGTACTTTCCCTGCACATGTACCAAATAATTGTGACTCTCTTTGTACTTTCAGGTGGTCAAGAAAAATGGCAACGACTACGCCGAATATCACTAATGTTACAGACATGGCCGCACCGTGCTATAGCGATCTTTACAATTATACATGTCATGATAAGGGATTGCTTTTGCCTATAGTCAACGAGTACACATGGAGTCTAGGTGCAAGAGCGTTTTTGTACTTGGTTGGACTTCTTTGGTGTTTTCTGGCTGTCGCAATCATTGCAGATGTCTTCATGTGTTCTATAGAGATGATAACGAGCAAAACGACAACCATCCTTATACCTGATCAGGCTTCGGGGGAAAATAGAGAGGTGAAGGTCAAAGTCTGGAATGACACGGTTGCAAACCTCAGTCTCCTTGCCTTGGGAACTAGTGCACCAGAAATTCTTCTATCGGTGATCGAGATAGTAGGGAACAATTTTGTGGCGGGAGAACTTGGACCGGGAACTATTGTCGGTTCAGCTTCGTTCAACCTACTGTTTATTAGCGCGATATGCATAGTTAGTATACCGACGGGTGAGACCCGCCGTGTGGCGAGCTTTAAGGTATTCTGTGTAACGGCATTTACGTGTGTATTTGCATATGTCTGGCTTGGTTTGGTGTTACTGGTCATAACACCTGAAGAGGTTCATTTCGGGGAAGCAATTGCAACATTAGCTTTCTTCCCACTTCTCATATTTATTGCCTACTTAGCAGATAGGAATTTCTGTATTGGAAAAAGACAGAAGCCTACGGAGGAAACAGGGGACGTTGTTGGAATAGCAATCAGGCAGTTCGGTGAGTATCTTTTGGTTCTGCATCTCTGACTTATCTAGTAATGAAAATCGACTTTCCATAAGTTATCTCCCCTGCCTGAAACTAGTAGACGGGCTAAGGAGGTACAATTAAGAAGCATATAATTGATTAGAAATCTGTTAACACCTATGACATAAGTAGAAAATAAAGCGAAGTTTCCTTTTGTTGCTTTTAAAAAACGAAAACAACAGACGGCTCTTGGGGCTGTCTGTTTTCGTTTATTAAAAGTTACAAAAAGAAACTTGGCTTTTATAGCAAGCTAATTAGAAGCAACTAAGTAACTGTTCCCTTTGGCTCTTGCTTTAGCGAATGTGTTTTTACAGTAATTTACACGTTTTTATTCTTCTCATGAAAAAAGTTTAAAAATCTTACTTCCTGGACTTTTATAGGAAATGGAAAGGACAGTTCCTGAATTATATATCATGATGCACACATTGTTGATGTAGTGGATAGAAAAAAAGTTACAGAACATCCAAAGATTGTGAAAGCGCCGTTTTCTTATTCTTAAATGGGTTTAACCCTTTACCCAACGTAACATCCAAAACCGGCCAGCGCAATTCACAAAAATCGTCAATTAATTTTCATTATTTTTTCATTTTTGTCTCAAAAACATTGGTTATGACCCCTTTTTGGAACGAGCTCGACCAGCTTGTTCCAATGAGGGGTCATAACCTATGTCTTTAGTGAATAATCTATGAATATTAGTTATTCGAGAATTTTGTTTGCAAGTGTCGTCTGCTTTTCATGTTGGGTGAACGGTTAACCAGAGAATATAGTCTAATGTTCAAATTGATTGGGAAAAAAACTGGCAAAAAATAGCTTTTGTATTTTATATACTACTCTACAGGAAAATGTCTGAAGTTTATGAAATGATGCGCATATCGATGATACAACGTCGATAACATTTCGGAATTTCATTTTCTCTTTTGTTTGAAATTCCCATACCCTTGGTGTAAAATTCCCTGACAACTTTACAAAATTAAGGGGAACTAACTTTCCCGTAAATCTCTGACAATATCGAAACTTGTCAGCCACGAATGAATGTCGACGAGTGTGTCGATTTGTTAAAACAATAAGTTTGAACTTTCTGGTGGAACTTTTTTTATCGTCCGTGTGGAGTGGGGGGTGGGGGGGGGGGGGTAATTTTGATCAGGGCAAATTGGCATATTATTAAATGACAATTCAAGAGAAAATTTTCAGGTCAAAGTGAATCTCAAATTCTTGGCGGAGTCTAACTTTCAAACGAAACCCTTTGGACACCTCAACACACCCATGTCAAATATTGTTTTTGTAACAAATAAGCTATCATATTTTAACCTTCAGCTTTTGACCCTTTATTTAAGGGTACAGTTAACTCACGCAAGCCGTGGGTATAAAAACTTTTTTGAATATTCGAAATTACCAAGACTTATGGCTTATAGCAAATATTTCTTTTGGGGGCGCGGTGGCGTTGCGGTAACCGGTTCTCGTCAGATCACCGACGTTAAGCACGTCGAACCCGGTTAGTCCTCGGATGGGTGACCATCTGAGCGATCGATTCGGACCCCCGCGTTGTGTCCTTGTGCAAGGCACTTAACCCCGATTGATCCCGCTTCCCTTTAAGGTGTAGAATCAAATATGTTCAAACGAAGTTCGTGAAGCAATATTTGGCTTTGTAATGTGAGGGGCAAGATTTTGGCCCCGCCCAAAATTTCTATTTTCTGAACCGATGGACCGATTTG
This sequence comes from Pictodentalium vernedei, assembly GCA_031216915.1. Classification (NCBI taxonomy): domain Eukaryota; kingdom Metazoa; phylum Mollusca; class Scaphopoda; order Dentaliida; family Dentaliidae; genus Pictodentalium; species Pictodentalium vernedei. The sequence continues at coordinate 551,715,241 of CM062297.1, read as the reverse complement.
AACTAAATTCGGTATGTGATATTATTGGATCATAAGTACTTGACCCCGTGCAGAACAAAATTCCCGCATCCCCATGGGAACCCCCTCAGCTAAAAATAGAAATATTTTCAAACGCCCATATTTCCTAAACCACACGGAACAGAGAGCTGTGATTTGGTATGAAGTATCCTTAGGTCGAGTAGAATTGAATGGTAAAAAAATTGCCATCGGTTATGTTAGGGTGTTCTAAAGAGGGCATCGAGAACATGCTGAGTCAGCGTTCAGCATTAATGGGGGGGGGGGGGGGGGGGGGTCAGATACAAGTTTGTTAAAATAAAGCCCATTGGTTCATATTTGGGCTCAATACAGGAGCCCGAATTTTTAACTCAGGACAATATGGGGAATATTCTTTAAAAATCTTCTTCTTCAGAACCACCAGTCAGAATCGTTTAATGTTTGGTATACATCATTGTTGTGAGGGTCAGATTCAAGATTGTTCAAACCAAGTCCGTAGGTTAATATTTGGGTTTCCTATGGCATCCCAAATTTTAACTTAGTTCAATATGGGGGATAATTTGTAATAATCTTCTTCTTCAGATCCACCAATCAGGATACTTTCATATTTAGTATACAACATCTCTAGGGCGGTCAGATTCAATTTTGTTCAAATCGGGTCCCTAGGTATATTTTTGGTCTCGCTATGGTAGCCCAAATTTTAACTTAGTGCAATATGAGGATATTTCTTTAAAAATCATCTTCTTCAGATCCAACAGTTGGAATGCTTTCATATTTGGTATACAACATCTCTAGGGGAGGGGGTCAGATTCAAATTTGTTCAATTTCAGTGCCTGGATTAATATTTGGGCTCCATATGGGAACCTGAAATTTAACTTAGTACAATATGAGGTGATTTCTTCAAAAATCTTCTTCAGATTCACCTGTCAGCATCTTTTCATATATGGTTTACAACATCTATAGGGGAGTCAGATTCAAGTTTGTTCAAATTGGTTCCCTGGGTTAATATTTGGACTTCATACGGGAGCCGAAATTGGCCATGTACCTGAAGAATTAGAAATTTTGTATTCAGTTCCCTCTCGAGGTGTGTAACTAAGATTAATCCACATAGGTTATATCAAGGGGCTTCATAGGAGAGCTCCACTTTTTACATTATGATCAACTGAAGGCGTGATGCTTGGACTATTTTTAGCTCAACTTTGGCGAAGCCAAATTTGAGGTATTGTCATGGCCCGTCGTCCGTCTGTCCGTCTGCCCGTCCGTCCGTCGGTCCGTCCGTCGCGCCGTCAACACGGCTCGAGCTACAGGCCGTATTTTTTAACCTATCTTTACGAAACTTCTTGGGTACCTTTGTTATCACCGTGGGACGAGAACGAGTGTTTTGGGATCCGGTCCGAAATTCAAGACTGACTGCCATTTTGTACAAAATTAGGTGCAATCAGATTTTTGCCCAGAACAGCCATTTGAAAGCTCTAATTTGAATAATTTTTTGTATGAATGTTTAGTACCATGGGATACATCACATATAATACGGGTTTTTTTCTCGTGCGTAAATATGCAAATTAGACTAACTTTGATTTATTTAGTGTTACTTTCAGCACTGTAAATGCAAATGCCAATACGGCTCGGGCTGGAGGCCGTATTTATGAACCGATCTTTACGAAACTTCTTGGGTACCTTTGTTATCACCGTGGGACGAGATCGAGTGTTTTGGGGTCAGGTCTGAAATTCAAGATGCCGCTGGCAGCCATTCTGTACAAAATTAGGTGCAATCAGATTTTTGCCCATAACTTCCACATGAAAGCGCTGATTTGAATAATTTTTTGTGTGAATGTTTAATACCATGGGATACATCACATATAATACGGGTTTTTTTTCTCGAGCAGATATTATGCTAATTAGATGAACTTTGATTTGTTCAGTGCTACTTATACACAGTAAGTGCACATGTCAATACGGGTCTGTATTTATGAACCGGTCTTCACGAAACTTCTTGGAGTACCTTTGTTATCACCTTGTGACAGGAACGAGTCTTCTTGAGTGCCTTTGTTATCACTGTGCTATGAGAACAAATATTTTTGGGTTCAGTCAGACCCACTCTGGGACTTAAAGATTTCTTTTCTAGTTTAGCATCTAACTGTCACCCCACCTTTACAATACTTTACCTATATATTTGTTACAGGCTGCGATCAGCATTTATGTACAGACCGTTACAATACTTTACATATACCTTTGTTATCAGGTCAATACCTAGATTTTTTGTCATTGCTGTGTCACATAGTATACATGTGCATGGCTTCACAGTGTCATTGACACTTTCATTGTCACTCCTGATGGACTCAAGGGTTGACAATGTATCCTATGGGGATGGATTGCTTAATGTAGATTTATTCTTGGACTCTGTTTATATTGTGTTCTGTTCAAGGTGATCGCTTCAGGCCCCGTGGTGCCTCTTGTTTTCACTTTTTGTCTAAAACATAGCTTATGTACCTTCATCGGAACCAGCTCGTTTAACTCGTTCCAATGAGGGGTCACAAGCTATGTTTTTGACGCAAAAAATGAAAGAATTGGGTTAGTCAAGAATTCTGTTTGCAAGTGTCGTCTGCCTTTCGTGTTAGGTAAAGGGATAAACAGTATCGGAAGCGATTGAAGCCGAATTGAGGTATATTCTGGGTGTTAAAACTAAATTTGAAGCCCCGTGGCCACAGATCTGTCTCTAAAACTGACGGCGACATGCAGGCTCTCATATCACCCGTCTAATTCTGTTAGGAATCCGACGTTATTTTGGACTAGTTGTTTACCCACTTTTCATGGAGTTTGCGCGCAGACTACCATTCATGTAATGTGATGTCCTTTTACTCACAAAGATATCTAGATATTATTTTTTACTCCAGTTATAGATATTCCCCCAAAAGATGGGTTTTTTATTCAATCGTCTGTAATATTTCAGCTGCGAACTGAAATATTCCAGATTTGTAAATTTAAATAATGGCGATTATCTATTTAAAGGCCAGATTGGTTCCAGACTATAACATCGTCGAAATCCTTACACACTTTCACTGGTGGCTTGAGAGCTGAATAAGCAAACATTGCCACGTAATTCTAAAACGTTGCACCAATATTAGAGGAACAAGGATATGATGCCCTCTTTCGATTTCTGCGTAGAGAGTAAGAGAAAGAGGAAGAGAGGGGAGAGAGGGTTGGGGGGGGGGGAGATGTAGGTTAGACCAACATTATTTTTACCAATATATTATTATACTATCATACCACCGCCAGAGAATCAGGATGGGATTGGTCTCTCAGCACTCAAACACAGTGTCCTGAAAATGTATTTCTCTTTGGGATTCGCGTCAATGAAATTGTGATGGGAGATTCCCTCATATGATTAGTCTATTCTTTGCGGCCTTTAGAGTCGAGAGAAATGCACATTTTGGCTACATTACCAACAAAATGTCATCACTGGATGGGAACAATGTTTCGACAAGGTGTGTACATTTGTTAAATATGGAGCCAAGCTGTTTATATTTTTCAATGTAAAGGTGCATTAGTTCCAATCAAACCTTTGTATATTAGTAGTATAGGAGCGATGAATCGACTCGCATTGCCCTGGGTTTTGCCGGTGCAGATGGTGTTGAATTCCCATATGAACCTTTGCTGGTGCAACTTTTATAACGCCCATACTATACCAACGCCCATACTAAAATAACCAAGGACTACCTCGCAATACCACACTAGTCGACCATGCATCACACCCCCCCCCCCCCCACTCCCCACCCCACAATACTGCCTGTACTAGCATTACGCACTATCTATAACAGTCATAGGATAGTACAAAACATTCGGTTGACTAGTGGTACCAAGTGCTAACAGGAGACCATGGGCAATATACCGCTACTACCATATAACTCCCTACTAGAAGCCCGACACACCCTTACCGGACAATTGATTGATTTTATTCAGTAGTACAACATGTATACATTTAATAACAAAAATATACATGGAGGCGGAATTTTTCACAAATACATGACTGCACCACTAGGAGATGGCGTAGCCGCTAGTGGCTGTCTTCCCGCCATTCTCGTTTCAAAAGAAAAAAAATGAACAAGAAAAAAGAAAAAAAGCAGAGAAAGGAAGAGAAAAGAAAAAACGAAAGAAGAGAAATGAAAACGAGAAGAAGACGTGACAACTGAGGCAATCCTGACAACAGCGTGTTCTCCAGTACGAGTGTATTTTGTAGCCCTACTGTAGATAAAATATAAGACTGGTTCTTTCCATCATGTGAGAAATCTATTCTTTCTTTTCTGGCATGTGATGATGATTGAGTTGAATAGAGAGGTACCAATATAATATCAGAATGTACTGTGGAAAACAACAGCGGTCAACGTTTCTATGACGTCGCGTGCGCATCATGACGTCACGACGTCAATAGCAACGTCAACAGTTTCGCGGGGAAAACCTTTAAGAAAACCCAACTTCCCCATCAATTTTCCATCACATCCCCATACTATATACCCATAGTCTGTCTGTACATATATCACTATGTTTATCATAGCATACTGTATATGCAGCACGTCCACCTCTTGCCGGTCGCAGTCTGAATGGTGCCGAAGTTTTACACCGGTTAAGTTGCACCGACAAAGCTCCAGTTCCTATGGGAACTCAACACTATAGTTGCACCGGCAAAGCTCCCGATAATGAGGGTCGATTCATCGCTCCTATACTACTTGCATTGTATTCCTACCAAATTACTAACGAACATGCGCCATCACTGATGTCACATGTGCGTTGGTTGCATGGTAGGAATACCATGCACTTCCATGACCATGCGCCCACTCACCACCCTCAAGTCGAAGTACTGCCTACGTCTCCGGTGAATTGCTTATAACACAGTATTGTCCTATAGTCTTGCAGTTGAATTCGTAGAATATCATTTTCTAGTCACTGTGTGACTATATTCCGGCGATTGTAAAGGTTGGTGACATGAAATACCTTGTGTCCAGGGGTGTCGCGAAAATGACCGATTACGGGGTGCAATTCAAACCTGATTTGTCCTGCCTGCGATCACTCAAGTCACGACTGATCAAATACTCCAACATCTTTAATGGATGCCTTCTTCGAAGGCATGCTTTGATGATGTAGTTGGAATATTTGTCAGTCAGGACTATGGTTAAAAAAAGTCATGACTTCTTGGAAATTTATTTGTGAATAAATAGAACACACATGTGGTCGTCGTGACGAAAGTTCTTATTTTACCACTTAGCCTACCGATAGTCCCAATTGATAATGCCGGGCCCGCAACCAGTTGATCATGCCGGGCCCCCAACTGCCAGAACCGGGTACCAAAGACCTCACTTTGTATGACCGACTGTGTGTGTGTGTGTTACACAAGCCCAAGTATCAAATAAAGTTTTTTAACCCTTTATCCAACATAACGGCCAAAGCCGACCAGTGATATTCACATAAATACCATTCCATTCTCATATTTTTTTCCATTTTGTCTCAAACATAGGTTATGAACCCTCATTGGAACGAGCTGGTTGAGCTCGTTCCAACGAGAGGTCAGAAGCTATGCGTTTGACGTAAGAACTGAAAACTGAAAAAAAATTAGTTATTCAAGTTTTTTTTCTTTGTAAGAGTCGTCTTCTTTTCGTGTTAGGCAAAGGGTTAATAAAGTACACGATTACTAGCAAGAGAAAATTGATATATGAGACACCAATCTAGACGAAAATGTCTCGACTAGAAAATTATTGGGGGTCCCCGACCCCTCTACAGTACCCACTCCATAGTTACGTCCCTGATTGTGTCATCTGTTGCGAACACGACTCGTTGTCATTAATCGACCATAAGACTTTTGACGACTTTAACTTAATACAGATGCTATAATGCTATAATATGAGATTGTCGAAGTTAATTGGCTGCGATAGTGTTTAACAATTATTAATTATCAGACTTCATAATCTACAGCTGAGGTCAAAGCAAGTGGTACGCAAAACCGCAAGTATTTTAACCGCGACGAGTGAGACCACAGTCAGTTGAAAGCATTGAGACCCTCCTGGGAAACTCCGTTGATAGACAGGCTGTAGTTTCATTCTAGAGCAGTTTCATAGTTAGAGTATAGCTATAGCGCACAACCTGTAGCGATCCCAGCTGTATGTTGTGGGTACTATTTTTTTTTTTTTTTTTTTTTTGCTTTCTTACACGCCTATTTTGCATTCAAAATTCACTCATCATTTTAATCTTAATTGCTCTGCCAACGGTTTGGGTTAAATGCCTGCGACGTTTCATCATAATCTTTCACTCGGCCATTTTCATTCAATCATCTCACCTCTCTTTTTTATTGACAACTAACACAATTTTATTCAATCTACAAACAAACCAATATAGTAAATAAAATTCCATGCTTTGGCTAAAATTAATTTCCACACGTTAAATTAATTATGGCTGATTCCCCCATTTCCTCCATCCTACCCTCTCAACTCATCGCTGTAAATATTTTACGGATTGTTCCGAGAACATTTGTTTCGAGGTTCGAAAAGGCGGTGGGGAGAAATCCTACTCATACTTACAAATTCAATTTTATTGATCTGAACGAGGAAAAAAATCAATTTGGTTTCTCTCATCATGGTCAAGAGCTGAACATGTGATACTCCGCCAAATTGGCGCCAATCTTTAAATCACGAAAGAAATCGGCTACGCCGTTTAGCCACAAAGTATTAAAACTCTTATCTTGTTTGGAAGATCTGTTTTGAATTTATTAACCTCATGACCTCCCTTATTTATTTAACCCTTTACCCAACGCAGACGATTTCAAAATTTATTATTTTAAATATCATTTTTTAAATTGTTTCAAAAAATTTCAATAAAACCATGTCATGTGACCCCTCTTTGGAACAAGCTCGACGAGATCGTTCCAAAGACGAGCTCGTTCCAAAGAGGGGTCACATGATATGGTTTTGTTGACATTTTTCGAAAAACAATATTTTTTCAGCTTCTGAATTTGCATATTACGCGGGCGGACGCGGGCGATTCGTTGGGTAAAGGGTTAAGGGGGTCAAACGACACTTTCAGCAGCCAGAAGCATGTGTTGTCAGTAGTACCCGGTGAAGCACGATGTTTTTCTCGAATCGAATCAAGCAAAAGGTTCGGAACCGAATCGAATCTCGAATCGAACCCACTTTTCAATCGTTACGTTACAACGGCCTGTTGGTGCTTTCTATCTCCGCCGTGAACCCAATATCAATAGGCATATTAGACTATTAGAAAACTGACAGGTATCACGAAGTGCGATCGAAAAAAAACATTTTTCGTCCTTTGAGTGCAACAAGGCGCCACCTGCAAAGCCAAATCATTGCAGATAGCGCCTTGGTGCACTTAACGGACTACATATTGTGCAAACGAGTCGTAACGCAATCTCCACTATTGCCTGAAATTTTTAGCTCAACTTTGACGTAAGTCAAATTTATTTATGAACCGATCTTTACGAAACTTCTTGAGTACCTTTGTTATCACTGTGGGACGAGAACGAGTGGTTTTGGGTGTGGTCCGAAATTCAAGATGGCCACTAGCAGCCATTTTGTACTCTAGTTAGTGCAATCAGTTTTTTGTACAGAACTTCTGTATGGAAGTTCTGATTTGAATAAATTTTTGTATAAATGTTTAGTAACACGGAATACATCACATATAATACGGGGTTTTTTCTCGTGCAGAAATTATGCAAATTAGATGAACTTTGATTTATTCAGTGCTACTTATACACAGTAAGTGCACATGTCAATACGGCTCGGGCTAGAGGCTGTATTTATGAACCGATCTTCACAAAACTTCGTGGGTACCTTTGTTATCACCTTGGGACGAGAACGAATGTTTCGGTTCGCTTTTCCGACCAACTGAAATATTTTATCCGATTGAAATGGAAAAAAAAATCGATAACCATTCACTTTCTTTGAATCAAAGTAAGAAAGGTTTTTCAATCCAAACTGGATTTGACCGAATTTTTGAAGATATTTACGATTATGAATGAAAACTCATCACACCTGTAGTTTTATGATTACGCTGCGTAGTTCCATTAATTGTGTTTTCAAGGTGAATTAAATACTTATTGATTGGAATATCTGTAATTAAAACACGAACGAACATCTGTATACCTTTGCGAATAAAGGGACATCACATTGTATAAACGGTCGTCGGCGCGCAAACTCCACAAAAGGTGGGTAAACAAATAGCCCTTAACAACGTTGAATTTCGAACAGAATTAGACTGGTGACCCGGGAGCTTGAGCTTCAATTTTTTTCGGAATGGTTAAATGATTAATACTTACATTCAGAGTAGCTCAGGGACTTCATTATTCCCAACCATGACATATTTTGTAGACAAATGTACAATAAAAACATGATTTTTTCAACACTGTATCAACTGAAACGAACACAACGGGCTCGGCAATGTGTAGGGTGACTATGTCAAGGGGGTGGGGTATTGTTTATTGAAAAAGGAAAAGCATATATTTCTTATAACAATTCTTGTGTTGAGTTATAAGTTAATAAAATCATATTCTGGCTCTCCAGCCATATAGTAATTTATTTATTGGTGTTTAAGGTCACATACTTATGCACAATGGCTAATCGTGATCGTGACAGTTTTACGGGTGAAGGAAGCCGGAGTACCCGAAGAGAACCACCGAGCATCGACGAGCAACTGTCAGCTCCTCAACATTCTAACCCTGTTCAAGCTCCGTTCAAGCAGGGTTACAGCGGTTGAAGACACATGCACCATCGACGTGCAGTACGCCTTAGTGCGCGGTGTCATCGTGCCACCGTGTAGGTAACCGGGATAAAGTGCCTTGCCCAAGGACACAACGCGCGTCGATCCGGACGGGGATCGAACTCGGAACCTCTGGCATTGAAATCCAACAGTCTACCATTGAGAAACCGCGCTCCCCTCCAGCCAGATAATCTGTTAGGTGTTTAGATGTCTGAGGTATTGGTCTGCTTACATAGTGATTTATGGTCAATTTGGGTTATAAATAACTGCCTATGGCGATTAAAGATATTATGGAAGGGACGTAACGAAGATTCCCAAACAGGGGGTGGGGTGGGGACGTTGCAGGGCATGTTTCAAGTTGATAATAAAATGCGCCAGCGATCGTTGTTTCAATGGGCTGATGCTGTTGGTGATGACGAGGAACACACGAAGCTTACACCATTTTGCCTCTTGCGTGCATCACGGTGCCACCTGCAATGCTTTAGCATTGCAGATGGCGCCTTGATGCACCCAAGAGATTATTTGGTGATCTCTTGTTTTCAAGATGGTGCACACAAATCAATTCAATTTTAAAATGTTTAATTTAAGGCTCCATAGACTTCTGGTATCAGTACTGAGCAATAAAGCACTATGGTCGTCCAAAACAAATTGGAACAATCAATAACAGTTTACGTGAATTCGTCATTTATGTATGCCAATATTTCTTGCGAGGCACTATTGCTTTTGACTTAACTTAACCCTTGGAGCATTGATGTCAAAATACTGAAATTTTCAACCAGCATAATTCTCCTAAATGCAACTAGAAAGACTCAATCTTCTTTAACATAGAGCTCCATGAGCTTCATCCGGCAAGACTGAATTGGTTAAATGCTTATTTTTTATTAGAGGAAACATTTGCGAGTTGAAATTTTGATATTTTGGCATCCATGTGCAGAAGGTAAAGACTGTTTTAAGACAAAGGGGAAGGTTAAGGTCACTTGCTATGGTAGTACTCCCACCTTGGGTACGTCACTGAGCAAGGACATTACACCTACGTCCATTTTTTTTAAATGACTAAGAAATAATGGGTGGGATCACCCTCTCTTAATATACAGGTGAGGGGTCAAGATCATATTATTTCTATCAGAACATAGCGATGTTTAGAATCGCGTCTGTTCGGCTCCACAAAAAAAATGCTCTCTCCAAGTAGAGTTAAGTGGTTTACGCATGTATGGCAACTAATTTTGCACCACTTTCCAAGTTAAAAAGAGGGTGGACATCTTTCTGAACGTGGAAGTCGAGACCACTACATCCCCGGCAAGAATTTGCGATGTAAACGTGATTGTCGCTTATCAGTTTTGGCACGCGTCTTTTTCCTTTCAAAGTTATTGTATGTCAGAAATATTATGACCTTGATCCCTTATTCCACCTCCATTCCAGCTCCAGCCACGAAAGCTATTTACCCCCCTGATCTGCTCTGATGCGGTAATATCTGTAATATTAATGGTGAATTTAGTTTTTTCTCATTCCCATTCTAACCACTGAACAGAAAAAACAAAACAAAAATAATAACATTTTATTGACATTTTCTTTGTAGATAGTAGAAAGAACACTAGTCAAGGTTACTGGCTTTTCTCTTCAACATTATGTTTAATATCACCAATTAACTATCAACGAAATGGTTTGCACTTTTAACTTTTTATATTTATAAGTTTTCGAAGAACAGTTGTCACATTTTTAACTCACACAAACATTGATTTCGTTGAACTCACTTTGTCCGAAATAATTGTCCAAAGTTTATCCATCGAAATTGTCAGTGTCAGACTTGTTGAACAGCAAATATGTATAACCTTTAGACATTTACAAAATGAAAAACGCTGTGGAAATGTTATTATTTTCTTCAGTTTTGGCCTCCAAAACACAGCTTTTGATCCCTCATTGGAACGAGCTCAATGAGCTCGTTCCAATGATGGGTCATAAACGATGGTTTTAAAACAAAACATGAAAATTATTGGAGAAAGCATGTGTCGTCTGCAAGTTATGTTAGGTAAAGGGTTAAATACTACATATACGGTGACAAAACTGCTTCCCTCACATTTCAAAGCTTCTGAGATTGGTCATATAGGGAGTTTTTGACTGCCATACAGTCTAAAAACTGAGAAGGGGAAAGAGGGTGCTGTGGCTCACCGGTTACAGTATTGGACTTCAAACCGAAAGGTTCGATCCCCACCAGGGGAATCTGTCTTGTGTCCATGGGCAAGGCGCTTAATCCCGATTGCCCGCGTGGGGGCATGGTGGTGCGGGTACTAAGGCGTATGGCATTTCGATGGTGCGCTTGTGATCAGCCTGTGCTAATTCTGCATGTGTGGAGTTAGTACGTTGGAGGGTCTGACAGTTGTTCGCCGTTACTTGGTGGTTCTCTCCGGGTACTCCGGCTTCCTTCACCCGTAAAACTGTCCGCATCGAGATGGCCCAGGCTGTCGACAGTGTCGGTAAACACAATAAAAACAAAAAAGACAGAAAAGGGAAAGAGTTTGCCGATTGGAAAGCTATATGTATTGGTGCATGTGCCGTTCTTTGGACGTTTTAGTTAAGAGTTAAGGGTTTTTCTTGCAGTTTCGTTTCGCGTTTTCAATTTGTTGAAAATCGAGAATGTCATTTTGTTATTTTTGGACATTATTTTAATGCATGAACGGTGACTGGTTCGCATGTGTCGGTTCTTTTTACCGATGGTTAAGAGGGCATTTCAGAGCCCCGGGAATCATAGTTTTCACGGGGGAAGATGGAATCGGACCACGTACCCCGACCAAGGCTCTCGTGAGGGTCCTATTAATTTAATATTGGACCCCCTGACAAATATCTGGCTGTACTCATATTTATAGAAGATTGTTGTACGAAAACAGTACGGGGTCGCAGCTTTTAAAGATAATAACACAACTGAGTTAACAAAATCATCCATCTAAGGTAGAATCTAAAACATGATGTTTCTTTCCCTCTGACTGTTTAAATTTTGACAGCTTGTGAATTGGCGAGCAAATTTACAGTCTACTTTGCTCTGCGATACACTTTTTTGGATGATGGATTTTTTCACAAATACTTCAAAATAACTATTTCGGGCAGGCATTTTGGACGCCATTTTAAATATCTGAAAATGCCCAAGGTATAAAGAGCTGCACGAGATGAATTCGGTATCAGTGGGAAATGTGCATATAGTAATGGCAATAAAAAGTTTTACGCGTCTTTTTAGTTGGATACTCCTCATGGCTCCCAGATTATCACACGAAGAACACCTCCCTTTCAATCTATCTCTTGTTCTTCTTTATTAATTGTAAAATCAATGAGTAGCTCTTGACAAATCCATTTTAAATCTTTCTGGGGATGAAAACCCAGCACATTGTAATAAATCTATGTAGGTTTTTATGAGATTTCTGGGGCAACTGGTGATCGGTATTTTTCACAACATATATTATACTACAGATTAGGGAATTCTGCATTAAATGATACCAGACTTCACCAATGCAGAGGCCTTAAAAAGTTATGGTCTTAACCCTTTCCACGCGGTGTGCACATTTTTTGCGTGAAGAAAAAATTGATAGTGGACGAGCAGACGATATAAATCTGACGCGAGGCTCGGTAATAATTGAATCCAACAGCTCGACAGAGCTGTTGGATTAAAATATTATAGAACTTCTCAACAAAGCAGGATGGTTTCGCCCATTAAAAAAGTTTCACCATCGACAGTATTGGCTGAAATGATACCTTCAATGGCGCAAGTGTTGAAAGGTTTAAAACGTTATTAGGCTACAGTTAAAAATCTATTTTTTCTGCAAAACATTAGCGGCCATCCTGGAATTTGCCCTCTAAAACATATATGCAATCCCAAAGTGGAAGTATAGTCATTTATAGTTTCTTTCAGATGCCTTTGAGTCTTGATAAAAAATGTATTCAAACAAATGCCAGATGGAAATGGACAGAAATCTATCTGTGTTGTATTTATCCTACTATCTAAGTTGTGAGATAAAAATGATGACAATATGTCGCGTTTGGATGTACTGTTGTAAGTCAGTCATTTTGTCTTCTTGCGCTTTTTGTTTCGAAACGCTTTTTGAAAAGAGGTGCTCACTGCATTGTTGAATAAGATGATGAATTACACATCAGTTCAAGGGTGCTGATGGGGTGCCATCTTGTAGTACTAGTTTCTCATCCCCGCCTGTCGTCTGTGGTTCACGTTCACAACATACTACGGTTTTGAAAACCCAACAAACTGGTTTCAGACACCAGAGACCTTATAGGTCTAACTATAATTTATATTTAGTTTGTCTACAGTTATAAAGAGGTTTCACTACAATTTCCGGGCGTTATGAATGAACCCAATTGGGCTTTCATTATTAAAAAGACGAGTTTTGGGATTGATGATAAAACTTCTATTTGGCCGTAAGCTTTCACTAAATACCCCAGCTTTCACGCTGCCAGCTAAGTACGCCATCAGATGTGCTTGATCCTCGCACGCAAAAATTCACTCACACGTACAAATTCGGATCTTAATTAAACGAATGGTTAAGTATTTGTCAATTACTTCCGCCAACAGGACAACATACCCATCTGTTTCTTTTCAACCTACTCACAATTGTTACAATTGGCTGTAACGTAAGTGCAAGCCCTACTTCGGAACTAACTCAAGCTTTTAAGAAACTTTTCCAAACAAGTTGGAAAGGTAATAGAGTGCAAAAGCACGAAAAAGATCGAAAAAGGCTCGAGCGAGACCAGCGCTCGAAATTACAGGTACTCTCTCTGCACACCTCTTGCGTTTACCGAGCGCATGCGCAACAACCGTGACGTCAATTCCTTTTATTTCCGCCATTGTACATGGTCGGAAATTTTTGCTCGTGCTATTCTTAGCTATTATCTTCGTGAATAACTTATTGTATGTGCTATCTTCATCTGATTGTGTGCAAGTGGATTGTATCCTTTGTCAAGCTTTCAAAATTATTGATATTTAATTCTATTTTTGATCATTTTTGCTTGTATTTTCACACATAGTCTTGTTTTTCCCCCACATTGTGAGCACAACCTTTGTTCTGTTTTCCGTAGGCGGGAAGCTTGATTTCATTATTCACATTCATATTATGCCAAAGACTATTCCTTGTACCTCTTGCTTGCAGGTGAAACATGTGGACGACTCTCATTCCACATGTGTCACTTGCAACAATTATACTCAGGCCCAATCATGTGGTATTTGTGGGGTTTGGTCCTCAAAATTCTGGGCTTCTGTTAACAAGGTGTTTCTGTCCAGAGCTAGAACCCCTCGTTCTCGGGGTAAGGGTAGCCGTGCCGTATCAGACATTTCTGTTAGTGCACGTGGTGACTCTGTCACACAGGGTGCTGATCTGTCTTTTTCTGTGGCGAGTTCCTCTGCAACTGTTGACGGTGCTAGTTCGGTAATACCTGCCGTGGAGACCGTGGTCTCTTTGTCTTCTGATGTCACTCTTGAGGCGTCTTTTTTCGTAGAGAGCTTCTCCGAGGTCAGCTCGGTGACCCTCTTCGATTTGCCTCCTACGCCGTCGACAGTTGCTGAGGAAATTGTTACTACAGATCTTATTCTGTATGATGGTGGTTCTTCCATCTCCTCTGGGCGAAGCTGTGCGGGTTTGCTGTCTGTTCCACCTCATCTGGCTAGGTTTGCTCTTAGTCGGTTGAGCCGTTCGGTCGCTTCGGCAGCGATTCCTCGCCCCTCGAGCGAATCGTTTATTGTTCCTCCTTCCCCTGCTAGTGTGCCGACTAGCAGGATGGGGTTGGGACATTGCCATCCAGGGCCTGCTGTTCGGCAGAGGTCAGTGAAGCCCCGGTTAGCTGTCACTCTCGGAACCTTCCTCTGGTGATTCCTCACTGTGTTCCGAGTCTGGATCTCGATCGATGCTTTCCGTCGGTCTCAGAGGATGGACAGTTGGGGCCTTCTGCCGCGCAGAGGCCAATGACAGGTTCCTGTCATTGTTGGGACAATCCTCCGGTGTCTTCTCACCGTGTCCCAAATCCAGCTACCGATCGACGTACGCCCTCGGTCTCTTTAGAGGATTTGCAGGCAGGACCTTCTGTTCCGCAGAGGTCAGTGATGGCCCCTGGGCGTCACAATTGGGACTATCGTCCGGTATCTTCTCAGCGTCTTCCTATTCTGTCTGCCGATCGACGTTCGACGTCGGTCTCTTCTGAGGATTTGGGTTCGTCTACCAGAAGTGTCCATTGGGAGGACACTCCGTCGGGCGATGCTGCGACGGATTCTCAGGGTGACCTGCGTCAGGCCGTTTTGGCGCTCACCCGGTTGCTTTCTGGCAACCCTCAAGTTGGCCTCCCTATGCCTCCTGAGGCACAACCTCCTTTGGTCGGTCGCCGAGATGTCTCGCCTGGCCCCTTGGATGCTGCACGGTATTCACAGGAGGTGTCTGCTGGTCAGTCCGAGTTGGGCTACGTCTCCTCTGCAACAGAGGATGAAGATTTTCTTGAAGGTGATGAGCCCCCCTCATCAGTCTTGGGGCAGGCTTTGGATTTCGTCTTTGGCTTATTTCCGGACATTCAACCTTCAGACCAGCCATCTGTAACCGTCCGGCCGCGGTCCTCTGTGGAGCGCCGTAACCCTGTTGAGCCTTCTAGCTCTGGGGCTTTGCGTCCTCTGCAATCGGCTCAGGTTGTTGAGTCCTTCCGGGGCTTAGACGCCAAAATGCGTTCTAAGGCCCTCAAGGGTTCTTTCTTTTCTATAGCGGATGCCTTTCTGCCTCCATCGCTGTTTCGTGTTTACGATTCCGTCTGTCCACCACTCTTCCAAGGGATGACTACTGTGGATGAGGATTCTTCTTCCCTCGGGTTAACTAAGCCTAAGTCGGCAGTTCTCCCGATGTCGGTAGTTGAATCTATAGTGGGCCTGTCCCGAGAGATGCTGGGTATGTTATCTCTCGCGGACCATGTCATCGCTGCCCTGACTGAATATTTTCCACCAGGGGAGTTTGATGATGCTCAGGCGCCTTTTTGCGTTTTGTCACAGGCTCTCATAAACTTGACACACGCTCACGCCTGTAACACGGCTAACTTGGAGCTGGCACGCCGGGATGCGGTGTTGGATTCTTCTTCATCCCTTCCTTCTGAGCAGCGTGCTGTTCTGAGGTCTGCCTCTTTGGTTGGACCTCAGTTGTTCCATGGTTCCGTGGAAGCTGTCCGTGGCGAGGTTCTTCGTCATTCGAAGGACCAGCTTTTGCTGCGACAGCTAGACCAACCTGCTGCTGCGGGTGGTGGTCGTTACTGGCCCGCCAAGCATACTGCTGTGTCTGCCTCGTCGGCGACGTCGGCTACGCCTTCGGCTCCGTCTCCTCCTTCTGCTCAGAAGAAGCGCCGACGCGACCAGGCTCGCTGGCAGCCTCAGACAGCAAAGTCTCAGGACTCTGCCACTTTCCGAGGTGGTGGTTTCTCCTCTCGGGGGCCTCGTCGAGGCCGTAAGTGAAGGTTCTCACCTCGATTCGCCTCCGGTCGGGGGAAGGCTGTCGCTGTTTTACGGCCGTTGGACAGAGATAACGTCGGACACTTGGGTCCTCGACGTCATACAATCCGGTCTGCGACTGTCCTTCCATCGGCACCCCAGTTTATCTCGGGTGCCCCTCCCGACTCGGGTCCCTTCCGATTCTCTACGTCGGGACTTTCTGGTGCAGGAGATCGACAATCTCCTCTCCAAAGGGGCGATCGAGATGGTCAGGAACACCCTTTCACCGGGGTTTCACTCGAGACTTTTCTTGGTGCCGAAGAAAAACGGCCAATTTCGTCCTGTCATCGATCTGAGTATCCTGAACGAGTACATAATAGCTCCTCGTTTCAGTATGGAGACTTTCCGGTCGGTTCGACGTTCAGTTCATCAGGGCGACTTTGCTGCCAGTATCGACCTGAAGGATGCCTACTTCCATGTACCCATTCATGTGGCGTCACGGAAATACCTTCGGTTCTCGTTTCGGAATCGAGTCTATCAATTCAGAGCTCTCCCGTTCGGTTTGAACCTGGCTCCTTGGGCCTTCACCCGACTGATGTCACATGTGCTTGCTTTCCACCGTACTCAGTCGGCTGTGACTTCGTCAGCCTACCTGGACGACATCCTCCAACGGCACCACGATGCTGCTGTTCTGGAGTTAGATGTCAGGCAGTTTCTTTGCCTACTAGCGTCGCGGGGTTTCAGAGTCAATCGCGAGAAGTCGGATCTCCTTCCTTCTCAGCGATTTCGTCATTTGGGGATGGATTTCGACACTCTTCACAATGTAGTGTCGGTCCCCCATACTCGGGCAACGATTATTTCCGCTTTGACTCGGAACCTGCTTCAATCTTCCTCGGTCTCGGCCAGGACTTTCCTTCGGATGCTGGCCTTTGCGGTTCGGTGACAGATCTCATTCCGCTCGGTCGCTTGTTTGTCCGACCTCTCCAACACTTCCTGTTGGATCACTGGCGTCCGAATGTAGATCCGCTGGACCTGGAACTTCCTATTCCTAGGTCCCTGCTTTGTCACCTCCACCCTTGGGCCGATGTTCCCTGGCTGACACAGGGTGTTCCATTGGATCTTCCTTTGGGCGATCGCATCCCTACTGCGGATGCCAGCGATCGGGGATGGGGTGCGACGTTGGATCCTCTCGGTCTGTCCACTCACGGCGAGTGGGACAGCGAGCAGGTGGGCTTTCATATCAACCAGAAGGAGCTCCTTGCTCTTCTGTTCAGTTTTCGGCTTTGGATCCCTCACATGTCGGACCATATTGTCCTACTTCTTTCGGACAATTCGACAGTAGTGGCCTACATACGGAATCAAGGAGGCACACATTCGATTCCCATGTATCGGCTATCTCGGGATCTTCTTCTGTTGGCGCGGGATGTAAACGCTCGGGTGTCCATTCGACACATTCCCGGGGGTCTCAACGTCCTAGCAGACTCCCTGTCCTGACGCGACAGTGTCCTTCCAACCGAATGGATGCTACATCGGTCGGTGTTTCAGGCGATTTGCGAGCAGTGGGGTCGTCCTCAGGTCGACCTTTTCGCTGCTCGCTGGAATCATTAGGTAGAGAACTTTGTCTCCCCTTGTCCAGATCCTCTGGCATTTGCGGTAGACGCTCTGTCCCTGGACTGGACAGGTTGGATCGGCTATGCCTTCCCTCCTGCACCGATTCTTCCTCAAGTATTAGCGAAGGTTCGTGCTTGCAGTTACAGGATCATTTTGATCGCACCTCTGTCTCCACAGAGGGTGTGGATCAATCTGCTGCGGCCTCTGTTGGCAGATCGGCCGATTCGTCTACCTCTACGCCGCGATCTTCTTTCTCAGGGTCATCTCAGGAAGTATCACAACAACCTGGCGAGACTGTCCCTTCACGCCTGTCTTTTATCAGGTCCTATCTCCGACGTAGAGGTTTATCGAGACGAACAGTGGAGTGCATTTCTGCATCGCGGCGACATTCCACTGGCATGACTTATGCTGCGCAGTGGAAAGTTTTCTGCCGCTGGTGTGCAGATCACAATGTGGATTACCGTGATCCGTCAATCGCTCAAATTGCGGATTTTCTGGTATATCTTTTTGACTCCAAGGGCCTCCAGCCTATTACGATTAAGGGCTATCGGTCTATGCTGTCTGGTGCTTTCTCTTATGTGGGAAAGCGGTACATCGGTCGTAATCTTTCTCTCCAAACTCATTCGGCACTTTTCTTTGAAGAGGCCTTGAGTTTTGCGTCTTACACCCAAGTGGAACTTGGCATGGGTGTTGCACTATTTGGAGGGGGCGCCATTCGAGCCTTTATCTGAGACCGATATGCGTTTTCTCACCTATAAGACGACTTTCCTTCTAGCGTTTGCTTCTGCTCGACGAGTCAGTGAGCTTCATGCGCGATCTGTTGATTCTGCTTTCTTCAGAAATGAGACTAACAGTGTCACCTTCACTACTGATTGCTCTTTCTGGCTAAGAATCAACTTCTTGATTCGGTACCTCCTCCCATCTGCATTCGCGCTCTCCCCGCTGTCGATGGTCGGAGACCTCTTCTTTGTCCTGTTCGTGCGATCAAGACTTACATTAATCGCACTCAGTTCATTAGGAGGGGTCGGAAGAGATTCGTTCTGTCTCTCATTCCTAAGAGGCAGTCTATCTCTTCCCATTCTATTTCCAGGTGGATCTGTCTTGCAATCAAGCTGGCTTATTCCCGCTTGTCTGCTTTGGATCTTGTTTCGAACCGGTTTAATGCTCATGAGGTTCGTGCCATTTCTACATCCTGGGCGTTCTCCAATTCTGTTTCGCTCCGGGATGTTATGAATGCGGCTTACTGGAGGAATGCTTCTACCTTCTCCTCTTTTTATCTCCGCCACCTACAGCAGCATTCTGAGGACCTTTATTTTTAGGCCGACTCGTCGCTGCTCAGGCTGTTGTGCACCCTCGTTAAATTGTTTTTTTTCTCGAGGTTGTGCTTCGCTCAGCCTTGTTCTTTTCAGGTGCCTTCTCCCTATCTTCATTACAGGTTTCGCTATTGTTCTCTGTCCTCCTTGCTTTTCTTTCTGCTGCTCTTATTGGTATTGGTTATGTGATTCACCTCCTCCTATTGTTTATTCAGCCAATTGTAAACAATTGTGAGTAGGTTGAAAAGAAATTAAAATTTTTTAGTAAATTTTGTTTCTTAACATACCTCCCACAATTGTTTACCGGAGGCCACCCTCCTTGGGGATATCTTTGATGTCGATGCCCCCTCCCCCCCCCCCCCCCCCCCCCCCCCGCTTAATCACAAACTTCTCGTTGGCGGAAATACGGAATTGACGTCACGGTTGTTGCGCATGCGCTCGGTAAACGCAAGAGGTGTGCAGAGAAAGTACCTGTAATTTCGAGCGCTGGTCTCGCTCGACCCTTTTTCGATCTTTTTCGTGCTTTTACACTCTATTACTTTTCCTTGTTTGGAAAAGTTTCTTAAAAGCTTTGAGTTCGTTCCGAAGTAGGGCTTGCACTTACGTTACAGCCAATTGTAAACAATTGTGGTAGGTATGTTAAGAAACAAAATTTACTAAAAAATTTTAATTCCATTCGTCACGCAGGTTCGCTTAGTTGGAAATGTGAAATTGGCACCGCCAAAAACCACTAAAACGTCCAAACGTACGAATTATCATCGGGAGAATGTCCCTCCTGACATAGTCGCACGTTCTCTACGCGTATGCAAGGGGACCCTACCAGTGGCGTGTCCACGGGTGGGGGGGGGGGACGCGTCCCCCTCACTTTCCCTCAATGTTGGTCCTCGAAATATGTCCAAAAATGGCACAAACATTGTAGGGGGATTAGGTACATGGGGGTTAGGTTGTAGATTTGTAGATTGCTTTTATTTCCCTCTGGTGGAAACCCTGATTATTGTTACCTTGGATACCTTCCTCAAACTTTTGGGACACAAAATTCTGAAATGTGAAGGTTTGGAAAGATTTTCCCGCACACGTCACTCTCACCCCTCCCTCCCCCCCCCCCCTATTAAAATGGAGCTAAGCCAGGCTCTGCAAGTTTGCCCCCCCCCCCCCCCACACACACACACACACTTGCTTTGGGCTGGCTACGCCACTGAACCCTACGTTGTCACTTCCCCATAAGGTCAAAAGTTGTTCGAATATTTACCTGTGTCTCTCAGTCTATCCGTCCCAGCCTCCAACGCCAACACTATCAGCAGATAATCTTACAGTCTGTTCCATCGCAGCCGCTTACGAGCCTGGTCTTGTGCTGCGTATTCAATATTCATATAGTTTTGATACTGTCTCAGATGCGCGTTTATATGCGCGCTCTGGATTGTGTTATTTATTTATTTATTTATTTATTTATTTATTTATTTATTTATTTATTTATTTATTAGTGTTTAAAGACACTTTCGGTAGCCAGCATCACCTCGTGTCGGACAGTTTTACAGGTGGAGGAAGCCGGAGTAACCGGAGAGAACCACAGAACAGCGTGGAGTAACTGTTAGGCTTCCCAACTTACGAACTCTGCACAAGCAGGGTTAGCATTTCGTGAAGACAAGAGCACCATAGACGTGCAATGTGCTTTGGAACACAGCGCCACCATACCCTACGTGGGCAATCGGCATTAAGTGCCTTGCTTTGAGACACAGCGCAGTTGCAACTGGTCAGGAGCGAATCGTTGACCTTTCGGTTTGAAGTCGCAATGATCCAGCCACTGAGCTTCGCGATCCCTGTTAAATTGTTATTCTTTGTGCCGAATCAAATACTTTCAACACAGAAAATATTTTCTTTTTGAAGCCCAAACCAACACTTTTCAATGAAACGGGCTCATCGGATTCTTTCAAATGACCTGTCTTTTCATGGTTAGAATGAAATTGCTAAAAGGACACTTGATGTATGTTGTAACAGTGTATGTGTACCCATTATTTGTCTGTGGGATTGTGATGTCTGTGCGTTTTTGTGTGTCTAAATTTTGGAGCGGATCGCTCAAAAATGCTATCTATATGTGGCTGATTTATTATGGGACTGAAAACTGTTTCTTTGTTTTTTAACACTTGACTTTTGTTGAACAATAAGTCAGATTCGAATAAAAAAACACGCTCTTACTGAAACTCAAATTCATCATGACAGATTTTGAAAGCTGAAAAAATGGAAATGGATGCCTTCTTCACTAAGCAGCAGAGGAAAAACGCATTTATAAACTTAACCTTCGTTTGCTTTTACAAACTTACTTTCACTTTAAAGTAACACTTTTTTAATCTATTTTACGAAACAAATCACAATGCTAATGATGGTGGTGGTTTTTGCCATGGTATTAATGGAAAGAATAAAATCTGTACTGTTGATGAATGTGACCTTAACACAATACCAATACACTCCACTGTGATCACAAAAGTGGACTGAGAATTTCGACACCGTGACCCAGTCGAAATTGTTGGTCCGCTGTTCCACCCGCAGCTCCAGATAATCTCACTTAACGGGAGTAAATACACGAACATTTAATTTGAGATATTTTTTCATGTGTTATTTTTCTTAATGCTGTCTTTATTTCTCAGTATTTTATTTAAGAAATGAGACTCACATGTTTAAATGTGCCGCGGGCTGATCTCGAAAATGACCGCTTATGTGATCACTGGATTTGTATCTCTTGTGATAATGATATAGTGGCAATGAAATAAATGCACAGAACGTCACGGTGTGTGAATGGGTTTCTCAATACGGCACGAGTGCTGGCGCTAATTGATATAGAACGAGAGGCGCAGCATCGAGTTCTATCCTTCCGAGATGGCTTGAGTGTCGTATTGATGGACCCCCATTCACATATCGTGACATCGTGACGATTTGTGATTATTACATTCTGCTTCAAGCTCAGAACTTGGTTATAAAATCATTCTGATTCTGCATTTATAGAATAAGTTTAATTTGGTTAATTTTGATGGTTTTGAACAAAAACATTTTCTAATTGGCGATTTATCGGCTGTCACCGCAGCTTCCGAATTTATCTAAATCCAAAAGCGACGTTTCAATTGGCCGATTACGAAAATGGGTAGAGTTGAGTCCTTTTGGTGGATCCATGACGTCAGGTGGAAAAAAAGTCCGTCAACGGAAATCCGGATGGAACACGTGTTCCGTGCTGATTTCTAAATATGGAAGTTCAAGTTGATTAAAATTAATAGGCGAGTTGGAGAGGTCTTTAGCCGCATGTGTCACGTTTTATTCTCCGTGTTAATATTACGTACTATGTCTGTAATTAGGATTGCTATTTCCAGAACATTGCCTAATATGTTCTAACCACTTCAAAAATGAGTTTCTGATACCAAAGTTATGTACAATGTTTTCTAATACAAGCTGAAGTACATGTGGGGGTTACTTCAATCGTAAAACGCAAACGAACCATAGGTTATAGCAGAATAATACAATATAATATAATTCCCTGTCTTTCATGCTTTGCCAGTTAGAATTGACAATCTTTCTGAACTAACTATAGGGTTGATCTTCTGTGGTGCATTTAGCTTGCTGGTGTGTTTTTAGTGAGTACTTAAAATGGGTTATCATGTTTTATCGTTTTTATTTTGTTAATGGTGTTTAACGACAGTAGAACAGGTTTGAAGAGAGAATTGGTGTCATTGGCTCGACATTGGCTGGTCTCGGTTCTACGTCGAGAGGAGAACAAAGAGCGTGACTGTGAGCGGTTCACGTTCAGATGTGGTGGATATGAAATTCGGAGTTCAACAAGGATTTGTTCTTGGTCCTATCTTCTATGTCACATAAGTCTTACCTCTTGGTAGGGTACTTATTTGTGAATGCGATAACGGTCTTAAGTGAAGTTGTGGCCAAAATGTAAACTTTTATCTCCCCTCTATCCCTTTCCTGAAAAACGTCCAGAACAGGGTTAGTGGTATGTTATGTAGTTTTGAGGCCTCATTGGCAGGATCTCATGCAGGATCTCATGTGACGTCATAGTCACGTGACCCAGTAGCGCCATGTCGTTTTGTCATGGTAACCCGCGTGAGCGGCCATGTTGTGACGTCATCTCTATAGTGGTACGTGTTGTTAGTGCGCATGCGCAGCGCGTGTTGTTAGGGTGATACGTGTTTCCGTCGTCCGTTTTGTATACTGGAGGCCGCCATCTTGGTTTCTATGGCAGAACGTGGTTGCTATGTTACCCAATTTTTCTGCAATGGGACGGGGTATGTTCGATTGAATCGGAGTAAATCTAATTACCACAAACAACCTGACAATCCCTCCAAATCACAAAAATCCACCCCAAATCACCGAAATTGACTTTATTTGATACGGATTTCCCATTTTATCGGCTTAGTACGTAGTGCTATAGTACTAAGGGGGTACAAGGGGGTGCATTCGATTGAACAGGAGTAATGTTCTGGCTTAGAATTCTCCCAGAATCTCTTTTTGGATCCTTATCCCATGACGTTTTTCCCATTAGAAGACAGGTTCCTTTGGTCATTACCGAGAATTCTCTGCTTCTATCTATATATGCAATAGTTTCCGTCTATCTGGCCCTGTTCCTTTGTTCTAGAGTATACACCAGTAGCGTAGAATAGCCTATTAGTTGGAACAGTTTTGCTTATTATTACCATATTTAGCTATTCTGGTCTATTCTTGTTAGTTCTGACCCTATTCCGTGTACTTTTGTAGTTTCGTTTATCTAGATCATCTATATAGATTATAACTAACCAATCAGATTGCTTGATTTCCCATAATCTGTATGCAAAGTTACCTCCTCTTATTACAATGATTCTCGTCACCTCTATATCCAGTGGCAATATCCCGGGCACCCCAATTTCGGCACCCCTTTTTTGAAAAACATATGACCTTCGGCACCCCTTTTTGTCATATGAGCCCATGAGGGCTATGTAAAAGCCCTCAATGAGTCCTCATTTATTATCCCTCATAGCCTCATTGAATTTTGAGGTTATGAGGACCATGGAAAATCCCTCAATGAGGTATAATTTACTACGACTCTTAGCCTCATTTCAATATTTAACAGCCATATCCCCAGGCACCCCAATTTCGGCACCCCTTTTTGGAAAACATATGGCCTTCGGCACCCCTTTTTGTCGTATGAGGCCATGAGGGCTATGTAAAAGCCCTCAATGAGTCCTCATTGATTATCCCTCATAGCCTCATTGAATTTTAAGGTTATGAGCACCATGAAAAATCCCTCAATGAGGTATAATTTACTACGACTCTTAGCCTCATTTCAGTATTTAACAGCCATATCCCCAGGCACCCCAATTTCGGCACCCCTTTTTGGAAAACATATGGCCTTCGGCACCCTTTTTTTGTCGTATGAGGCCATGAGGGCTATGTAAAAGCCCTCAATGAGTCCTCATTTATTATCCCTCATAGCCTCATTGAATTTTGAGGTTATGAGGACCATGAAAAACCCCTCAATGAGGTATAATTTACTACGACTCTTAGCCTCATTTCAGTATTTAACAGCCATATCCCCATGGCACCCCAATTTTGGCACCCCTTTTTGGAAAACATGGCCTTCGGCACCCCTTTTTAGCTCATCTTGACAAAGTCAAGCTGAGCTAATCTAATCGCTTCCCGTCCGTCGTCCGTCGTCCGTCGTCCGTCGTCCGTCGTCTGTCGTCCGTCGTCCGTCGTCCGTCAACACCATGTTTTGGTCTTCTCCTCCAAAGTCACTGGGCCAATTCAAGTGAAAGTTTGTGTGAGTGATGGTCCCAAAGGGGCATTTCATTTTTGTTCAACTCAGTATGCCCGGCCCCATAGGGAGGGAGTGGAGGAAAATGCTCCAAAATATTTTAAAAATCTTCTTCTCAAGAACCAGTGTGTGCAATGACTTGATATTTGTTATGGAGCTTCCATATGAGGTGTAGAATCAAATTTGTTCAAATGAAGTTCGTAAAATAATATTTGGCTTTGTAATAGGAGGGGTAAGATTTTTGGCCCCGCCCAAAATTTCTATTTTCTGAACCGATGGTCCGGTATGAACCAAATTTGGTTTGTGATAGTATTGGGTCATAAGTACTTGACCCATGCAAAAAAAAAATTCCCGCATCCCCATGGGAACCCTGGGAGCTAAAAATAGAAATATTTTCAAACGCCCATATTTCCCAAACCCCACGGAACAGAGAGCTTTTATTTGG
Organism: Pictodentalium vernedei; assembly: GCA_031216915.1. NCBI lineage: Eukaryota > Metazoa > Mollusca > Scaphopoda > Dentaliida > Dentaliidae > Pictodentalium > Pictodentalium vernedei. The sequence goes on along the minus strand of CM062297.1, from coordinate 551,689,898 downwards.
TATGAAGTATCCTTATGACCAGTAGAATTGAATGGTAAAAAAATTGCCATCGGTTATGTTAGGGTGTTCTGTAATGGGCATCGAAAAAATGCTGAGTCAGCATATTTGCAAAAATTAAAAAAAATCTTTTCTCCAGAACCAATCATCAGAATCTTTTAATATTTGGTATACAGCATTCATAGGGGGGTCAGATAAAAGTTTGTTCAAATAAAGCTCATTGGTTCATATTTGGGCTCTCTACAGGAGCCCGAAGTTTTAACATAGGGTAATATGGGGAATATTCTTTAAAAATCTTCTTCTTCAGAACCACCAGTCAGAATCTTTTAATATTTGGTATGCATCATTGTTATGAGGGTCAGATTCTAGATTGTTCAAACCAAGTCCCTAGGTTAATATTTGGGCTTCCTACGGAAGCCCAAATTTTATCTTTGTTCAATATGGAGGGTAATTTAAAAAAATCTTCTTCTTCAGATCCATCAGTCAGAATGCTTTGATATTTGGTATGCAACATCTCTATGGGGGTCAGATTCAAGTTTGTTCAAATCAAATTCCTAGGTATATATTTGGGCTCACTATGGTAGCCCAAATTTTTACTTAGTGCAATATGAGAAAATTTCTTTAAAAATCTTCTTCTTCAGATCCACCAGTCGGAATGCTTTTAGATTTGGTATACAACATCTCTAGGGGGGTCAGATTCCAGGTTGTTCAATTCGAGTGCCTAGGTTAATATTTGGGCTCCATATGGGAACATGAAATTTAACTTAGTACAATATGAGGGAATTTCTTCAAAAATCTTCTTCTTCAGATTCACTTGTCAGAATGCTTTCACATTTGGTATACAACATCTCTAGGGGGGTCAGATTCAAGTTTGTTCAAATCGGATCCATAGGATAATATTTGGGCTCACTATGGTAGCCCAAATTTGAACTTAGTGCAATTCGAAGAAATTTCTTTACAATTTCTCTTCTTCAGATCCAACAGTCAGAATGCTTTCATATTCGGTACACAACATCTCTAGGGAAGTCAGATTTAACTGTGTTCAAATCAAGAGCCTGGGTTAATATTTGGTCTCTCTATGGGAGCCGGAATTGGTCATTTTGCTGAAGAATTAAAAATTTTGTATTCAGTACCCTCTAGAGGTACTAAGATTAATCCACATAGGTTTTATCAAGGGGCTTCATAGGGGAGCTCTACATTTTACTTATGATCAACTGAAGAAAAGGCATGATGCCCAGATTATTTTTGTCACTCCTGAGGTACTCAAGGATTGACAGTGTAGCCTATGGAGATGGCTTGCTTAATGTAGACTCATTCTTGGACTCTGTTTAAATTGTGTTCTGTACAAGATGAGTGCTTCAGGCCCCGTGGGGCCTCTTGTTTGTCGTATGAGGCCATGAGGACCATGAGTAATACCTCAATGAGGTCTAATGTAGTCTTACTAACCGCTTCCATCTTGTCGGCAAAGCTCCAAGGCCACTACTGGTCTATGGTCTATCTGTCCTATCATTAGCTTCTACAACAGTCTTGTTCCATTGCGGCCTTGTACCAGTACTATTGGCTTCTGTTATTCTTCCCCACATCTCATCCATTACTTCCTTACCATACCTATCTCAGTCTCGGCTATAACATCGATCAAGGCTGAATCAGATTCCCCCTGTATACATATAAGGCATTCCGTAAAATGAGATTCCTATCCGACTCCGTAAAATGGGATTCCATGTTTTAACATCGACACTCGAGGGTATTCCCCTTCCCTGTTAGAAGAATTCAGTTCAATGACAACACAACATGGCGGCACTGGGTCATGTGACTATGACGTCACATGAGATCCAGCATGAGATCCAGCCAATGAGGCCTCAAAACCACATTACATACTACTGGGGTTCTTTCGTTACTTCTTGTGAGACAAAGACGTAAATTAAACACGAGTTATGGCACATGTGCTAAGGAAAGACCTTTATAAACTAAAAGCGATTAAATGAAAAACGAACAATGTTTGGTGACTGTAATCTCGACATAGTTTCATACCACGAATTTCAGCCTTTCCGTCGAATAATCTCGCGAAGGGATCCAGGGACTTTCCGTGAAAAATTAACTTTTCTTGGCAATCGGAGAACCCTGAGTATTATTTAAAAGTTTAAGACCCCCAAAATGGAGTAATAATGGAGCAACAAAATGACACGAGAAATATCAGAGTGAGGGTACATGAGCCAGGTTTAGGGATTTCGGGCATGAATAATTTTAGATTACCGTTTTCAGGAAACGTGGTTGGGGTGGGGGGGGGGGGGGGGCTACACCGCAGATCGATACTAAACTCTACATATTACTTCAAACTTCACACACATGCCTAAAGTTAACCCATTCTTATCCTAACTCACCCAGTAAATGTCAGTCAAACCAATTGCTTGACTAACTAAAAAACAAATTTTGTCTCAAAAACAAACCTTATGGAGGAGCGTTTTCCATTGATTGAGAGGTATATATATCATAAGGCATGTTTTGAAGGTAAAAATTGAAGAAAAACTTTAAATTGCAATTTTGGTAAAATGCACTAAACGGTTAAGGCCTTGACGTCGTGTAAAGGGGTTAATGCCAGTTTTGAAAGTGAGGGGTCAAGTGAAAACGTTCGATAGCTATTCCTGGGGCAAAAATATGACACCCGACTTCGCAGCCTTGATTTCCGAGATTGAAGAAAAAGTTTCGACATTGTACTTCATGTTCGCAGACATGAAGAACAATTATGCAATTTTAAGAGACTGTAGCATGTCATTATTGCCAAATGCCGTCCAAATTGCTTTTCGGTAATTACAAATTACAGCTATCGCTTTCTTTAATGTGGTCTGAAAATTATAGGTTTGCAGTATAACCATTTATTTTCAAATTATACACTGCCATCTTAGAGTATTGATGGACATGCATACATTACTTTGTTGATTGACCTGTTTGAAGTTGCAAGCTAATGTGTTGGGTGATACATTTCCCATTGTGTTAGAAATTGTAATACAATTTACTTTTATAGTGCATATAACAAATCGTGGTTATTTATTTATTTATTTATTTATTTATTTATTTATTTATTTATTTATTTTATTTATTTATTTATTTATTTATTTATTTATTTATTTATTTATTAGGGTTTAACGACACTTTAACAGCCAGGGTCATATATGTCGGTGATAGTTTTACGGGTGGAGGAAGCCGGAGTACCCGGAGAGAACCACCGAGCAACGACGAGCAGCGGTCAGCTCTCCAACATCGTAACTCTGAACTCTGAACCGCGGCACAGGCAGGGTTAGATTGGTTGAAGACATGCGCACCATCGACGTGCAGTGCGCTTTAGTACACAGCGTCATCGTTACCCCCATGTAGGCAATCGGAGTTAAGTGCCCTGCCCAAGGACACAACGCGGGAGCGCGAATCAGTCGCTGAAATGGTCACCCATCCAACTACTAACCGCGTCCGTCGTCTGTCGTCCGTCGTTCGGCGTCCGTAAACTTTTCACATTTTCATCTTCTTCTCTGTAACCGCCGAGTTGGTGTAAACCAAACTTGGTAGGAATGGTCTATGGGAGGTCCTCTACAAACGATCCTCATTTTGTTCCCATAGGTTTGAAAACATGGCCGCCAGAGGCATTCTTTGATTCTGATTGGTGGATTTTGAAAAATCTTCTCTGAAACACAGGGTCAAATGTTTTGAAACTGTGCATGGTTGATGACTGGGATCCCCTCTACCCCTATACCAACGATCCTTTAATGTTGATCGGGTTGCAAACATGGCTTCAATTGCGGCTATAGTTACTATAGAAACCATATGGGAAATCACATTTTCAAATTCTTCTCTGGAACTACTGAGCCGACGTGAACCAACCTTGGCACGAATGGTCCATGGGAGGTCCTCTACAAACGATCCTCATTTTGTTCCCGTGGGTTGAAACACATGGCCGCCAGAGGCATTCTTTGATTCTTGTTGTTGGATTTTCAAAAATCTTCTCTGAAACTGCCAGGCCAAATGTTTTGATACTTCACATAAATGTTGACCGGGACCCCCTCTACCAACGATTCTCGTATAATGTTGATCGGGTTGTAAACATGGCCGCAATTGCGGCTTATAGTTACTATAGAAACCCTACGAGAAATCAAATTTTCATCTTCTTCTCTGGAACAACTGAGCCGACGTGAACCACACCTGGCAGGGATAATCTATGGGAGATCTTCTACAAATGATCCTCATTTTTGTTTGGCTGCCAGAAGCATTTTAGCTCAACTTTGACGTAGTCAAATTTGAGGTTATGCCATGTCCCGTCGTCCCTCTTTCCGTCTGTCTGTCTGTCCGAGCCAACATTGGGGGTTTAGGGGATGTTATTATTAGGGGCTCCCTCCAAATTAAGGTAGTGTTAGGGTTAGGAGTGGGGTGGGGTTAGGGTTAGGGGTAGCCCCAGAGTAGGGCTTAAGGTTGGCGAGGGTGTGGTCCCTGGGGGGGGGGGGGGGTAGGGTTGGGGTCAGGGGTGGGATTTTAGTTTTAGAAGCTCCTAAACCGAAAAATAGCTCCTAATCCTATTGGTTTAGCTAGGGTGGGGTTGGGTCAGGGGTGGGGTGGGGTTAGGGTTAGGGGTAGCCCCAGAGTAGCACTTAAGGTAGGAGGGTTAGGTCCCGGGGGTGGGTGTGGGTTAGGGTCTAGGGTGGGCTTTTAGGGTTTAGGGTCAGGGTGGGGTAGGGTTAGGGTGTGGTTTTTGGGTGGAGGGGTGGGGGTTGGGTTAAATATAAGTTCTAGGGTGGAGGGGGTGGGGTTCTGGGTAAAATGAGGTTTTGGACATACAAAATGTTTTTTTGGTAGCCCATAAACCCGAAATGTTGGAGCGTCCGTCTGTCCATCTGTCCGTCCGTCCGTCAGCAATTCAATACGGCTCGGGCTAGAGGCCGTATTTATGAATCGATCTTTACGAAACCTCTTGGGTTCCTTTGTTATCACCATGGGACGAGACCGAGTGTTTTGGGGTGCGGTCCGAAATTCAAGATGGCCACCAGCAGCCATTTGTGCCTTAGTTAGTGCAATCAGTGTTTTGTACAGAACTTCTGTATGAAAGTTCTGATTCGAATAAATTTTTGTCTGAATGTTTAATAACATGGAATACATCACATATAATACGGGTTTTTTTCTTGTGCAGAAATTCTGCAACTTAGATGAACTTCGATTTTTTTCAGTGCTACTTACGCACCATAAGTACACATATCAATACGGCTCGGGCTGGGGCTGTATTTATGAACCGATTTTCACGAAACTTCTTGGGTACCTTTGTTATCACATTGGGACGAGAGCGAGTGTCTCTGGGTGCGGTCCAAAATTCAAGATGGCAGCCAGCGGCCATTTTGTACCGAAATTAGGTCCAATCAATTTTTTGTACACAACTTCTATACGGCTCAGGCTAGAGGCATTATTTATGAACCGATCTTTACGAAACTTCTTGGGTACCTTTGTTATCACCGTGGGACGAGAACGAGTGTTTGTGGGTGCGGCCCGAAATTCAAGATGGCCACCGGCAGCCATTTTGTACCAAAATTAGTGCAATCAGTTTTTTTCTACATAACTTCTGTATGAAAGCTGCGATTTGAATATATTTTTGTATGAATATTTAGTAACATCGAATACATCACATACAATACGGTTTTTTTCCTCGGGAAGACATTATGCAAATTAGATGGACTTTGATTTATTCAGTGCTACTTATGCACAGTAAGTATAGATGTCAATACGGCTCGGCTAGGGGCTGTATTTATGAACCGATCTTCACGAAACTTCTTGGGTACCTTTGTTATCACCTTGGGACGAGAACGAGTGTTTTTGGATGCGGTGCGAAATTCAAGATGGCTGCCGGTGGCCATTTTGTACCGAAATTAGGTACAATCAGTTTTTATGTGTACCCATACTTTGTATGGTACACATAATGCCGGCATCCGGGGTGGCCATCCGTCGTTCGTCCATCCTTTGTCCGTCCGTCCGTCCGTCCGTCCGTCCGTATCCATTTCTTTGGCATTCGATAACTTGAAAAATATTGCTTGGATTGTCAAGTTACTTTATATTTGTGTTCAGGTTACTGATGTGCCGAGCTGTATAGTTTTTGGTGTAAATCTGATAATTTGATCCTGAGATATTAACCCTCTATCCTTCAAATTGAAAATTCCTCCAATCCCTTTGGCATTCGATAACTTGAAAAATATTGCTTCGATTGTCTAGTTACTTTATATTTGTGTTCAGGGTACTGATTTGCCGAGCTGTATAGTTTTTGGTGTAAATCTGATAATTTGATCCTGAGATATTAACCCTTTATCCTTCAAATTGAAAATTCCTCCAATCCCTTTGGCATTCGATAACTTGAAAAATATTGCTTGGATTGTCTAGTTACTTTATATTTGTGTTCAGGTTACTGATTTGCCGAGCTGTATAGTTTCTGATGTAAATCTGATAATTTGATCCTGAGATATTAACCCTTTATCCTTCAAATTAAAAATTTCTCCAATCCCTTTGGTATGAGATAACTCAAAAAATATCAATCCGATTGTCATGTTACTTTATATATTTATTCAGGTTACTGATGTGCTGTGCTGTATAGTTTTTTTATGTAAATCTGATAATTTGATCCAGAGATATTAACCCTTTACCCATCAAATTAGACACTCCTCCAATCCATTTCTATATGTACCCATACCATGAATGGTGTACATAATGTCAGCATCCGTGGTGGCCCTCCGTCAGCTTTCTACTGGTTGCGCGTATGGGTACACATCAGACGAATTTATCGGCCTATTTTTTAGCTCAACTTGACAAAGTCAATCTGAGCTATTGCGATCACTTCTCGTCCGTCAGCGCGTAGTACGTTAGTACGTACGTCCACAATTTCTTTTGGCACACCTCACAGGTCGCATTTATGATCAGATCACTTTGAAACTTGGTATGCTTGTTCGGTGTGACCACTAGATGGGAGCTATCGATTTTCTTCAATTTCCGTCAAAAAATGTTGCCGCGACCAACGATCTTAGAACTTAGTTTAGTCAAACCACAATATTTCCCTTTGGCACACCCTACAGGGCACATTTATGATTGGATTGCTTTGAAACCTGGTATGCTTGTTTAGGGTGACATCTAGATGGGAGCTATCGATTTTCTGCAATTTCCGTCAAAAATGTTGTCACGGCCAACGTTCTTAGAACTTAGTTTAGTCAGACCTCAATATTTCCCTTTGGCACACCCTACAGGGCACATTTATGATCGGATTGCTTGGAAACATGATTTGCTTATTTGGGGAGACCTCTAGATGGAAGCTATGGATTTTCGTCAATTTTCGTCAAAAAATGTTGCCGCGGTCAACGTTCTTAGAACTTAGATAAGTCAGAAGACCTCAATATTTCTCTTTGGCACACCCTACAGGGCACATTTATGATCGGATTGCTTTGAAACCTGGCATGCTTGTTTGGGGTGACCTCTAGATGGGAGCTATCGATTTTCTTCAATTTCCGTAAGAAAATGTTGCCGCGGCCAACGTTCTTAGAACTCAGTTTAGTCAAACCACAATATTTCCCTTTGGCACACCCAACAGGGAACATTTATGATTGGATTGCTTTGAAACCTGGTATGCTTGTTTAGGGTGACCTCTAGATGGGAGCAATCGATTTTCTTCAATTTCCGTCAAATATGTTGCCGCGGCCAACGTTCTTAGAACTCAGTTTAGTCAAACCACAATATTTCCCTTTGGCACACCCTACAGGGAACATTTATGATTGGATTGCTTTGAAACCTGGTATGCTTGTTTAGGGTGACCTCCGGATGGGAGCAATCGATTTTTATCAATTTCCGTCAAAAAATGTTGCCACGGCCAACGTTCCTAGAACTTAGTTTAGTCAGACCTCAATATTTCCCTTTGACACACCCTACAGGGCACATTTATGATTGGGTTGCTTTGAAACCTGGTACGCGTGTTTGAGGTGACCCCTAGATGGGAACTATCGAGTTTCGTCTATTTCCGTCAAAAAAGTTTGCCGCTGCCAACGTTCTTAGAACTTAGTTCAGTCAGAAGATCTCGATATTTCTCTTTGGCACACCCTACAGGGCACATTTATATTCGGATTGCTTTGAAACCTGGTATGCTTATGTGGGGTGACCTCTAGATGGGAGCTATCGATTTTCTTCTATTTCCGTCAAAACATTTTGCCGCGGCCAACGTTCTTAGAACTTAGTTTAGTCAGACCTCAATATTTCCCTTTGGCACACCCTACAGGGCACATTTATGATCGGATTGCTTTGAAACCTGGTATGATTGGTTGGGGTGACCTCTAGATGGGGGGCTATCGATTTGCTTCAATTTCTGTCAAAAAATGTTGCTACGGCCAACGTTCTTAGAACTTAGTTTAGTCAGACCTCAATATTTCCCTTTGGCACACCCTACAGGGCACATTTATAATTGGATTGCTTTGAAATCTGGTATGCTTGTTTGGGATGACCTCTAGATGGAAGCTATTGATTTTTTCCATTTCCGTCAAAAAACGTTCTTAGAACTTAGTTTAGTCAGAAGACCTCGATATTTCTCTTTAGCACACCCTACATGGCACATTTATGATCGGATTGCTTTGAAACCTGGCATGCTTGTTTGGGGTGACCTCTAGATGGGAGCTATCGATTTTCTTCAATTTCCGTAAGAAAATGTTGCCGCGGCCAACGTTCTTAGAACTCAGTTTAGTCAAACCACAATATTTCCCTTTGGCACACCCTGCGGGGAACATTTATGATTGGATTGCTTTGAAACCTGGTATGCTTGTTTAGGGTGACCTCTAGATGGGAGCAATCGATTTTCTTCAATTTCCGTCAAAAATGTTGCCGCGGCCAACGTTCTTAGAACTCAGTTTAGTCAAACCACAATATTTCCCTTTGGCACACCCTACAGGGAACATTTATGATTGGATTGCTTTGAAACCTGGTATGCTTGTTTAGGGTGACCTCCAGATGGGAGCAATCGATTTTCATCAATTTCCGTCAAAAAATGTTGCCACGGCCAACGTTCCTAGAACTTAGTTTAGTCAGACCTCAACATTTCCCTTTGACACACCCTACAGGGCACATTTATGATTGGGTTGCTTTGAAACCTGGTACGCGTGTTTGAGGTGACCCTAGATGGGAACTGTCGAGTTTCGTATATTTCCGTCAAAAAAGTTTGCCGCCGCCAACGTTCTTAGAACTTAGTTCAGTCAGAAGATCTCGATATTTCTCTTTGGCACACCCTACAGTGCACATTTATATTCGGATTGCTTTGAAACCTGGAATGCTTGTGTGGGGTGACCTCTAGATGGGAGCTATCGATTTTCTTCTATTTCCATCGAAAAATGTTGCCGCTGCCAACGTTCTTAGAACTTCGTTTAGTCAGACCTCAATAATTCCCTTTGGCACACCTACAGGGCACACTTATGAATGGATTGCTTTGAAACCTGGCATGCTTGTTTGGGGTGACCTCTAGATGGGAGCTATCGATTTTCTTCAATTTCTGTCAAAAAATGTTACCGCGGCCAACGTTCTTAGAACTTAGTTTAGTCAGAAAACCTCGATATTTCTCTTTAGCACACCCTACATGGCACATTTATGATCGGATTGCTTTGAAACCTGGCATGCTTGTTTGGGGTGACCTCAAGATGGGAGCTATCGATTTTCTTCAATTTCCGTAAGAAAATGTTGCCGCGGCCAACGTTCTTAGAACTCAGTTTAGTCAAACCACAATATTTCCCTTTGGCACACCCTACAGGGAACATTTATGATTGGATTGCTTTGAAACCTGGTATGCTTGTTTAGGGTGACCACTAGATGGGAGCAATCGATTTTCATCAATTTTCGTCAAAAAATGTTGCCACGGCCAACGTTCTTAGAACTTAGTTTAGTAAGACCTCAATATTTCCCTTTGGCACACCCTACAGGGCACATTTATGATAGGGTTGCTTTGAAACCTGGTACGCGTGTTTGGGGTGACCTCTAGATGGGAACTATCGATTTTCGTCCATTTCCGTCAAAAAATTTTGCCGCGGCCAACGCTCTTAGAACTTAGTTCAGTCAGAAGATCTCGATATTTCTCTTTGGCACACCCTACAGGGCACGTTTATGATCGGATTGCTTTGAAACCTGGAATGCTTGTGTGGGGTGACCTCTAGATGGGAGCTATCGATTTTCTTCTATTTCCGTCAAAAAATATTGCCAAGGCCAACGTTCTTAGAACTTAGTTTAGTCAGACCTCAATATTTCCCTTTGGCACACCCTACAGGGCACATTTATGATCGGATTGCTTTGAAACCTGGTATGCCTGTTTGGGGAGACCTCTAGATGGGTGCTGCTGTAGGCGGAGACGACATGGGAACGCCTGTATGAGAAGCTGGACCGGTGCTAATTTAATCATACAGACATGTATGGCTGTAGGATTAACTTAGTACTGAACCTCCCGCCAATATAGTACAGACTCGCCCATTGCGCTGTATACAGTAGTATGGAAGAAGATACCATTTAGCACGTCAGGGTTGAGAAGGATGTATAAATCGAATCAACCCGCATCACCGTTAAACAAATCGCAAGGAACCCACCACCAGCACTACAACCACTAACAGCACCTCCACCTAACTGGAACGAGCTGAGTTTGGTTTAGCTCAAAATAAATTACTTCGTGCGTTTTACTTTTTTTGTTGTTGTTTATAATGAGGTTTAACGATACTTTCGACTGCCAGAGTCTCTTCATGTCGGACAATTTTACGGATGGAGAAAGCCGGAGTACCCGGAGAGAACCACCGAGCAGCGGCGAGCAGCCGTCAGACACCCCGGCGTACTAATTCCGCACAGCCAAGGTTAGCATTGGTTGAAAACAAGTACACCACTGACGTACAGTACGCATTGGTACACGAGGCCACAGTGCCACCACCTGGGCAATCGGGATTAAGTGCCTTGCCCAAGGGCACAACACGGTTACCTCTGGTGGGGGGATCGAACCGTTTACCTTTCGGTTTGAAGTCTAATGCCACTCTCAACCCCTGCGCTCCCTACTTCACACGGGATACCAAACAAAATATATGACTGATACTGGTTGTTGAGCGGAGTTTTGTTTTGTTCAAACTTAAATTTACAAGCATTGACGAACAAAATGTATACCCAATGTTAGCGTCCCTCATGGGTTCCATGAAACAGGTTTGGTGGGATGCCCTCTGTGCAGGGCGATCGGCAACTTCGTGTTCTCGCTCTCCTCAAAAACTATATTGGGATCTTTGACACGAAACGTGGCCTGCTTCACACAGAGCACAGTATTTTCACAAGACAGCGACATTCCCACAGCCGATACCACTAGAAAGTTTTCGGACTCCCCGAAACCTTTCCTAACCGAGGACCGATCCCAATACTCTCTCCTCGAGCTTATTCTTAAAAAGGACTTTATCACACACCTATTAGTGTAAAACGCGGGATTTCCACCGTTCTGCCCGTGCTATAAAAATAAAGTTGTACCGCAAACGTGGTGCTACAAAACACGTTCGATTTCGTTTCCAACGTAAACGTCATCATTGGTCAAATGTACCGGAGTAGAGATCGCTTGGAAATTCTAAGTTCCTCATTTAGATTTACTTACCCGAGATTCGAGTAAAAAATTTACAAAATAAAAATAACATCCCGACTGCTTGTTCCTTGACAAATACTTTCCACAACTGGTTATATAATGATGGAGTGTGCTAAACTTATTAGCTATTTAAAAGCTTTTTTTTATCTCACCTTGACAAAGTCAAGCCGAGCTAATCCCATCGCTCTTCGTCCGTCGTCCGTCCGTCGTCCGTCAACACCATGTTTGGGTCTTCTCCTCCAAAACCACTGGGCCAATTCAAGTGAAAGTTTGTGTGAGTGGTGGTCCCGAAGGGGCACTGCATTTTTGTTCCACTCAATATGCCCAGCCCCATAGGGAGGTGGTGGGGGAAAATGCTCTAAAATAATTTTAAAATCTTCTTCTCATGAACCAGTGGGTACAATGACTTGATATTTGTTATGGAGCTTTCTTTCGATGTGGAGATTCAAGTTTGTTCAAACGAAGTTCGAAAAGCAATGTTTGGAGGTGTAATGGCAGGAATATTTCGCCCCGCCCAAAATTTCTATGTTCTGAACCGATGGTCCGATTTGAACCAAATTTGGTATGTGGTATTATTGTGCCATAAGTACTTGACTTGTGCAAAAAATTCCCCTGCATTCCCATGGGAAGCCCAGGAGCTAAAATAGAAATATTTTCAAACGCCCATATTTCCCAACCCACACGGAACAGAGAATTGTTATTTGGTTTGAAGCATCCTTAGGACCAGTAGAATTGAACGGTAAAGAAAAATTGCCATCGGTTATGTTAGGGTGTTCTGTAGAGGGCATCAAATAAATGCTGGGTCAGCATATTTGCAAAAGTTTTAAGAAATCTTTTCTCCAGAACCAAAAGTCAGAATCTTTTGATATTCGGTATACAGCATCCATAGGGGGGGGGGGGGGTCAGATACAAGTTTGTTAAAATAAAGCCCATTCATTGGTTCATATTTGGGCTCAATACAGGAGCTCAAATTTTTAACTCAGGACAATATGGGGAATATTCTTTAAAAATCTTCTTCAGAACCACCAGTCAGAATCTTTTAATGTTTGATATGCATCATTGTTGTGAGGGTCAGATTCAAGATTGTTCATACCACTAGGTTAATTTTTGGGCTTCCCTTGGAATTTTAACTTAGTTCAATATGGGGGATAATTTTTTTAAAATCTTCTTCTTGAGACCCACCAGTCAGAATGCTTTCATATTTGGTATACAACATCTCTAGGGGGTCGGATTCAAGTTTGTTCAAATCGGGTCCATAGGTATATATTTGGGCTCGCTATGGTAGCCCAAATTTTAATATAGTGCAACATGAGGAATTATCTTTAAAAAATCTTCTTCTTCAGATCCACCAGTCGGAATGCTTTCACATTTGGTATACAACATCTCTTGGGAGGTCAGATTCAAGTTTGTTCAATTCGAATGCCTGGGTTAATATTTGAGCTCCATATGGGAACCTGAAACTTACAATATGAGGGAATTTCTTCAAAAATCGTTTTCTTCAGATTCACCTGTCAGAATCCTTTCATATTTGGTTTACAACATCTCTAGTGGAGTCAGATTCACGTTTGTTCAAATTGGTTCTCTGAGTTAATATTTGGGCTCCCTATGGTAGCCCGAATTTTAACTTAGTGCAATATGAGGAAATTTCTTTAAAAATCTTCTTCTTCAGATTCACTAGTCATAATACCTTCATATTTGGTATACAACATCTCTAGGGGTGGTCAGATTCACATTTGTTCAAATCGAGTTTGTAGGTTAATATTTGGGCTCGCTGCGGTAGCCCAAATTTTAGCTTAATGCAATATGAAGAAATTTCTTTAAACATTTTCTTCTTCAGATCCAGCAATCAGAATGCTTTCATATTTGGTATACAACATCATAAGGGAGGTCAGATTCAACTTTGTTCAAATCGAGAGCCTGGTTTAGTATTTGGGCTCCCTATGGGAGCCAGAAGTGGCCATGTATCTGAGGAATTAGTCCCCTCTAGAGGTGTGTAGCTAAAATTAATCCACATAGGTTGTATCAAGAGGCTTCATAGGGGAGCTCCACGCTTTACATTATGATCAACTGATGAGAAGGCATGATGCTCGGAATATTTTTGTCACTCCTGAGGCGCTCAAGTATTGACAATGTATCCTATGGAGGTGGATTGCTTAATGTAGACTCATTCTTGGCCTCTGTTTATATCGTGTTCAAGGTGAGCGCTTCAGGCCCCGTGGGGCCTCTTATTTTGTTGTGTTATTCCCCGAGGTTTAGTCAAAATTTAAGTTCGATCATCGTGACCGTGACACAGATCGCTGTCAATTAGTTTCGACCAATTGAATGCCGTAGAAATTAAAAAGCAATCTAGGGTTGGTACCCGGCCCATTAACAGTGATGTCCTCTTGGCAACGAAGGAAAAGCAGCAATTATCAACCAAGAGAGTGCTTTTAGTTCAATTTTCGTTAGACTGGTTGTTACATGGGAGGTGTGTGATAAATACAGAACTGCACATACGCTTGAATGGGATAAGAATTATCGCACTCGATTGTTTTGGCCCAGGATATCAGTCGATCCTTCGGCTCTCGTGATATCCTGGGCCAAAGCAATTGGCTCGAGTGGTATCCTGGGCCAAAGCAATCGAGTGCGATAATTCTTAACCCATTCAAACGTATGTACGGTTCTGTATATATACGCTATGTAAACGAGACTACTGGCACGGTCGTGTCAAAGCTGTTTGATATAAGGGGATAGATTTTTGTAATTTTTAGCAGACTAATTTGACTAATAAAAGAGATATAGTTTACCCTATCGGTCTGCGAATGTGTTGTTGAAGCGTTTAACTAGCTATTCTCGATCACTTCTCCTGTCTAGGAATTCGTCTGATACTGTGTCTGACATCAAATATATGACAATGCATGTTCTATTGCTATGTGTACCATGGCAAACGGTTTATCGTTTTAAGCTAGAGTTTCAGCACAGTGCCGTAACTATAGATGAGACCAGTGGAACGATCATGGCTGAAAATAGGACACCTATCATGATGGGACGGGTAGATGAATATTTCGGACAATGATACACTGTAAAAAGTGCCTTTAAAATTACGGCAGAAGTACCTTTAACCAGTTGCCGTAAGAAAGCATGGTGGCTCAGTGGTTCAAACCGAAAGGTTCACGATTCAATCCCCATCAGGGGTAACTGTGTTGTGTCCTTGGACAAGGCAATAAATCCCGATTGCCCACGCGGGACACGGTGGCGCTGTGTTCTAAGGAATACGGCACGTCGATGGTGCACTTGTCTTGGACCAATGCTAATCCTGCTTGTGTTGAGTTAGTACGTTAGGGAGTCTGACAGTTGCTCGCGGTCGCTCTCTCCGTGTACTCCGTGTTCCCCTACCTATAAAACTAACCCTGGCTGTCGAAAGTGTCATTAAACCCCAATAAATAAATAAAATAAATGACCAGTTGCCGTTTCTTCTATCATGGGTATTACTGTAATGACGGTTACAATTTAAAGTTTCATCACGTGAACACTAAAAGAAAAGTGTTCATGTACAGTGCAATAAAGATTCTCTTCAGAACGACTGCATTCAGCCCTTTAATTCCTGCTTTTGCAAAATGGCATTGTCTATTTCAAAAGTTAATTTTTAAGATAGACTAATTAATATCTTTAATCTGCAGCCATACGGCTGCTTGTTAAAGATATTAATTGGTCTACTCTCTATACCAAATCAACAGCTTCCTCGCACCATGAAGAGAAACAAAATATCAGTTGCATGGTTTTGCTCAAAGATCAAACAAAATATAGGCCGGAATTTCCAAAAGTAGTTTAACTCTTTACCTGCTGCGTATTTTCTAGATATTTTTCATCAAATCTAGTCATGGCTGCTGTAAAGCAGCCATGACTAGATTTGATAAAAAATTAATCTAAATGTAACACAAGAAATTATTGGTGAAATCCATTCAGTTTACATGGGGCAAATACGATTAAAGGTGCCCAACTTATACTTACTTCAGTAACAAGAGAAACCCTGTGCTAGGCAAGAATATCCGGCAGTAGCATGCAAGGAATTACTTCGGTATTTTCAAAGTATAGGTTACACCATTGAAGACATTTGCATTATCTTACCTGGAAATGAAACAAAAACAGATTCAGAAAATATTCGCATATTTGGAGCCGTGCATAACTATATCGAACAGACGATGAGATTCCAATGATTTCCCGAGTAGTAGAATAACTTACCTCAATCAGCCATTACATCCCGTTATCAGACTGAAGAGTCATATCAAGACTCATGCCACAAGTTAGTTTGACAGAAACTTTGATTGATAGGAAACTGTCTGGAACAAACTTCACAACTCTGCACTCGGTATTTAGACAAATATTTTACGGGGAGAAGGTATATAGCTGTTTTCCAGTGCTTTTACCGCATTTTAGGTATAAAACATTGGGTGGGTGGGTGGATGGGTGGGTGGGTGGGTGGGTGGGTGGGTGAGTGGGTGGGTGGGCTTGTTTTTGGGTGGGTGGGTGGGCGTGTTTTTGGGTGGGTGGTGGTTTTTTGGGGTGTTTTGGGTTATGGGTGGTTGGGTGGTTGGGTGGGGGATAGTGTGCTTTATATGGGTGTGCGCCTTGAGGTCTCTCCGTGGACATTCCGTAAAATCGGGAATAAATAGCATCAACCAGAGCTATCTGATGAATCTGTTTTTTTTAAATATTGCACTGCACTTCGTAAAAGTTCTTGATAACACAGAAAATTTGTAACATTTTCCCTCTCCGTTGTTAATTTAAAGCCTTGACATCATTACTTGAGAACCTCTCAGGTAGAGTTTTCAAATAAATAATGTCAAGTCTTCAAATTAAAAGGGAATTAAAAATCGCTTATTTTACTACAACTTATTTATGCGGGTAACTTTCCGATGGGGTTTTAAGGAGGGCGAGTTCCCCATCTCATGCCCCGACCTGCTTCGGGCCCGGGAGTGACCGCATTCCTACCAAGACCTTTGTCTGAAATTGGATTTCTACTTACGGCCTGAGGAAATTCTTGCATCACTGCTGATTTCAGTTGGAAATTTCAAGGTTCTTAGCGTTTAACCCGCCGAGTATTTTTTTTTTAATATTTTCGTCAAATCTAGTTATGGCTAGTTAAGCAGCCATGACTAGATTTGATGAAAATATTTAAGAATTTAACACAAATCATCTGTCAAAATGTTGATCACATTTACGGGGGGTGCGGGGTTGGTTTAAAATGCCTAAATTATATTTATTCTGAAGACTTGAGCTTTCCTGTCCAGGGCAGGAATATCAGTCAGCAGCATGCATGGCGTTACTCTCCTAGCCTGAACGTTATCTACGCCACCGACACTGCAGAAAAAAGAGTATGCGGAGAAATGTGCACGACTGCCCGTAGGTCCTAAAAAGTATTCATTCTGTTTCGTTTCTGCATCGAAGGGAAAATTTCTTGAAGGAATATATTCGGCTAATGAAGTTTTCAATGAATTTGAGATTTTATAATATGAATGGGTTAGACGGATTTTCCTGACAAAACTCAGTCTTTCAGCCTCATTCTCAACTTGAAGGAGGATACGGGAGTTTCGTTTTGTTGTCTGTAAATATATAGAAAAGGGACTCATCTCTCACTTTCTAAAGTTATCGAAATATTCAAGTACAGAAATATTTAAGTACAATCTTCAGGTTCATATGTGACAGTTTTCAAAAATTTTTCAGTATCATATTTATCTTAACATCTGATCCAGTCTATTTTTTATAATTTATTAATATACTGTGCAGTATCAGATTTTCTGTTATTTATTTATTTATTTATTTATTTATTTATTTATTTATTTATTTATTTATTTATTTATTTATTGGTGTTTAAGGTCACATACTTAAGCACAATGGCTAATTGTTACTGTGGCAGTTTTACGGGTGGAGGAAGCCGGAGTACCCGGAGACAACCACCGAACATCGACAGGCAACTGTCAGCTCCTCAACATTCTAACTCTGTTCAAGCTCCGCTCAAGCATGGTTACAGAGGTTGAAGACATGTGCACCATCGACGTGCAGTACGCCTTAGTACACGGCGTCATCGTGCCCCCATGTAGGCAACTGAGATAATGTGTCTTGCCCAAGACACAATGCGGGTCGTCCTGGACGAGGATCGAACTCGGGACCTCTGGCATAGAAGTCCACTGAGTCATGCCGCTCCCTGTGAAGTGGTTGGGATCTTGATGAATCATTGCTTAATACGTTGACTTCAGAGAGAAAGCCTACAGCGTTCGATCCTGGGATGTCAGTGTTGTGTCCTTGGGCATGCCACTCAATCCCAGATGGTCAACTGGGAATATTATGATCACCGATGAGTCTGGAGGTGGGATGGGGAAATTTCACCCGAGGGGCAAGATAATTGAACCAGACCCGAGGCTTGCCGAGGGTCCGGTTCAAATATCTTGCCCCGAGGGTGAGATTTCCCCATTTCCACCTTCAGACTCATCGAAGATGATTTTTCTCCCCACACACGAGTATTACGTCATTATAGATAATTGCCGGTCACGTGCTGACATACCCAATTTATCAAGTCGTAGTCTTTTCGAAAAACGAACAATTTCATCGGAAAGATCGTACAAAAGTTAGGTTTATACCATAGGTATATACTAAAAAATTGATTTGTAACACTGTCCGTTAAGGGGTTAATGAATTTGCGCGTGTCAAACTCTAATGTAAAGGGCATTGTGAGATCATTGATCGATCAATAAATTCGCGCAGTGATATTATTAAATCTGTAGAGAAACATGGGGTTGAAACAAATCAAGTTTAATATTTGAATAATAATTAAATATTGAGTCTGTATCAACAAGGAACAGATAAATAGGTAATAAACGAACACAATCGTGAAGCCATTTTGTTTATTTACAATTGTTCAGACGATGATGAAATCGTTCCGGCGACCTAATAAAATATGCAAATGAGTATGTCACGTGGGGTGGATGGGATAGAAATATCCCACCCTGCTGTCTCACCCCTGACACGCGTATGTTTCACGTATAGTGGGGGAGGATATTCTGATCCCCGATGAGTCTGGAGGTGGGATGGGGAAATCTCACCCGAGGGGTAAGATATTTGAACCAGGCCCGAGGCTTGCCGAGGGTCTGGTTCAGATATCTTGCCCCGAGGGAGAGATTTCCCCAGTCCCACCTTCAGACGTATCGAGGATGTTTTTTTCTCCCCACACAGGAGGATTACGTCATTATAGATAATTAGCGGTCACGTGCTGACATACCCAATTTATTAAGTCGTAGTCCTTTCGAAAAACGAACAATTTCATCGGAAAGATCAGACAAAAGTTAGGTATATACCATAGGTATATACAAAAAATTGATTTGTGACACAGTCCGTTAAGGGCTTAATGAATTTGCGCGTGTCAAACTCTAATGTAAAGGGCATTGTGAGATTATTGATCGAGCGATAAATTCGCGCAGTGATATTATTAAATCTGCAGAGAAACATGGGGTTGAAACAAATCAAGTTTAATATTTGAATAATATTTAAATATTGAGTCTATATCAACAAGGAACAGATAAATAGGTAATAAACGAACACAATTTAAGAAGCGTGAAGCCATTTTGTTTATTTACAATTGTTCAGACGATGATGAAATAGTTCCGGCGACCTAATAAAATATGCAAATGAGTATGTCACGTGGGGTGGATGAGATAGAAATATCCCACCCTGCTATCTCGCGCGTATGTTTCACGTATAGTGGGGGAGAATAGAATATCCCAGTGAATATGTTAAGGCGCATGCGCGGTTAGGAGTACCTGAAGGCAAGTGTACCTTCACCTGCACAGTGATGGTACACTTGCCTTCAAGTACTCCTAACCATGTCTGTGCCTGGTTAGGTAGCCGAAGAGTCTGAAAGTTACATATTGTTGTCTGGTGGTGCTCAACGAGTACTTAAAACGTTCTTCTCCCATTTAACGCACCCGAGCTGTTGATAACGAAGATTAAGCAACAAACAAAGATTATCATATTTAATTTTAAATGAGACTGTGCGGCCAAAGAAAGAAAGACGTTGCAGCCGCGAGGGGCTTGATCGATAGCGAAACAGAAAAACAATATGTTATTAATTCTTTCGTCAATAAGGTATTGAAAATTGTGTTTAGACAAACATTCAACGGTAATCGTCAATAAGCAGTAATGAGGCATTGTTTTTTTCCTCCAATAAACCATTATAAGTTTTCAACTTTACAAAAGGCTGTATTTAATTAGATGGATATTTCATACCGTCGCGAGTGACTCGCGACGGTATGAAGTATTTATCTTATTAAATCCTGCCTTTTGCAAATACTCGCGACCTGCTTAGTTCAGTGGATTAACCCTTTACCCAACGTAACGGCCAAAATCGGTCAGCACTGCTCACAAAAATCGCCAACAAATTGTCATTATTTTTTCATTTTTTTGTCTCAAAAACATAGGTTATGCCCCCTCTTTGGAACGAGCTCGTCGAGCTCGTTCCAATGAGGGGTCCTAACCTATGTTTTTGAGACCAAAAAAATGAAAAAAAAATAGTTTTTAAAGAATTTTGTTTGCAAGTGTCGTCTTCTTTTCATGTTAGGTAAAGGGTTAACTTAACAGTAATTAGTCGATTCACGTGTTGTCTTCTAAATGCATATACAGGTACATGCAGGCCCTACCGACATCATTCGGATCATAAATTAAATCGGTGGCATAGATATTGCTTAGATGACTGCCCTTTTCGACTACCGAGAATTCTGTCAGAACTTTAGTGTTCTGCCGGATTTTTTTCCGTGGCCAATTGTCCGTTCGATAAAATAATTATCAGTTCATTTTTCAAAACTTGATCAATTTATTTGGACCAGACCGTGATCCTCTTTTCCTCCCATTAGCGTCTTGACACCAAAACATTTTGTTTGGCACTAAAATATCCAGAAAGGATAAAAATATGGCACCAGACAGTTTCAGCCCAGCGTGAACACTGCCTAGGGTGAAGACTGAATTAAAACTACATTTTCCCTTTTTTTCCTGGAGTGAAGAGCAAAAATACTTGATTGTGCAACACGTTAGAAGTCGGTGCAGCACTGGTCGAAATATCTGGATCAGTTGTCCAATGAGGTACCATAATCTTCTTCAAAATCTTAGGTTTTATGAATTCATTTGTGTAGAGGTTTTTTTCTAAATTTCTTCCGGATTTGGCATCATGAGTCAAAGTTAGAAGAGCATTGGGTTGAAAACACCCACGGAGAAGGTTTTTCACATTGTCTTTAAAACTGGAATTCTGTGAAGATCTTGAAGATCTTGAAGATCAACCAAAGGTACAGTAAGCGGCCCTCGTGAATGAACTTGTGCGCCCATTTGTTGAAACTTTGCCTGTGTTCCTTATGTGTGCATGCGTGTCAAAAGAAAAGACGCCTTCGCACAGACGGTTCCTGTTCAAACGATGCTTTCTTGTAATATGTCGCGGAGGTAGGGTTTGAAAAATATGTTTGAGACCTACTGAGTTTCAAGAAAGAAACGAAATTATGTGAAGGCAGACTTTACCCTTTGAACTCGAGAGGCCTCTTTTACGCAGCCACGCCCCCCCCCCCCCCCCACACCCCTCTTATACAATCCTGGTTACGTACCTTGTAAATATTTAAATTAACTGTTTATAACATAATCGATCTTTCTTGTAGATAACACCAATTACACTGATGAGGAACGAGCTGCTTTGGAAGATCAATCCGGTGACAGTGATGCAACAATTATCTCCCTTGCAAAGGTAAAATTAACAAGACATTGTTGGCCATTGTGACGCCAAGAGTGGATTAGAGTTGTATATTTAGAAACATTCTATCATCTCTTGTTATTCCTGATTGCGTATACATTACAAATCTACAACAGGTCGAAAAGTGTACCAACTTTAACTTAATGGGTGTTAACACCTCCCTACCGAGGGCAGGGTGGCTCTGTGTACTAAGGCCTACTGCACGCCGATAGTGCCCGGGCTTCAAAGAAGGCTAACCCTGCTCACTCCGGGTACTCCTGCTTCCTCCACTGCCCGACTTTCCTACACGAGGTGACCCTGGCTGTCGAAAGTGTCGCTAAGCCACAATAAATAAATAAATAAATAAATAAATAAATAAATAAATAAATAAATAAATAAATAAATAAATAATCTATCATGATAATACATACATTTATCTAGCAATCCCGTTATATAAATCCTGTTTCCCCCATTTTTCAATTTACATTGGGTCAAAATTGGTAAAAATTTTGAATTTCGGGAACTACATTTTAAAGCGTAACAACAATGCATATAATGTGAATCGTCCAAAAATAACGGAAATTGAACCTGTCTGTACGGAATTGAAACGGGGGAGGGGAGGTGATACAAACGTTTTTTCCGAGCAAATTAACTTGATTGTTAGATAAAAAATATTATCTTACAACAAGAATGTATTTCCCCCAATACAAGTGCAAACGTCTTGACAAAATATAAGTCTGCATTGAGGGTAGCAACCGCACGTGCGACCATTTGATTCAGAAAAAGAACGTTTTTACTTGCACTCATAGAAAACTGATTACACATGTCGAGGCCACAGTTTTAGATAACAGTAATTAAATAACCAATTCAACGAAATAAATTAGGCCAGATAATTTTCTGCCGTGATGAAGTTTTTGTCTTGGCCTAACATGTGTTAAATCTGAAAATCAAAACAAAGAAACACACAGTTCAAACTTCATCGGCAATATACCATTATAGGTATCGCGGAACTAAATATTGAAATTAGAGTTAACCGCCTTAAAATGTTGCACTCGGAAATGATGCAATCTCTAAAAATAAACAGCCTTGGGAAAATATAATGTTTCAATAAAGGTTTGAAACATTCTATTGACATCTTGCATTATTGTTGAATATTCCTGATAAAAAAGAGGGTGATTTGATGACTTTTGGACCTAAAAAATACAATTTACTTTTTGTGTGTTTTTGTAGGGAATTCCCTGAAAAATATGTGCACGTGACCGGTACTTCCCTTTGTGTCAGTTGTTCTGTCTTATTTGTTGCATGGCCCCCCTGTTTTCGGATCAGAAAAAGTTGTCTGAAGGGCTATACTTGACAGAGATATTTGAATGCCAAAATTAAAGTGATGCGATCATATTTCTGTCTGCCTGAACGTTATAATGGTCGCCTATGGGAAAATATTTAGTTCCGTGATACCTTTAGCATAGCGCCATCTTACATCCGGGACTCGATATGCCCGTTCAAACCGGCTTTGTTTATCAACATTACATTCACGTGTACTGAACTGTTGATCGGCATTGAAAGTTCGTTTTTCGTCTTCGTTTTATCAAATAAAATAAATTCGACAGTTTACCTATTTTGCGTTCGTTTTCATTCCGAAAGAGAACAAAGGTTGTGTGTTAGAAATTTGTGCATTTTGCTACGTTATATTCCATATTTATCATTTTCGTGTTAGGTCTACAATCCTTCGTGTTCGTTCCAACGTTCGCCCCAACTCTCAACTTCAGTGCACCTTCGGCTACATTAAAGCTAAAATGTTTCATCCGAAGAACGGAAGGCAGGCACACGATCAAAGTTTGTTTCAAAAGAAGAGCAACATTGGCAAGAAAATATTTATAAAGTGGAAACAAATAATATGAATGCAGCGTTCAGTACTGCACAGCACGCTTGGGTGCAATTTTTAGTAACAAATCAGAATGGCTGGTTTCGACGGGGAAATGGAGTCCCGGATGTAAGATGGCGCTATGCTATTATTTATTATTTATTGGTGTTCAAACTCACATATTTATGCACAATGGCTAATCGTGACCGTGACAGTTTTACGGGTGGAGGAAGCCAGAGTACCAGGAGAGAACCATCGAGCATCGACGTGCAACTGTCAGCTCCTCAACATTCTAACTCTTTTCAAGCTCTGCTCAAGCAGGGTTATAGCGGTTGAAGACATGTGCACCATCGGCGTGCAGTGCGCCTTAGTACACGACGTCATCGTGCCCCCATGTAGGCAACCGGGATACAGTGCCTTGCCCATGGACACAACGAGGGTCGTCCCGGACGCGGATCGAACTCGGGACCTCTAGCATAGAAGTCCAACAGTCTACCACTGAGCCACCGCGCACCCGGCTATGCTAAAATGGTCTATAGCACAAGTAGAAAACTGAATAGGGATATACGTTATGCATAACCCAAGAACGCCGTACCACGATGTCATTATTTTCATTAATAAAAATCAACTCATTACTCACAAACGCTGAACGATTGTCAGAATATATTCGAACAAGTCAAGAAAGGGGGGAATATTGTAAGCTAGATAGGTTATTACCAGATGTGGGTTTTTGAGACGGTGTATTGAAGTCTCGACATCGCCGCTGGGTCATATAATATATATCGACTCGGCCTGACGGACTCGTTGATATCTGACCCAGAGACGAGGTCTTCAGTACACCATCTCGGGAACCCACATGGTGGTAATAACATATATTTGTTCGTCGAATGAATAAAGATGCCAACTGCAGTGCTTAGGCGTCTTGCATCGGGTTTAACCTTGAACCACAAGTCACTTTTTATCAGTTTTCTAAACAGCAAATTTTCGAAGATTAAGAGCTCACCCGGGTGTTCTTAGTCAAATCTAGTCTGTCATTTAGGCAGCCTAGACTTGGCCAGGAACCGCTGTCAAGTTGATTTTATCTTAATCCAATGAAGGGTGAAAAATTGGGGACATTTATGGCTACGATTTATCTCACCCATTCATTATTCATTTTCTCGATTTTCGTCAACGTCATTTTCACCACTGCCATTTCGGTGCTATAATTTTTTGCATTGTTCCATTTTAACCCCATCTAACCGACGACGTAGTCACTGGGGAATTTGAGCCCACCCCCCACCACCCCACCCCACCCCCTCCCCACCGATTGTTTCCTGAATAATGTCGACCTTAAATTATACATTGATGCCTGAAATCCCTAAAACTGGTTCATGTACCCTCACACTGGTATTTCTTGTGTCCGTTTGCTATGGTTATTCCTCCTCCACTTTCTGCTTACACATAACCAGTGGTATGGCCAAGAGGGGTCCTGGGGTGCACGGTCTCTAAAACTTACGTACCACCTCTCAAAATGGGCAAATTAAAGCACCAGAGGGTCCCAGATTCACTCTCAGGTATTGAATCCCCCCCGAATACCCACCAATAGGGGGATATCATAGGCCCTTGGTGGGGTGGGTATGACCCTCCCATTATTGGGAGTTCGGGGAAGCTTACAGCCTTCGGGTATGCCTGTGGCATATATTGGCCTGGTATCCCAAAGAAACTTATGTCCCCCCTCTCAGTAGGAAATTCTAGCTACGCCCCTGTACGTAACCCTTTAAAAAGTACCCCAAGGTTCCTCAATTGGCATGGGAAGTTAATTTTACCCCCGGGGAGAACCCTGGGGATTACACAATCTTAACCCGGCGTGAGGAGAAATAATATGGAGAGGATTGGCCACTGGCAGCATAAAAATACGCACACTTTATTCCACCTTGCCACGCCCCTGTACCCAACTAACAGTACAGTTATAACGGCCATATTTTTCTTTTAGCTTTTACTGGGACTTAATTACAGGGGCTGTACACCCTATGCACTGAATGGGTATTGTTGGTTACAACAATTGAAAATATATTTTCTATTACAACTGAACTGTGCAGGCAGGCTAATTGTTTCATGAATAGCTTGTTTATGCAATGAAAGAGATCTTTGTGGTGTTGAGATTACCTCTAACCATCAAGGAATTTTCGCTTAGATTCCAGTGTTATAGTAAATTACCTTTGAAAAGTTATTATGAAGATTTTACGGTCCCGTTACGGTCCCGTTAATAATAGAAACAGGTGATTTTACACGCACAATGTACATGTATTTATGTACCTTTCTATTTTAATATATGTCAACTTAACAGCTCAGCAATCACCATAAAATTCAGAATTGTGAGGCACACATATTTCAGCTAAGCCTCGGCTTGGGTTAGCTTTACTTTATTTTTTTTATTATCTAACAAATTTTTAAAACATAGCTCTAACATGTTACTGAGTATGAGTGTAGGTACCTTGTATGATAAGGCCGGGCTGCCAAAAAGGGGAACACTTGTGGATGGACAAACAAGACTACGGAATAATGACTTAGAAAAACATTTCACACATGTCCTAAATACGATTCCGTCCAAGACCAAGGAGCACACAAAGTGGAACATCCTTGGCCTGTTCCGTGGTGTACTCAACAGTGAATAAGTGTCTTACAATGATATCGAAGTAGACAAAACCAGCAGGGTGTAATTTAGTTCCAATTTTAGACCGATTAAGGCGTCTTCCAACCAAACTTTGGTCACATTTTAGGAAATTTTCTCATAAGTCCAAAAACTGGCCAGAATGAAATACCCCAATAAATTATATACCAAAATGTTTGGAAAGAAACATAGAGCATGTGGAAACTGAAATTGTCCTAGAACTGCTGGCATGTGGTTGAGAGCACTGCCCGGAAGTCTGCTTTTGAATACTTAAGATACAAAAACTTTGACAATATAGGCCCACCTTAAAATGACTGAATATTGTATTTTGCAATCCTTATAGCACAGACTCCGAAAAATCTTTTTGTCATTCATTCATTAACCATTTTGCTGCCACGCCTACTTTATCCATATATGAAAAACCTCTATGTACGCCTGTATGCGAGGAAGTTTAATAAAATGTACGACATACTTGCAACTCTATCATCTGATTAATTGTTGGAAAGGGCTCTCTGAGCCCTTTCCTGCAATTAATTAGATGGTAGGTTTGATCTCAGAACGTACAGATAATCATCATAAAATAGGTGACGTTTTCAGCAAGGTAAGTGTTAAAGGGAAGATAAGCCGCTAATTTGAAAAATAATATAGACTCTCAGATTTTTCATTTTTTGTGAAAGAGCATGTAAAAACCACTGCAACGTGTAGGACATCAGAGGCAACTCTAACATACTTAAATCTGTGTTTGAAAATTTTTAATGAAGACGAATTTTCAGAAGACCCGACATTGCGAAGAAAAAAACGCAGTTGCCCAAAAGTGACTGGAAATAAAGAGAACACTGTGACACAATTTCTGAATAAATGCGGTTTACAAGCTAAAATGGGCATAATTTTAGCGACAAATGGGCATTATTAGATGTTAAAAAAAACGTGGTATTATTTTAAATAAAGCGCAGGTATGATTCCAATCAATGGCGTAGCGAAGAGGGCGGATTCCTAGGGGTGCATGGCCCCCTAAAAATTATAATGCCCACCCCCTTAAAATTGGAAAATTAAAGCACCAGAGAGGTTCCGAGATTCAGACTCAGGGCATTGAATTTTCAAAATGTTCTCGGGGAGCCCCCTGGAACCTCACCAATAGGAGGGGGATACCGTAGGCCCGAGGTGGGGGTGGGTATGGCCTTCCCATTGGCGGGGGGTTCGGGGAAGCCCCCGAACTTCCACCAATGGGAGGGCCATACCCATCCCACCTCTGGCCTTCGGATATGCCGGTGGCATATATCGACCTGGCACCCCCCCCCCCCCCCGAAAAAAAAAAATAATCATGCCCCCCCCCCCCCCCCCCCCCAATGGGAAATCCCAGCTACGCACCTGATTCCAATAAATCACACAGTTCGTGAGTCGGTAAAGGCAATCCGAAATCGATTGCATGAACGCGTATGCTATAAATGGAAACACTTGTACATAGAGGTAACCTTTATCTTTCTAAGAAAACTAATTTCGAAGAACATGGAAAATGACATTACACGGATTTTTCCGTGAGTGATCGGCTAACTACTAACTAGATCGGAACGAAAATATGCTGCATGCCATTTTTGTTAAAAACAATACATTCTCACCTTCAAGTTAATTTAATCGACATGAACGAAAACCGGACAGCGCTATTCACAAAAATCACCATCCAATCTTCATTTTTTTTCACTTTTTGTCTCAAAAACATAGCTTATGGCCCCTCATTGGAACGAGCTCAACGAGGGGTCATAAGCTATGTTTTTGATGCCAAAAAATGGAGAAAATTAGTTATTGAAGAATTTTATTTGCAAGTGTCGTCAGCCTTTCGTGTTAGGTAAAGGGTTAAGATAGAACAAGCTGCTCGTGATTCTCTTTTCGGTTAGAAGAACAACCGTAAAGAGAAATGAAAAAATTCGTAGTTTTCTTTTCCCCCTGTTTCTAATTTACCTCACGGTAGGGTCAGGCGAATTGCAGTTTTCGATCCAATCGAATCTCGAATCGAATCAGGCAAAATGTTCGAAACCGAATCGAATCTCGAATCGAATCAGGCAAAATGTTTGAAACCGAATCGAATCCACTTGCCGATTGTGATGATACTAAGACTGTCTTATTTGTTCTGTCTATCTCCCATGCGTACCCGGTATCCGTATGCGTACTGGTTAGACTATTTCATACCATCGACTTGCAAGTACAAGTGGACGGATCTAGCACTTGTTTCTGAAAGGTTGGGTACTTTTTTCAGGGCCGTTTTTTCAGAGGGGGGGGGGGGAGCCGGGGTAGTAACCCCGGGAACCGGCGGTATGGGGGGCCCGCGAGGACGAAGCCGCGCCACCCCAGACAACTAGTTTGCGAGCTTTTTCCAATGCCCAGTGTGTGTGAATCGACAGGCGGGCCGCGGGTCCCCGAATTCACTAGTAAGCATATATTCCTTTCAAGAACTGTCTAAGTTATTAGATATATCGTGGGTCGATCCGCCCACAATATGCTTGTGTAACCCAATCTAGTCTTTGAGAGGCAATTGAGTCATAATAGACATCGGTCGGGGGAAGGGTGAATATTTTCATGAGTCCTCGGTAAGCTGGGTTTGAAACAAGGGGGCCCAGGTGGTACCATCTAATTGATCCCCCTTGGGTCCCGTATTTTCTCTCGGCGGCACTGAATTTATTCCTATCACACCAAGGGTATTCTGTGTAGAAATTCCGGCATGAACTCGATCTTCAACGTAATTCTTTAGGACCGAATAGGACATATAGGACAGGGGGGGGGGGGGGGGGGGGGCACTCACTGACATTCAGATTACCCAAGGCTATCGCCCCGAATGTATCACGACCAAAAAGAGCTGGACATTTTCTGTTCTAAATATTCTGTGGTGACAAGTTATGTTAGGATAGGGACAAGTTCTAATGAGAATTGGACATGTATCACCAAAGTGGACGAAAAAATGCCATATATCGTCCATTTGAGTGAACAGGGCGT
This sequence comes from Pictodentalium vernedei, assembly GCA_031216915.1. Taxonomy (NCBI): domain Eukaryota; kingdom Metazoa; phylum Mollusca; class Scaphopoda; order Dentaliida; family Dentaliidae; genus Pictodentalium; species Pictodentalium vernedei. The sequence goes on along the minus strand of CM062297.1, from coordinate 551,661,043 downwards.
TATCTGCAATGCTTTAGCATTGCAGTTGACGTCATGTTCCACTCAAGGGGCGATATAATGTGGAAAGTGGACGTCACGCGATCTCCGCTATCGCTCCATATGATATTTTTATGGATTGTCCGACTAAATTTGCGTTTTATCCACACAGGCTGGATATGGTTAATCACGTTCCACAAAAAACTGCAGGGTGAGTTATCATCTTTAGACAGTCGACAATATAGAAATGTATGAAATCCAACGTTCGAACGAAATCTTTATGAAATCCAACGAAATGGAACGTTCGCCGGGTCCCATCTCACTGGGGCATCATATCCGACTAATCTGTATAAATCATGTTACTTCTACATACCTTATGAAGCTTCAGAAGAAAAATACATAACGTGTTTCGGTACTGATTATTCCATTCCGCAGTGATGGCAGATTATGTGTCACAAAAGAACTGAAAAGAGTACAAGTGAACCATCAGAATATTGACACCATTTTGTATGTTTAATATGAAGTATTTTATTTAAAATGTTTGAATTTTGTCTTTACTAGGAACTGGGTCGTAATGAAAATCTTACCGAAGAAGAAGCTGCCAGAATCGCAGCAGCCAAGATTGAAGAGAAACAAAGTCATAACCGCGGTTGGTATAGAATCAATGCTTCCAGAATGTTCTCTGGTGGAAAAAGATTGAAACCCATGGTTCTTCAAGAATTTGGACATGTAAGTATTATTTGTGAGAACTGTACTAATGCGTGATTTTTTGTTGAAGCTACTTAAAGTGTTCCCCCTGCAGAGGTTTTTTATCAACTGTGGCTGGCAATATCGGCAGCGAAGACTTGTCTAGCATACCCTCCTGCCTTGCGTGAATTTTTTTTCCGGGAATCTTGCATGGAATTCCAGTGAATTTCTGGGAAAAACTGAAGAGGAACCCAGAAAACCCAGAATTTCATGTGAATAATTTTTTTTCACGGAATTCATCTGAATTCCAAGATATTTCTTCAGTTTTTAATTTCTGGTTTCCTAGAAAATCTCCGACTTTCATATAAAAATTCGTTATTTCCAGAAAAAAACAGGGATGATGATCTGTATTCATTCTGTGTGCCTGGATTCCCGGGATTTAGTTTTTGGTATTGAATAAGAAGTTACATGTAAAATAACCGTTCTTTAAATTCTTGGTTTCCCAGAAAACTCAGGAATTTGTACTCTATTTATCTATTAGAGGGGATATAATGTTAAGTGCCTGTATACTCATTGGCCTCTTTAAATTGGGAAGGAATAGTGTTATAACACTGGCATGTTGTTGTATTTTTTGTGAACACATATTTTGAAAGGAAACTTGTATGCAATCTTTTTAGCTCCATAGTCATTCTTAATTTATGAACAATAATCTGAAGAAGTCTAAGGAATGAAGCTTTTGTGAATGTTGTTTGACAAGTTGATTAATCAAACTCTTTGTGTTTTCCACTCAAAGCATCTCATGGTTGGATTTTTTCCCAGTAATATACTGTGATTCCGTTTTCAGATGTTAAATTTTCAGCGATTTCTCTTATATTTCGTTAACCTTCTCCACACTGATGTAAAAATTCCAAGAAGAAAATTTTTCCCACAATGCCACTGAGAAATTAACGAATTCATTCTGATTTGACAGAGCCACTAATCTCTATGCCACTGTATTGTTGGGACGTCAGTGAAACTCAAACTGCCCCAACCCCCAAGATAGCGTCAAGTCAATCAACGCTGCAACTCCTCCCAATCCATGACGTTTGATGACGCGAAAGCTGTTACGCTGTAGCGTAACAGCTTTCACCTCAGCAAACGTCATGGCGACCTACCTGTGCCTGAAAACTATTAACGTTGTATCAACATTGTAATCTCGGATCTTGTTTTTGTCAGTAATAACTAAAATATTTTGCAAGGATCCAATTTGTTGCCACAAAAAATGAGAAAATCATCAACGTATTTATTATTCGCAGACATCAAAGTATATTATTACCAATTTATACCATGATTACCTATTCTACTATATATAAAATCCTATGACATAGATTTTAGATTTTCACACCAATCGTGATGAACACGCCAGCAATGGGATTTGAATTCTAAAAATTTACACCTACAGTAGAACTACATCCCCGTTGACCTTTGGTGACGTCGACCTGAATGCAAACTTGTCTAAATTTATCGCACGTCGCCTCGCGAAGAGTGAAATGGAAGTGGCAATTATTTATTACGTTTTTAAATGGGTTTACCTCATAAGATGCCAAAAATTAACAAACATGCATTGTCTCATGTTAATAAAGCATGCATAACTCGAAATAGTATGTTATTATGTTATTAAAACGAAAAAGGCTCAGTTTCTTTTTTTCATTTCGTTTCGGCGATCAAATTGGCAGCGGAAGTACCGCCCACCGATGCTCGTGTAAACAAAAACAGATTCGCTTGTATGTGCGTCTAGTGCTCAGTAAAATCGAGAAAAAATAATAGCGACTCTTAATAATCTGACGATCATGGTATAAATAAAATCTTACCAAAGTAGCTTGGTGTACCAAATGTTCACCACTCGTGGTGAAGTGGTGTTAACCGCACTTCACCACTCGTGGTGAACATTTGGTACGCCAAGCTACTATGGGTATATTCTATATTTATAGGGCGTCCCCCAGTACATTAACACAGTTTAACGGGGCATTACAAGAACCCGACGTTCAACTTCAAAGTCGCGTGATGTGTCGGACCGTTAATGAGTTGAACATCTCATTAACAGCCCGACACGTCGAGTGATTTTTGTTCCTCGCTGTCGTACACTCGAAAATGAAAAACAGTTTCCAGAAATAGTTTCAACTAGTAAACAATGTGATTTTTATTTAATTTATTAAATATGTAAAATGTCCAACAAAGTTAGTCCCATAAGAACAAGCAGCTGTATATAGTAAGTAAGTCTGCAGAAATTTTAAGCCTTTATTCCTGACTTAAAAGTGGTAAATATCGGGTCTATTTTTAAGTTTTCAAACTTCGTTGCAACTGAAAGAGTACAGGTGCCGCTCACGTGATAATCATGTGACACCAGTTTGTTTGAGAACAGACGATAATATCCTTTGCAAAAATTCAAAACGTTAAAAACGTCTCAATCCAGAGAATTGAATGAAGACCAATTGACTGTTTGTAGCTGCCATTCTATTCTACATGAGGATAGTTGGCCGCCTAAAAATTACACGCCTCTCTATTCAACAACATGGAGTGGTTCAACAGTTCATATTAATCAACAGTCTTGTCAGTCTCCAGATTTAATCGACCTGCAGTACTAATCAAGTGATTTGTTGTGGAATATTGTAAAACGGTAGAGTATTCAACAACCTTTTCGGGGGCGAGATGGCTTAGGGGTTACGACAATGGGCTTCAAACCGAAAGGTCCACCGTTCGACTCCCGCCAGGTTTAACTGAGTTGTGTCCTTGGGTAAGGCACTTCATGCCGACTGCCTCTGTGAGGGCACGGTGGCGCTGTGCACTAAGGCGTGCTGCACGTCGATGGTGCACTTGTCTTCAATCAATGTTAACCCTACTTGTGCGGAGTTAGTACGTTGGTGAGTCTGACAGTTGCTAGCCGCTACTGGGTGATTCTCTCCGGGTCACAGTTACTGGAAGTTATATCACCAACCACTTTTTCATCGATAGCAAAGAATGCACGTCACAATCTTACCCCATGTTACACTTACAGTGCAAATATATCGACAAGTAATGAAAGCCTATTCTAATCTGACCGATACCTCCTTCCCAGTTCAAATGTGAATACATCCATAAAAAAGTCTCATCAACACAGAAAAAATGGTTAGTGACACAACTTCCAATAACTGTACTAGGGCTTCCTCCACCCGTAAAACTGTCCGATACGAAGTCATCCTGGCTGTCGAAAGTGTCGTTAAGCCTCAATAAAAAACACCTTTTGGCAGTGCCGACCATTTCTGTGTTCGATCTTGAGCAAAAAAATGGAGAAGTTGATGCTTCGTTCACCTCATTACACGAGAAAGCTGTTCGTTCACTTCATCATACGAAAAGGTTGTTGGTTTGACACACAAAGTTGGCCTGTTAATATCTCTAACCTGCAGCCATAACTTGCCACAAGGCTGCAGGTTAAAGTTATTAATTAGTCTGTCTAAAAAAACTGAGTCTCCCAAAACAAGTCACCTTCCATCATGGACGACGCCATTTTGCAAAACAGGGCCCAATACTATAAAACTTTTGCAATTGTATTTTCTAGAATTGTATTTCCTACTTATGATAACTGACTAAAATGAATCTTTAGCATTTTAAAAGATATGGCAATTTGCCAACTGGCAAATTGCCATATCTTTATAAATGCTATAATGGTTCATTTCATCCCATTTAAAGTCATAACTATACCCGCGTTGCGTCCTTGGGCAAGGCACTTTATCTCGGTTGTTTACATGGGGGTTCGATGACGCGTGTACTAAGGCGTATTGCACGTCGATGGAGCACATATCTTCAACCGCTGTAACCCTGCTTGAGCGGATCTTGAACAGAGTTAGAATGTTAAGGAGCTGACAGTTGCTCGTCGATGCTCGGTGGTTCGATTGCGGGTACTCCGGCTTCCTCCACCCGAAAAACTGTCACGTTCACAATTAGATATTGTGCATAAGTATGTGACTTTAACCACCAATAAATAAATAAATAAATAAATAAATAAATAAATAAATAAATAAATACAATTCTAGAAAATACAATTGTAAAAGTTTTATGGTACTGGGCCCTGGAGTTAAGTAGTTGAATGCGTTCAGTTTAAAAAATGTACTCCTCTTTACATGAGCGCTCCTCGATTTGTTTTCATATTACGAAACTTGAAATAGTAACAGTAAGCACCGCAAAATGTACGGTAGAATTAAAAGCAATTGATTGCCAGCACTTCTGTACATAGAAATGGTTACCACAATACCACGTACATTTTGTTCAGGTATTGAGAGGGTCAAAGAAGAATGAATGGGGAACGAGATTAGCTGATTCGGTTTTATAAATTCACATTTACTGTGCAAGAAAAATTAAACACATTATATGAACCTGATGTTTTGAAGAAAAGACCTGTCATTTACACAACATAAAATTGACAGAAGACAGGAAATTACTCATATTCAAGTTCTGATGTCAGAATAAACTGTCGCTCAATCAAACAAGCCATTTAACTTTTACAGTGCTAAAGTAATTTTGAATGGTACTTTGTCACAAACCTGGATAAATCAGTAATGGTATTGGTGGCTTCGATAAATTTAGTCTTAAGCCACCCTGACACTTGCACGCATTTTGGTCACGAACAGGTCCGCATTCTTGCACATATTTGCCACATTTGGGACACGAAACTTCTCATCACGGCAAAGTTAAGCAGAGTTTGCGACATGTCGTGCCATCTGACACGCATTAGTTACGAACTAGGTCCGCATCTGCCACGAAGACGTGACACATCTATGTCACGAAATGGCAATTATCATTACGCCATAGTTCCGCCAAGAGAACGCACTATTTGCGCATAAGTTGCAAGGTTGTCACACCAGGGCACGGATGGTTACTCGCTGACAAGCCACAGTTGCGCATGCGTGAAGTCATCGTGGAGGAAATTGGAGTGCGACTGCCCACGCATTGGGACGTTTTGAGGAAATGAGCAAATCCAATTTTCGGGTCATTCCTAACACATTGCGCAAACTATGCACAAACTATGCGCAACCTATGCGTACCATTGCGTGCCACTGCGTTCCACTGGTGTTTACGTTGCCACGGAGGTACGCATTACCAAGCAGTGACACTCAGTGACCCGCATATGTTGCGCATAGTTTGCGCATTCGGCACGTCAATGGCACGAAAATGATGTTGTGACACCTCAAAATTTATTTTTTAAAATTTCAAAATTTCGGCCACGGCCTGGCACGCACTCACACTCTGGCACGAAGCCCCAAGCACACTTCCCCGACTAGTTCCCTCATTGACGCGCCACAATGCGTGCCTCTTCGTGCCACCTCTGTCGTGCAAGTGTCAGAGTGGCATAATTAGAAAGAAAATGTTCTATGACAATTTATTCGAAGATTCACATATAGTTTTTTAATTAAGATGACAGGCGGGCATACCGAAAATAAAACAATGGTTGCCTTGTTTTTTAACATATTTTATGAGGAAAAAAGGAAATTCATAGGAACTGATATTGTAATTTTGCACTCTTCTGGCTGGCAGGCTGATCGAATGTGATTTTTTATAATGTGATTTTTCATTTCTTCTTCTCTTTATCCGTCGACGTATCACGAGGAATGAACGCATGAAATTTCCCAGCCTTGTGCAGTGAAAAATCTGTAACATACTAAAACATTGTTGTATCCGCTTCCGTTTAAAAGCATTATTTAAAAATCAATTATACACAATGGTACCCATGTTTCACAACAAATTAAACATAATTTAAAATTTCTGTGTCAATGCTGTTCTTGTGCCTGCCTGTTTCTTGCAAATAATGTTCTGTTTCCTGTAACAAAAAAAAACAACAATTCACTTTCCATCGAGACTGCATTCATTTCACTTTTCACATTACTGACGCATTTGTCACCATTCTAAGAATCCATCGATTTCTGTGTATTCCAGTGGTGATTGTATGGTGCTACAATAGGAAAGCTGGCATTTCATTACATTTTGGAACAAATTTGAAATTAGTCAACTAATTTTTAACCTTTCTGAGAATTTATTCATTTTTTAATATTTGAACAATAAATCCACGATGCCATATCTTCAGTAACTATTAACCATCCTCGTACACTGATGTCAAAATACTGAAATTTATGTAGCAACTTTTCTCCACAATGCTACTAGGAAATTAACCAATTCCAGAAGCGTAGCTACGATTCTATAATAGGGGTGTCTTAGCCCGACAACGTCAAGTATGAGCTATTGAGATTGGCTGTGATCCGCAGCCCGTCTGTCCGTCAGCACGTCTGTACGTCTGCATGTCCGTACGCCTGTACGTCCGTATATCCGTACGTCTGTGTGTCCATGATTCCTTTAGCACACCCCACAGGCCGCATCTCTCACCCGATCAGTTTCAAATTTCATACGTACCTTTGGGGCAATGTCCAGATGGGAGCTATCAAATTTTTCGGAATTTCGTTGAAAACACATGGCCGCTGGTAGCCATCTTGGATTTGGCATATAAATTGTCCGCAGTTCCATTAACACACCGAATGGCGAATCTCTCTCCCGGTCTTTTTAGCTCATCTTGACAAAGTCAAGCTGAGCTAATCTAATCGCTTCCCGTCCGTCGTCCGTCGTCCGTCGTCTGTCGTCCGTCGTCCGTCGTCCGCCGTCCGTCGTCCGTCGTCCGTCGTCTGTCGTCCGTCGTCCGTCAACACCATGTTTTGGTCTTCTCCTCCTGGGCCCATTCAAGTGAAAGTTTGTGTGAGTGATGGTCCCAAAGGGGCATTTCATTTTTGTTCAACTCAGCATGCCCAGCCCCATAGGGAGGGAGTGGGGGAAAATGCTCCAAAATATTTTAAAAATCTTCTTCTCAAGAACCAGTGTGTACAATGACTTGATATTTGCTATGGAGCTTCCATATGAGGTGTAGAATCAAGTTTGTTCAAACGAAGTTCGTAAAGTAATATTTGGCTTTGTAATAGGAGGGGTAAGATTTTTGGCCCCGCCCAAAATTTCTATTTTTTGAACCGATGGTCCGGTATGAACCAAATTTGGTTTGTGGTAGTATTGGGTCATAAGTACTTGACCCATGCAAAAAAAAAATTCCCGCATCCCCATGGGAACCCTGGGAGCTAAAAATAGAAATATTTTCAAACGCCCATATTTCCCAAACCCCACGGAACAGAGAGCTTTTATTTGGTATGAAGTATCCTTGCGACCAGTAGAATTGAATGGTAAAAAAAAATTGCCATCGGTTATGTTAGGGTGTTCTGTAATGGGCATCGAAAAAATGCTGAGTCAGCATATTTGCAAAAATTTTTAAAAATCTTTTCTCCAGAACCAATCATCAGAATCTTTTGATATTTGGTATACAGCATTCATAGGGGGGGTCAGATAAAAGTTTGTAGAAATAAAGCTCATTGGTTCATATTTGGGCTCTCTACAGGAGCCTGAAGTTTTAACATAGGGTAATATGGGGAATATTCTTTAAAAATCTTCTTCTTCAGAACCACCAGTCAGAATCTTTTAATATTTGGTATACATCATTGTTATGAGGGTCAGATTCTACATTGTTCAAACCAAGTCCCTAGGTTAATATTTGGGCTTCCTACGGAAGCCCAAATTTTATCTTTGTTCAATATGGAGGGTAATTTAAAAAAATCTTCTTCTTCAGATCCATCAGTCAGAATGCTTTGATATTTGGTATGCAACATTTCTATGGGGGTCAGATTCAAGTTTGTTCAAATCAAATTCCTAGGTATATATTTGGGCTCACTATGGTAGCCCAAATTTTTACTTAGTGCAATATGAGAAAATTTCTTTAAAAATCTTCTTCTTCAGATCCACCAGTCGGAATGCTTTTATATTTGGTATACAACATCTCTAGGGGGGTCAGATTCCAGGTTGTTCAATTAGAGTGCCTAGGTTAATATTTGGGCTGCATATGGGAACATGAAATTTAACTTAGTACAAAATGAGGGAATTTCTTCAAAAATCTTCTTCTTCAGATTCACTAGTCAGAATGCTTTCACATTTGGTATACAACATCTCTAGGGGGGTCAGATTCAAGTTTGTTCAAATCGGATCCATAGGTCAATATTTGGGCTCGCCATGGTAGCCCAAATTTGAACTTAGTGCAATTCGAAGAAATTTCTTTACAATTTCTCTTCTTCAGATCCAACAGTCAGAATGCTTTCATATTTGGTACATAACATCTCTAGGGAAGTCAGATTTAACTGTGTTCAAATCAAGAGCCTGGGTTAATATTTGGGCTCTCTATGGGAGCCGGAATTGGCCATTTTGCTGAAGAATTAAAAAAAATTTGTATTCAGTACCCTCTAGAGGTACTAAGATTAATCCACATAGGTTGTATCAAGGGGCTTCATAGGGGAGCTCTACATTTTACTTATGATCAACTGAAGAAAAGGCATGATGCCCAGATTATTTTTGTCACTCCTGAGGGACTCAAGGATTGACAGTGTAGCCTATGGAGATGGCTTGCTTAATGTAGATTCATTCTTGGACTCTGTTTAAATTGTGTTCTGTACAAGATGAGCGCTTCAGGCCCCGTGGGGCCTCTTGTTTAAGTCTTATATGTAGTTTGGTGTGATGCTTGAATGGGAGCTATCAAATTCTTCTGAATTCCATTGAAAACCCGTCCGCCAGTGGCCATCTTTGATTTAGTATATAAACTATCAACAATTCGTTGAGCTCGTTCTAATGATGGGCCATAAGCTATGTTTTTGAGACAAAAATTGATTTTTTTTTAGTAATGCATGAGTTTATTTTGCAAGTATCGTCTGCTACCCGCAATTGGTAAGGGTTAAGAATGACCATTTCCAGCCACTGATATTTTTGTATGTAGGCCTAGTCGGTTTTGTTTGTTACGTTGGGTAAAGGGTTCATGCTGTAAATCATCAACGGTATGGCAGTTATTCAGATATCTATTTGGACGAGTGATTAATCGGTTAACCAAGGTTAATCCACGTGATTACTCGATCAAGAAAACCCGTTAACCGTTTCAGCTCCAGTTGTAGGGCTCTAAATATTGGAAACAGCCGTTTTTTAGTTTTTCGGTATATCTCCATTTTTTGACGTTTTTACGTCACTTCTCATATAGAGATTATTAGCTTAACTTGACAAAGTCAAGATAAGTTATTGCCATCACGCGTGCGGAAGTCTGTTAGTCTGTGAGCCTGTTCACATTTTCCTTTAGCACAGGCTACACCCCACAGTTCTTGTCTGATCGTCACGAAATTTCATATGCAGGTTTGGGGTCATGTCCAGATGAGAACGTCCCCTTTTGGTTGCGATCGGTCAACCGGTATGGCTGCCCGAGCCCAAAACCCGAAAACCATTAGCACAGTCTACAGGTCGTATTTATGAAGGGATTTCATTGTAACTTGGTAGGATGCCTCTGTATAATGCGTAGATGAGAACGTCTCCTTTTGGTCATGATCTGTCTACCGTGATGGCTGCCCAAGCCCGAAACCCAATAATTTTTAGCACAGTCTGCAGGTCATATTTAGTATGGAGGGATTTCATTGTAACTTGGTTGGATGACTCTTGATGATGTCTAGACGAGAACTTTCCCATTTGGTCGCGATCTGTCAACCGTGACGACTGCCCGAGCCCAAAACTCGAAAACCTTTAGCACAGTCCATAGGTCATATTTATGGAGGGATTTCATTGTAGCCTAGTAGGTTGACTTCATGTAACGTCTAGATGAGAACGTCCCCTTTTGGGTGTGATTGGGCAACTGTGACGGCTACAGGAGCCCGAAGCCCGAAAACCTTTAGCACAGTCTACAGGTCATATTTATGAAGGGATTTTATTGTAACTTGGTAGGATGACTCCAAATAATGTCCAGATGAGAACGTCCCCTTTTGGTCGCGATCATTCGGCCTTGATGGCTGCCCGAGTCCAAACACCTTTAGGTCGTATTTATGTAAGGATTTCATTGTAACTTGTTAGGTTGACTCGATATAATGCCTAGATGATGACATCCCCTTTTGGTCGTGATTGGTCAACTTTGACGGCTACAGGTGCCCGAAGCCCGAAAACCTCGAGCACAGTGTACAGGTCATATTTATGAAGGGATTTCATTGTAACTTTTTAGGATCACTCCAGATGATGCTCAGATGAGAATTCCCCTTTTGGATGTGATCATTCAACCATGATGGCTGCCCAAGCCCAAAGCCCGAAAACCTTTAGCATAGTCTACAGGTCATATTTATGAAGGGCTTTCGTTGTAACTTGGTAGGTTGACTTCATATAACGTCTAGATGAGAACATCCACTTTTGGACGCAATTGGGAAACTGATGGCTACAGGGGCCCGAAGCTCGAAAACCTTTAGCACAGTCTACATGCCATATTTTTGAAGGGATTTCGATTTAGCTTGATAGGATGACTCGTTTTGGAATAATTTCACTGTAACATGGTAACTTTCGTTGATATACGTTAACTGTGAGGGTCACATACATTAACTGTGAGGTCATATTAACCCAACCCTCACTCAGCTCTTTAGTACAGTGTACACCTCATATTATTTTTATCAAAAACATAGCATACAGGGAACAGAAATGAACATATTCCCAATTATCACAATTCTTGTCTTATTTCATAATCCTTTCATAAACATTGAACATTATCCTTTTCATCAAACACAACACACAAGTTAAGCTACATTGTCATTGACACTTTCATTTTTAGCTCAACTTTGAGGAAGTCAAATTTGAGCTATTGTCATGGCCCGTCGTTCGTCGTCCGTCTGTCCGTCTGTCCGTCTGTCCGTACGTCAACAAATGGCTATGGCTCGGGCTAGAGGTCGTATTTATGAACCGATCTTTACGAAACTTCTTGTGTACCTTTGTTATGACCCTGGGACGGGAACGAGTGTTTCTAGGTGTGGTCCGAAATTCAAGATGGCTGCCAGCGGCCATTTTGTACCGATGATGCAAAAATCAGTTTTTTGTACAGAACTTCTGTATGAAAGTTCTGATTTGAATAAAGTTTTGTATAAATGTTTAGTACCATGGGATACATCACATATAATACGGGTTTTTTTCTCGTGCGTAAATTATGCAAATTAGACTGACTTTGATTTATTTAGTGTTACTTTCAGAGCTGTAAGTGCCAAGCTGCTATGGCTCGGGCTAGAGGCCGTATTTATGAACCAATCTTTACGAAACTTCTTGGGTACCTTTGTTATGACTGTGGGACGAGAACGAGTGTTTTTGGGTGCGGTCCGAAATTCAAGATGGCTGCCAACTGCCATTTTGTACCGACGATGCAGAAATCTGTTTTTTGTACAGAACTTCCATATGAAAGCTCTGATTTGAATAATTTTTTGTATGAATGTTTAGTACCATGGGATACATCACATATAATACGGGTTTTTTTCTCGTGCGTAAATTGTGCAAATTACTCTAACTTTGATGTTCTTTGGTGTTACTTTCAGCACTGTAAGTGCAAATGCCAATACGGCTCGGGCTAGAGGCCGTATTTATGAACCGATCTTTACGGAACTTCATGGGTTCCTTTGTTATCACCGTGGGACGAGAACGAGTGTTTTGGGGTCCAGTCCGAAATTCAAGATGGCCGATGGCAGCCATTGTGTACGAAATTTGGTGCAATCAGATTTTTGCACAGAACTTCCATATGAAAGCGCTGATTTGAATAATTTTTTGTGTGAATGTTTAGTACCTTGGGATACATCACATATAATACGTTTTTTTTTCTCGTGCAGAAATTATGCAAATTAGATGAACTTTGGTTTTTTCAGTGCTGCTTACACACAGTAAGTACACATGTCAATACGGCTCGGGCTAGAGTCTGTATTTATGAACCGATCTTCACGAAACGTCTTGGGAACCTTTGTTATCACCTTGGGACGAGAACGAGTGTTTCTGGGTGCGGTCCAAAATTCAAGATGGCTGCCAGTGGCCATTTTGTATCGAAATTAGGTCTAATCAGTTTTTGTACACAACTTCTATACGGCTCAGGCTAGATGCCATATTTATGAACCGATCTTTATGAAACTTCTTGGGTACCTTTGTTGTTACCGTGGGATGAGAACGAGTGTTTTTGGGTGTGGTCCGAATTTCAAGATGGCCACCAGCAGCCATTTTGTACCAAAATTAGTGCAATCAGTCTTTTGTACAGAACTTCTGTATGAAAGTTCTGATTTGAATAAATTTTTGTATGAATGTTTAGTAACATGGAATACATCACATATAGTACGGGTTTTTTTCTCGTGCAGAAATTATGCAAATTAGATGAACTTTGATTTATTCAGTGCTACTTATACTCTGTAAGTGCACATGTCAATACGGCTCGGGCTAGAGGCTGTATTTATGAACCGATCTTCACAAAACTTCTTGGGTACCTTTGTTATCACCTTGGGACGAGAACGAGTGTTTCTGGGCGCGGTCCAAATTCAAGATGGCTGCCAGTGGCCATTTTGTACCGAAATTAGGTCCAATCAGTTTTTTGTCACAACTTCTACACAGCTCATATTTGTGAACTGATCTTCACGAAACTTCTTGGGTACCTTTGTTTTCACCTTGGGACAGGAATGAGTGTGTTTTGGGGTGCCTTTGTTATCACTGTGCTATGAGAACAAATATTTTGGGGTTCAGTCAGACCCACTGTGGGACTCAAAGATTTTTTCTAGTTTAGCATCTGACTGTCACCCACCTTTACAATACTTTACCTATACATTTGTTACAGGCAACGCTCAGTATTTATGTACAGACCGTTACAATACTTTATATGTACTTTTGTTCTCAGGTCATTACCTAGATGTTTGTCATTGCTGTGTCACATACTATACATGTACATGTCTTTGTCTTGACAAGTTGAGCTACAGTGTCATTGACACTTTCATTTACATTATCATGAAAAACGACCATTTTCTAAAGGGCACAGCTCTGTACTAATAATACACACACCTATGAAATTTCATGCACTGTAAGTTCGATGGTGACAATATTAAATGTGCCTGTTTTTGTTTCAAAGGTCAACATTTATCCAAAACAACGCCAAAGTTCCGTCTTTTTAATGAACGTGTGATGTCAGCCAACTTATTGATCGCTCACTGTTGAAATTTTTGAAATATATTTTCCAACGAACCATATCAAAAAATGCAATTAGTTTTCAGGCTTTCAGTTTAAGAAAAAATAATCTAGGGCTGCCGTTACGGCGACGGTAACGTTGCAAATTTGAATTTCATCCGATTTGAATGAAATTTCCGTTATATAGCTTAAAAAATTTTTAAAAATTATAGCAATGTTTTGGATTTTTTATTTAACGTCCTTTTTGACGTTCTTTGCGACAATTTATGTTTTACACCCCCTGCCATTTTGTAACAACCCTTTCTCCATATCTGGTAACATGTTCCACTAATATATTACATATACCTACAATAATAATTAAAAGGTGGCATCATCGTAATAAAATGACCATGGATGCAACACAAAGATTGCTATGACTTCAAATGTGACATAAATGCGAAAAGGCAACCCATTTCCGTTTAGTGGCAGCCCTGCCTCTACATCTGGTTACATGTGTCACTAAAATATATTACATGCATCTGCATTAATAATTGAAAGGTCGCCTCCTCGCAGTTATATGGCCATGGAAGCAACAGAGATAATGCTGTGACGAAAATGCGACGGAGGTGGCATCGTCGTATTTCTTTGGCCATGGAGGCAACGCAGGATTGTTATGGCGTCAAATGTGACATAAATGCGAAAACGGCAGGTACCAGTATAATATATTACAAACAAATCATTTAATAATTTAGAGGTTGACTCATTCCCATTTATATGACCATGGAAGCAATACAGATAGCGCCATGACGTCAAATGCGATAGAGGTACGAACCCCTCCCCCCCCCCCCCCCCTGGCGTTTAGTGAGAGCCCTACCTCGATATCTGGTAACATTCTCCACTATAATATATTACATACAGCTATATTAATAATTGGAAACTGGCCTCGTTGCATTTATGTGACCACTGACGCATCACAGAGAACGCTATGATGTCAAATGCGGCGGAGGTGCGAAAAATTCCAGCAGAGCTCCTTGAAAAAATATTTGCAAATTTGGAGCGGCTTCTTCCATAACTGCTACTACCGTTTACTAGAAATTCATTTATTGTAAGCTAAACGATAGATTATCGAAAAATTGCGGAAAGATAGAAATCGTATCACCCACTGTGAAGATTTTGAGGTTTTCACTTTCACGGTATCAATCAAAATGGCGGCTTTCAAAGCATCACTTCAAGGTGAATACGAGTCAAATTATTACTGGAAATGATCAATTTGTTCTAAAAACGTATAATAAAAAGAAAATCTAGTGTTTTGGAGTGGATACTGATCATTTCCAGCAATAATTCAACACGTATTCACATAGAATTGGTGCATGAAACCTGCCAGCTGAATCAGATCGCAAAACGCTACTTGTTCCGAGTATCGATCAAATCACTTCCGCGTATCAATGCACTGTTTACTTTCATGCTTCAATTCAAGGTTGAAACGAGCGGAATTATCGATAGGAATGATCAGATTCTTATAAAAAGCGTATAATAAAAAGAAAATCTAGTGTTTTAAGCGCTCGGGAAAAAATAAACATTTGTCTCGGTCACTCATGAGATAATTTTCGGTATCCACTCAAAAACACTGTACATCCTCTATTTCTTTGTTTATTTATTTTTTATTAATTAATTTATTTATTGGGGTCTAACAACATTTTTGACAGCCAGGGTCGCCTCGTGTAAGACAGTTTTATGGGTGGAGGAAGCCGGGTTACTCGGTGAGAACCACCGAGAAACGGCGAGCAACCGTCAGAAACGTACTAACTCTACACAAGCAGGGTTAGCATTTGTTGAAGACGAGTGCACCATCGACGTACAGTACTCCTTAGAAAACAGAGCCACTGTGCCCCGCGTGAACAATCGGGATTAAGTGCCTTACCCAGCGTCACAGCGCAGTTGCCCCTGACGGGGATTGAACTGTGGAATTTTCTGTTTGAAGTCCAATGCCGTAATCACTGAACCACCGTGCACCCTTACTGTAAATGGACGGTACTGCTTTTGAGATGCACAAGGCGTGGCGGTAGACGCGTTATCGAACGGATTGGTTTGTTAAAAGGCAAGTCACACTTTCTGTTACCTCTGTGATGATTGATAACAAAAGCCTGAATGTTATCTTTTTTGCAGATGGCACCACAGTCTACCGATCAGGTAATAATGACGTGGATTAACTAACATTAACTGGGTTGTAAATATTGATCTGGGTTCAATAAATATTTGTCCAATATGACAACACATTTTCCCTCAATGCTACAAAACAAAATCCTTTATATGCCATTCTCCCAATAATTTACATAACATTTAGAGAGAAATTATTTCTGTTACTAAAAACTAAAACAAATCTTGCAGCAGCTTTAACCACTTTGAAGATGCAATAGTCAGGTGTTTAAATGGCTCATTGCGAGAAACCAGTATTTGGGATTTAACCCTTTGAAACAGAGCGGCCGGTTTTCCGGCACAGAAACATGGTTTGCAATACTTTAATTAAGTATGATGACTGCTAAGTTAAAGAGTGGAGTAGACCAATTAATATTTCAACGTGCAGCCCCAAGGCTACACGTTGAAAATATTAACTGGCCTACCCCCCCGCCCCCCCAAATAATAAATATGGAGTATTCCTATTGCTTCCATTGAACTGACACGTAAGATACCACCAAGGTTGAAAGGGTTAAAAAAAAATATGGGTACAAGCCACACTTGCAGCAAAAAGGAAATTCTGTTCAATCAATTTGGATCTGTTTTGTTACAATCTATTGGAGAGTGCCTGAATACTCTCCAATAAATTATAACAAAAAAAAATGATAATTAACATATCTTGACCACAAAAAAATAATGTAGCACCCAGCCACATAAGAATCATTGTGGTAATTAGAATAACATGACATTCGAGCAGCTCAGTCATTTTTCTGAAAGGAAATCGTGTTATTCGTGCTACAGTGTTTAAAAGGTGGTTTAACTGATAATAATAGTAAATAAGTGAAAGCCTAAATTCCACCTGGGGGGTGCTCTTAGGTTAGACAATAGAAGTAGCGTGGTATTAAAATATCCATTGCTGGTGAAGTGATTTGTGACATAAATGAGATTTTAATCCCATTCTAACTATGTTGATAATTTTCGTGTTTTTGACTTTTCGTTTGGGGGATTCCAAAGAGTTGGGACTGCAACAGAAAAATCCCTATCTTCCCAGCTGATCATCAACTGAGGCAAGTTTAAAAATCGGCTGAGACAAGTTTGTTTGAGTCATTTGAACGGAGGTTTCTGTTCGATAGGCCTATGTATGGTGCTATCAGCTCTGATAGATTTGACGGCACGATGTTGTTAATACAGCAAATACACTTGAAAGTGAAAAGGATGATTTGAAACACTCGCAGGGGAGAATCTTCTTCCGATTCAATAATTCATTGCTGTGAAACATACTTTAAGACAATCAAGCAAGGTTTCAACTAACATACCACCAGGCTGAACCCAGGTATAGTACAGACAACAGTCTTGGGGTCTACAGCTGAATCTTACCGGTGGCAATTGTAACAGCATACTACACCAATCAAATAACTAACAACCTAATAACTACCGAAAATCACAATAAACTGTCGAAAGTCTCCGAAATGGACATTGTTTTGTTCGGATTCTGACAGAATCCTTTTCATAGGAGTAGTACGTTGTACTATAGAACTGTGGGGTGCCATTCGAATCAACTGAAGTATGACTAATCACCACAAACAACTTGACAATTACCTAAAATCACCGAAATTGACTTTATCTGGCTCGGATTATCTTCGTTCCATCTGTACCTATCACTTACTGCTATCGTGGGCTACCATGACAACTCACCATGACACAACTTTGTTACGTGACTATGATGTCACTTGATAGGTCCGGGGTGAGGTCTGGAAACTGAGAGGTGAAAGGTGCAAGACATACCTCCTTCTTTATCGCATTGTGAACATCTTGTACAGCGCTTAGATGGCTTTCACATGCCTCTGCTTGTTGGTTATCGACCTGTCAAGTGTCTTCTTCAAGTTGTAAAATTATCTGACATGGTATTACCTTGCCATTAACCATTTACCTAAATAACGGCCAAACCGACCACCGCTATTCACAAAAATCATTCAGTTTTCACTATTGTTCCATGTTTGTCTCAAAAACATAATTTATGACTCCTCAATGGAACGAGCTCGTTAAGCTCGTTCCAATGAGGGTCATAAACTATGTTTTTGACGTAAAGAATGAAACAAAATAGTTATTCAAGAGTTTTGTTTGCAAGTGTCATCTGCCTTTCGAGTTATGTAAAGGGTTAAATATTAGAACACAAACAAATTAGTCCTGTCCTGTTTGTCTTCCAGTTCTTAATTGTTTTAGGATGTTAGAGTATTGTCAAGATAAGTGGCAGAAATAATCTTCATCTATGCTAAGCCTCGTCCAATTGTTTGTTCAAGCAAGTTTCCTCTTTATGAGAGTTTTATTCAAGCTGGACACATAAAATTGAATAAATTTATTGTCCTTCGCAGGTGAGAGTACTTCCTGTGATTACAATGTATACCTATTACGCCACTTCATACTGATTCAAAGTATCGAAAATTTAAGTAGCAAAGTGTTCCCATAATGCAACTAGACATTTTACCAATTCAGCCTCGACTGACTGGGCCCAATGAGCTCTGCAAATCGACACAGAATTGGTTAAATTCCTAGTTGCATTAAGTGAAATATTTGCATCTTGATTTTTTGACATCAGAGGATTAAAGTGTTCAGTGGTAGAAGAGCCCATATTTGATCATTTTTATTGGGGTTTAACGACACTTTCGACAGCTGGGGTAACCTCGTGTTAGACAGTTTTACGAGTGGAGGAGGCTAGAGTACCCGGAGAGAATCAGCAACCAGCAGCGAGCAATTTTCAGACTCCACAGCTTAATAACTCCACACAAGCAGGGTTATCATTGCTTGAAGACAAGTGCAGTACAGAGCGTCACCGTGCCCCGCGCGAGGTAGGGCACCAGTAAACACCAGAGGTACCAAAGTTTTCATAAATTTAGCATCTATTTTTAGCTCATCTTGACAAAGTCAAGCTGAGCTGATCTCATCGCCCTCCGTCCGTCGTCCGTCAACATCATGTTTTGGTCTTCTCCTCCAAAGCCACTGGGCCAATTCAAGTGAAAGTTTCTGTGAGTGATGGTCTCAAAGGGGCATTGCATTTTGCTCAACTCAACATGCTCAGCCCCATGGGGAGGGAGTGGGGGGAAATGCTCCAAAATATTTTTAAAATCTTCTTCTCAAGAACCAGTGTGTACAATGACTTGATATCTGCTATGGAGCTTCCTTTTGAGGTGTAGAATCTATTTTGTTCAAACGAAGTTCGTGAAGCAATATTTGACTTTGTAATGGGAGGGTAAGCTTTTTGGCCCCGCCCAAAATTTCTGTTTTCTGAATCGATGGTCCGGTACGAACCAAATTTGGTATGTGGTATTATTGGGTCATAAGTACTTGACCCATGCAAAAAAAAAAATCCCGCATCCCCATGGGAACTAAAAATAGAAATATTTTCAAACGCCCATATTTCCCAAACCACACGGAACAGAGAGCTGTTATTTGAGATGAAGTATCCTTACGGCCAGTAGAATTGCATGATAAAAAAATTGCCATCGGTTATGTTAGAGTGTTCTGTAATGGGCATCGGCAAAATGGTGTGTCAGCATATTTGCAAAAATTTTAAAAAACCTTTTCTCCGGAACCAATCATCAGAATCTTTTTATATGCGGTATACAGTATCCATAGGGGGGGGGGGGGGGGGGGGGGGTTCAGATAAAAGTTTGTTGAAATAAAGCTCATTGGTTCATATTTGGGCTCACTACAGGAGCCCGAATTTTTAACATAGGGTATGTGGTGATTATTCTTTAAAAATCTTCTTCAGAACCACCAGTCAGAATCTTTTAATGTTTGGTATACATCATTGTTATGAGGGTCAGATTCAAGATTGTTCAAACCAAGTCCCTAGGTTAATATTTGGGCTTCCTACAGAAGCCCAAATTTTAACTTTGTTCAATATGGGGGATAATTTAAAAAAATCTTCTTCTTCAGATCCACCAGTCAGAATGCTTTCATATTTGGTATGCAACATCTCTAGGGGGGTAAGATTCAAGTTTGTTCAAATCAGATCCCTAGGTGTATATTTGGGCCCGCTATGGTGGCCCAAAGTTTTACTTAGTGCAATATGAAGAAATTTCTTTAAAAATCTTCTTCAAATCCACCAGTCGGAATACTTTCATATTTGGTATACAACATCTCTAGGGGGGGGGGGGTCAGATTCAAGTTTGTTCAATTAGAGTGTCTATGTTAATATTTGGGCTCCATATGGGAATCTGAAATTTAACTTAGTACAATATGAGGGAATTTCTTCAAAAAGTTTCTTCTTCAGATCCACTAGTCAGAATGCTTTCATATTTGGTATACAACATCTCTAGGGGGATCAGATTCAAGTTTGTTCAAATCGGATCCATAGGTTAATGTTTGGGCTCGCTATGGTAGCCCAAATTTTAACTTAGTGCAATATGAAGAAATTTCTTTAAAATTTACCTTCTTCAGATCCAACAGTCAGAATGCTTTCATATTTGGTACACAACATCTCTGGGGAAGTCAGATTCAACTGTGTTCAAATAGAGAGCCTGGGTTAATATTTGGCTCCCAATGGGAGCCGGAATTGGCCATTTTGCTGAAGAATTAAAAATTTTGTATTCAGTACCCTCTAGAGGTGTGTAACTAAGATTAATCCACATAGGTTGTATCAAGGGGCTTCATTGGGGAGCTCAACATCTTACTTTATGATCAACTGAAGAAAAGGCATGATGCCCAGATTATTTTTGTCACTCTTGAGGTACTCAAGGATTGACAGTGTAGAATGTTTTTGGAATTTTTGTTTTGTGTTTTATTTTGTTTTGAGGGGGGAGGGTGTTGTTTGGGGGGGGGGGGTGTCGTTTTTTATCGTTTTTTTTTTTGTTGTTTGTTTTGTTTTGGGGAGTTTTTTTGTAGTGCATAAGGGTACTCTCCGATGAATATGACAATGGGATGATTAACCCTTTCAACTTGATGTGCATAATTTTTGACGTGAAGAAAAAATGGTTGTGGGCAAGCAGACGATATAAAGAGCAAAAATATGAATCGAGGCTCGCTAATAATCTAGTCCATCAGCTCTACAGAGCTGTTGGATTAAATTATTACTGAACCTACCAACAAACCAGGATGATTTCGCCCATTTCGCTGTTGACAGTATTGACTGAAATGATACCTTTCAGGGCGCCATAGTTGAAAGGGTTAATAAAAAAAATCAGATTTGGACTATTAACACTAATCTTGCACTCCATCAGTTAATGAATCAAATCGCATGTCAGATGAGTGTTTTAAGTCCGTTTCACACTAGATTCGATGTGAGCGTTGCGTTTTATTTATTTATTTATTTATTTATTTATTTATTTATTTATTTATTGGGTTTGTAACGACACTTTTGACAACCAGGACTACCTCGTGTTGCACCGTTTTACAGGTGGAGGATATCAAAGTACATGGAGAGAATCACCTAACCACGGCTAGCAACTGTCAGACATCCCAACCTGCTGGCATTGCACATGGAGGGTTAGCAATGATTAAAGGCGAGTGGACAATCGACGTGCAGAACGCCTTAGTACATAATGCCAAGTAAATGTCAAACTTTCCAACTTACTCATCATACCCAAACAGTGTACTATCGACATGCAGTATGCGTAATAGCCACGTGCAGTACGCCTTAGTACACAACACCCCACGCTCCCACATAGGCAATATGGATTAAGGGTCTTGCCAATCTTTGAAATGTTATTGTCAGTGAATTTAATTTTGACTCAACGTTGCGTTGCGTTAATATTATATTCAATAGGTTAAAATGTCGGTCAGCATGAACGTCTCATTGTACGAAGTAATTGTGTTTGTTATTCGGTCAGATTGACATCAGAGGCACCACACCATGTCAAACGAATAAAATGAGAAGAAAAATTAATATTTGTTACTTGATCGCAACACTTGGAAGCTTTCTGTCATCCGTATGTAGCTTCTGTTCTACATTCTCAAAGGTGGTGTTAAAGAATGCGGCCACACAATGGATAAGATTGAAGTGATGCGAAAAAGTAATAGCTAACAATTTTTCTTCTCGGGAATTTCGAAATAGTGTGATACTTCTAATTTGAGCCTTGCTGTCAGACAGAGACAACAAATAAACAAAGTCCAAAGAGCTCAATATAATAATTCCAAGCTTACAATAAGTGACAGCAGGTGTTAATTTTAACTTTGGTCCAGCTGCGGAAGAATTAAAATAATCAGTGTATGTATGTGTGTGTGTGTGTCAGTGTGTGTTTGGAAGAGGGGCTGGCAACGATCTTTGAACTTAGTTTAGTCAGGCATCAATATACTCCTTTGGCACGCCGTACAGAGCACATTTTTGATCAGATTGGTTTGAAACTTGGTATGCTTGTTTGGGGTTACCTCTAGGCGGAAGCGATCGATTTTCTTCTATATCTGCCAATAAATGTTGCCGCTGGTAACGACCTTTGATGACCTAAGTGCAGTTATGCATCAAAATTTCCTCTTGGCACACCCTGCAGGGCACATTTATTATTGGATCACTTTGAGACTTGGTATGTGTGTTTGGGATGACCTCTAGATGGGAGCTATTGATTTTCTTCCATTTCCATCAAAACATGATGCCGCTGGCAACGACCTTTGAACTTAGTTTAGTCAGCCATCAATATATTCCTTTGGCATGCCCTACAGTGCACATTTATGATCAGATCGATTTGAAACTTTGTATACTTGTTTGGGATTACCTCTAGATGGGAGCTATCGATTTTCTTCCATTTCTGTCAAAAAACGTTGCCGCGGCCAACGTTCTTAGAACTTAGTGCAGTTATGCATCAATATTTCGCTTTTGGCACACCCTGCAGTGCACAGTTTTGACCAGATCACTTTGAAACTTGGTATGCTTGTTCCATTTCCATCAAAAACTGTTGCCGCTGGCAACATTCTTAGAACTTAGTTAAGTCAAACCTCAATATTTCCCTTTGTCACACCCTACAGGGCACATGTATGATCGAATTGTTTTGAAACCTGGCATGCTTGTTTGGGGTGACCTCTACATGGGAGCTATTGATTTTATTCCATTTTCCGTCAAAAAATGTTGCCACTGGCAACGACCTTTGAACTTAGTTTAGCCAGGGATCAACATATTCATTTGGCACGCCCTACAGGGCACAGTTATGATCAGGATGGTTTGAAACTTGGTGTGTTTGTTTGGAGTTACCTCTAGATGGGAGCTGTCGATTTTCGTCCATTACCGTCAAAAATAGTTGCCATTGGGATGAACTTAGTAAAAACTTAGTGCGGTTAAGCATCAATATTTCACTTTGACACACCCTGCAGGGCACATTTATGCTTGGATAGCTTGCAAACTTGGTGTGCTTGTGAGGGGTGACATCTATATGGGAGCTGCCGATTTTCTGCCACCTCTGTCAAAAACTGTTGCCGCTGACCTTTGTACTTAGTTTAATCAGACCTCAATATTTCCCTTTAACACACCCTTCAGGGCACATTTATGATCGGATCACTTTGAAACTTGGTATGTGTGTTCGGGGTGACCTCTAGATGTGAGCTATTGCTTTTTTCATTTCCATAAAAAATTATTGTCCTTACCACCAGCCTTTGAATTTACTGCATTTGTGCATCAACTTATTCCTTTTTCACTCTCTGAAGGGTATATTTATGAATTTCCATAAAAAAACATTGCCACAAGCAATGACCTTCTACTTAGTGCTTCCTTTGGCCGTCTCAGATTCATTATCAGGTTGTTTTGAAACTTTGTATGCTTATGCAGGGTGACAAAGATAGGAGCTATTGATTTTCTTTTCATTTTTATCAAAAACTGTTGCTGTTAGCAACAGTCTTTGAATTTATTGCAATATGCATCAACATTCTTCTTTGGCATGTCCTACAGGCCACATTTATCATGGGATTGTTTTTTGTACTTGGTGTGCTCATTAGGCAAGACCTTCAGATAAGAGCTATTGATTAGCATTCATATCTGTGGAAAAAAGTTGTCATTTACAATAACCTCTGAACATACTGCATTTGTGTATCAACAGTCTTCCTTTAGCCAGTCTTACAGTTTACATTTAAAAATGTATGGATTACTCTGTTGTTGTGCACACACAATGCTGTTATGTTGAAATATCATAAAAGAACATGTACCAATGATCTTCAATTTTGCCATTTCATTTATAACTTACCAAGTTCAAGTTTGTCAAGTTGAGCTACAGTGTTATTGACACTTTCATTTGCAGTAAGTGGCAGCAAACGCTAAAATGTATACAGTCTGTTAATAAATCGGTTAACTGAAATAGATCGTAATCTTACAGACATACAAGTACCAAATCCACCCCCGGACAAGATAATCCACAGACAGTATCACTGCTGTAAACGTGTGGCATTACGTGTACAGTCCCTGTAAAAGTAGTCTTCCAAATTACCCCAGTTGTTACATATGATTACATAATGCAGTCACTGTTAATCCGGTTCAATTTAGATCTCCGTGTCTATTTATAGAGGAACTTTTTATGAGTGGGCGGAGCTAATTAATGGGGGTTTTCAGCACTGGTCTGATAAAGCATAAATGTTATTTTAAGTTATCGCCTAAAAATATTCAACACATATTTACATCATCAACACAAAAAAAGACTGACAACAAATCGAGATGCAATTGATCGCCTTCTTTTTCAGTTATGACCGCTTATGATCTGCCCATATTAATACTGTCGAAAATTATTTTAATGATTTTATTTGCAATGTCCGGTTTCCGTTTTTGAATGCACTCAAATTAAACTGCGTTCTGGCAACAACATAATTATGCCGACAAATAACTTTTAACTTTCTGTGGAACTAGAGGTGGTGTCAGTAGGCCTATCTCTGCGATAGGCGACATGTGATCCCCAACATGTGGTGTGTGTGTGGGGGGGGGGGGGCAGGGGGGGGGGGGGCTTTAAACTATAAAGGTGTCGAAGCCTGCTCTTACTGGACGTCGACTTGGCACATGTAGATACGGCGATCTTAGGTGGAAAAGACAGCTATCCACTATTAAGAAAACAACACTCGAACACATGGTCTCTCAGTGTGCCGCAAGACACGGGGCTGTAGAATGGGAAGTCGCCTATGGGAGAAGTCGGCCAAAAATAAAGTCAGCAACTGAGGTATGCCCCTAAGTCGGTCCATGGATTAAATCGGCCCAGGGCTTTTTCATTGTGCTAATATACATGCGCATGGTTAACTTAAGTGACAGACCGAATGTTAGAAATTGAATTTTTTCTCATTGTGTTGCAACTATTTTTTTGGAAAACACCACACGGGCGCTGTCTTTTCCTACAAATAGATTCAAAATAATTTCAATATTTATCGTAGTGCTAATAAAATTGTTAAATGGTAGGTCGAATGTTAGAAACAAAATTTTCTTTACAAGTCGCAGTGCAAATATAAAAGTATTAAGATATACATAATTGTAATTCAATTTAACCAGTTTCTGATGTTGGAAATCTCAAAAGAATAAATTTCATAGGAGTAATTTATGCTTTATCTGTTGTCACCAGTCAATGTTTTCATCGTGATCAGAGGCCGTTTCAGAAACAATCAGTAGCTATTGTCGGTTCTTGTTTTACATCTTTGGAAGGGTAATTAAAGGATTAGTTCCGATTAGGAAAGTTTCTTCAACCTGCTACAAATGAGATTTTTTTATTATTTCCATTTTTTGGCGTAACTTCGCTTATAATAGTCGGATTGTAAAAATTCAAGGACGAAATCGCACTGATTTTCAATCAATATATTCGAAACGAAATGCGTTTTTAAAATTACCCTATGATATTAAAAATAGTATTTGCCCGACTGGTTGGAAAAATGTGCTAATTGGTATCCAAAAATTACAGGATCAAAGAAACACCGACATCAACAAAAAGTAACGAGAAGGTCTTCACAAATATTCATGCGAGATCGAAACTGCCCTCAAAAGTCATTTTGTATGATATTTC
Source organism: Pictodentalium vernedei (assembly GCA_031216915.1). NCBI lineage: Eukaryota > Metazoa > Mollusca > Scaphopoda > Dentaliida > Dentaliidae > Pictodentalium > Pictodentalium vernedei. Next base: position 551,635,211 of record CM062297.1, on the reverse strand, counting down.
GAAATAAATTTTAACGATTTTATTTTTATTTGTGTAGTTTGGGAGCGATGTGCTTTTTTCCCTAATTATCAATGACTGTTTTGCAGAGAAATGATGTTTGGAGGTCCTATTTTGGGTCGGAAGCATAACCTTGTCACAACACTGGGAAACACTTTGTGCTAATTATAACCGATAGTACACCTTATTGAAATCACGTGGTTGGGTTTTGATACCCCATCTTACAGAGCAGTTAGTGGGGAGTCGATTGGCAGTGTTTTACAGGGAGCGTACACGTAATGGTAAAGCATACAGGTGGGGTCTATTTATCAGCTTAGCTCGTTACGACGAAAGCTGATAAATAGACCTCACCTGTATGCTTTACCGACGTTTTTTTTAACGACTCTCAAAGTGTGAAATCCTTCAAATACATCTGAAAAATCTCAAAATATCCACTCAGATGCATGGAAATGGAGGTTTCGATCTCCCGATCCAGCCCCCCCCCCCCCCCAACCCACACACACACTTTGAAAATCGCTCCGCCGCCCCTGGATCCGATAGAAATTCTTTGTCTTTCTTCTTCCCCACAACTCTGTAGAATCTCACGAGAAAAAGCGAGAACACTGAATCTCAGAATCTATTCCCTCACGTTTTTCTCAGTGTATCAGACTTGAAATAGAAGTTTTTGTATTTATGACATTTCAACCGACTGGACCAGGTGTAAATAAAAATTCCACCATACCATATCAATCAGACCACTGCTGAAAAAGAAGCCTGCTGCACATGTTACTCTGCAAAGACCATTATACGTCGATGGGCTTCCACAATGTCGTATCACAAATTTGTCAACTTTCAAGAGAGACAAAAAACTGAATATCTCCAAATATGGGGAATACAGAACAGAGTAACTGTTGTTCCTCAAGCAGAAGGCCACATTTGTTATATGTGTTGTTTATGGGTAAGTGACTTTTAGGTGGTGAAACGACATTTTGAGAGTTAACTTACAAGGTTTAACGCTTGTTTCACATCCAACAATGAGAAAAAAGCTGATAGACTCCGTTCACAAAACAAGAATTTTGGGATACATTTTAGAATAAGCATTCCCTGTTTTTCGAAAAATGATTTGAAGATGCGACATTTAGGAACTATATGTGAACATTTCAAATCCAAAAACACAATTTGTTCGGAGCAGTTTCTTCTGCTCTTTAACATCTTAAGTAATCGAACCCGTAGATTCCGAATTTGTAAAGAAAAGTGTTTCGCGCCAAAACGAGAGATAGGACCTTTTGGAAGCTCACCGATGCATGCATGATATCAGTCGTCCTGACTTCCTGAACGGGATCACCAAGAACAAAGCTAGGCATTCAAAACACCTTGGGATGCAGCGATAGGACAGCATGTGGGGAAAGGACACCACTGTCTGCATTTTTTTTATTGAAGATGGATTCCATGTTTGGCAGACATGTGCAAATCACTTGATACCACGAATTTCCATCAAAAAACAAAATCGTAATTCTAAGAAATTTCTCCAGGTGTCATGATACCTTGCATAGAATATGGCAACTGTGCAGTCTCTATATAATAATTGCATACTGTATTAAGGCGATATTTCTCATTATTTGATTTTAGACGGCATTGTGTATCGATGCCTTTTCGTCCGATGACCTTGACCGGAAATCGAAATGAACCTACAATGTAAACAAAGGCGACATGTTTGGAATTTACCCTCAAGCAACTCTGTCACTCCGTTTTGAAGAATTTTGATGTCCTAGCTTTGTTCTTGGATATCTGAAGCACATTTGGCCTGAAATATTATTTTATCATCAGTTCCGGTACGAATACGGTAGCAGACTTCCGGGAACAACTGGTACCTGCTGTCAACTCTGTGAGTTGAATGCATATATTTTTCGTGTTCTATCCATCATAACCTTCATTTTTGTTGTATAATTTGTGTATATTTAATTTGAATTTAATGAATACCAGAGATGGCAATTTCAAAGTGGACAAATTTCCCTTCCCTATATAGCACATCAAGGGGGTCAATAATAGTTTAATCCTTTACCCAACGCAGACGATATTAAAATTTATTATTTTAAATATCAGTTTTTTAAATTTTTCAAAAAATTTCAGCAAAACCATATCATGTGACCCCTCATTGGAACGAGCTCAATGAGCTCGTTCCAATGAGGGGTCACATATGGTTTTGTTGAAATATTTTGAACAAAATTAATTTTTTCAACCGCTCAATTTGCATATTACGCAGGCGGATGCGGGCGATTCGTTAGGTAAAAGGTTAATCCTACAGCCCTTTTGGTCCTCAAATCTCGTTCGGATTCAGAAGTAGATCGCAGTTGCGATCACAGTGTAGTATAAATCACACTACATTGGGTGTATCACTTTTTCTAAAACTTTAGAGTAAAGTTTGCAAGAATTCCGAAGCTTAAGAATACACATTGGGAAAATTGTCGAGCTGGAAATATCATTTATACCTTAATCTTACCTGCAGTTCTTATCAGCTACAAATTGAAAAAAATAACTAAATTTTCATAACAATTTTTGTCCAACAACACGCGTCCAAAGTTGACTGATTCGAAAGGTAGTGGGTTATATAACAGCTTTCATAATTACAAGTTATACTCCATCTGTATTACAGAGTATGTATAACCTACAAATATCAATACTTAGCGTAATTTATTAAATATCTATCAAATGTCACATATTCTCCATTTGCCATGCAGTTGTTATATGAAAATTATCCAATTAAGTATTGAATATAACAACACCTGCTGTTCATTATTAGCAGAGTGGTGTATTTACATGGAACTAAGGCAGCAGTGCAAATGTGTCCAAGGAGGGGCATACACAATACCAACCACAGTGTATATATATTTACCTTTTCAATATTTATTGTTGCAAAGAATGCGCGTGAAGGGTGTGTGTGGGGGGTGGGTGGGGGGGGGGGGGGGGGTATACCGTGATTTCGTTTAAACATTCCACGCACGTGGAAAATCAAGTGGACAATTTCACTCAACATATGAAGCGAAGAAAAGCACAGTGTACATTCACCTATCCATGAGTAGCTCTTGGTGAATAGAATAGCACAGTGTGTAACGTCCCTTGAATGGAACAAGACGCCATCTGAAAGTCTCCAGTACTTTAGATGGCACCTTGTTCCAATCAAGGGACGATATACATGTAGGGCTGGAAATTCAAAGCATGCTTAAGCATTGCAGTTGATGCCTTGTTCCACTCAAGGGACGATATACATGTAGGGCTAGAAATTCAAAGCATGCTTAAGCATAGCAGATGTTGCCTTGTTCCACTCAACGGACGATATATATGGAGGGCTAGAAATTTAAAGCATGCTTTTTTAGCATTGCAGATGGTGCCTTGTTCCACTCAAGGGACGATATACATGTCGGCTAGAAATTCAAAGCATGCTTTAGCATTGCAGATGGTGCCTTGTTCCGTTCAAGGGACGATATACATGTAGGGCTGGAAATTCAAAGCATGCTTTTGCATTGCAGATGGTGCCTTGTTCCACTCAAGGGACGATATACATGTCGGGCTGGAAATTCAAAGCATGCTTTAGCATTACAGATGGTGCCTTGTTCCACTCAAGGGACGATATACATGTCGTGCTGGAAATTCAAAGCATTGTTTGTCATTGCAGGTGGTACCTTGTTCCACTCAACGAACGCTATACATGTCGGGCTGGAAATTCAAAGCATGCTTTAGCATTGCAGATAGTGTCATGTTCCGTTCAAGAGACAATATACATGTAGGGCTGAAAATTCAAAGCATGCTTTAGCATTGCAGATGGTGCCTTGTTCCGTTCTAGGGACGATATACATGTCGGGCTGGAAATTCAAAGCATTGTTTGCCATTGCAGGTGGTGCCTTGTACCACTCAACGAACGATATACATGTCGGGCTGGAAATTCAAAGCATGCTTTAGCATTGCAGATGGTGTCATGTTCCGTTCAAGAGACAATATACATGTAGGGCTGAAAATTCAACGCATGCTTTAGCATTGCAGATGGTGCCTTGTTCCGTTCAAGGGACGATATACATGTAGGGCTGGAAATTCAGAACATGCTTTAGCATTGCAAATGGTGCCTTGTTCCACTCAAGGGATGATATACATGTTGGACTGGAAATTCAAAGCCTGCTTTAGCATTGCAGATGGTGCCTTGTTCCACTCAGTGGAAGATTTACATGTAGGGCGGGAATGGTTGTGAATGCTTCTTATGCATTTTTTCAGATATTTCTGAAAAAATGTTAGATAATTTTTTTTCCCTGTAGTGTTACACTGGTAATTCACTCGTGCATTACATGTGCATGGCACGAGTAACGGATTTATTTATTTATTTATTTATTTATTTATTTATTTATTTATTTATTTATTTATTGGGGTTTAACGTCACTTTCGACAGCCAGGGTCACCTTGTGTCGGAAAGTTTTACGGGTGGAGGAAGCCAGAGTACCCGATGAGAACCACCGAGCAACGGCTAGCAACTGTTAGGCCCCGCAGCATACTAACGCGGCACAAGCAGGGTGAGCATTGGTTGAAGACAAGTGCACCGTCGACGTGCAGTACGCCTTAGCACACAACGCCACCGTGCCCCACGTGGGCAATGGGGTGAAGTGCCTTGCCCAAGGACACAACTGCTATTTTATTACGTCAGTTGGACTAAATAATGAACTGTGTCGACATGCTTGTGAATTGATAATTATTAGAAACTCCCGGCAACTCTTTATCCTTTTGTTACTGAGCTGTGTACTTGATGATGGCATGAAAAATTATTTAACCCCCTCCACTCTGATGTCAAAATAACAAAATCTGAAGCAGCAAATTTTCCCGTGATGCAACTAAGATTTTAACCAATTTCATTTCATTTGAAGAGAAACACGATTGAAGTGGTTATAATAGCATTATTGGAACAATTTGGAAGTTGAAAATTTTGATATTTTGACATCAGTGTCTGGGGGTTAACATTGAATTGAGTCGAATTTATTCATTTGTGGAGTGTTTCAATACCAGTGAATGCACCAAAGGGTAACAGCACAGCTGACATACTAAACTGTATATTTTAAAACCACATCATGAGAGTTCATAGTATTTCTCATTTCATCCATCTGATGCGTCCATTTGTCAGAACAACAAGTATTAAGGAATGGAATTAAATCAACCCACATTCGTTATTTACCAATTATATATACCGTTGCGGGAATAAATACAATAAATGAAACAGTACTTATTTACTGTAGTGACCAAGTTCTGTATAAGCAAGCCAGAAAATAAGCAGACTGCCATCTGCAAAATGAGGTCCCCAGAGGGTGAATTTAGTGATGCTACCCCTGCACAGCAGGGTAGCATCACGAAATTTACCCTCTGTGAACCTCAATCTGAATCAGGGTCTCAAAACTAAACAGAAAGAGGTACCCAGAGGATAAATTGACCCACTGTATGGGATAGCATCATCAAATTAACACTCTGGGGACTTCATTTTGCAAATGTCAGACTGCTTATTTTCAGGCCTGTGTTTTAGTAGTAAAATTAGGACCCATAATATGGGCGACATAGGTGTAAACGATTGTCTTAGTTTGACTTTATACTTGTGTCGTGAGATAGCCCTAAATGCTGAAGATGACCTTTGTAGATGAATTAGTCAAGTATACATGTTTTTCGGTAGTGTAAATCCTTAATTTTGGGAGCAGCCATGCATCTTTGTGATAAATTCTAATGATGTATCCATAACTCATGTATGAGATTAACCCAGGAGGACATGAACATTTTCAAATCTTTTTTTACATCCGAACATAAGAAAATGTTTGTGGCTCAAAATTTATTCCCTGTTGAATCTTAACCCTTTCACTGCCACGCCCATATATGGACGATCTCTATGTACGCCTGTATGCGAGGGAGCTTAATAAAAATTTATGATATACTTGAAACTCTATCATCTGATTAATTGTTGGAAAGGGCTCTTTGGGCCTTTTCCAACAATTAATCAGATGGTAGGCTTAATCTGCGCATACCACAACGTACAGATAAACATCATAAAATAAGTGACATTAGTAGTTTTCGGCAGCGTAAGTGTTAAAATATTGCGATTTTTAAAAAATATTTTAGCCAAATCTAGTGCCTTAACTAGATTCGCTGTAAAACTCATGAAAATTTAATTCTAGAAATCATTGGTCAAGAAGGGGGTTAATTTGCAGGGGGGTGGGGGGGGGGGGGAATTTGATTATTCGTGCAAAATTATACTTATTTTACTGGCAAGATATTCCCCGTCCTCTGCAGGAATATCCACCAGCAGCGTGCAAGGAGATGAGTTTTGCCTGCCAATATAGGCAGCCAAGACTTAACTTAAAATCACTTCCAAAGCGATTTGATGTTCTGGCACGTGCTTGTTGGAGCCAGTGTTTTACTTTTTATACCATGATTACCAATTCTACTGTATATAAAAAGCCAATGACATAAATTTTAGCTTTATACACCAACCGTGGTGAACACGCCAGCAGTGGTATTTCAGTAGTTAAAATTTACACCCACAGTGGAACTACATCCAAGTTGACCTTTGGTGACCTCGACCTGAATGCAAACTTGTCTAAATTTATCGCTCGTCGCCTCGCGAAGAGTGGAATGAAAGCGGCAATTATTTATTACGTTTTTAAATGAGTTTACCTCATAAGATACCAAAAATTAACAAATATGCGTTGTCTCGTGTTAATAAAGCATCCTTCAATCGAAATAGTATGTTATTAAAATGAAAAGGGTTCCGCGATTTTCGCGTTTCTTTTTCCATTTCGTTTCGGCGATAAAACTGACAGCGGAAGTACCGCCCACCGCAGCTCGTGCAAACAAAAACAGATTCGCACGTGTGTAAGTCTGCTGATCAGTAAAATCGAGAGAAAATAATAGCGACTCTAAATAATCTGACGATCATGGTATAAAAAAAATATACCCAAAGTAGCTTGGTGTACCAAATGTTCACCATTCGTGTGAACATTTGGTACACCAAGCTACTATGGGTATATTCTATGTAACTAACATGATTGAGTGATGATTTGAAAAAAGAAATTTTTGAAGAATTAATAATATTCATGAGTCACATTCAAAACATAGCTTAGTACACCCTATTCGAATGAGCTCCGTGAACTAGTTCCGATGGGGTGTCAGAAATTATTTTTGGAGGGATGGTTTTTAATTTTGGGAATGATGAGAGTCGGATATTGCAGTTAAAGGGTTGAAACAGAAAAAAGTTTTCAATGACAAATATGTCTAGACTCTACGGGTCAACATGTCTATTGAAGTTGCATGCTGTAAATAACGAAGTTCTGTGGATTTTTCGTCTGATCTTCTTGTTGGACGACAATAGTGGTGGTGAACCACTGGTGTAGTCGGGGAGGGCACTGCACCCTCCCCGCTAAAATTTTCGCTTCCCCGCCCACCAAAAACATTGGCTCAGTACAAGTTTCACGAAACATAGAGCCTCAAAATGGTCTCTAATATAGGGCTACACACACTAGGAATGACCCAGATGCGCTCGAGCATTGAATTTAGCAAAGTTTTCTCGGTGGAGTCCTAGTTCTAGATACTCCCTATTCCCAATCCCCTGTTGTAGGAGGAGGGGGGTAACGACCGGAGTGTCCTAGATTAAAAAGTAAGGGGGCTGGGGGCGACCTCCATCCCCACAACGGCCATCCGAGTTTCATGCACCCCCCCCCCCCCCCCCACACTCCAAAAAAAAAATATGACTTGGGTTCCCCTATTAATGCTTTAAGCACCCCCTTATTTTCCTTTTAAAAGCTTTAAAATCCTAAAAAAAAAACAACTCATTTTCTTAGGAAATTCCTATATTCAGATATATGATTGGAAAATCATTGGGTAGGCTCATCTCTAAAACAAAAAATTAAAAAACTGTTTGCCTCACTACTTATAAATACATAACAATGAAATATTTTGTTTCAAATCTAGTCTTAGTATTGTCCAATTCTGCAATTCAGTTGCTGCATATCACTGTTGATGGCCATTGAGCTGATCTTCTAGGTTGGTTACAACACTTTTTAGCTCACCTGACTTTCAGTCAGGAAAGCTATAGTGATCACTCACCGTCCATCATCCGTCGACCGTCGTCCGTGAACATGGTGTATGCGTCTTCTCCTCCCAAACCGCTGAACCAATTTAATTGATATTTGAGATAGTAGTTTGTTTTGACATCGCAATTTGATTTTGTTCAAAATCAAGTTGCCTCGCCCCTCGGTAGGGCCACACCCAAAAAGTGTGCTGAAATCTTCTTCTCATGAACCAGCAGTAGCAGAGACTTGATATTTGGTGTGCAGCTTCCTTTTGAGGTGTAGACTCAGATTTGTCCAAGAGAAGTTTGTGGGGCTATATTTGCCGCCGTTATGGGAGGGGCAAGAATGCTTGCCCCACCCAAAATTTCTATTTTCCAAATCGAGAAGAAGATTTTGACCAAATTTGATATGAGGGCTTATTGGGTCATAGGTACTTAATTTATGCCAAAAAAAATTTTCCGTCGCCCCATGGGAACCACAGGAGATAAAAATAGAAAAAAAATTAAAACGCCCAAATCTCCAAAACTACACGGCACTGAGAATTCTTATGTGGTGTGAAGTTTCCTTAGGACCAACAGAATGGAATGGTGAAAAATAATTGCTATCGGTTTTATCATGGGGTACTTTTCTGGGACTTTGAAAAAGTGCTGAGTCAGCATTTTGTAACACTATGGGTAATGGTTAAAACATTTAAGACTACTTTTCTCCCAAACCACTGCTCCAAAAGCTTTAAAATTTCACATATAACATCTTTGGAAGATTGTTTCACGTGTTTATTGAAATCAATTCCCTGGGTCCATATTTCGGCTCTCTAATGGGAGCCCAAATGTTTAAATTAGTGCAGTATGAGGAATATTCTTTAAAAATCTTCTTCTTTAGATCTACCAATAAGAATCTGTTGACATTTTGTATGCAGCAGCCTTAGGGGGGGGGGGGGGGGTGAGATTCAAGTTTGTTCAAGCCAAGTCCCTGGGTTCATATTTAGGCTGAAAATTTGGGGTCCTGTTCCGGACTTAGAAATTTTGGACCAAAATCCGGAAGTTAGTTTTTTTGTTTTTTATGCGTTTTGGTCAATTTTATGACAATTTTTTTTTTTACACTGAAAGTTTGGGGTCCGGGTGGGACTTAGAAAATTTTGGACCAAAATGCAGAAATTTTTTTTTTGTTTTTTTTTATGCGTTTTGGTCAATTTTAAGACCAAAAAAATTTTTATTTTTACACTGAAAATTTGGGAGCCGGGTGGGACTTCGAAAATTTCCGAACAAAAATTTTTAAAAATCTGTTTTTTATGCGTTTATCTCAATTTTGGAACGTAAAAGTGCAGGAACTGAAAATAGAAGGAAAATCCTGTATATTGCGTGGGCACAACTGCTTCATCTAGTTGGTATATGCTTTTCTTAGGAGGGGCGTATGCAGCTTATTCAAGTCAAGTCCCTGGTCTGATATTTAGACTACCATGTCAGGTGAGCGCCCTCATGCCTCCTGGGCCTCTTGTTTTTATTTGTTCTCCTAAAAGGTGAGTACATAACCTATTTTGATGCTTAGAATTTTAAAGTTTTATTCCTACTTTTTGGTCCAAATATCCCTATAAATTCTCAAAATAACCCCTTTGTGTGAAATATAACCCTAAAATATCCCTTATTTTTCACAAAAAAAGTTGTTTGAAAGCTTGCTATTATAGAATCCTGGCTACGTGCCTATGGTAAACCGAAATCAAGGTAACACTTCATTCCGATGTCGAAATACCGAAATTTCGAGCAGAACCAATTCGGTCTTGTTTGTCAGAGCTCCCAGTTGCATTATCGGGAAAATTTACGGTTTGAATTTTTTGTATTTTGACTTTATAGTGCAGAGGGATAACAGCTAAATTGAAATAATGGGCCGACAGCAGCTGTTGTTGTGACTGAATGCAGCGATATTCTGTATTATCTGTTCGTGTGCAAGTATTTCAGCTTATATCACATCATTAAACGATCTATTGTGAAAAAGAACACATTACAGATATACATAAAACTGCATTAGTATGCATTAATATGAAAGGTATAACCCGTCCCGGTTACAGAAAATATCGAAGTAAAGTGTAAGTAATTATGCCCCCAACCACCTCTCAGAGGGGTACATCAAGGAGAGCAGTATACGTTCGTGTGCTCGCATGTCCTTGATGACATCAGTGACGTAGTCATGGGGGGGGGGGGCACATGCCCCCCAAATTTCAGTCATGCCCCCAGGTGACGTGGCTTAATTATTGATGCTTTTCACAACTTATAAATTTTGGATACAAACGGACTCAAGATCAAGGAAATTGCGTTTATTTGTCTCAAATTTCAATTCAATTTTTTCCCCGGGGAAGGTCCCCTCCCCAGCAAGAGGGGGTGCCCCCCTCTTGTGCTCGAATGATGCTTCGCAGCCTATTCTCTATGCCCCCCCCCCCCCCACCCTCTGTAGTTTAGCGATCTGAACGTAGCGGCTACCCCCACCCCCCCCCCCCCCCCACACACACACACACGTTGGGGTGTAGCCGTTATGTTCAGATCGCTGCATTAGCCCCCTAGATATTACATTTGCACCCTAACTTTGATATCCTGGCTACGCGCCTGGATGACATTTGTGCGTCCCACATTTTTGCTGCTCTTTGAATTGAAATAAGTTTTGACATGCTTCTATTTTATCGTGAGGGAAGAGATCCTGTGGAAAAACAAATGCGCTCGCTATTTTCCATTGTTTCACCTGTGAGGTTATTGAATTGATGTGCGTCCAGGATTTATTTTTTTATTGGGGTTCAACGATACTTTCGACTGCCAGGGTCACCTTGTGTTGGACAGTTTCACACGTAAAGGAAGCCAGAATACCCGGAGAGAACCACCGAACAACGGCGAGCAACTGTCATACTCCCCGACGTACTAACTCCGCACAAGCAGGTTTAGCAGCACTGTTTGAAGACAAGTGCACTATCAACGTGCAGTACGCCCGAGTACACGGCGCTACCCTGTCCCCATGCGGGCAATCGAAATTAAGTGCCTTGTCCAATCGAACCGTGAACCTTTCGGTTTGAAGTCCAATGCCTTAGCCACCGGGCTCCCTAGTGCGTCCAGCATGCTTAATGCTCTAGTCGTAGCTGTATCACTAATTGTCATATTTAAATGAATTCTCTTCCACCTCCCACCCGAAAAGACGCAGACGTCACGGGTGAGATGCCATGTATGACAGACACACCTCATGATGTCTCCATCCGCCAACATAACACAGCATCACGTCATGTAATTAAGGACAAGAGCTTTACTGGACTCACCATGTTTTATGTATACAAGTGCACGTGTATTCTTGTTACCCGCACCAGCACGCAGGTAGAAAAATTGATGTGTCTATCTTGCCCCCAAGAAGTGTTTGAGCATAGAATAATGTTAGATGTATTGTGTCACATTTCTCGATATTTCCTGTACTACAGAAATCTGTCTGACCTGTGTAATTTTATGAATGACCGCAAATTTACTTACTACAAACACAGTAGTGCCTGTCATTTGTCTGACGGTCTCATAAATCATCTGCAATTGGGGGCGCGGTGGCGTTGTGGTAACCGGTTCTCGTCAGATCACCGAAGTTAAGCAACGTCGAGCCCGGTTAGTCCTTGTATGGTGACCGCCCGAGCGATCGGTTCGTACTCCCGCGTTGTGTCCTTGGGCAAGGCACCTCACTCCGATTGTCCACATGGGGGGCACGATGACGCCGTGTACTAAGGCGAACTGCACGTCGATGGTGCGCATGTCTTCAACCAATCTAGCCCTGCCTGTGCTGCAGTGCGGAGTTACGATGTTGGGGAGCAGACAGCTTCTCGATGTTGCTCGGTGGTTCTCTCCGGGTATTGCGGCTTCCTCCTCCCGTAAAACTGTCACCGACACAATATGACCTTGGCTGTTAATGTGTCATTAAACCCTAATAAATAAATAAATAATCATCTGCAATTCAGTCCCATCCTGATAGATGTATACACATTTATATTTAACATTTCACAAACTGGTGTCAAAATACCTAAACAGGGATTAAACCGATTCGGTCTTGTTTGACAGAGCTCATTGAGCTCTGTCAAACAAGACTGAATTGGTTGCGTTCCTGGTTGCATTATGGGAAACATTTGCAGTTTCTTAATTTCATATTTCGACATAGATGTACAGAGGGTAATATGATGAAAGCGAGGTAACTACCATAAAATATTGTTGTTCAGTTAATCATAATTAACCAGCATGTAAGCCTCTTTTTCAGATTGTTCTCTAAGTTTTGACTTTTGCCTTCATAAGGAAGTGAAGGAGGCTAATCCCCCCCCCCCCCCCCCCACTCCCATGTCACCAACCATGCATGAGAGAAGTATTATAAAGCATTAGCCATGATACAAAAACCTTCCTCCTCCAACCATCTTCTCGGTTGTTAACTTTGAACAAGCGTACCGGACGCTGATTAAATTTATATTTGGACTTTCCTAAATATCAACCAAAGTTTGTTTAACTCTTACCCTGCTAATTGGTTTATTAATTGTTTGGTTTTTTTTTTGTTGTTTTTTTTTTTTTTAAATTCAGTCATGGCTGCTGTGAAGCTTGTCTTTATGAAACATTCGAAGAAACCCAGCCCACAAACATGTAAGTTATGGGAATAAATGAGTTAAACAGGAGCAGGATTACACCTATCTAATCTCGAGGGTATCTCTGCCAGTAACAATCCAAAGAATTAGACAATACTATAAATTGGCCTTTCTGTGGGCGTTATTTTTCTTTTTACATTATATAGCATCACTCAACCGCAAACCTTTCAGGTCTGGTTTTAGGAGATATATCAGATACCTCAAAGACATATGAGCACCATTCAGAAGAAGGACATTACCGGGCCTTGCATTTTGAAATACTGTCGGGACCTACTATTAGGTCCCTTGGAATGGATTCTCATGGCCTATTTTTGTATTTTCATTACATTTAGCTGTAAAGTGTGATGAGTTCAGCCCCAAAAACATTTTTGGGGGCTATCATTAAGCCCCGAAGCTGATCTTGGGCCTAGCAGTCCAGGCCCCGATAAAAATCAAGGCCTGTATTACCGCCGCCATTCACTTGGTCCTCGGGACTAAGAATAGCCGTTCTGTATAAGGAAAACAAACTAATCAATATCTCTGCATTGGAGCCCAGTTGAATAGACCATTGCTGAAAAATAAGCATATAGGCCTATTACCCTGCATTGACCATTTACCCCTGACATCAGGAACGAGATTGTCAAATGTAATGCTGGATACATCTATTGGGAGAGAACTCTTCGCATTTGTAGTGAGGGATTGTCAGTAATTTGTGCACAAGTAGTTAAAGCGGATCAGTAATATTTAATCCCACAGGTTGGGCTGTGGGATTATCTATTACTAATCTAACTTTTCTGTCATTAAATTATTTGCTCATCCACACCCAAGTTATATTTTATGCAAATATTATAACTTATGGGATGTTTAGTTGGCGGATACCTTGTCGCATGACGCGAAGCGAGAATAATATTAGCGGAGGCTTCAGTCAGGTCTAATATTGTTTTCGCTGAGCCTCATGTGACACGGTATCCGCCAACTAAACGTCCCGTAACGTATTTATTCCGTCAGCCTTTTTTTCTCGGAAATTTTATCATCAGCTATGCTTGCAAACTGTTTCATGTTTTCGTAAATTTTTCTATTGACATTCATTTGTTTACAAGAGCAGACGAGTAGCGATGCAATACAAGGGGAGTAATCCAACATCTTATTGCTCGCCAAGAAAATTATTGATTTATTACCACCGACATTTTTGGGCGTCTTTATAATTCAGTCTACTTCCCGATGCTTTGAACTGAAAACAAACTTTCTAAAGTCATTTAGCAGAGTTCAGACTGCGTTTTTGCGATAAAAACAAAATGGCGGGCTGGGCAATTACTATACGTCCATTGTCGGTATATATTGAATTGACTGGAGCGAATGTTTACTATTATTGTCGATGTATTTCTCAGTAGGTACTTGGTTACGACCACCCATTGGTTAATCTGTCGGGTTGACGTAATAATTATGCATACTGAATTAAAAGGCAAATTTCTGAGGAAGAACAGTCTCAAATACACTCTAAAAACTTAAGGTACTATACCAAATGTGGTACACAGCTTGTCCTGTGTGGAGTACCAAAATTACGGTACTCCAGGAAACCAAAACATTATTGGCACTCCAAGAAACCAAACTGTAATGATACTTTGAGAAACCCAAACTATCTGGTACTTCGCTTTGGTTCTCTAGAAAACCAAAAGATTGGTACTTCTTTGTAGTTGTCCAGAGAACTCAACAAACGTTTGGTACTCAGTTAGCCGCCACCCCACCACCTCTTTCATGTACACAACATATACATGGGAGGGGTCGGCTCAAATATTGCTCCACTGAGGGATTAAAGGACCGGACTGAAGTATGAAAAGCTGCTGTATAGTTGTGTGCCGTTTGCGGGTGTGATATTGGGTGGGAAAACCACAGCCAGATAGTAATTTGAAGTTTGATTTTGGGGGGCCCGAGGAAAAGTGGGAGCCCCCCCCCCCCCTCCTCCTTGTGGCGCCGCTACTGTCTGTAGTTGAGTGCAGTGTACATAAGTTGTTGGAACCAAAAAAACTCGGCGGGAATTCAGTTCCTGGTCATTCCATATTCTATGTACTTTTGTACATAAAGTACTCTGAGTCTTTATTTCCTCCAAGATGTAGCTCATGTCATCTAATTAGAACTTACTGGGTGAGCCTGTTCAGGTCTGGAATCAAAAGCTGTGTTTTAGACAAAAATCGAAAAAAAAGAAAATAAGATTGGCGGGGGGTGCCGTTGGGTGCGAGCGCTTCTGCCTAAAATAGTCGACCCCCCCCCCCCCCCCCCCCCCCCCGTCTAATAAAAAAAACATTGGCCTAATGCAATTTTCACATAACATAGAGCCCTAAAATGGTCTCTAATATAGGGTACACGCTCTACAAATGCCTCAGATTCGTTCTTAGAGCACTGATTTTGCAAATTTTTTTCGGGGTAGTGTGGCTAGTCCTAACTAGTACCCTCCGTCGTTAAAATTCGACTCTTGCAGCCAAGATAGAAAATTTAAAATGTTACTATTTTTAAATTAACAAACTCGTAACAAATACTCAGTATTATATATTAACAATTAATAATGATGATTAATTGACGTATTTACCAGTGTTTCTCTAAATGATTAATCAATCATCAAAACAAAAAATCATTATTACTTACATTTATATTTTACAGGCAGCAAACGAGGTATGAGTATAAAGGTTTTATCAATAGAAAAAGCACGAACTATTAGGGCCTTTATTTAATGGGCCTTTATTTAATATATAGTTAGATGTCATACATATATATTTTGAATCACTTTAGTTTTTTTCCTTCCGCAGTAACATATCTTGGGAAAGTACATTTTCTTTTAATACACTATTTTGTTTCCTCTCCTACTCTAAACAGAAAAGGCAACTTCTTTTTAGAAAGCATTAACATAATTATTAAAGACAGACATTTTTATTGTTTGGGTGCATTAAAAGACCCGACAAAAAATTGACTACATTTCAAAATGAATCCTACTTTTCCGTGCTGAATGGAATTTCACTTCAGATTACAGTACAGCCGCCGTTGACTAGGCATATTCCACGCGTGGGCAGTGATGTCCACGCATTCGCTTAACAGGTAATAAAAATTATCACCAACATAATTTTAATACCCGGTGCTTCATTAATTAAATGTTTGATGATTATTTCTACAATTTGGAATCTTATATTATTGCGTCCGTGGAAATATTGCCCACCCGTGGAAAGTAACCATGCCACGTGGACATACTGTAACTCATATTTATTTATTTATTTATTTGTGTTTAATGCCACTTTCGGCAGACAGGGTCAGTTTTACTGGTGAAAAATGTACCCGGATACAACCACCAAGCAAGGTCAAGTAACTATGAGAAACCTCAAGTTACTAATATCCCTTGAGAGCAGAGGAAAATCGGTTGAATGCGTGTATACCATCGACGCGCAGTATGCCAACGCCCAGTGCACCAACGTACTCCGTGCAACGTGGACAGTCAGGTCCAAGAGTCTTGCCCAACGGCACAATACAGATGACGCGGATCAGAATCTAACATATTACCTTTCAGTCTGAAATGTGCTAACCTATGAACCTCCGCACGCCCTGTTAATTTATATTTGTCCGAGAAACAACAGCGAATCTATTGACCTGTCGAGGCAGATGACACTGGATTGGAAACAATTGCTTTAAATTTGCAAGTCAGTAATGACTGAACTAAATATAAAACAATTGCTCAAATTTGTAAAAATCATGTCAGTAGTATAACATGTACCCGGCCGGCCCGCATTGGCAGGACCTAGTGCAGGACCTAGGAAGTGGTGTCATGGTACGTGACCCAGTGGCACCATGTTGTGTTGTTATGGTAAAACACGTGAGCGGCCATCTTGTGACGTCATCCCCATAGTGATACGTGGTCCTAGCGTCCATGCGCAGCTCATGTTTTTAGGGTGATACGTGTTTCCGTCGTCCATTTTGTATACTGGAGGTCGCCATCTTGGTTTCTATGGTAGCACCTGGTTGATTTGTTACCCAATTGCCTGCAACTGGAACGAGCAATTGCTCTATGGCTCATTTGCTTTATGGGATTCGAGTCGTTCGAGCAGTATGTGCGAGTCACCCGACCGAGCAATTGCTCTAAGGCCCATTCGTCGTTCGAATGACTTTTCAGTAACTGCTCGATGGCTTATGGGGTAATTTGGGATAAGTATGTCCTGGGGTGGCTTAGAAGACTGGTCCAAACAAGTAATGGTATCCTTATGTAAGTATTCTATAAAAGGTATCCACAAATAATAATACAATACCAGGCCATAGGTATCCTCAAATACGAAATGAATCAAAAAGCAATATGTGCGAATCACTCGAATGTGCAAGTGCTCTATGGCTCATTTGCTCGATGGGATTCGAGTCGTTCGAGTAGTATGTGCGAGTCACTCGATCGAGCAGTTGCTCTAAAGCTCATTTGCTCGATGGGATTCGAGTCTTTCGAGCAATGACTTAGCAGTAACTACTTGAAAGATTCTTGGCTTTAGGGACGATTTTGGCCCTTGTTGTACACAAGGGAGATAACTCTGCATACAAGTTACGAAAAATGAAGCACTGGTGATTATAAGACTTGGACGAGAGAATCAGAGATAGTTTGGACTGGATAGACTGTTAGTGTTAGAGTAGTATCTGCAATAGGCATAAAAATGGGGTTCTGGTAAAATCAGGTCCAATAGTCCTATTAAATAGAACACACCCCCCCCCCCCCCCCACATGTTTACCGAACAGCCATCATATTTAATAACATCGTGGCGAATCATGTTCCTGGCCGGAAAACCGTCCGCTAGGGTTCAAAGGGTTTTAATTTCTGGTTGTCTCTGTATGTCATAATGATAGTTTGCGCTGAATTAGCGATATCAAACCATGTTGAAATTTCAAATTGTTAATTATTATTTTATCGCATCGCGCACAATGCTCACATCGTGTCAATTTACTGTCAAATTTCTAAAGGCCTTTACGCAGGCATTGTGTCCAATCTAATTAACTTTTCTGTTTCGACTTTCTACTCAGATCATGATAAAACCGTAGCGTATCAGCTGAGTTCATCTTCGCTTGCCATGGACGGATCCAGAGGGGGCGCTCTCTCCCCTATTTTTAGTCGAGTTGTGACGAAGTCAAACTTGTCTTATAGTTTGATGAATGGAGGGCGGGCGGGTGGGCGGGCGGTTGTAAACAATTGGTTTCCGGGTGATAACCTGTTAATGGTTCAACCCATGTTCATGAAACGTCGTAGGTAGGTTGGTATCGGTGAGCGGAAGAACCTTATTAATTTTGGACTTGCTTGGTCAAAGGTCAAGGTCACAGTGACCTTGAACATAGTAAATTGTAAACAATTAGTTTCCGGGTGATAATTTAACTACGGTTCAACCCACATTCATGAAACTCCATATGTAGGTTGGCCTTCGTGAGCGGAAGAACCCTATTAATTTTGGACTCACTAGATCAAAGGTCAAGGTCGTCACAGTGACCATGAACATAGTAAATCAAAACAATTGGTTTCCGGGTGATAACTTGATAATGGTTCGACCCTTGTTCATGAAACCTCATAGTTAGGTTGGCATCAGTGAGATGAAGAACTCTATTTATTTTGGACTTGCTAGGTGAAAGGTCAAGGTCACAATGACCTTCAACATAGTAAATCGTAAATAATTGGTTTCCGGACGATAACTTGATAATGGTTTGACCCACATTCATGAAACTTCATAGGTAGATTGGCCTAGGTGAGTGGAAGACCCCTATTTATTTTGGACGCACTAGGTCAAAGGCCAAGGTCACAGTGACCTTGAACATAATAAATCGTAAACAATTGGTTTCCAGATGATAATTTGACAATGGTTCCACCTACGTTCATAAAACTTCATAGGTAGGTTGGCATTTGTGCAAGAAAGAGCCCTATTTATTTTAGAATCACTAGGTCAAAAGTCAAGGTCACAGTGACCCTTCACATAGTAAATTGTAAACAATTGGTTTCCGGACGATAAGTTGATAATGATTAAACCCACTTTGTCACAACTCGACATTGGATCGGCGATCCTATCGGCATTTTTTGTATCTCAAATTGTTTTCACATGCATCGATTCCAGGGTACATGAACATCCCCTACCAGATATAGTGGATGCCAATGCCATTTCACGGATAATACCGCCCCCCATGCATACAAGAATGGTATACACCCAGCTCACCACTACACACATCGGGTGATGATTCGTGTCGTGATCCATGATTGAAATGCAGTGCCCCTCACCACTCAAGCACACTCGGAATCCTAAATCAGTCACTGCTTTCACAAATAACATTTTGTTGGAAACAAATGCCATTAGTGAATTACGGCAAGCAAGGGTTCCAGGGTATAATGAATCACTTGAGTGACTTTGGCACTTCAAAGGGTGATAAGGAGGAGTGTGGTGGCTCATAGTTTACTACCTTACAGTACGACCGTTGTGGACTGATCACTTTACACAGGGTGGGCAGTATTTCCACGGACGCAATAATATTAGATTGCAAATAATAATTATAGGAATAACCATCAAAAATTTAATCAGTGAAGCACCGGGTACAACCCGGTGCTTCATTCATTAGAATTTTGATGATTAAGATTTTTATTACCCGGTAAACACATGCGTGGACATCACTGCCCTCGCGTGGATTACGACCATTCCTCGGCATCTGTACATGTACTGTAGACTTCAGGTCGAGAAGTCGAAGGTTTGATCCTCACGTGCATCATTAGCACTTTATCCTGCGACAAGACACTTAATCTCGGTTTCACAAATGAGAGCATGGTGATTTACTATGCCTTACGTCAATGGCACTAAGCCTGATTGTGCCGTATTAGTAGTTGGAAAGTCCGACAGTCACCCAGTCTCTGCTTGGTGGTTATCACTAGGTTTTCCGTCTTCCACCACCCATAGCACTGTCCGGCACGGTATGAGCCTGGCTCTTTCAAGTGTTATTAAATCCCAACATATAAACAAGAAACTTTTTAAAAAGAAGTTGCTTTTATTTTCACATTATCAGAGCCTTTATGTATTTTTCATTATGTATTGATATTTCATCTCATTGTCATGTATAGTTAGGTATTGTTTTGAAAAATTCTTATTTACACTCCTTGAATTCATGTTCACATTTTGGCCTTAGCTGATTCCATATACATTTTTCAATTTTATTATGTGTTTTTTTATCTTTCTGATTTGATTCTGATTGATTCAATAGTAAATATTTTTATTCATCATATGTCAAAACATTTCCAAAATGTGATTGGCACAGTTCCCAGAGTGTGACTCCTGTGATGTGAAATGGTTCCGTTTTAACTTTAATTATTCATTCAAAATTTGAAACCCTTTGTGTTTAGACTCTACATGTCATCTCTCAATTTGTAATAGTAGAACTATAATTGGGAAATTCATTTAAATTTTACCTAATGGAATGGACTTATCCCGACAGTTGGTAGTCAGTATTCACCAAAATGGCCATTAACCCTTTACCCAATGCACATGATATCAAAATATGCTTTTTAATTTTTTATCAGTTTTTTTCATAAAATTTCTACAATACCATATCAGGTGACCCTCACTGGAACGAACTCGATGAGCTTGGTGTGCTTGTTCCAGTGGGTTGGGAGTTCATAACTTGAGCTGTTTTGAAATAAAAATTAAACAAAATAAAATTTAAAATGCGATTTTTGTGAAATACTCTGTCTGGTCCATAATGATGGTCACATTGTGTAGAGGGGTTAACCTCTTACCTGAATAAACCACCCCAAACGTCCGCGTAACATACAACTTCATTTCAAAAAAAATCAACAAAACAATTTTATGTGATCGACGAGCACGTACCAGTGAGTGGTCAAATGATATGGTTTTCTGTTGCAAGTTTTTGCAAAATTCGAAAAATAATATTTTACAGGTTGAATGCTAGAAGCCATTGTCGGTGCTTTCAGAAAAATGAGGGTATCAGAGCCCTCAACCAGTTAAAATAATATATTTTAATATCATCTGTATTGGTAAAGTGTTACATAATCAGATGGGGGTGATGGGTCATTGGTTTGTGTATCAGATTTCTGAGATTTTAGCTCTAAAGCCCTTTACCCAACGCAGACGATATCAAAATTTATTATTTTAAATATTATTTTTTTAAATTTCTCAAAAAATTTCAACAAAACCATATCATGTGACCCCTCGTTGGAACGAGCTCGACGAGCTCGTTCCAACGAGGGGTCACATGATATGGTTTTGTTGAATTTTTTTTAAATATAATATTTTTTCAATTGCTGAATTTGCAAATTACACGGGCGGATGCGGGCGGTTCGTTGGGTAAAGGGTTCTAATTTGATTTGCCATTTCCATTGCATGTGTGAGTTGCACATTTCAAGCTGTTGCTCCATTGAAAGCGCGGGTTTTGTCTGCTTTATTGAGGTTTAATACTCTCAACAGCCAGGGGAAGATTGTGTCGTACAGTTTTACGGATGAAAGAGGCCGAAGTACTTTGAGAGACTCGCAAAGTATAGTGACGAGTAAGGAAGTGCTTATAACATTGTTCTGAACCATTTGTGGCACTAGGGACGTAAATACAGGGGCGAACGGGTTGATCCTCTCACTCACACCCCCCAAAACTTTTGGGCTTGTCGAAAAAATATTTATTACACGCCTGTTCAATGAAATCGCCATCTACAGCAACACTAAACCACGCGGAAAATGAAAATCCGTTCCGCACAAATGTTCCGAGCGGAAATCGTTCACGGAGGTTTTTTAAATAGAAACGAAATTTCACTGGAATTTTCTCCAAATCGTGTACCACAATTACAATTTGAATCGCTGCCGATAGCTAAATATAGTAACATGGGTTCCCCTCGCAAATTTGGTTGGCGATAAAATGTATTCTTTTTGTTGATAGTTCGTCCGCTGAGTTCCAATATGTTAGTAGGCACATAGAACACATTGGAATTCAGGTGACGAGTTGTCAAATGAATTGCTAAATGTCCTTCTAATAATTGCTTTTATAGAAGGCGTGTAATAAACACAGAACGACACACTGGCCTCTCGTTTTATCCTTCGGCGCAGGCACACGTGCCATATCGATTAACCCATTCAAACGCGTGTGTCGTTCTGTGTATGAGGCCTGCTTTTTGTTAAATTTTGCAAACTTGAATGAAAATTATTGATATTTTGGCTAAAACATATGTTTAATATCTAACAGGGGAAATTTTGTTGCCCACTCTCAAATCTGCCAAAACATTTTATTGGTCAGTTGGAAAATTGTGAGCGTACTCTGTTGTCCAATGAAATTCCCCATATTTATAGGCCTATCTGGTCTCAGTACGTCAGATTATCTTTTTATTTATTGGGTTTAACGACACTTTTGACGGCAAGGGTCAGGTCGTGACGGAAAGTTTTACGGGTGGAAGAAGCCGGAGTACCCGGAGATAACCACGCAGCAGCAGCGAACAACTATTAGACTCCCCAACGTACTAAGTCCACACAAGAGAGGTAAGCATCGGTTGAAGGCAAGTGCACTATCAACGTGCAGTCTGTCTTAGTACACAGCGCCACAGTGCCTCCACATGGGCAATCGGGATTAAATGCCTTGTCCAAGGACACAACGCAGTTGCCCCTGGTGGGGGTCGAAGCGTGGACCTTACGGTTCGAAGTCCAATGCGATAACCATTGAGCCACCACAATCCCTATCCAATTATCACCAGTTAATCTAGTTTATCTTGTTTGACAGATCTTTACGAGTTCTGTCAAATAATTGAGAGTAGAATAAATGACAATTTTATCACAAAGATTAAAGGAATATGGTCATATTTGGGTGTTATTCCTGTTAATTTAATGCTCATTTTAACTGAATATTATTGAGTGACAATCTGGTTATTCGGTTAACTGGGTTCCGTTGTACTATTTATAAACTGACTTTAAAAATATGTTGGTTTGAAATGTATTCATTTGCCGATTTCCCGTTATTTTTTATGAACAGCAATAACAGAAGGAATATTAAGATCAACAGGCCTTTCTCTATAAATCCCACCTTGCGAACCCCAGGAAGTGGACCAGAGCTTGTTTACTGTGATAATTAAAATCGGACCCCAATAACCAACGTCGGGGTGGAAGTCCTCCAAAATGGGTAGCCAAGTATAAACTATTCGCTAAATTGACTTTATACTTGTGTTGTTATCATAATATAACCATGGCTGCTGAAAGATGCCACAAACACCAATAAATAAACAATTATTTGTAAATTGAAACAGAGAACAATGTTTGTGACAAGTAATTTGTCATTTAAATATTTGGCTCAAGGGAGATAAAAACCTTCATTGGAGTGTTGAAAAGAATATTTTATGTTACATGCGGACTCAATATTTTGTCAATGTAAAATGGACTGAAAATCAGAATCCAACGATATTAAGGAGTGAAAATAAAACTGTTCTTTAGTGCAAACATTGATGATTTATATCCTTAAATGTCAGAAAATTGTGTTTATGGAGCAAAAAGTCTTTTTTCAAATGGGCTGAATTTTGATATGTTAGTTTGATCGTGAGCCCTACATTTCCAAAATACACAGTCTCCAGCTCCTTTGCTTTCAAATTTACCAAATTCTCAGTGATATTCCGTGCCCCCAAATTACGGGAATGTACCCCAAATTAGAGGTGATAACACCTATTTTTGTTTGTGTTTTGTAGGTTTTCCAATTTCATAAGACGTGATAAAACCTTTAAGAATCTGAATATTTATTAATTTTCTTTCTTTTTTTTTTTCTCTGCTATTTGCAACATATCGTCTGCATCGTGTGGCTCTGCTGTTATGTCTATCAAGTATTGGCTGCCAATATAGGCAGCCAAGACTTGCCTAAAAACAACTGCCACGGTACTTATAATATTATTTCCAATGTTACCCAGAGCCAACACGTTGGGGCACCCGTTCAGTAGCAGTAAAAAGTGATCAAAATTGGAATCACGTCTTTAGGGGTTAATAGATATTTTGCGCTACAAATCAAGTCCTGAGAAACCACAAAAATGGAATTTTAGACATTCACCAGTCGGTGTTACAAAACATTTCCGTTGTATTCAACAGCACACTGGCTTGGGCTTGTCTGCGTATCCCCAACTTTGACAAGTCTAAACGTGTTCACGCTGTCTGGGGTCAGTGGTGCTAATTGCAGTAAAAAATGTTTACGTGGGCCAATTTATCCTCTGGGTACCTCTTTCTGTTTAGTTTTGAGACCCTGATTCAGATTTCACAGAGAGTAAATTTAGTGATGCTAATCTGCTGTGATAAAGTCGCTTTCTGACAACACAGGCGAGAGAAGTAATGGCTGTCAAGTAATCTATGTGCAGCAGTTGTAATCATTGATCTTTGTTATGGGTCAACTGAATTTACAGTTCATCCATTTATCCTTTACCCAACAAATCGGCCACATCCGCTCGCGTAATTTCAACAAAACCATATCATGTGAACCCTGTTACAACCAGTAGTGTATAAATTTACCAGTAATGTCGAAAAAAATAACCAGTAATGTCGAAATCAACCAGTAATGTCGAAAAAATCGACCAGTAATGTAAAAATCCGTAATGTCGAAAAATTAACCAGTAGTGTCAAAAAGTGACGACCAAAATGAGGAGCACTAACACTTACCGACGGGGCAGGGGGTATAGCCACCCCACCCCCACCCCACCCACCCCCCCCACCCCCCCCCCCCCCCCCGATGACACCCCTGGTCGTGTGCTTTAATGACTGACTATTATAATGTCAGTCACTACCCGATATTTGCTACATGTCTATCATCTAGTTCTACCAATTTGCTACCTGTCATTTTACCTACATCCATCAATCAGTCAGTCTGCGTCACCCGCATGTACCCGCATGTACGTGGGGAGCACTATTAGCTCAATCGAGAAATTGCCTCGCAATTGAATTTGATGAATATCCGGGTTCTATACCTGACGAGGTCAGTTAAGTTGTGTCCTTGGGAATGACACTTTATCCCAGGTGCACGTTGACTTCGTGTGCCAAGCCACATGCCGAAATGACACGTGTATTGTGCGCGTGCTTTAAACTAAGTGTTGTAAACGAAATCAATCAATCAATCAACCAACCAATCAATCTTTGTATGTAGGTCTGCCTGTCTTTCCGTCATTCAGTTGTCTATCCACGTCTAGGGGTTATTTTTCACACGCTACATTGCTATCTGTCTGTCTGGATTTCTGTCCGTCTACCTGGATGCTGCTAACCTGCCTGCCTACACACTTGCCAGCCCACATGTGTGACTGTATGTCTGTCTGTGCGAGCGCTAAATACTAGACTAAATATTTCAGCGTCGTATCAATTCATTATCTATCCAGAGAGAGAGGGGGAAGTAGGGAGAGAGAGGGGAGACAGAGAGAGAGAGTTGGACAAAGACAGAGGGAAAAGGGGATAGGGAGAGAGCGATAGAGAGAGAAAGAAGGAGAGAGATAGAAGGAAAGATAGAGGTATGGGAAAAGACAGAGGGACAGGGGATAGATAGATAGATAGATAGATGGATGGATGGATAGATGGATGGAGGGAGGGAGGGAGGGAGGGAGGGAGGAAGGGAGGGAGGGAGGGGAGGGAGGGGTGGAGGGGGAGGGAGGGAGGGATGGATGGATAGAGAGAGAGAGAGGGAGAGAGAGAGACTGATGGGGAAAGAGAGCTGGGCAAAGACAGAGGGAGAGGGGATAGAGAGAGAGAATGATGGAGAGAGAGGGGGCAAAGACAGAGGGACATGGGATAGAAAGAGAGGGGAGATAGATATAGAGAAAAAGGAGAGAGAGAGAGAGAGAGAGAGAGAGAGAGAAGAGAGAGAGAGAGAGAGAGAGCAAATAGGGTGGGATATGTTGTGCATATGAAAGAGGGAAATAATTGTTAAACATAAAATTCCATATTTACTGGGGTAAATGAGTTTAAACTTGCGCGAAAATGGTTAAAAGTCGATAAATATAGGCAAAAGTACAATTTGAGCAACCCGAAAAAATATTGAAATTTTTGCGAAAAATCTTCATTTTGGTCGTCACTTTTTGACACTACTGGTTAATTTTTCGACATTACGGATTTTTACATTACTGGTCGATTTTTTCGACATTACTGGTTGATTTCGACATTACTGGTTAATTTTTTCGACATTACTGGTCGATTTCGACATTACTGGTAAATTTATACACTACTGATTGTAACAAACCCTCTTTGGATCGAGCTCGATCCAATCAGGGATCGCGTGATATGGTTTCGTTTATTTTTTTTTTAAATTAAAAAAAAATGATATTTAAAATAATAAATTTTGATACCGTCTGCGTTGGGTAAAGGGTTAATCTGATTCTTCTCAAAACATTTCTTTCTTACTTATTTTTTTATCTTCCTTAATCTTCTTAATAGTCCTTCTGGAAGATAATACATTTTATTATACGCTAAACGATTGATTATCGAAAATGCTGCGGAAAGATAGAAATCGTATCTCCCACTGTGAAGATATAGAAATTTTCAGTTTCACGATATCAATCAAAGTGGAGACTTCCAAAGCATCACTTCAAGGTGAATACGAGTCAAATTATCACTGGAAATGATCAATTTGTTCTAAAAACGTATATTGAAAAGAAAATGTAGTGTTTTGAGTGGATATCGCTCATTTCCAACAATAATTCAACACAAGTTCACCTTGAATTGATGCCTGAAACCCGCCAGCTGAATCAGATCGCAAGACACTACCTGTCCCGAGTATCGATCAGATCTCTTCAACGCATAAATGCGCATCAGCTATTTACTTTCCTGCATCAAATCAAGGTTGAACGAGTGGAATTATCAATAGGAACGAAAAAACGTATAATAAAAAGAAAATCTAGTGTTTTTGAGTAGAAAGTGCTCGCGAAAAATAAACATTTGTCTCGGTCGCTCATGGGGTAATTTTCGGTATCCACACAAAAACACTCTATATTTCCTACAAGTTTATTTTGGAGTGAATAAACAGTGAGTAAATAAAAATCACGAAATTATTTATTTATTTATTTATTTATTTATTTATTTATTTATTTATTATTTATTTATTTATTTATTTATTTATTTATTTATTTATTTATTAGTTTTTATCCATATTTTTATCATTTGTGGGTTTTTTGGCAACTAAAATGCTTAAAAGAGCTAGGTAATAAATACTAAATTAAAATATCGTACTCTGAGTACAACTAAACACCATGTATAATGCTTTAGTATTGCAGGTGGCACCTTGTTGCACTCAAAGGACGATAAAGTTATGTTGTTCTCATTTACAATTACATTCCATTTGGCACTAAAATCTTTCATTTGGCAAAACCTCGTTCGGCACAACAACAAAATTTCACATGGTACCACAACGTTTCGGACTGGCTTAAATACTGGACTCCTCTCCCAATATACCAAGAAAATGCATTATCACAATTCTGATTCAAATGGTTGCCAAGTGTTTCAAAACAGGATTTTTATCAATTTTTGCACAAAGTTCCAAATATGTAAACCACTCATATTAAACTAATCACCATCTCTCTATTTAATTAATAATTTTCTCATTTTACAAATTAATAATTTTCACATTTTAGACAAAGGTCTACCAATATTGTACCCATCAAAATGGAAATCACAAAATCATTTTAACATTAATCAATAACACTAGAGAATTTCATATCAAATACACGTAACTAAACAAACCATAAGGTTTGGGTTATCTGCAAAGGTAACATTGTGGCGTGACACTGGCTGTAACAAACAGTGAATTGCTATAGAAATTTCATACACAATAATACTCCATATCTTAAATCTATTCTCTAAATAGGCCTGAACAAATATAAAGTTGAGGCTACGTGCCAAAAGGTTACCTCAGCCAGGCGCCTAACCAGAATTCTATAATATGGGGTGCCCTAGCCAGTGTATTGGGGACCAAACATGACATTTGGAATGTTGTAGTAAGGGGAGTGGGGGACTCCCCTATTCTTAACTACATGTAGGACCATCCGGTTGTTACCCCCCTCCTCTCACTTGAAGGGAAGTGGTGGAAGGAGGGATATAGCTGGGGCGTCCTAGTACGGACTTGCCCCCCCCCCCCCAAACCCACCCCCACTGCAGAATTCAGTGCTCTAAGAGCGAATATTGAAGACAATTTTAGGTCTCTATATGTATGTGAAAGTTGCATTGGGCCAAAGCTTGGAGGGGGGGGGGGGCGCAGCATTTTGAAGTCAGTGTTGTCCGTCCCACTGCAGACGGAATTGGTTTCCGTCTTCTAATTACAATTACTAGTAGCTAACTTGACAGGTGGCTTGGGTATGATACGAGGAGAGCCATATACATTTTAGGGTCATTATGTCAAAGATAAAGGTCACAGTGACCTTGAACTTAAAAGACAGTTCGGTAGTTCATTTCTGCTCTCTGATAAAATTCCTCTTCGCTGATCAAAACCAAACTTGATATGTTGCTTGGGCATGATGCGAGGAAGAAACTATTTATTTGGGGATCGTTGTTCTCATGGAAGTTCACAGTGATCTTAACTTGAAACTGGTTTCTGCTCCATAATTTTATATATTGGCGAGGGTACTGTGTGCGGGTGGGGGTGGGGGTGGGGGAATGGGGTTACTAAGCCAGGCGCCAACCTCTGGTTCATTCTTAACAAAACATAAATAGGTGACACTTGCAAAAAATTTTTAAATTGCTAAGCATTTTATTTTTTGCCTTAAAAACGTAGCGAACTCGTTCAAATGAGGTGGCATAAGCTGTGTTTTGGAGGCAAAAAAAATTGAATTTCAAAGTTGCTAATTGTTGTGAAGAACATGGCCCAGATATGACCGTTATCCTGTTACATTACGAAAAAGGTTAACCATTCATCTTGGTGGGCATAAATTTTTGCATGAAAAAAATGCAAAAGACGAGAAGACAACACGACGAACAATCGATCGGAGTTTGAGATCTGTGATAATTTAATCCTATAGATCAATCGAGTTTTAGGATTAAATGTTTACTGAAGTTCACCATTACGCCATAACCAATATTGTATGATACGTTACCACACAGGGCACCAGGACTGAAAGTTCGTAAAACGATACGCACATTGATGATACAAATTCGCTAAATTATATGAAATTCTCATACCCTTTGTGTAAAATTTTCTGACAGCTTTTGGAATTAAGGGGAGCTAACTTTCCTGTAAATCTCTTCTAATAATGAAAATTGTCAACCATGCTGATATCCATGTTAAGGTTTAACCCTTTATCCAACGTTACGGTCAAAACCGACAGCAGCTATTCTCAAAAATCGCCAATTATTTTTCATTATTTTTTCCATTTTTGTCTCAAAAACATAGATTATAACCGTTCGTTGGAACGAGCTCGTCGAGCTCGTTCCAACGAGGGGTCATAGCCTATGTTTTTGAGATAAAAAATGAAAAAAAAATAGTTATTCAAGAATTTATTTTTGCAAATGTCGTCTGCTTTCATATTAGGTAAAGGGTTAAACCCCCAAAACTGTTCTAGACAGAATTTTGTTTTTTTCAAACCTGAGAACCTGCATAATGTTCTGCTGAAGTGCTGTGCATGTGTGAAGGAGCACCTTAAGAAAAGCATGTTAGCATGGATTCCTCTTCAAAGCCAACTTAGATCTGTTTTTTGAGCATTTTTTTTCTTGTTTAGTTTTTACTCTTCCATTTATCTTTTAGCAGAATATCATGGACATCCAACTTAAATTTATCTTACATTGTAGCATAGTTGTGTTTATGCAACGTTTTTTTATCAGGTATTATTGTCTTGATCTGTTCTGGAATGGGAACAGGGTATAGTGGCTCATCGGTAAGCATGTTGGACTTCTGATCAAAAAGTCATGAGTTTGAATCTGGTGACAATCATTAGATTAACTTGACATAGTCAAGATAAGCTATTGCCATCACGCGTGAGGAAGTCTGGGAGTCTGTGAGTCTGTTCACATTTCCTTTAGCACGGGCCACACCCCGCAGTTCTTGTCTGATCGTCACGAAATTTCATATGCAGGTTTGGGGTCATGTCTAGATGAGAAGGCCCCCCTTTGGTCGCGATCGGTCAACCGTGATGGCTGCCCGAGCCCAAAACCCGAAAACCATTAGCACAGTCTACAGGTCGTATTTATGAAGGGATTTCATTGTAACTTGGTAGGACGCCTCTGTATAATGCCTAGATGAGAACGTCCCCTTTTGGGCATGATCCGTCAACCGTGATAGCTGCCCAAGCCCGAAACCCACACACTTTTAGCACAGTCTGCAGGTCATGTTTAGTATGGTGGGATTTCATTGTAACTTGGTAGGATGACTCCTTATTGTTGTTTAGATGAGAATTTCTCCCAATTTGGGCATGATCTGCCAACCGTGACGACTGCCCGAGCCCAAAACCCGAAAACCTTTAGTACAGGTCATATTTATTGAGAAATTTCATTGTAACTTGGTGGGTTGACTTCATATATTGTCTGGATGAGAAGGTCCCCTTTTGGACGTGATTGGACAACTGTGACGGCTACAGGGGCCCGAAGCCCGAAAACCTTTAGCACAGTCTACAGGTCATATTTATGAAGGGATTTCATTGTAACTTGGTAGGATGACTCCAAATAATGTCTATATGAGAACGTCCCATTTTGAGCGCGATCATTCAGCCTTGATGGGTGCCCGAGCCCGAAAACCTTTAGCATAGACAAAAGGTCATATTTATGGAAGGATTTCATTGTAACCTGTTAGGTTGACTCCATATAATGCCTAAATGATGACATCCCCTTTTGGTCGCGATTGGTCAACTGTGATGGCTACAGGTGCCCGAAGCCCGAAAACCTTGAGCACAGTCTACAGGTCATATTTATGAAGGGATTTCATTGTAACTTCGTAGGATCACTCCAGATGATGCCCAGATGAGATTGTCCCCTTTGGTTGCGATCATTCAATCAGGAGGGCTACCCGAGCCCGAAAACCTTTAACACAGTCTACGGTTCATATTTATGAAGGGATTTTATTGTAACTTGGTAGGTTGACTTCATATAATGTCTAGATGAGAACGTCCTCTTTTGGACACGATTGGGCAACTGTGACGGCTACAGGGGCCCGAAGCCCGAAAACATTTAGAACATTCTACAGGTCATAATTATGAAGGGATTCCATTGTAGCTTGGTAGGATGACTCCAAATAATGTCTAGATGAGAACGTCCCCTTTGGGTCGTGATCATTCAGCCTTTATGGCTGCCCGAGCCCATAGACCTTTAGCATAGTCTATAGGTCATATTTCTGGAAGGATTTCATTGTAACCTGTTAGGTTGACTCCATAGAATGCCTAGATGATGACGTCCCCTTTTGGTCGTGATTGGCCAACTGTGATGGCTACAGGTGCCCGAAGCCCGAAAATCTTGAGCACCGTCTACAGGTCATATTTATGAAGGGATTTCATTGTAACTTTGTAGGATCACTCCAGATGATGCCCAGATGAGAATGCCCCTTTTGGTTGCGACCATTCAACCATGATGGCTGCCCGAGCCCAAAGCCCAAAAACCTTTAGCACAGTCTACAGGTCATATTTATGAAGGGATTTCATTGTAACTTGGTAGGTTGACTTCATTTAATGTCTAGATGAGAACGTCCCCATTGGACGCAATTGGGAAACTGACGGCTACAGGGGTCCGAAGCCCGAAAACCTTTAGAACAGTCTACTGGTCATAATTATGAAGGTATTTTATTGTAGCTTGGTAGGATGACTCCAAATAATGTCTAGATGAGAACGTCCCCTTTTGGTCGCGAGCATTCAGCCTTGATGGCTGCCCGAGCCCAAGACCCCAAAACCTTTAGCATAGTCTATTGGTCATATTTATGGAAGGATTTCATTGTAACCTGTTAGTTTGACTCCATATAATGCCTAGATGATGACATCACCTTTTGGTCATGATTGGTCAACTGTGACGGCTTCAGGGGCCCGAAGCCCAAAAACCTTGAGCACAGTCTACAGGTCATATTTATGAAGGAATTTCATTGTAACTTCGTAGGATCACTCCAGATGATGCCCAGATGAGAATGTCCCCTTTTAGTTGCGATCATTCAACCATGATGGCTGCCCGAGCCCAAAGCCCAAAAACCTTTAGCACAGTCTACAGGTCATATTTATGAAGGGATTTCATTGTAACTTGGTAGGTTGACTTCATATAATGTCTAGATGAGAACGTCCCCTTTGGACGCAATTGGGAAACTGACGGCTACAGGGGCCTGAAGCCAGAAAACCTTTAGCACAGTCTACAGGCCATATTTATGAAGGGATTTCAATGTAACTTGATAGGATGACTCGTTTTGGAATAATTTCACTGTAACTTGGTAACTTTCGTTGATATACGTTAACTGTGAGGGCCACATACATTAACTGTGAGGTCATATTAACCCACCCCTCCGCTCTTTAGTACAGTGTACACCTCATATTATTTTTATCAAAAACATAGCATACAGGGACCAGAAATGAACATATTCCCAATTATCACAATTCATAATCCTTTCACAAACATTGAACATTATTCTTTTCATCAAATACAACACACAAGTTAAGCTACAGTGTCATTGACACTTTCATTTTTGTTGTGTCAGTGAGTATTTTGACACAGTGGCACGGTGTGTTGAGGCGTATGGTGTGAGTGATTAAGCTCTGCTTAAGATTGAGTAAAGATTTGAAAAGTCAAGCGGTCACTTTTAACACCCTGCGAGTTTCGTATTTTTGGTTGAATCGAATCAGACAGAGGATTTCAAATTGAATTGAATCTCAAATCAGATATCTCCGCTCATCCAGTTACAGACTCTTCTGGGGCGTATAGCCTAACCTAACCCTAACCCTACCCTAACCCTAACCTTAACCTAACCTCACCCTAACCTAACCCTACCCTAACCCTAACCCTACCGAACCTAACCCTAACCCTACCTAACCCTAACCTAACCCTACCCTATCCCACTTCCATGCTAACTTGTTCGCTTCCATGAGGCGTAGATGCACAGCAGTAGGCGATGCAGACGGAGGTCATACCAGATATTGAGTGTGTGACTTTTGTGTTTGACCCTTAGTGTCTTTGACTCTCCATGGCACCAAGAGTATTCGTCGTAGCGTAATGAAATTTCTCGTGTTGATCACAAATTGATTCATCTGTGATTGAATAAAATTTCCATGAATGAAAATGATATATATCTTTTTTTAGTGTTATTTTTTAGCATGCACACTTTCTTTTTTGGGAGAGTATAGATCAAGAACAAACATGGTTTGTGCCTCAGTTACAGAAAAAATACAGGTTGAGATCGATTTGGGGCTTGGTCCGATGATTTTTGCGAGAGTTATGGCCTTTTCGAAATTGCCTACTGGGCGTATTATGCATCTCTTGTTTCTTTTCTTTGGCATAGCTCTTGTTTCTTTTCTCTGAACAAGTTGATTTGACATATCGACTCGAATTCAGCAACAAATGCATCAAAACTCAATGGGGGTTTAAAGTCAGGGGTCGATGTCACCGGGGGTAAACCAGGAGTAATTGAATGCACGTTTCAAAAATACTGAAAGTCACATTTTGAGGGGCTTTAATACATTTTTTAAAGTTTCGTGCTAAAATGTGGGCAGAGGAAAGTTTGTCACATTTATATTTCTTGTACAGTAGGACAATATATAGACTTGGAACCAATATCGAAACACGATTAACCCTTTACCCAATGCAGACGATATCAAAATTTATTATTTTAATTATTGATTTTTAAAATACCTTAAATTTAAAAAAAATTCAATAAACCCACATCATGTGACCCCTCATTGGAACGAGCTTGTTGTACAAAATTATGTCGATGAATATGGGGTGATCCTTAGCAAAATGTGAGTAGTGTAGTGTTCCACCCCACCCTTTTGGAAAATCCCCTATTCGATCAAAAGGCATTCATTGTAATCGTAGGTGAAGTTAAATTGAACAGTAGGAATCTTCCAAATCCATTATGGGCTCACTTATTATCAAATAATGAGAAAATGATCTGAAAATTACATTATTATTGTAATTTACAGCTTATGATCTGGCTCTGTATGTATGCTAAGCGAAGTATTGCATTCTCCACTGGATATGATGCTAGGTTGACAGTTTTAGTCAGGGGCGTAAGTTGGAGGGCTTTGCTTCGAGTAGGGGTTGAACCAACCCCACCCCAATAAGATTTTTTTTCCACCCCAATAAGATTTTTTGGCCCTGCGGTCCTCTATCGAGGAAGCCTACCTTAACCCAGTCCTGCGCCCACTATTCTTCCCCCACTCTCCCTCATAATCTCCCTTTATTCAGTCAAAAAGGGTTTCATAATCCCTCCAATCGGCGCTTTCTCGATCTCCCTAACTATAAAATTGACCCTTTCCCTCGTGTCTTCCCCCCATCTAGTTATCCTTCATGGTTTCATCCCATTTTCCCATTAGTATTTTAACCCTTTACTTAACATTAAAAACAGACGACACTTGCAAACAAAATTCTTGAATGATTATTTTTTTTTTTTTGATTTTTTGTCTCAAGATCATAGGTTATGACGCTCGATGAGCTCGTTCCAAAGAAGTATCATAACCTATGTTTTTGAGACAAAAAATGAAAAAAATAATGAAAATTAATTGGCGATTTTTGTGAATATCGCGAGCCGGTTTTGGCCGTTATGGAGTCGGTTGTAGTGGAATTGTGGTATTGATTAGGTTTTGTTAGTAATCATGTATTTTTTTCTGACGAGGCTAGATATTATATTGGGACATATTCACACACACACAGTAAGTGAAACATATTGAGGTCACTGATACCCGATTCATGCCTTTGGTGCCTCAGGGTGATCAAATGGGAATACACATATACGAAGTTGGGAAGCCCATGTTTAACGACTACTTCTATAAGTTAAGGTTTGCTTAGTTGGCGGATACGGTGTAAAATGAGGTGAAGCAAAAATATAGAGGAAGGCAGCACGCCTTGTCCAACATTGTTTTTGCTGAGCCTCATATGATACCTTATCCCCAACTGAGTACACCATAACGTATTTATTTCATCAGCTGTCCGACTCACTTTTACAAGAACATATTTGCAGCCCGATCATTCGATTTTGTCGTGTTTTCAGATGTACATTCCTCCTTCTTTCTGTCTTTTTCCGGCAAACTTCCTTAACGTTTCCAGGCCGATTTTACATGTGTGTTTTTTGTGAAAAACAAAACGTCGGCTTCTGGGGATGCAAGGGCGCTAACTAAGTTTTTGAATGAGTTATACATTATCGGTAGGTTTATAAATATAATATTCAAAAAAAGTAGGGGATATCTAAACTGATGTTGATATTTTCGGAAAATGGAATTGGATACGCGTGATTGGACACACCAACATGAAACCAAGTTTAGTGTGGATCGTGAATATCACCGGCCCACGAAAACTTCGTGCAGGTTTTTCGCACGAGTGCCAGACTATCCAAAATCGGCCACACAGCTGGAATTTGTACGCTCGACGACCTCCAATAAATCCAAGTTTGACTGAACGTCACATCGCAGAAAGGCGTAATTGGTGTGGAGTACGTCAGCGCTGGGACAATCGTCGGTGGGGCAACGTCATGTTTTCCGATGAATCGAGGTTCACTCTCGACTTCCACAACAGACGAAACAGAGTGTGGCGGTGGCGGAACGAACGATACCATGACGTAACCGTTAGGTAGCACGATCGTTTTGATGTTGGATCGGTTATGGTGTGTCGAGGCTTAACCATGACAAGCAGAACAGCATTAGATGTCACAGGGCAGTGGTACCGTGACAACATGTTAGCAGCTCATATGGTGCCATTTGCACGACGTCACGGCCGTCGATTCATTTTCCAAGATGAAAATGCAAGAGTACACAGTGCCCCGTGTCGCTAGAGTTCCTCCAGGAGCAGAACACCACTACACTGCCTTGGCCAGCACTAAGCCTAGACCTTTCACCAATCGAGCATGTCTGGGATATGCTTGGCAGGCGCCTTCGACAACGCCCATAGCCCCTACCAATGTCCAGGAACTCGCCGCTGCACTGCAGGAAGAATGAAATAACATCGGTCAAGCTGATATTGGACGTTTGGTGAGGAGTATGCCACGTCGGATCCGAGGAGGATTTACAAGGTATTGGACTGAATGTGCTAAATTCTCTGACTGACCGTCCATGTCTTCTGCAGCTCAGTGCGTGGAATGTGTGCTTTTCAGACACCACCTATCGCTGAAATCATTCACCAGATGTCACAGAGCAATGCCTCAACTGTCTTTTTGATGAAAATATAAATATGTTTCATATATCTCACTTGTATCAAATATCCCCTACTTTTTTTAATAGTATCTCTCAAGACTGCATTATGTGGTGGGATATAATATTTTAGCGTCGAAGGCTAGGCAACGTGCATTTATTGGAGATGGGGGCAAAGATATTTATTGGGAATCCACAATGGCGTCTATTCACACCCATATGGATTCATATGGGGTGACTTCAGCTGCGAGGTCACAATATATGGTTCAGTATTGAGTCACTAATACTGTGCTCTGTGTGGTTAAAGAAAAGTAAATGTACTTATAAGCAGAAAATCGAAGAGAGTTTGGACTATAATCGGAACTGACTAATATTCCAACTACATCATCAAAGTTTGGGACTGTAGTTCAAAACTCAAAGAGTTGACGAAGGCATGTCTTGGTGATATGTTTGGAACATCTGATCAGTCAGGACTTTAGCCATCACAGTCAGAACAAATCAGGTTTATCGGCCCACCCCCCCCCCCCCCCACCCCCCAATTGGTCATCTTCATGATGCCCGTGTTTTTATTGCTAAGATACTCTGACCACCTCATTCCTGAAGTTTTACGTATTAACTCTTACCTAACACAATATTTTTGTTGAATTGTCACAGAAGGTGGAGGTGGATGATGGTCTGGACATCCGACATCACATTTTCCCAATGACAGTCAAATTTGTTCCTCGTGTGTTCTGCAATGCTTTCAAGCCACTGCAAATACTGTAAGGAATTCGACGAGGTTGTGAGCTGTTTCTTTACTCCCTTTTTCGTGGTGTTTGTGCGTAGACTACAGTTGATTTAATGTCCCGTCCCTCTACTCGTAAAGATATACAGATGTTCTTAGGTGTGTCAGTTAAATATTCCAAGGAATAAGTATTTAATTCGCCGTCAAAACGTGAAAATTATCACAAAACTACAGTGTACATTCATAATTATATAGTAAAGTAACATGTCTAATGGTATTGGTAAAGTCATTGAACATTCCGTCAAATCAAGTCTCCAATGAGAAATATTTCCCGCGTAGATTTTAAAGATAATGAATGTTTGTGGTATTTTTAGATTCTGTCGTCTGGAATATTTCAGTTGGTCGGAAAAGCGAACCGTGGTTTTGCTTTTCTGACTAACTAAAATATTCCAGAAGAGTGAATCTAAACATTGGTGAAGGACTATTTAAGGTCTAGACTGGTTGTAGCCAACAACAGCGTTGAATTTCCTACTGAATTTGGTGGCTAGAGAACGGGGTATTGTGTATACACTACTTGAGTTCAAAAATGCCTTGAAAAGTACGATACAAGAACACAGATGGATTGTGTGTCACGGCAAATTTCTTATCGCGTAAAATATGGAGACTTTTTCCATAGTATGTGATTACGGCAATGCAAATAATTTCCTTATGCATCTGAATCAGTTGCAGATATGATGTTTTATTCTAAATGAATACCAAGCAAGCAAAAAATATGCAAACTTTGAATTGAGCTATAATTTTTTCCCGTTTATTTTGCACTACAAGCATATTTAATAAAGTACATTATCCTTGACGGAAGGGAAACTCTTACAGACAATTGCTTTTTGGTCGAGTTGTGTTAACAACTGAGACCTTATATGGTTTGGAGAACGGTTGGTGTTCGTCCGAGTGGGCGGGCGGGTGTGTGGTCATCGTACGGGCGTCCTCACCCTGTAAGCGCAATAACTTGAACAAATATTCTCCGATTTGATTAATATATGCGATATAGGTCTTTGCAATAATATCACAAGGAAGTTAGAAAAACTGGCCCAGTCCGATTTCCGTTACAGAGTTATGGGCCTTAATTAGTCTTTGTTTTTAATTTTGAGCTTGCTTGCGCAAAAACTTGAAGACACCTTCTCCGAATTGACTAATATTTGTCACACAGGTCTTTTGCGATAATATACTACTCAAAGTTTGTAAGCACCAAGTAAAAATCCAACTACCTGTTCACGTTTTAGTTGAAATATTGTTATGAAAAGTGTATGTATTTTTATTTAATTATATCTTTAATGATTTAAGTACAGAAATTAAGATTTTATTTGTGTTTGACATTATTTTTTAGCTTTCCAATACGATAACCATGGAAAATGGATATTATTGTAAAAAGAGGAAATTTTTCAAATTTGCCAAAATGTTGACGGAGCGAACTGGTATGGGTTCAGTATCGAGTATGAGACCCATTACTGTTAATTGCAGCTTGACGACTCCTTCTCATGCTCTCAGTCAGGTTCCTGGTGGTCCTTTGTGGGATGTTGTTCCATTTTGGACCATCATGGCACCAAGCTCCTGGACACTTCTTGGCTTGATTGGACGGGCTGAAATTGTAAGTCCGGTGTGCAGTCAATGTACCACAAACAAGGACAGAGAGCTCTGTACGTCCATCCCAGCTGATGCCGCCCCAGACCATTATTGACCCTCCGCCATAGCGGTCATGTCCAGCAATGTTGGCAGCATGGAATCGCTCTCCTGGTCTTCTTCATACCTTGGACCACCTAACTGTGTGGTCTAGGCAGAACCTTGACTCATCTGTAAAAAAAGGACAGGTCGCCAATCTTCTCTGGTCCATCCAACGTGGTCTATGGACCATTTATATCGTGCCTGGCGGTGGTTCTGGAGCAGAGAAATGCGAATACATGGTCTTCTCGATCGGAGACCACCTTCGTGCAACCTTTCCCGGACAGTCTGCATCGAAACATTTACCCCGGATGCATTCTGAAGGTCACTGTGAAGCTGGGTTGCTGTTGCAAAGCCGTTCCTTCGGGTCTAAATGATGATAAACAATCTGTCTTTAGCTGCAGATGTTGCCCTGTCTCTGCCACTGCCATGCCGTCTTACTGGTGTGTCATACTGCGGAAATCTTGTTCAGGCTCTGGTGATCAGCGTATAGTGCACACCAATGGCGTCACCAACCTGATGATGCGTAGCCCCTTGCTCCACCATCCCAACAGCCCGCCACATTTCTGCTTCAGACAAATGTCTTCTTACATTTGCATTCGCCTTATTCACTCAGTAAATCACAAGGGTTTGTGTTGAAATGAAGATTGAATACCCTACACCTGTCATGTACATGTAGACAGTACACAAAAACATCATGAAAATCAAGGGGTACATGCTTTCCATGACTGCCACGAAAGGTCTGCCTGTCAAGAGAGCTAATGTAAACACTGGGGACCATCTCAATACATTCCTCAATCATATCCACTAAAAATATCGTAAATATTTCACAAGTAAATTTCACATTGATGTGTCAAATATGTGGTGCTTAGCAAACTTTGAGTAGTATATATATCAAGCGAGTTTGAAAACTGGTCCGGCCTGATTTTTCGTTTCAGAGTTATGGGCCTCAATTAGTCAGTTTTTACGAAGTTTGAGCTCGTTAGCGCAATAACTTGAACAAACGTTCCCCAGTTAGACTAATATTTACCATTCGGGTCTTTTGCAATAATATCTCAATAATAATAACACTTCGGCCGGCCGCTGATTTGTCGCGGTTCTCGTATGAGAAGGCCTTGGTTACCCCTGTACTACCAACTGCCTCCCTAATCCCACGCTTCTTCTCTCCTCCCAACACTCGGAGACGAACTGCTTGGTGACACCCCTTGCCCCATTCTTCCAAATCTCTCCGATTAGCATATTAACCCTCTCCTTTGAGTCGCCCCCTAACCACATGTCCTTCATTCTCCCATCCCACTTCCCCATTATACTCCCCGTGAATCTTGTTCTTTTAGACTAGTATTTTGGGCATTCTAAAAGAAAGTATTCCAGGGTCTCCGCCACGCCCAAATTACACATCTGGCACTCCTTTTCATTGTTTTCCCAATTTTCCCCTCAGCTCCAGGGACCGCGACCTCAGCTTGAACAAAAGTTACCCCCCCCCCCCCCCCCAAGGGGCCATCAAGGTATTCTTCAAACCAGGCCTTCTCTTTATCACGCAGGCCACCCAAAGAACTCTTTGATTTGAACACCCCCCCCCCCCCCCCCCTCTCGCCAATTACGGTTACAATCCTCCATGACCCTTTCTCTGACGATCTTTTTACCCCGGTTTGCACCAACGTCAAGGTTCGAGATCTCCAATGTGTAGTTTTCTAGTAGCTCCCTCACTTGGACCATCCAACCCGTCTTGATATTTGTGTTGAAAGTTCTCAGGAACATTACTTTACACCATCGGCTATCGGGGAGATTTACCAAATAATTAAGATAACCGAGTTTCAATAGGTCTATCCTGTCCTTGATCCTCATCCACCCAAGCTCACCCCTATTGCTTCTAGCGCTGCGGCATTACTCGACCCTGTTATCCATCGGCCAGCATCGTTCTGCAGGATTTCCAAGCTCTTAACAGCCGTCTGGTTTAGGGTACAACTTCCGTGTCGTATGTTATACTTGGCAGACCCACCATTTCCCAAATGGTTTTCCCCACGAAAAGCTTATTGAAACTGTTTCTCCCTATAAGTTTCATTTGGTTAAGGATTCGCTTCCCCTTCAGAATCAATTTATTTGTGTGGTTTCGGTAGATGCCTCTTCCTGTGATGTTGATATTTACCCCCAGGTACTCATAGTCACTAGTCTCTCCTACACTAAGAAGTTTGCCGCTCCATTCCGGAATGCAAAACTCCCCCACTCTCCACCTTCGAGTGGGGTCCACTTTGCGGGCCACAGGTATAACTTTGCTCTTGCTTTCATTAAGTTCGAGTCTCCATTTTCTCCCATATTTCCCAACAATTCCCAGCATCTTCGCAGGCCCCTCTTCGCTTTCTGACACTAGCACCATATCGTCTGCAAAAAATAGCCCTGGGATCTTCAAGTCCCCAACTGCAACCCCCTCGTCGCTATGCAGGAGTTCATCTCCTAAACCTTTGATGTACAATGCAAAAAGAATTGGCGAAAGGATACACCCCTGTTTTAGGCCTATCTCCATAGGCACACGTTTTGTTGTAATGTTTCCCAGGCTAAGTTCACTCTGTACATCTTTATATAGTGCTTTCATAATCCCAACAAACTCGCCCCCAAGCTCAGAGCCTCCAGCTTGCGCCACATACCTTCCATCCATACTCTATCGTATGCCTTTTTAACATCCAAAAAGGCCATAAACATCTTTTTCTTTTTTGCTTTCGCGGATTCTATCATTTGGGATAGCGTGAAAAGATGGTCAGTGACACTTCTTCCCTTCCTGAAGCCATTCTGAATTTCTCCCCAAAACTCCTTCTCTTCAATCACCTCCTCTAATCTCCCATACAGGACTTTACAAAAGACTTTTCCAATGTTGCTGCTGACAGAGATCCCCCGATAGTTATCCAAGACGTCTTTTTCCCCCTTTTGTGAATAAATGTCACTTTACTTTCCCTCCACTCCTTTGGGACCTCTTGTTTTTCTATGGCTAAATTGAATAGGGCAGTTAGGCTTTCCAAGAGTTCCTCTCCCCCTTTTTTAATAAACTCGTTAGGAATTTTGTCCACCCCTCCCGCTTTTCCATTCCTTAATTTTGAGATCACCCTTCGCACCTCCTCCGTTTTGATTTCGCTGCACATGAAGTTCGATAGATTTTCCTCGACCTGGTTCGGACACTCTGGTGGGTTCCTCATGCCCCATCGCTTATCGTTTACCTTTTCCCAGCGCTTGACAAGTTCTAATGCGATTTGATCTCGCTCTTCTGTAACTCTGCCATCTACTTTAATACTCTGTTGGTTACTTCCTTTGTTAAGTTTGTTCACCCATTTCAAAAATACGTTCGAACCCTCCCCCCTGTTCTTATCGTCCAAATAAGACTGCTATTTCACACTCTCCGATTGTCGTCTTTAATCTTATTTACTTTATTTCGTGCTTGTTGGTATTCTTCCTTTGCTACCATAGCCTCATTGCTTTCCACTTATTTGATAAGTTTTCTACTTCTCCTGTATGCAGCACATTTAGCTTCACTACCCTTTATGGCCCTTTTCAGTTCGGCTCCGTCCGATTTCTCCTTACAGAGTTAAGGACCTTAATTAAATATTTTTTTACGAATTCTGAACTTGTTAGCGTTAAGTTTTCTACTTCTCCTGTATGCAGCACATTTAGCTTCTCTACCCTTTATGGCACTTTTCAGTTCTTCGTTCACTCTGTACCAAAGTTCCCGTGTTGGCATCCTAATCTTTCCTACACTTTCCTTACCTGCCTCCACTAGGCTCGCAACTATGGCGTCGGCCATCTTCTGGACACTGCCCCCCTTGTGTACGGTTGCAAGCTTTGGTTTCAGTTTTTCTTCGAACTTCGTCCAGTCAGCATCCTTTTTTGAGTTCCCAAAACTCCTTGAAGCTTCTTTTGCGTTTATCAAGGTTTTTGGCCCTGATCGTTTCTGTAACCAAGTTGTGATCACTATCCAACTCCATTTTGCCCTCATCATCCACTTCTACCCCTATCACCTCCCTTCATAAATTAATATCTGTGAGAATGTAGTTGATTATTGATTTTCTGTCGTTTCTCTCCCAGG
This sequence comes from Pictodentalium vernedei, assembly GCA_031216915.1. NCBI lineage: Eukaryota > Metazoa > Mollusca > Scaphopoda > Dentaliida > Dentaliidae > Pictodentalium > Pictodentalium vernedei. The sequence continues at coordinate 551,592,782 of CM062297.1, read as the reverse complement.
TCCATTTCCCCTTACACCTCGCGTCTCAGTTCAGAATCTTCAGACCGAGCTCCTTTGTGAAGGTCAACAGCTTTCTTCCATTCCTGTTGACTTTCTTGTCCCCACCCTCTATGCCTTCTTCCTTATCAGCCGTGTGTCCATTAAAGTCGCCCATCAGAATTATATCGAGCCCCCTGTTTTCTAGTTCAGTGACATTGGACCTTAGTGTTGAGTATATCGAGTCATTCCACTCGGGTTTAGTTCCCTCATTCGCACAGTACACAACCCCAAGGGCAATACTTTTGTTTCTCAGATTGATCTTTACCCATCCAATTTCTTTCGATACCTCAGCCGAGGTGATGACATCTTCCAGATCTGTGATCAGCGACGGTTTTAAATCCTCTTTAATGTACATGCCTACCCCTCCCCCCTTTTTTTGGCCTTCCGTTCGCCCTACACCTGGTCTACCCTTTCCTCGTGTCTTACCCACACCTCGCATAAGCCCATGACATCAAGCTCCTCTGCCTCGATCAATGTAGCAAATTCGCTTACTTTCCGGTGGAGACCCTGGATGTTGCTATAACCCACTTTCAGGGTACCGAGGTTCATTGGCTTCCGCCTACTGGGTCCATTGTTTTCTGGCGTTAGCCTTGGTACACTTATTCTGTCCCCCTCACTCTTGTTCACCCCACCTATGTCCACTCGAGTTATACTTGCCTTTGACCTCCCACCCCGCTCCTCTCCAAAAAAGGCTCTGCTACCCGTAGAATTTTATTCCCCAATACCCGTTTTCCCACCTTGATAAGATGCAGCCCGTCACGCCCGTACATGCTCCCATTGTCCCAAAACGTGTCCCAATGTTCGATAAAGGGTATACCCAGGTCAACACAGTAGTCCCCCAACTCTTCATTTAGCGCCAAAATCCTTAAGTTCCATTCGTCCCACCTCCAAGGACAGGAAAGACCCCGCATACGACTACCCTTGCATTCCTACTTAGCAGTTTGCTGACTAAGCCTCTATACTTCTCCACCAAACTTACTGACCTTCTCTCCCTGATATTGTTGGTCCCCCACATTGACCACCACTACCGGTTACGGTCCTGACCCTGCCACAGTGCCATCTACCCGATCCCTCAGATCCTCCACCTTCGCCCCGGAAAGCACAAGACTGCTCGATTAGAACTATCAGGACCACAACCCACATTGTCAATCCCACGTACGATGCTGTTCCCCGCTACAACTAATTTTCTTCTTCTGGACCCAGTTCCTATATCATCTGCACCTCCTCTCGTTTTGCATGCTCCTGACCCCCTCTTTCTCTTCACCGCCCCCTTACCCCATCTGGCCAATCAACATCAACAATCATCTCGCCCCCACAATTCCCCCCTTACTCTCGTCCCCAGTGGTATCAGAATCTAAAACACTAAACCTGTTTTCTAAACACCGCCTAGCAACCTTGGAAGCCTTATGCCGACTCTGGTTTTCGGACTCGACGTAGCCCTTACCTGACGCCACCTTCCGAATTTTCCTACTAGAACCCCCCCCCCCCACCCTCCTCAGTTACACCTCCCACATCAAGCATTCTTCCCCCTACGTTTCCTGCTTCCCAGTTTCCTCCTTGAGTCCACAACGACCTTCCACGCACCTTCCACCTCACCATCATAGGTAACTTCAACGAGGTAACACCAGATACACCAGCCCTGCCCAACCTCCCTCTCAGCTCTGCAATCTCCCGCTCGAATCCAACGCACTTCTCTAACAACTGTAAAATATCCCTGCAGTTCTCACATACCCCACAACTCTCCCTTGGCCGACCACCACCATACATCATATTACACTGTCTGCACACCTCCGTATCCTCACTCTCCCCAACCTGCACCCCTCGACTCACCTCCCCCAGACCTCTCTTAATGACTATACTTACCTCCGTCTGAACACCCGTCGTGCACTTTCCATTCATGATTATAAATATTCTATAGAATCTAATGACCGAAAACGACAAAATACCAAAGCACCAAACACACGAAAAAAGGTAACTAAGGTAAACAAACAGCAAAATTGGAAAAACCCCATCAACTAAACCTCCTTATTTCACCCTACGATCCTCCATAAACACACATGCTAAACTAAATATATAAAAACTTCCCTGGAATAAAACTAATATTCAAAAGATACTTATAAACAGTTCCGAGTAGAAAATTCTCTTCTCTTTGTGAGTAGTATTCAATCCAAAGGTCAAGCGAGTTTGAAAACTGGTTCGGTCTGATTTTTCGTTACAGAGTTATGGGCCTAAACTAGTCATTTTTTACGAATTTTGAGATCGTTTGCGGAATAACATGAACAGGCGTTCTCCGACTTGACTAATATTTGCCATACAGGTCTTTTGCAATAATATTTCAAGCAAGTTCTAAAATTGGCTCCGTCCGATTTCTCCTTACAGAGTTAAGGACCTTAATTAAATATTTTTTTACGAATTCTGAACTTGTAAGCGTTATAACTTGAACAAAGCTTCCAGATTTGTCAGCTGGAATATGATTGAAAACTGGGTTTTCCGTTCCCGTTCGATGACCAGAGATGCTTTGGGACTGAACGTTGAAATTTGAGACATTTTTTAAACCCAACAAAAGGAAGATACATGGGTTCCCTTGGAGATGAAAAATTCAAGTTAGTCAAATGGCGGCTTTTATTTTCTTTTCTTTTTTTTTTGTATTTAGATGTACGTTTTTCGGAGGTGCTTTGAGACATTGTTCAAACATAACAAGAGGAAGATGTATGTGAATTCGTTGGGCTATAAAATCACATATGGGGGAACGGCGGCCATTTTTGCTGTATTTTAGAGGCACCTCCTCATTACCAGACGCTGATCCGAGGTGCCTTGACACTGAACTTTGATATTTGATACCTTGTTCAGACATAACAAGAGGAAGATGCAAGTATATCTTTGGGGGTGAAATATTCAAGATGGCCAAACTGCGGCTATTATTGTTGCATTTTAGAGGGTCTGTGTTCTGCGACCACTCATTGATCGGAGGTGCATTGAGAATGAGTTTGCTTTGTATAAGAGAAGACAAAGTGCTGCAAGCACTTTGATTTAGAAGCTTTCGTTACAAACGCTGTGAATGGCGTGTGATTATTTTTCAGGGAAGTGGCTAGGCATGAATGAGATGTGCTGTTAGGCTTTCAGTGCTCCCAACTGATTAAATAAGTGAATGTTCACCGATGTACTGTTGAAATAAGTGAGCGAAACACGTTGAGAGCTGAAAAAATAAATTTGCTGTCAAAGTTCGAACTGTTCACATATAATTTTGTTGACCAGGGTTTCTGACATAGGTTGGTCAAGAAATTATGAAATATTAAGTCGGGCAGATGTTCTTGCTTGCCCGACGAAAATATACACACGCTTTGGAGTACTTAGTTATGCAAGATCTCTTGCTTGCCCGACAACAATATACACAGATTAGAAAGTGCAACAAATGCCCGACTCACTGTACGGGTAGAATTCCACATCCAGGAAGAGAGTAACTAATAATAACAAATGACTTTGTGACCATGACTTTTTGAAAGCACCCAGCTGGTCGAGCACCTTAACATAGCTGGTGTGTAATTGTTGTATGTTTAAAATACAGTATTTTATCAATGGAAGTTCATTTGCAGGATGTAAGTCTTGTGATAAAAGCAATTAGGTATGTTCCGAATAGTGGGGCAATATTTCCGAGCTGTCGATCACTGCCCCTCCCCCCTCCCCCCCCCCCCCCCGCCCAAAAAAAGAACCCAGAAGAATTGTTACTAACGGTCCTGTTGTTGGCTACAGGACAGCAATCGAAAAATAGCGATATCATAAGGACAGGTCACAATCAATGGTTCAGTTCTCTGCGAAGAGATAAAAAAACAGAAAGAGTCAGAGATATTAGAACTAGAATTACAGATTTATGGGTTTACGATGTTGAAGATAACTGAGGGAGGCGCAGGAAAGATAGATGACGAAACAGCACAGTTAATGGCATCACCAGCTCACCTGGTTACCACAGAACGTAGAATGGAAAACGACGAGCGACAAAATCCGTTCTCCGCGTTTTGCATTTTCTCCACAAACAACTCAATTTTGACGTTGCACAGATGATTCACATGCAATGATGTAATTCTACAAGAGTTATTTCCCCTATACCATACAATCAATAAAACTGACTTTCGCTTCGCACATAATTGACTCCGAACTACCCCGCCTGAAATATACTGAGTCAAAAAAGAAAGTATACTAAACTTCGAGGAGCAATTCTAGCTCATCTTCACACAAAGACAAGCTGAGCTAATCTCATCGCTTTCCATCCGACGTCCGCCCGTCCGTCCGTCGTCCGACAACACCATGTTTTGGTCTTCTCCAAAACCACTGGGCCAATTCTAGTGAAGGTTTGTGTGAGTGATGGTCCCAAAGGGGCATTGCTTTTTGTTCAACTCAACATGCTCAGCCCCATAGGGAGAGGGTGGGAGAAAATGCTCCAACATATTTTTAAAATCTTCTCATGAACTAGCGAGTACAATGACTTGATATTTGTTATGGAGCTTCCTTTTAAGGTGTAGAATCAAGTTTGTTCAAACGGAGTTCGTGAAGCAATATTTGGCTTTGTAATGGTAGGGGTAAGATTTTTGGCCCCCGCCCAAAATTTTTATTTTCCAAACCTATCGGGTCTGATTTGAATCAGATTTGATATGTGGTATTATTGGGCCATAGGTACTTGACTCGTGCAAAAAAAGAATCCTGCATCCCCATGGGAACCCCAGGAGCTAAAACTAGAAATATTTTCAAATGCCCATATTTCCCAAACCACACAGAACAGAGAGCTGTTATTTGATATGAAGCATCCTTAGGACCAGTAGGATTGAAATGTAAAAAAAATTGCCATTGGTTATGTAGGGTGTTCTGTAGAGGGCATCGAAAAAATGCTGAGTCAGCATATTTGCAAAAATTAAAAAAATCTTTTCTGCAGAACCAATCATCAGAATCTTTTGATATTCGGTATACAGCATTATTTATTTATTTATTGGTGTTTAAGGTCACATACTTATGCACACTGGCTAGTCATGACCGTGACAGTTTTGCGGGTGGATGAAGCCGGAGTATCCGGAGAGAACCACCGAGCAACGACGAGCAGCTGCCAGCTCCCCAACTTCGTAACTCCGCACTGGAGCACAGGCAGGGTTAGATTGGTTGAAGACATTCGCATTATGATCAACTGAAGAAAAATCATGATGGTTGGACTATTTTAGTCACTCCTGAGGGGCTCAAGGATTGATAATGTATCCTTTGGAGATGGATTGCTTAATGTAGATTCATTCTTGTTTACATTGTGCTCTGTTCAAGGTGAACAGACGTGAGCGCTTCAGGCTTCGTGGGGCCTCTTGTTTTATTTTTTTGTTGGTCAGCAGGACCTTTCTGCAGGAGTGTGTGGGAGTTGTTTCACCACACTATCCCCGGCTTTCGTCAAATTTACAATAATTCGTCAAATTTACAATAATTCGTCAAATTTACAATAATTGGAATTTTAAAGCCCTAAATTGGAAAATGCTGGAAATTTCAGACTGGGTGCTAGTGGAATGTTTCCAAATATATCTAGCATTTGACCAAAATATGGAGTTTTTAGACTGAAAAGTGGTTAAGTCCTCCAAATATGGATTGAAAAGTTGTAAAAATTCCCCCAATTATTGATTTGTAGTTAGAATTTGTGACTACCGAGAGTTTCAGTTGGATAAGTTACAGTCAAGGGGTGTACAAATGAAAAATTTGGACCCAAGTGGGAAAATTGGCCACTGTATGGGATAGCATCACCAAATTCACCCTCTGGGGCCCCATTTTACAAATGACAGGTTGCTTATATTCAGGCTTGGTGCGGGTGTGTATAATTGGATATTTAGAGATAACTTCATCCTTGTCTTCAACCAATGGTGACCCTGCTTGTGCGGAGTTTGTATGTTGTGGAGACTAACAATTGCTTAGTGGTTCCTTCCAGGTACTCCGGTTTCCTCCGCCTGTAAATTGTCCCACACGAGGTGACCCTGGCTATTGAAACTGTCATTTAACCCCAGTAAATAAATAAATAAATAATTTTACTCATGTAAAGCATTATATTTTTCAGTTGTATGACCAAATCCAGCTTCCCGACGATGAAAAAGCAGAAAGAATAGTACAGCTTGGAAAATACGACCACAGTGAGGGTGGTACAAAGGCGGTTGTTGAATTTACAGCTGCAGCTGTTGCTGTGTTGGAGTGTGACAAGAAAGTTAGAATTGGAATAAAACGATATGGGAATGAAAAGCATCCATGTTCAGTCAGGTAAGCTTGCTGCTTCAAGGTTTTCTTTTGAAGGAAGCCGGTGCTCTTTTTATTGCACATTTTAGCTCACCTGAATGGAAGTCTGAGGGAACTTTTCTAATCAGTCTTTGCCATTTGCCAATCATAGTCTGTCATAAAGGTGGTGTTTGAGTCTTTTCCTTCCAACCCACAAACCACAATTCTAAAAAAAAACAATGTGACTGCGATGGGTGGGGGGGGGGTGGGGGTGGGGGGGGGGGGGGGGGGGGGGGGCTTTCAATTTTTTATATCAATGTGCTGCCTCCTTCCGATCATGGTCATGGGGTAAGAAAATCCACATTTTTAACAAATCTTCGCAAGCACCCATGGATGCAATGTCTAGATATATGGTATTGTTGATGTGTAGAATGAAGTTTGTACAAACTAAGTTCCGTGGACACTACTTCCCGTCATGGTGGGAAGGACAAGAATTTTACATTTTTTAATGTACAGTTAATTTATACATCCTCGTTATTGGATACTGAGACACACTTTTTCTTTGGCTCTAAAATATTAACCCTTTGAACCCTGGTGGTGTATTCCACCCCAGTTGAGTTTCATCCTGTGGAGGAGTCCATATTCGTTATTTGGGTTAGACCAATTAATATTTTCAACGAGCAGCCTTATGACTGCACATTGAAAATGTTGATTAGTCTGCCATACAGGTTCATGGAGAAACAATCTACTTTGTAAAAACAGATCGTAGATTGAAAATCGGTCTTTCAGTTTCAAACGGTGAATAGTAGAATATATATCTAGTCATTTCTTCCACACAACTCAGGCTCCCTTGGGCTTTAAACCCAAATAGGCCCAAGTTGTGACATAGGAATTATAAGATATATCATATTGTTGATATTTTAGGAGCGCCAGAACAGGCCTGGGCTATATCTAGTAATTCTAGAGCACACCTCAGGCCAACTTGCGCTCATGCACCCATTGCATCCTTCATTTTAAACTGGAGTGCACTCCTAAAATATTAGTAACAGAATTATATCTGGTAAATTGTATGCCACAACTCAAACCTACCTGTGTTCTTAGCTTAGGAAGTTTTGAGGTGTGACCAGTTTTCACACTAGTATTACAGACTCGTAAATAACTTTGGGACTCACCATATAAACTTCTGACAAGTGGCACAATAGCTTCTTCAGTCCTGAGGATGTCTGTCCACAAAGCCTGCCGAACTATGAGTACTCAATTATCGTGGAGCACAGTGCAGACAGTTCACTCACACTGTACCTATATCATTCAACGGGAGTACGTCCTGGCACCAGTTACAACAACCCTAGGTATCTTGGTCCTCTTTCTCTACACTAGCTTGAATTTGTCTGTGCTCAGTGCAATTTTTGTTTGGGGGTTTCAAGAGAGATTGTAGTGCCAAATGGAATCTGATTGTAAATGAGAACAAATTAACCATGTATCATCCCTTGTGTGCAACAAGGTATCATCTTTTTTGCACTGAAAAGATGATGTTTTAATTCAGTGTTACCTGGCTTTAGTTGCAAAAAACACAAATGATAAAAATATACATAATATAAAGTAAAAGGCTATTATTAACATTACAAAATTAACGTTATTAACGTAGCAAAATAATTTCATGATTATTATTTACTCACTGTTTATTCACTCAAAATAACCCTTTACCCAATGAATCGCCCGCATCCGCCCGCGTAATATGCAAATTCAGTCGTTGAAAAAGTATTATTTTTCAAAAAATTTTAACAAAACCATATCATGTGACCCCTCGTTGGAACGAGCTCGACGAGCTCGTTCCAACGAGGGGTCACATGATATGGTTTTGTTGAAATTTTTTGAAAAATTTTAAAAAATTATATTTAAAATAATAAATTTTGATATCGTCTGCGTTGGTAAAGGGATAAACTAGTTACAATTAATTCATCTTCCAGTAGGATTATAAAAATTGATTAACCCTTTATCCAACGCAGACGATATCAAAATTTATTTTGTTAAATATCAGTTTTTCAAATTTTAAAAAAAAAAATTCACTAAAACCATATCATGGGGCCCCTCGTTGGAACAAGCTTGACGAGCTCGTTCCAATGAGGGGGTCACATGATATGGTTTTGTTGAAATTTTTTGAAAATAATATTTTTCAACTACTGAATTTGCATATTATGCAGACAGATACGGCCGATTTGTTGGGTAAAGGGTTAAGCAAGATGAAAGTAACAAAGAAATGTTTGCTAAGAATCAGATTAAACTGTTAATTCAGTTGATCCACATCTTAGAGCCATGATTATAAATGCTGCCAATAGATTACATGTGTGCATTTTGTCAAAAATGACACAATGAAATAATAAGCCCCCAAAACCTCTGATACCAACCAAAAGTATATTTTGGTGCCAAATTTTGGGTGCCAAATGCTGTATTTTTGATGCCAAATGAATTGTTACACCATGTGACATAGAAATTATAAGATATCATTTTTTATAAACAATAATTTTTTTCACTAAAATGAAATAGACATTGGCAAACAGGCATGGCCTAGATCAATGCCTCTGCCTTACAGATAGTAAACATCAGCCAGGTGCAAATACAAGTCAGGCCTTTCTTTTTGGAAAAAAAGAGAAGGGCAGTTGCTGGCTCTCCTTGATCTACATTGAGGTGGGCACAAGCCCACCCAGGCGGGCTGGTACGTACCAAAATCATCAGAATCAGGCAGTTACTTGCTTTCCTCAGCAAAATTTCAGCTGAAGTATAGGGATCTGGAGCAATCGCCCTCCTCAGAATGACAGGCCTTGCAAATGAACAACGGAAATTATACAACTTATGAGACAGTCACATTTATAAATTTGACAATAGAATAATCACTGTATAAGATCCAAGTTTGAGATTGGGTTGTTTCAAGATAGGAATAGTCTATTATTATACTACATGTAGCAGTCTAGATATCTGATTTGTCAAATGATATTTGGACAACTCACGTGATTACACTCTGTGGATCCACGCATCCATGACAACGAGTGTTAATGTATCGCAAAGGGCATTAAATTATTGCAATATCATACGCAAGCACGAAAGGCAACCAAACATAGAAAAAGCAAAAAAGAAAAGATAGACCACCTCGACTATCATACTATTCATATTTTGTTAGCACAAGAACAGGTAGGTCTTGGGTGGGTGGTAGTATTATCGAGATTACCTCTAAAACAGACACAGTGACATGCAGCTCTCAAGCCACATGGTTAATTCTGTAAAGAATTCAACACTGTTATGACCTGAAACCAGTCTAGCCTTTAAACAGCCCATCGCCAATGTTTGGATTCACTCATCTAGAATATTTCAGTTGGTTGTCAAAGCGAAACTATGGTTCACTTTTCCGACCAACTGAAATATTCCTGATGATTCAATCTAAAAAATACTATAAAGATTCATTTTCTTTAACCCTTTACCCAACTTAATGGCCAAAACTGGCCAGCGCTATTCACAAAAATCGCCAATTAATTTTCATTATTTTTAGCTCACCGAAGGAAGCTTAACTTATCACTTGTCGCCCGTCGTCGTCCGTCGTCGTCCATCGTCCGTCGTGAACATTACATTATCGACTTCTCCTCACAAACTACTGGACCAAATTGAACCACATTTGGTGTGCATGTTTCTTATCATATGTCAATTCAAGTTTTGTGCAAATAAACTTTTCGCGCCCACAGGGGGCACCAGAAGGGGCATAACTCTGATAGCACCCATAAATTTTTTCCAGAATTCAAAAAAATCTTCTTCTTCAGATCCACCAGTCAGAATCTTTTCATATTTATTATACAACATCTCGGGGGAGGGGGGGGGGGGGGGGGGGGGGGGGGGGTCAGTGTTTAACTTCGTGCAATATGAGGAAATTTCTTTAAAATTCTTCTTCTTCAGATCCACCAGTCAGAATGCTTTCATATTTGGTATACAACATTTCTAGGGGACTCAGATTCAAGTTTGTAAAAATCGGGTCCCTGCGTTAGTCTTTGGGCTCTCTATTGGAGCCCAAAGTTTAACTTGGTGCAATTTGAGGAAATTTCTCTAAAAATCTTCTTCTTCAGATCCACCAGTCAGATTCCTTTCATGTTTGGTATACAACATCTTTTGGGGGGTCGGTTTCAAGTTTGTTCAAATCGAGTCGCTGAGTTAATATTTGTTGCTCTGTCTCTGCCAAATTTCAACTCTGTGCAATAGGTGGAATATTCTTTAAAAATCTTCTTCAGTTTCACCAGTCAGAATCCTCTCATATTTGGTCTACATCATCTCTGGGGGGATGAGGGGGGGGGGGGGGCGAATTTAATTTTGTTCAAATCGAGTTTCTTGGTTAATATTTCGGAGCCTGAATTTTAACTTAGTGCAATATGTGAAAATTTCTTTAAAAATCTTCTTCTTCAGATCCACCAGTCAGAATCCTTTAACATTTGGTATACATCATCTCAAGGAGGGGTCAGATTCAAGTTTGTTCAAATCGGGTCCCTGGGTTGAATTTTTTAATGCTTTTTGTTCAATGTTGAGAATACCCCCCCCCCCCCCCCCCCCCCCCCCCAAAAAAAAAAAAAAGAAAAAAAAATTTTTAGCCTGAAAATTGTGGGTCTCCGAAATTTTGGACCAAAATTCGGAATTTTTTTTTATTGATTTTTATGTGTTTTGTTCAATTTTGAGACGAAAAAAAAAAAATTAGCCTGAAAATTTTGGGTCCGGTTCAGACTTGGAAAAATTGGAAATGTTTTTTTCGTTTTTTTTATGCGTTTTGTTCAATGTTGAGATGACCCCCACCCCCCCCCCCCCCCCCACCAAAAAAAAAAAAAAAATTAGCCTGGTTCAGGTTCCCAGTCCGAAATTGTGTACCAAAAATTCGGACATTTTTGTCGGATTTTTTATGCATTATGTTCAATTTTGAGACGGAAAATAGTTATAGCCTGAAAATTTTGGGGCATGTTCCGACTTGTTTTTTTTAAATTTTCTTGAGACCCTGTAGTCAGAAAGCTTTCATATTTGGTATGCAACATCTCTAGGAGAGTTAGATTCAAGTTTGTTCAATCCAAGTCCCTGGGTTGATATTTGGGCTCCCTATGAGAGCCAAAATTTTAACTTAGTACAATATTACGAAATTTCTTTAAAAATCTTCTTCAGATCCACCAGTCAGAATCCTTTCATATTTGGTATACATCATCTCTAGGGGGGCCAGATTCAAGTTTGTTCAAATCGAGTTTCTCGGTTAATATTTGGTTTCCCTATAGGATCCTGAATTTTAACTTATTGCAATATGAGAAAATTTCTTTAAAAATCTTCTTCTTCAGATCCACCCATCAGAATCCTTTCATATTTGGTATACAACATCTCTAGGGGGCTCAGATTCAAATTTGTTCAAATCGGATCCCTGCGTTAGTCTTTGGGCTCTCTGTTGGAGCCCAAAGTTTAACTTGGTGCAATTTGAGGAAATTTCTCTAAAAATCTTCTTCTTCAGATCCACCAGTCAGATTCATTTCATGTTTGGTATACAACATCTTTTGGGGGGTCGGTTTCAAGTTTGTTCAAATCGAGTCGCTGAGTTAATATTTGTTGCTCTGTCTCTGCCAAATTTTAACTATGTGCAATAGGTGGAATATTCTTTAAAAATCTTCTTCAGTTTCACCAGTCAGAATCCTCTCATATTTGGTCTACATCATCTCTGGGGGGAGGGGGGGGGGGGCGAATTTAATTTTGTTCAAATCGAGTTTCTCGGTTAATATTTCAGAGCCTGAATTTTAACTTAATGCAATATGTGAAAATTTCTTTAAAAATCTTCTTCTTCAGATCCACCAGTCAGAATCCTTTAACATTTGGTATACATCATCTCAAGGAGGGGTCAGATTCAAGTTTGTTCAAATCGGGTCCCTGGGTTGAATTTTTTCTATGCTTTTTGTTCAATGTTGAGAATACCTCTCCCCCCCCCCCCCCAAAAAAAAAAAAGAAAAAAAAAATTTTAGCCTGAAAATTGTGGGTCTCCGAAATTTTGGACCAAAATTCGGAATTTTTTTTTATTGATTTTTGTGTTTTGTTCAATTTTGAGACGAAAAAAAAAAATTAGCCTGAAAATTTTGGGTCCGGTTCAGACTTGGAAAAATTGGAAATGTTTTTTTCGTTTTTTTTTTTTATGCGTTTTGTTCAATGTTGAGATGACCCCCGCCCCCCTCCCCCCCCCCCAAAAAAAAAAAATTAGCCTGGTTCAGGTTCCCAGTCCGAAATTGTGTACCAAAAATTCGGACATTTTTGTCGGATTTTTTATGCATTATGTTCAATTTTGAGACGGAAAATAGTTATAGCCTGAAAATTTTGGGGCATGTTCCGACTTGTTTTCTTTAAATTTTCTTGAGACCCTGTAGTCAGAAAGCTTTCATATTTGGTATGCAACATCTCTAGGAGAGTTAGATTCAAGTTTGTTCAATCCTAGTCCCTGGGTTGATATTTGGGCTCCCTATGAGAGCCAAAATTTTAACTTAGTACAATATTACGAAATTTCTTTAAAAATCTTCTTCAGATCCACCAGTCAGAATTCTTTCATATTTGGTATACATCATCTCTATGGGGGGCCAGATTCAAGTTTGTTCAAATCGAGTTTCTCGGTTAATATTTGGGTTCCCTATGGGATCCTGAATTTTAACTTATTGCAATAGGAGAAAATTTCTTTAAAAATCTTCTTCAGATCCACCCATCAGAATCCTTTCATATTTGGTATACAACATCTCTATCTCAAATCGGGACCCTGGGTTAATATTTTGGCTCCCTATTTGCGCCCAAAGTTTAACTTAGTGCAATGTGAGATGATTTCTTTAAAAAAAATCCTTCTTCATATCTACCAGTCAGAATTCTTTCCTATTTGGTACATGACATCTCAAGGGGGATCGGATTCAAGTTTGTTGAATTTGACTCCTTGGCTTAATATTTTGGCCCCTATGGGCAGGGGTGGGGGGGGGGGGGGGGCACGTTAGCTTCAGCTTTGTTCAAATCCATTCCTTAGTGTTTTTTCCATAAAATTTGCCTGTCATGACTTCATTCCTTTGTAGTGTTGATGAACCATGTCTAACTGAATGTGAGCCCAAATACTTCCTTGAACCACTTTGGCCGGTGAGCGATTAAGGCTCCTCACCTGTGTTTTTGAGACAAAAAATGAAAAAAATTGGTTATTCAAGAATTTTATTTCCAAGTGTCGTCTGCTTTTCATGTTAGGTAAAGGGATAAATCAGTGCTAGAAATGTTGCTCAATCGAGATTTGATTTGACTGAATGTTTGATGACATTACCATTAGAAATGAACACTCATCACAGCCTTGTTTTACTATGCCGCCTGGTTCCACTAATTCTGTTAATATCTTGCCGTTATCAAGGAACATTCAGTACTTATTTATTGGAATATCTATAATTGGAGCATGAAAAAGTGTTTATATCTTTGTGAGTAAAAGGGCATCACATTACATCAACGGTAGTCTGCGAACAAATTTCCACAAAAACAAAGAGCCTAAACTGGTAGCCTGTGAGCTTGCGCGACTTTGTTCAACGGAACTGGTGTAACGCTTTGTTCTATTCAATAATTTAAACTTCCTGACTATGCCTGCCTGAACTGCGAATGGCGGTTGGCCTAAAGTTCGATGTCAGTTGTAACTTTGTCCTGTGATTTTAATTATTTCCATCACTGTACATCGTGTTATAACAGCTACTGACAGAAAACTAATCAGTGATGCTTTCTAATATTACATATGATATATAAAAATATATTCGATCGAAGAATAGCACCCTGCGGGTCACATATTTTCGATTTGAATTGAAATGGGTCTCTTATTCGAAATCGAATCGAACTTCAAATCGAATCAGCGCCATCTTATAGATGATATATTAGGAGAGAGGGCTGTAAAACTGACTTGCTCCCAAGCCTGAAAATAAGCAGACTGTCATCTTCAGAATGAGGACCCCAGAGGGTGAATTTGGTGATGCTACCCTGCACAGCAGGGTAGCATCACCAAATTTACCCTCGGTGAACCTCAATCTGAATCAAGGTCTCAAACCTAAACAGCAAGAGGTACCCAGAGGAAAAATTGGCACACTATATGGGATAGCATCAGCAAATTCACCCTCTGTGGACCTCATTCTGCAAATGGCAGATTGCTTATTTTCAAGGTTGATCCAACTGTGATGACTCAAGTCCCGACTGATAAAATATTCCAACAACTTCATCGAAGGCATACCTTGATGATGTGTTGGAATATTACCCACTAAGGATTATAGTTCAAAAACAGGAATGGGTGCGAGAGAATTACCGATACTATGTACTGCACATAGCTAGTCGCTAGCAACAGCTTATCATCGGCATTGTTTGGAAACTTTAAATTTGATTTCAAGAACGGTAGTGACAAGTGAGATTAGAATTATCATGGTTGGTTGCATGGGTGCAGATGCTGTATATATTTATAGAAATTACACTCAGTCTTTATTTTCGGTATTATTCATGTACAATTTCCATCTTCTCTCCATATATATATGTTTTGTGAGTTGATGTAGATGACTGATTACAAGCTATTACACCTATGAAAAGTTTCAATGGGAAATGAATCGGGCAGCCAATTTCGAATCGAACCAAATAGCAATTTTAGGTTCAAAATCAAATCGAATCTCGAAGCTTCACGAGGCCCTATCAAAGAAGAAAGTAACATGCACTTACCAAAACCACTTCCGTTTGGTATCTGTAGTAACAATCGTTGCATCCCTAAAAGTGCATCTTAATAAATTTAGATGCACTAATTTTGATTCCCTTGTGTTGAATTTGTGAAAATTTCTTTAAAAATCTTCTTCTTCAGATCCACCAGTCAGAATCCTTTAACATTTGGTATACATCATCTCAAGGAGGGGTCAGATTCAAGTTTGTTCAAATCGGGTCCCTGGGTTGAATTTTTTTGATTTTTTAATGCTTTTTGTTCAATGTTGAGATGACCCCCCCCCCCCCCCCAAAAAAAAAAAAAAAAAAAAAATTAGCCTGGTTCAGGTTCCCAGTCCGAAATTGTGTACCAAAAATTCGGACATTTTTGTCGGATTTTTTATGCATTATGTTAAATTTTGAGACGGAAAATAGTTATAGCCTGAAAATTTTGGGGCATGTTCCGACTTGTTTTTTTTAAATTTTCTTGAGACCCTGTAGTCAAAAAGCTTTCATATTTGGTATGCAACATCTCTAGGAGAGTTAGATTCAAGTTTGTTCAATCCAAGTCCCTGGGTTGATATTTGGGTTCCCTATGAGAGCCAAAATTTTAACTTAGTACAATATTACGAAATTTCTTTAAAAATCTTCTTCAGATCCACCAGTCAGAATCCTTTCATATTTGGTATACATCATCTCTAGCGTGGCCAGATTCAAGTTTGTTCAAATCGAGTTTCTCGGTTAATATTTGGTTTCCCTATGGGATCCTGAATTTTAACTTATTGCAATATGAGAAAATTTCTTTAAAAATCTTCTTCTTCAGATCCACCCATCAGAATCCTTTCATATTTGGTATACAACATCTCTAGGGGGGCTCAGATTCAAATTTGTTCAAATCGGGTCCCTGCGTTAGTCTTTGGGCTCTCTATTGGAGCCCAAAGTTTAACTTGGTGCAATTTGAGGAAATTTCTCTAAAAATCTTCTTCTTCAGATCCACCAGTCAGATTCCTTTCATGTTTGGTATACAACATCTTTTGGGGGGTCGGTTTCAAGTTTGTTCAAATCGAGTCGCTGAGTTAATATTTGTTGCTCTGTCTCTGCCAAATTTTAACTCTGTGCAATAGGTGGAATATTCTTTAAAAATCTTCTTCAGTTTCACCAGTCAGAATCCTTTCATATTTGGTCTACATCATCTCTGGGGGGAGGGGGGGGGGGGCGAATTTAATTTTGTTCAAATCGAGTTTCTCGGTTAATATTTCGGAGCCTGAATTTTAACTTAGTGCAATATGTGAAAATTTCTTTAAAAATCTTCTTCTTCAGATCCACCAGTCAGAATCCTTTAACATTTGGTATACATCATCTCAAGGAGGGGTCAGATTCAAGTTTGTTCAAATCGGGTCCCTGGGTTGAATTTTTTTTATGCTTTTTGTTCAATGTTGAGAATACCTCCCCCCCCCCCCCCCAAAAAAAAAAAAAGAAAAAAAAAATTTAGCCTGAAAATTGTGGGTCTCCGAAATTTTGGACCAAAATTCGGAATTTTTTTTTATTGATTTTTGTGTTTTGTTCAATTTTGAGACGAAAAAAAAAAAAATTAACCTGAAAATTTTGGGTCCGGTTCAGACTTGGAAAAATTGGAAATGTTTTTTTCGTTTTTTTTTATGCGTTTTGTTCAATGTTGAGATGACCCCCCGCCCCCCCCCCCTTCCCCCCCCCCCCCCAAAAAAAAAAAATTAGCCTGGTTCAGGTTCCCAGTCCGAAATTGTGTACCAAAACTTCGGACATTTTTGTCGGATTTTTTATGCATTATGTTCAATTTTGAGACGGAAAATAGTTATAGCCTGAAAATTTTGGGGCATGTTCCGACTTGTTTTTTTTTAAATTTTCTTGAGACCCTGTAGTCAAAAAGCTTTCATATTTGGTATGCAACATCTCTAGGAGAGTTAGATTCAAGTTTGTTCAATCCTAGTCCCTGGGTTGATATTTGGGCTCCCTATGAGAGCCAAAATTTTAACTTAGTACAATATTACGAAATTTCTTTAAAAATCTTCTTCAGATCCACCAGTCAGAATTCTTTCATATTTGGTATACATCATCTCTAGGGGGGCCAGATTCAAGTTTGTTCAAATCGAGTTTCTCGGTTAATATTTGGGTTCCCTATGGGATCCTGAATTTTAACTTATTGCAATATGAGAAAATTTCTTTAAAAATCTTCTTCTTCAGATCCACCCATCAGAATCCTTTCATATTTGGTATACAACATCTCTATCTCAAATCGGGACCCTGGGTTAATATTTTGGCTCCCTATTTGCGCCCAAAGTTTAACTTAGTGCAATGTGAGATGATTTCTTTAAAAAAAATCCTTCTTCATATCTACCAGTCAGAATTCTTCCCTATTTGGTACATGACATCTCAAGGGGGATCGGATTCAAGTTTGTTGAATTTGACTCCTTGGCTTAATATTTTGGCCCCTATGGGCAGGGGTGGTGGGGGGGCACGTTAGCTTCAGCTTTGTTCAAATCCATTCCTTAGTGTTTTTTCCATAAAATTTGCCTGTCATGACTTCATTCCTTTGTAGTGTTGATGAACCATGTCTAACTGAATGTGAGCCCAAATACTTCCTTGAACCACTTTGGCCGGTGAGCGATTAAGGCTCCTCACCTGTGTTTTTGAGACAAAAAATGAAAAAAATTGGTTATTCAAGAATTTTATTTCCAAGTGTCGTCTGCTTTTCATGTTAGGTAAAGGGTTAAATCAGTGCTAGAAATGTTGCTCAATCGAGATTTGATTTGATTGAATGTTTGATGACATTACCATTAGAAATGAACACTCATCACAGCCTTGTTTTACTATGCCGCCTGGTTCCACTAATTCTGTTAATATCTTGCCGTTATCAAGGAACATTCAATACTTATTTATTGGAATATCTATAATTGGAGCATGAAAAAGTGTTTATATCTTTGTGAGTAAAAGGGCATCACATTACATCAACGATAGTCTGCGAATAAATTTCCACGAAAACAAAGAGCCTAAACTGGTAGCCTGTGAGCTTGCGCGACTTTGTTCAACGGAACTGGTGTAATGCTTTGTTCTATTCAATAATTTAAACTTCCTGACTATGCCTGCCTGAACTGCGAATGGCGGTTGGCCTAAAGTTCGATGTCAGTTGTAACTTTGTCCTGTGATTTTAATTATTTCCATCACTGTACATCGTGTTATAACAGCTACTGACAGAAAACTAATCAGTGATGCTTTCTAATATTACATATGATATATAAAAATATATTCGATCGAAGAATAGCACCCTGCGGGTCACATATTTTCGATTTGAATTGAAATGGGTCTCTTATTCGAAATCGAATCGAACTTCAAATCGAATCAGCGCCATCTTATAGATGATATATTAGGAGAGAGGGCTGTAAAACTGACTTGCTCCCAAGCCTGAAAATAAGCAGACTGTCATCTTCAGAATGAGGACCCCAGAGGGTGAATTTGGTGATGCTACCCTGCACAGCAGGGTAGCATCACCAAATTTACCCTCGGCGAACCTCAATCTGAATCAAGGTCTCAAACCTAAACAGCAAGAGGTACCCAGAGGAAAAATTGGCACACTATATGGGATAGCATCAGCAAATTCACCTCTGTGGACCTCATTCTGCAAATGGCAGATTGCTTATTTTCAGGCTTGCTCCAACTGTGATGACTCAAGTCCCGACTGATAAAATATTCCAACAACTTCATCGAAGGCATACCTTGATGATGTGTTGGAATATTACCCACTAAGGATTATAGTTCAAAAACAGGAATGGGTGCGAGAGAATTGCCGGTACTATGTACTGCACATAGCTAGTCGCTAGCAACAGCTTATCATCGGCATTGTTTGGAAACTTTAAATTTGATTTCAAGAACGGTAGTGACAAGTGAGATTAGAATTATCATGGTTGGTTGCATGGGTGCAAATGCTGTATATATTTATAGAAATTACACTCAGTCTTTATTTTCGGTATTATTTATGTACAATTTCCATCTTCTCTCCATATATATATATATATGTTTTGTGAGTTGATGTAGATGACTGATTACAAGCTATTACACCTATGAAAAGTTTCAATGGGAAATGAATCGGGCAGCCAATTTCGAATCGAACCAAATAGCAATTTTAGGTTCAAAATCAAATCGAATCTCGAAGCTTCACGAGGCCCTATCAAAGAAGAAAGTAACATGCACTTACCAAAACCACTTCCGTTTGGTATCTGTAGTAACAATCTTTGCATCCCTAAAAGTGCATCTTAATAAATTTAGATGCACTAATTTTGATTCCCTTGTGTTGACCAGATGAAGCACAGTTCTTTCACTGGCTGAAGGCAGGAAGCCCACATTTGGACTTTTCTCTTACGTGTAAGTACAGCCACTAAAAGACTTCATGTTCTGGGGATTTGCTCCATATTATCTTTGAAGTGAAATCTTTTAGTCTACATGGTGTTGGCTTGTTACAATTTATGGGAGATGCTCTCTTAAATTGTAATTGTAACAAGAAAATTCATGGGAACAAATTTTAATGGCCCCAAAAAATGATTATGAATGACCATTCAATAACATTCTGGTGCATGTAGTTGTATTTTTTCATGAAACTTGACCTCCAACCTCTTGTGGTCTGTTTAGATTCTCTTTGCTGCAAGTGTAAAAAACTTTGGCTTTTGAGGTCTGTATCGTTGTTAATATTATTCTATTAGTGAATGCTTCAAAATATCGACATTACAAGGAACTTTTATTTTCTTATTGGATACTCTAATAAACAATACACTGTTTTAACAGCATAATTCTATTCCTTATGAAAAGCACTTGTAGCTTCTTGATGCATTCATACATCTTTTATCGAGTTTTGGATCAAGTGATAAATAGCGTCGTAGTCAGGGGGATTGGGGAGACTCCCTTCCCCACACTTCCTTAAAAATGTTAATCTTATATATCTTCATGTCTGAAATCCCTAGAACTGGTTGATGTCCTGCCACCCCGATATTTATTTGGTTATTTTGCTATATAGTTTTACCATTAAGTTCTGGCAGGTGCATAGCCAGGATTCTATAAGAGGGAGTGCCCTAGCAGTTTTTCGGGAGGGGGCCAAATATGGTATTGGAAGGCCATTGTGATGGCTTAGGGGAGGCTCCCCTAGTCTTAACTAGGACCCTCCAGTGATTACTCCCTCCTCCCAATTCCCTTCAGGGATGTGGGAGGAAGGGCTAGTGACCGGAGGGTCCTAGTAAGGACGAGGCCTCTCCCCCAGAAAAGTTTGCAAAATTCTGTGCTCTAAGAGCAAATTTGGGGCATTTATAGTATGTGTAGCCCTATACTGGAGACCATTTTAGGGCTGTATGTTATGTGAAAGTTGCATGGGGGCCAACGTTTTGAGGAGCAGTGAAATTTTTTAGAGCAAAGCCCCCGCCGTGGTTAGGCCACTGCTTTCTGGGTGCATAAGCCTTCAAAAAGTACTAAGGGTACTTCACTTGTCATGAAAAGATATTTTCTCTCCCTGGGAAGACCTTAGACCTTCATCTAAGGCAGATATACACCTTTAACCTAGCACAAGGTGAAATGAAGTGGAGGGAAAAAATATTGGTAGCAGAAAAATATTTTGCTCCCCAAAGGTTACCGAAGTTATAACGATCTAGTTAAGTCATTATAGTGACTTAGAAAGTCGTGATAATCATTTACATAACTCATTATAATGACTTAGTTGCTCATTATAACAGCTTAGTAACTCACTTTCTAAGTCATTTATGATTATAACACGCCAGTAAGTCATTATAATGAGTTACTAAGTCATTATAATGAGTTGCATAAGTCATTATAACATCTTGCTTCCACGTTGTGTCCTTGAGCAAGGCACTTAACCCCGATTGTCCACACGGGAGCACGATGACGCCATGTACTAAGGCGTACTGCATGTCGATGGTACGCATGTCTTCAACCAATCTAAGCCTGCCTGTGCTGCAGTGTGGAGTTACGATGTTGGGGAGCTGGCAGCTACTCGTCGTTGCTTGGTGGTTCTCTCCGGGTACTCCGGCTTCCATCACCCATAAAACTGTCACGGTCATGATTAGCCATTGTGCATAAGTATATGGCCTTAAACACCAATAAATAAATAAATAATAACATCTTGCTTAGTCATTTATTATGAATTAGCAAAGTCATTGTAACGACTTACATAAGTCATTTTAAATGACTTAGTAAGACATTGTAACGACTTACAAAAATATTTCACAAATGTCCTAAATATGCTTCCGTAATTATAACATGGCATTTTTGTGGTAATTAAAATTTCTTTTTTCTCTTTCCAAGAGTTCAGACTATGGATGGTACAGCTACAAGTGGTGATGATTATAAATCAGTCAATGAAGTAGTGAAGTTTAATGCCAACGAGAAACTAAGACAGATATTCATCGAAATTGTTGATGATTTTGAATGGGAACCTGATGAGTTCTTCTTTGTCAAGCTTACTCTTCTTCCACCAGACAAACCTGACTTGCCTCCAGTGAAGCTTGGAAATATTGCGATTTGCCAAGTGACCATTATTAATGACGATGGTAAGTGAGAAATTTGTTCAGCTTCTTCTAACTAATCTGCAGTACAGTGGAGCCCACTTGATTGAATATCTCTTTACGGAATAACCCTGTTAGTTGAATATAATTTCCAAACACAAAACCATTTACCATCCCTCCAGTACAAATTATGAATTGAATATAGGTTATAGAGTAAACTCCTGTTAATTGAATAAAAATTCTTGTATCCTATCGAGAAATTACCCAGACTCTCCCCATTTGTTCTTTGTTTATAGACCTATTTGGCCTCAGTATTTCCAATACAGGCATTTAATCTATTATATCTTGTTTGATAGAGCTCAAGGAGCTCTGTCAAACAAGATATAATAGAATAAATGCTAAGTTTATCTCTAGAATACAGGAAAGTGACACAATCCCTGTTAATTGAATACTCCTGTCAATTGAATAATTTTCATTCGCAAAGTGGCTATTCAATTAACAGGGTTCCACTGTATTTGTCAACTCTGTTTCTATCAGGCTCGTGGGAATAATTATTTTGGTTCGTTCCCACCTTTTGAAATTGTCATGTTGCATCTAGCCAATCTTCTTGATCATACTCCTGCAGATTTGTCTATGTTCTGTTTCAGATTCTATCAATAACATCTACATTGTCATAGGTCACAATTTTTTTTATTAAAACTTTCAGCAATACTTACAAGTCAATGTATATTCAACACATGGAGAGTGGTGGCCGAGTGGATAAATATGCTGGTCTCTCATGCCAGAGGTTCCGGGGTCGATCCCTGATCGGGGAAAGTTCTCGAGGTGTCCGAACACTCTCTGTCAGCAACAGTTGTGAGGTTGATACTGTCAGAGCGTACCATCCTATCGGGTGGGGAGTGTAAAATGGCTGTCCTCTGTGCGGAGAGAGACTCACTCCATGCAGACTAAAGATTCCTTCGTAGTATTCGAGAAGAGCAAGGCCATGAAGTTAGTTTGAACAATATTTATTCAAAACGAAATATGATGTAATACATACAAGTAACTGTTAATATCATAGCAGCTGTACAGAGGAAATGATACCGAAGTATGCACTATAGCAAGACAAACAGAAGTAAACGACGGTGCAAGTGGAGAGGATTCGACAGAAAGCTTTGAGCTCATGTAAGCCGTCTCCCAGAGTATATCAGAGAATTACAAAATATATGGGTGGTTGCAAATACTAAGTGAAATATTGTTTTAACTAGTTTTCAATGGCAGATAGGGAGTAAGAAATGATAGATATAGAATGAAATAAGAAAGAGAAAAGCTGCAGATGAAACCAACTCGAAAGCAGTGATTCTTTCCAGCAACGGACCCAAGAGCACAACCTGTATGTCTCCACTGATAAGAGCATCATCGTAGACTGACCCAAATCCGCAAGTGGATCATTCTTACTGCGGATGCAGCTCGCAGCTATCCAATAATAACCCTGGCAAAGCAGCATTATTGCAGAGAGACAGTCCAAGCCATGAAGTTGCCGCTACGAAGATCATCCCACACACCTGCGCTATTGGGCCAAGGAGAGGCGTTAATAAAAGTTGCATAACTTGTTCGCCAATCCTTGTAAAAGAAAATAGATTAAATAAATAATAAATTAAAAAATGTTCAACACATTGTTACTAAACTTTTTTTTACCCATTTTGTAAGTGAACTTTTCACATCACTTGGCATCCGTCGTCGTCTGGCGCCCGTAAACTTTTCACATTTTCATCTTCTTCTCTGTAACCACTGATCCGGTGTGAACCAAACTTGGCAGGAATGGTCTATGGGAGGTCCTCTACAAACAATCCTCATTTTCTTCCCGTCGGATGAAAAACATGGCTTCCAGAAGTATTCTGGTTGGTGGATTTTCAAAAATCTTCTCCTCTGAAACCTCCAGGCCAAATGTTTTGAAACTTCACATAAATGATGACTGGGACCCCCTCTACAAACGATCCTCTTTTAATGATGATCGGGTTAAAACATGGCCACAATTGCGGCTTACAGTTACTATAGAAACCTATGGGAAATCACATTTTCATCTTCTTCTCTGGAACTACTGAGTCTACGTGAACCAAACCTGGCAGGGATAGTCTATGGGAGGTCTATAAATGCTTCTCAGTTTTGTTCCCATGCGTTTGAAAACATGGCCGCCAGAAGCATTCCTTGATTCTGATCGGTGGATTTTGAAAAATCTTCTCCTCTGAAGTTACAGAGCCAAATGTTTTGAAACTTCGCATGGTTGATAACTGGGACCCCCCTCAACCAAAGATCCTCATTTAATGTTGGTTGTATTGCAAACATGGCCACAATTGCAGCTTATAGTTACTATAGAAACCCTATCGGAAATCACTTTTTCATCTTCTTCTCTGGAACTACTGAGCCGACATGACCCAGACTTCGCAGGAATGGTCTATAGGAGGCCCTCTACAAAGGATCCTCTTTTTGTTCCGGTTGGTTGGAAAATATGGCCACCAGAGACATTCTCTGATTCTGATTGATGGATTTTGCAAAAAACTTCCCCTCTGAAACTACAAAGTCAAATGTTTTGAAACCTCACATGATTGAGGACTGGGACACCTTCTACCAATGATCCTCATGTAATGTTGATGTAATGTTGCAAACTGATGATGGCTACAATTGCAGCTCGTAGTTACCATGGAAAGCCTATGGGAAATCACATTTTTATATGTAGTTCCAGGTGAGCAATTACAGGCTCTTTCGAGGGTCTAGTTTTAGTATTCTGCTTCCTTTTGGGGTGAAGAATAAAATTTGTTCAAATGAAGTTTGTGGTTCAATATTTGTAGTTAGCGTGTAAGTGGCAAAATTTTTGGCACCATCCATTTTTAGCTCACCGAAGGGAGCTTAACTTATCACTTGCCGTCCGTCGTCGTCCCTCGTGAACTTTACATTATCGACTTCTCCTCACAAACTACTTGACCAAATTGAACCAAATTTTGTGTGCATGTTCCTTATCATATGTCAATTGAAGTTTGTACAAATAAACTTGTCGCGCCTACAGGGGACACCAGAAGGGGCATAACTCTGATAGCACCCATATTTTTTTTCAAAAATTCAAAAAAATCTTCTTCTTCAGATCCACCAGTCAGAATCTTTTCATATTTGTTATACAACATCTCTAGGGGGGTCAGATTCAAGTTTGTTCAAATCGAGTCCCTGGGTTAAGAGTTGGGCTCTCTATTGGAGCCCAAAGTTTAACTTGGTGCAATTTGAGGAAATTTCTTTAAAAATCTTCTTCAGATCCACCAGTCAGAATCCTTTCATGTTTGGTATACAACATCTGTAGGGGGTCAGATTCAAGTTTGTTCAAATCCAGTCCCTGGGTTAATAATTGGGCTCCCTGTAGGAGCCCAAATTTTAACTTACTGAAATATGAGGAAATTTCTTTAAAAATTTTCTTCTTCAGATCCACCTGTCAGAATGCTTTCATATTTGGTATACAACATCTCTAGGGGGGGGGGGGGGGGGGGGGGGGGACAGATTCAAGTTTGTTCAAATCAGGTCCCTGAGTTAGTATTTGGGCTCTCTATTGGAGCCCAAAGTCTAACTTGGTGCAATTTGAGGAAATTTCTTTAAAAATCTTCAGATTCAAGTATGTTCAAATCGAGTCGCTGGGTTAATATTTGGGCTCCCTATGTGCAATGCGTGGAATATTCTTTAAAAATCTTCTTTTTCAGATTCACCAGTCAGAATCCTCTCAAAGTTGGTAGGGGGCCAGATTCAAGTTTGTTCAAATCAAGTTTCTCGGTTAATATTTGGGTTCCTCATGGGAGCCTGAATTTTAACTTACTGCAATATGAGAAAATTTCTTTAAAAATCTTCTTCTTCAGATCCATAAGTCAGAATCCTTTCATATTTGGTATACAACATCTCTTGGCGGGTAAGACTCAAGTTTGTTAAAACCTGGTCCCGGGGTTATTAATTTGGGCTACCTATGGGAGCCTGAATTTTAACCTAGCGCAATATGAGGTAACTTCTTTTATAATCTTCTTCTTCAGATCCACCAATCAGAAGCCTTTCATATTTGGTATAAAACATCTCTTAGTGGGTTAGATTCAAGTTTGTTCAGAGCGGGACCCTGGGTTAATATTTTGGCCCCCTATTTGAGCCCAAAGTTTAACTTAGTGCAATGTGAGGTGATTTCTTTTAAACCTTCTTCATATCCACCAGTCAGAATTCTTTCCTATTTGGTATATGACATCTCAAGGGGGATCAGATTCAAGTTTGTTCAATTTGAGTCCTTGGCTTAATATTATTCTATGGGCAGGGGTGGGGTGGGGGGGCATATTAGGTTCAGGTTTGTTCAAATCCATTCCTTAGTGTTTTTCCATAAAATTTGCCTCTCATGACTTCATTCCTTTGTAGTGTTGATGAATCATGTCTAACTGAATGTGACCCCAAATACTTCTTTGAACCACTTTGGCCGGTGAGCGATTAAGGCCCCTTGGGGCCTCTTGTTTTTGCTATTTAGAACTCTTAGTCCATTTTTTAGCTCAACTTTGGCGAAGCCAAATTTGAGCTTATGCCATGGCCCGTCGTCCGTCGTCCGTCTGTCCGTCAACAATTGGATACGGCTCGGGCTAGAGGCCGTATTTATGAACCGATCTTTACGAAACTTCTCGGGTACCTTTGTTATGACTGTGGGACGAGAACGAGTGTTTTTGGGTGCGGTCCAAAATTCAAGATGGCTGCCAGCCGCCATTTTGTACCGACAATGCAGAAATTTGTTTTTTGTACAGAACTTACATATGAAAGCTCTGATTTGAATAATTTTTTGTATGAATGTTTAGTACCATGGGATACATCACATATAATACGTGTTTTTTTCTCGTGCGTAAATTATGCAAATTAGACTAACTTTGATGTTTTTTGGTGTTACTTTCAGCACTGTAAGTGCAAATGCCAATACGACTTGAGCTAGAGGCCGTATTTATGAACCGATCTTTACGAAACTCCTTTGGTACCTTTGTTATCACCGTGGGGCGAGAACGAGTGTTTTGGGGTCCGGTCCGAAATTCAAGATGGCCGATGGCAGCCATTTTGTACAAAATTTGGTGCAATCAGATTTTTGCACAGAACTTCCATATGAAAGCGCTGATTTGAATAATTTTTTTTGTGTGAATGTTTAGTACCATGGGATACATCACATATAATACGGGTTTTTTTCTCGTGCGGAAATTATGCAAATTAGATGAACTTTGATTTTTTCAGTGCTACTTACACACAGTAAGTACACATGTCAATACGGCTCGGGCTAGAGTCTGTATTTATGAACCGATCTTCACGAAACGTCTTGGGTACCTTTGTTATCACCTTGGGACGAGAACGAGTGTTTCTGGGTGCAGTCCAAAATTCAAGATGGCTGCCAGTGGCCATTTTGTACCGAAATTAGGTCTAATCAGTTTTTTGTACACAACTTCTATACGGCTCAGGCTAGAGGCCGTATTTATGGACCGATCTTTACGAAACTTCTTGGGTACCTTTGTTATCACCGTGGGATGAGAACGAGTGTTTTGGGGTGTGGTCCAAATTCAAGATGGCCACCAGCAGCCATTTTGTACCAAAATTAGTTCAATCAGTCTTTTGTACAGAACTTCTGTATGAAAGTTCTGATTTGAATAAATTTTTGTATGAATGTTTTATAACATGGAATACATCACATATAGTATGGGTTTTTTTTCTCGTGCAGAAAATATGCAAATTAGATGAACTTTGATTTATTCAGTGCTACTTATACACTGTAAGTGCACATATCAATACGGCTCGTGCTAGAGGCTGTATTTATGAACCGATCTTCACAAAACTTCTTGGGGTACCTTTGTTATCACCTTGGGACGAGAACGAGTGTTTCTGGGTGCGGTCCAAAATTCAAGATGGCTGCCAGTGGCCATTTTGTACCCAAATTAGATCCAATCAGTTTTTTTGTCACAACTTCTACACAGCTCATATTTGTGAACTGATCTTCACGAAACTTCTTGGGTACCTTTGTTTTCACCTTGGGACTGGAATGAGTGTATTTTGGGGTGCCTTTGTTATCACTGTGCTATGAGATCAAATATTTTGGGGTTCAGTCAGACCCACTCTGGGACTCAAAGATTTTTTTCTAGTTTAGCATCTGACTGTCACCCACCTTTACAATACTTTACCTATACATTTGTTACAGGCAACAGTCAGTATTTACCTTTGTTATCAGGTCATTACCTAGATGTTTGTTATTGCTGTGTCACATACTATACATGTACATGTCTTTGTCTTGACAAGTTGAGCTACAGTGTCATTGACACTTTCCTTTTTTAAATTGATATGCTGACAATACATAATTCCATTTTATAAGGAAATCTGTGGCTGAAAAATTCAATATTTTTTCTAAAATACCCTCTAGTGGCCTGTAACTAAGATAAATCCCCATAGGTTGTATCAATGGGTGCTTGGGGTGCTATACTTTTTAAGTTATGATTAACTGGAAAGAAGGCATGATGCATGGATTATGTTAGGGGTTCCTGAGAGGCTCAAAGAATGACAATGAATCCTATGGAGATTGATTGCTTAACCCTTTACCCAATGCAGACGATATCAAAATTTATTATTTTAAATATTTTTTTTCAAATTTTTCAAAACATTTCAACAAAACCATATCATGTGACCCCTCATTGTACTGAGTTCGACGAGCTAGTTCCATCGAGGGGTCACATGATATGGTTTTGTTGAAATATTTTAAAAAGTAATATTTTTTCAACTACTGAATTTGCATATTATATATCGGATGTGGCCGATTCATTGGGTAAAGGGTTAATGTATATCCATTATAGGCCACTGTTTGTGTGGGGTTCTGTTCAACGTGAGTGGTTTAGGCCCCGTTTGGTCTCTTGTTTCAATTCCTTTTGGGTATGTACTGAAGAATTTTGTAATTGATTCCTAGCACTCTGAAGTGCAGCAGCATTTTCTCCAATCAATGTGTTTTTCTCTTGTTCAACCCTTTACCTAACATGAAAAGCTGACAACATTTGCAAACAAAAGTCTTGAATAATTTTTTTTTTCATTTTTGTCTCAAAAACATAGGTTATGACCCCTCATTGGAACGAGCTCAATGAGCTCGTTCCAAAGAGGGATCATAACCTATGTTTTTGAGACAAAAAATGAAAAAATAATTAAATTAATTGACGATTTTTGAGAATAGCACTGGCCGGTTTTGGCCATTACGTTGGGTAAAGGGTTAACTATGAATTTAGCCAATTATATCATGCCTGAGAGAGCACAGTGAGCTCTGTCAAACATGGTATATTTAGTTAAATATCAAACTGCATTATGGGAAATATTTGCTGCCGAAAACTTTACTATTTTGACATCAGCATGTAGAGGGTTAACACTCAAGTACAGTGCCACCTCTCTATTTTGTATTCAATTCTAGTCTTTACTGCATGGAAGCCAATGGAGTGTTTTTACAATGCTGTTACACGTAAAATTATTGGATAAGTCCTACTGCTGAGTGTGAGAAAAAGAGTTTTAGTCAGGGTGCATCAGAGGTGCAGAAGCATGATGCTGCTCCTCAAAAATGTAGTGCTGGCTCTACTCTTAAAAACTCTTCTTAAATTTTCATTGAAAGTCTTTAAATTTACCCTTCTGAAACATGGAGCTTTTGTATGGCCACTTGACTCAGGAAAATGTTAGATATGGGAGTGGAAAATGCAATTAAATATACACCTTTTCACTTTTATCACCCTCTGGCATTTTTTGCAGAACCTGGAAAACTGGAATTTGCAAAGCCAACCATTATTGCAAAGGAAAGTTTGCTGACGGTTAAAGTTCCTGTGCAGAGAATAAATGGAGCTGATGGTCATGTTTCTGTGAAATGGAGAACAAAGGATATTACTGCGATCCATGGTAAAGATTTTGAGGGTGGAGAAGGTGATCTTCTCTTTGATAATGGCGAAATCAACAAAACAATTGACATCAAGCTCTATGAAAGCAAGGTAATTTGATAATTTGTCGAAAGATTGTGTAAAAACCAGCATTTTACTTAACAGACATATTGATTGCACATATTAGTTACAACCAGACATGTAAAGCTGATGAATTGTAAAATAGTGAGATTTCTGAGTAAAAATAGTGAGATTTTTATTAACTCACCGGACCCAAAGTCGGGGTGAGCTTAAGTCATCACTTTCTGTCCATCATCCGTCTGTCTGGTGTGAACTTTACATAAACTACTGGGCCAAATTGAACCAAATGTTATATACATGTTCCTTATCATATGTCGATTCAAGTTTGTTCAAATGAAGTTGCCATGCCCAGAGGGGGTGTTACAAATGATAATGTTACAACGCCGCATAATGTTACACCAACGCATAATGTTACAAAAATGAGTAAACAACCGATAATGTTATAAACTCTGCATAATGTTATAACTTTTTTCAACCCGTTATGTTATAAAAATCGACGCATAATGTTATAACTTTTTTCAACCCGTTATGTTACAACAAATTAACCGATAATGTTATAACTTCTGTATACTAATTCCAGTTACAGCTATTGTAGATGGACTTTACCACTTACCATTTATTGCCGCATAAAGGTATGTAATGTTTATCTAAAGGTTTCTGCTCTGGTTAAGACGAGGGGATACCCCCCCCCCCCCCCAACTCCCAGAGATTTATCATAGAACGACCTAGTCACGTTACACAGACGTGGATTATCCTGGTAACTCAATCATGTGACGTCATTACCATGATCATCAAGTGCCCAAGATGGTGAAGGCAGGGGTGGTGGGAGAGGGGTGCTATTTTATCCGGTTGGTACGTTTACCGACATGCGTAGTCTCCACTTCCAGAAATGTAGTGTACCATAGTCCCCTGATGCCTTTGGGGATGGACAAATGCATCTGTTTCTGCTTGTTTTGGGCATCTAAAACTCATTTGTCGCATATTTCTTAGTCATAAGAATATCTTATTGTTCATTAATTTGACATTTTAACAACTAACAGTGAACAAAAATGAGGTGGAGTTAAAAGAGGTCAAAAAGTTAGATGGAGCGAGGTACATATGGTGGATGTGGCGGGTTGGTAGTGTCGAACGGAACAAGAATAAGATGCGAGACTGGGTAGGAAGAGGAATGGGGTTTAGGAGGACTGGAAGGGGTAGGCAGGGATTAGGCTGAGAAAGAGAGGAGGTCATGAATTAGTACATCAGGGTGATTGTGCAAAGAAGGCTATCTGAGAAGCTATAAGGGAGTAGGCTAGGCGGTATGATAATATAGATGGTGGAGATGTTGGAAGAAGTAGAAGTGATGAATTTGGGATTACAGGTTCTGGAAAAGGCGGAATCACTAGAACAGGCAGTATAGGGAGAAGGAGGAGGCTGTGGAGGAGGAGTTGTGTTGATGTTGGTGTTGTGACGGTGTTGGCGATGGTGTTGAGTAGTTATGTATGTTGAAAATGAGCCATTTTGTAGGACCCCGGGGAAGGACCGGGAAGTGATGTCATGTCACGTGACTGGGCGGTCATGTAGGGTTGTCATGATAGTGCACGTGGGTGACCATGTTGTGACGTCATTGTCATGATAATAGGTGGTAGGAGTGCGTATGCGCAGCGCATGTTGTTATGGGGACATGTGCTCCGTCTCACCCCTAAGAACCTGACAATAGATAACGAATTAATCCAAACAACCCGACAATCTTCGTAAAACTGACCCAAACACTCCAGAAAACACTCCCAAATAAAGGTAGGATAGTATCCTTAATGAGGGTATGAGATGTATGAAGAGGTACTCATTGCACTCATTTTCATAGCTTTCATTTTGGGATTTATGATTTTGCGCGCATCGTGCTCATTTTCATAGCTTTCATTGCTTCATACGACGAAAAGGGGGATTCCGTGTGTTTAGTATCCTTAAAATATAGGATAGTATCCTCACCTAATGTCTGACCATATAATGGACGTGTAATTTATCACAGAAATGGGTTTATTACAATAATGGTATATATTATTTAAAGTCAGAATGGTCCAATTCTACACTGAGAACTGAAGATTTCCCTCAAATACAGACCGACGGTCTCCACCTGAAACTGATGCCATGACAGTATAAATTACCAAAGATATGTTTATTTGAAGTTATAACATTATCGGTTAATTTGTTGTAACATAACGGGTTGAAAAAAGTTATAACATTATGTGTCGATCTTTATAACATAACAGGTTGAAAAAAGTTATAACATTATGCGGAGTTTATAACATTATCGGTTGTTTACTACATTTTTTGTAACATTATGCGTTGGAGTAACATTATGCGGTGTTGTAACATTATCGGTTGTAACAGGGGGCACCACAAGGGGTATTTCTCTGATAGCACCCATAAATTGTTTTCCAAAATTAAAAAAAATCTTCTTCTTTAGAACCATCAATTAGAATCTTTGGATATTATCATACAACATCTCTAAGGGGTCAGATTCAAGTTCATTCAAATCAAGCCCCTGAGTTAATATTTGGACTCCCCATGGGAGCCCAAAGTTTAACTTAGTGCAATATGAGGAAATGTCTTCAAAAATCTTCTTCTTCTTCAGATTCACAAGTCAGAATCCTTTCATATTCAATATACAACATCTGCAGGGCGTCAGATTCAAGTTTGTTCAAATCAAGCCCTGGATTAATATTTGTACTCCCTATGGGAGCCCAAAGTTTAACTTAGTGCAGTTTGAGGAAATTTCTTTAAAAATCTTTAAAAGATCCTCCAGTCAGAATGCTTTCATATTTGGTATACAGCATCTGTAGGTGGGGCAGATTCACGTTTGTTCAAATCAGGTTCCTGGGTTAATATATGGGCTCTCTATTGGAGCCCAAAGTTTAACTTAGGGCAATATAAGGAAATTTCTTTAAAAATCTTCTTCTCCAGAACCATCAATTAGCATCTTTTGATATTTGGTATAGATTCAAATCAAGTCCCTGGGTTAGTATTTGGGCTCCCTCTGAGAACCCGAATTTTAACTTTATGCAATATGAGGAAATCATCTTCTACAGATTCACCAATAAGAAGGCTTTCATATTTGGTATACAACATCTCTAGGGAGGTCAGATTGAAGTTTGTTCAAATCAGGTTCTTGGGTTAATATTTGAGCTCCTTATTGGGGCTCGAAGTTTAACTCAGTGCAATAGGAGGAGATGTCTTTAAAATATTCTTCTTCAGATTGACCAGTCAGAATCCTTTCATATTTGGTGTATAACATCTCTAAGGGGATCAGATTCAAGTTTGTTCAATTCAAGCCCCTGGCTTAATATTTGGGCTCTCTGGGGGTGGGGCAGGTTAGGTTCAAGTTTGTTCAAATCCATTCCTTAGTATTTGTCCATAAAATTTGCCTTTCTAACTACAGTGACATAACAACCCTTGGAAGTTAAGCAGTGCTTGTCTACAGCTGATAGAATTCTTAGCATTCAGGAAGACCTATGATAATAATCA
The DNA here is from genome assembly GCA_031216915.1 of Pictodentalium vernedei. Lineage (NCBI taxonomy): Eukaryota > Metazoa > Mollusca > Scaphopoda > Dentaliida > Dentaliidae > Pictodentalium > Pictodentalium vernedei. The sequence continues at coordinate 551,559,787 of CM062297.1, read as the reverse complement.
TTTGACATGGACAGTAGAGTTATGAATAATTTCATGACTTCATTCATCTGTAGTGTTGATGAACCATGACTAACTGAATGTGACCCAAAATACTTCTTTGAACCAATTTATCAGGTGAGTGATTAACGCCACTTGGGGCCTCTTGTTTTTATGTGGCTCAAAAAGGAAGATGATTTGACTTTCATAGTGAGATACTGTTAAAAATCCCAATTTTAGGCTCATTTAACAAAAATATATTCAGGAACGTAGTGAGTCTCCCTCTAAAATAGTGAGACTTAACATGTCTGGCTACAACAGGAGGATAACACAGTTATCTCTATGTTGTAATAACACAAGAGGTGTAAATCAGAGATGCAAGACTCGAGTTGTGGTGGCAATTGGAGAGTGTTGCATGTCCATAACCCGGTTATCAATCATATCCCAGTTGTCAAATCTGGAAACTTTGTTCAAGTTATAATGCTAACAAGTTCAAAATTTGTAAAAATGGACTAATTAATATCCATAACTCTGTAATGAGAAACTGGACTGGGCCAGTTTTCGAACTCGCTTGAGATATTATTGCAAAAGACCTGTAAGGCAAATATTAATCGAAGAACATGTGTTCAAGTTACTGTGCTAAAAGTGTGAGGATGCCCAGATGCCAGCACAAAAGCCCAGATGCTCACCGACCATCTCCAAACCATAAGACTAATTGCTTTAAGCCCTATCACTTCATCACAGTCTGTTGTGATTTTTATTTTCCTAGGGAGTGTCAGGTGGACAGCCAATCTGGCTTTGTCACTTCCCATGGAATGCTGAATACATTATCTGTAAAACATTTATCTGTAAAAACGTTTTTATATGTTACCGTTAATAAAGAATCTGAATCTGAATCTAGGTCTAAGTTGTTAACACAACTCGACCAAAAAAAGTCCCTTCATACTAAATCCCTGACATCTCAAATGATTTCACTGCAAGATCCTGTTCAGTCAGAAGTTTCCACCAATAGTACCAAGGGAGATAATTAGAAAAACTTGGTTTTCATGATCCATCCCAAAACATTCGAACAAGAGCAACATAAGGATGTTCTCATTGGGTTTTGACAACTTGGTAGCACATAGGAACTCCAGCATAAAATATGAATATTCCAAATGAGAAACATGTGTCCACAATATTAACTTGTAATGCCTCAGATTAATTTAGGATAATTACTACCATATATACATATACACAGCTGCATATAACTTGACAGTGTTTTTAAATTATTGTTTATAGGCAGCCAACAATGATGTAAAAACATTTCCAAGATAAATGCAGTCTATCAGTTCTCATTCTCAAGGAACAAAACACGTGTGATAAATTTTTTAATGCAATATAAAAGTGACAGTGTGTGGCTGTATTGGGACTGAAAGGGTAAGGACCCTTAGCCTCACAGTCACCACAGGTGCACATTAACCCTTAGTTCCCCATACAGCCATGAACAGCCCCTTTTATATCACTCTAAAAACATTGTCCCAAGTGTATTCTTCCTTAAGACCTCTACTGTTAGGCTGCATTTATCTTGACCATGTTTTGACATCATTGTTGGCTGCCTGTAAAGGCAGCCAACAATAATGTAAAAACAGTTCAGTTATCTGCAGTTGTGTACTTGTATATGCGGTAGTTATTTATGAAAAATTAGTCTGAGGACTTAAAGGTTAACAGAACAACTTAATCGAAAAAATGATTAACACTTTATCCAACATAATTGAAAAATTTCCACCACTAAACCATGTACACCACTTAGTCACCTGACAGACCCTAGGGTCTGCCATGACCGTGTGATGTATGTGGTTCAGTATAGTGAAAAAAAGGAATGTAGTTGCCAGACATTATAGTCGAATGCTATGTTTGACAGATGAAAGGTGATAGAAGGCTGATCACTTATATGGCAAATGCGTGCAGTTGAGTATAATTGTGGGTCAGTAAAGTGTCATTAGGTGGAAGTGTAGTGTCTCATCGCTTGCACTTTGGACTTCAAATCCTGATGGTTCTGTCCTTATCCATGTCATGTGTGCTGTATCCGTTGGCAAGACACTTAATCACCGGTTGTCCAAATGGAAGCATGATGTTGCATGTGCTGATGTGTGCTGCACATTGATGGTACACATGCCGTCATCTGGTTCAACCCTGCTTGTGTGAGGTTAGTAAGTTGGAGAGTTACTTACCACTGTTTATGGTTCTTTCCATGTGCTCCAGCTTCCTCCACTTGTAAAACTGTCCAGCTGTTGAAAGTGTTGTGAAACACAAATAAATTAACCCTTTACCCAATGCAGACGATATCGAAATTTATTATTTTAAATATCATTTTTTAAATTTTTTCAAAAAATGTCAACAAAACCATATCATGTGACCCCTCGTTGGAACGAGCTCGAGGAGCTCGTTCCAATGAGGGGTCACATGATATGGATTTGTTGAAATTTTTTTAAAAATAATATTTTTTCATCTGCTGAATTTGCATATTATGTGGGTGCATGCAGGCGATTTGTTGGGTAAAGGGTTAATAATAAATAGGTTGTAAGGTGATTGCTGTCAAACGAAACTCTAGATCCCAGCAGTGGTTGAAATCGTGGTTGTCCCACTTGCATTATAATTGCTGTCTGTTGATTCAGCAGCTCTCAAGAGATTTGAAAAAATGGCATTCTTACTGATTTTCCGTAGCATGCCATATGTAGTGTAATGTCTAATGGGACAATGTACTGCAATTAATATGAATTTGTTTTGTTACAAAATATTGGAGAGTGTTTTTATATACTCTCCAACAGAATGAAACAGACCAGTTTTGTGAAAAATGTAAGAATCAGCTGTGAATGACATAAATTGTAAATGGTTTGGTGTAGAAAAATATATGCATTTGTGACTAATATTCTTTCAACTGATATTCATTCACATGGATTATACTGCATCAGGTTGTGGAATTACAATCTTTTTTTTTTAATTTTACAGAAAGCTGAGAGAGATGAAAGTTTCCAAATCGAACTTGAAGAATGTGGTGGAGGTGCTGAGCTGGCAAAAATATCCAAATGTATTGTGACGATTGTAAACGATGATGGTAAGTTCACTAAGTTTGAAAGCTGAATATTTTCAACAGTTTTTAATGAAGTCAATTTAAAAGCTTCAAATTAACCATCAATTTACTCTGCTGCAAATGTTCGGGTTTTCAGGAGTGGAGAAATAGTCTTGTAACTGGCATCTGAAATACAGGCCTTTACAACTTGGGCAAACAATCATTTTGTTTGCCTGTTGCTTGCTTCAAACAGAATGTGTTCATGCAGGGTTCCTGAAGAGACTTAAATTCAAGGAACAGCTTTGAATTTGACTAAGGGTCATTCAAGACCTTAATTGAAGTCTTGAAACTGTATCAAGAGGCCACGAATATTCATAAAATAAAAAATGCTGATAAAGCATGTAATCCTAACTATGCAGTTTTATATGCCAGAGTATGTTAAGGCAGAGTCCTAACTAGGACCCTCTAGTCATTACTACCTCCTCCCACTTCCCTTGTAGGGAAGTGGGAGGAGGGGTGTAATGACTGTAGGACCCTAGTTAGGAGAAGTGAAGGCAGGGTTTTGAAAATCCTTGAATTTGGCTATTGTAGGACCTTGAAAACTTATGAAATATATTGAGAAATGACCTCTCTGAATTTTATCATTCCTTGCCTGCAGGAACCCAGCCATAGATTTCTTGTTTGCTTACATTACTAGTAAGGCCCTGCAAAGTTTTGAGATTTGATACGATTTTGAATCTCAAGTAGATATTCGCATCGATTCAAAATCAGCTGCCTGAAATCTTCATTTCCTCACAAATCTTTTTCATAGGAATATAGCTTGGCATCAGTCATCTTCATCATCTATAGCTTAGCATCAGTCATCTTCATCATCTCACAAAAAATATAGTTCAGATGGAAATCATACATAAATAATGTTGCGTAAAAGAACAGGAAGTCTAGGGGTTTCCTGTACAGGCCATTCAACTGCTGTTATCAAATCAGGGTTCCAATCCCTTATAATAAAAAGGCTGAAAATTAGCAAATGAATTCATTTGTTTACCAAAACAAATGGTTTGAGGAGGGGAAAATTTAATAGAGAAGGATTTGTAAGACAAAAATAAAGACAACTTTATGGTAACAAAGAATGTCAAACAGAGAGGCAAAAATGATTCACCATTTCAGCTTTAAATCCGAATGGAAGAGAGAATATTTGGTAAAAATGTTTTACCTTGATATTCCACCAGATCCAGGGGAAAAAGATCCATTAATATGACCTAAAAGGAAAAGTATTACATGGGATTAGTACTGAGCTGTGGTGATAAGAAAAACATTTAACTGGTAGAGTGCTGGAAGCCCATATTTGGGCTTTACTCTGAAGTGTCAGTACCAGCACTTAAAGGCTTCATATTTTGCGGATGTTGTTCATATCACCTTTGAAGTTAAATTATTTAGTCTGTTAGGATTTGCCTTGTTACAATTTATGGGAGAGTGCCTATTGGCACTCTCCCATAAATTGTAACTAGGCAAAAGTATGTGAACAAATTTTGATGACCAAAAATAATTCAGCACTCTACCAGTTAATAGAGATAAAATAATTTAAGTGGATAAAGTACTCCAGGATGGCCTAATAATACAGCAGTCTTCCCAACAACTTATTTGGGGAGCTGCTGAGGTGTCTATCCACCCCTATAAACCATAAAACAGGGGTTGAATAATAACCCTTCCAACAGCTAGAGAGTGTACCCTAAATTCCCTAGGTAAACATTTGTTGACTTGTAGATCCTTGTTTTGCTTTGTAATGACAATAAAACAACATATTCTTTGATTTTGGCAAAAACACTGTCTTACTAGAACACTCTGTTGGAAAGGGCTCTCTGACCCCTTACAGTATACTGTGGAGACTGACAAATACGGTGGTAAGAAAGAGTAAGTTAGAGATGCAGGCTGCAAGCCAAGAGGTCCTCATTTCGAATTCCACCTGCGGCAAACTGTTGTGGCCTTGGGCAAGACACTTAATCCCAATTGCCCATGTGTGAGGCAAACTGCATTGTGTTCAAAGGCATACTGCATGTCAATGGTGTACTTATCTTCAACCAATGCTAACCCTGCTGTGAGGGGTTAGTACCCTGGACAGTCTGACAGTTGCTCGCCATTGCTCAGTGGTTTTCTCTGGATACTCCGGCTTCCTCCACCCATAAAATAGACCAACATAGGGTAGCCCTATAGCCATTGAAAATGTTGTTACCGGTAAACCCCAATAAATAAATAATTGGGTTTCATATCAACCAAGATATCAGTCAATGCTAACTTTACATCAGCCTGAGACTGAAGGTCAAAGGCAGATGTAAAGTTACTAAGGGCTGATATCTCAGCCAATGTGAAACTAATCAGGTAATGACCTCTTTATTTATTAGAGCAATACAAAGAATTACACAATATTCTCTGACCTGTAGCAGTTTTCTGGTTGAATTATTGAGTCTCATTCTTTTCATAATTACCCACAATAAGTTTCCTCTTCACCCACTCTGATAAGTATTATCTTATGACTCTAATCTCAGTTGAATTTTCTGTACAACTCTGTACAATCAAGCCAGAAAATAGGCAGACTGTCATCTGCAAAATGACGTCCCCAGATGGTGAATTTAGTGATGCTACCCTGCACAGCAGGGTAGCATCACTAAAATTACCCTCGGTGAACCTCAGTCTGAATCAGGATGTCAAAACTAAAAAGGTTAACACAAGGAATCAAACCATGTGGGTTGCACTAGGCTGTATTGCTAATCTTACAGTACAAGTTGCAGAATAACCATTAGAAACAATGTGTTCTGCTTCTTCTTTGTTGATAACAACAGAATCTGACGTCAGTTTCTGGAAAGCTGTTATAGAGCTTTCCAGAAACTGATGTCAGATTCTGGTGCTATCAACATAGAAGCAGTAAGATACTTAGTTTGTGATTATGCTGCATATTTTCACTCATACTATACATACTGAGCAAGTTGCCTACTTACTTCCAAGATTTTTTCTCAGCATTCACATGGTTCATGATACTGGCATGATCTAATTGAGTGAAAGATTCTGCACATTGATTGTGATTATATACACATATATCTCGAACTACTTTCACGTTAAAGTTACTTGAAAGTTTTTACTTCACTGCATACTACATACATGTATACTGGCAATTGAGACTATGCCCTGTCCCCGATGATTTTTACATAATCGAACAGGCTTCACAACAATTGCTGTAGAAACACCAGTTTTCCAAAGCAATTTTTGTGCCGAGGAAACAAAGATGAATTACCAGGAATGATCAGAAAAACAAACCACCACAATGTTATTTACCATACTGTGATCAGACATTATAGTTATTCCAAAATTTTGTTTGCAAGTGTCGTCTGTGGCAACCATTTTTGTTATACAGCCCACTTTTGTTATACCTCACCAGTTTTGTAACAGCGATCACCCATTTTTGTTATACCTCACCAGTTTTGTAATAGAATGCCAGCTTTTGTTATAGTACATTAGACCCCACTGGACATACACCCTCTATAAGTCTACCAAGGCCTTATGTGGTAAGTTTCGGCAAATGAAAAATTATACCACATTAAACATTTTAAAATACCAACAAGATTGTGGTTTACCACATTATCCCAGAATACAACTTAAGGACGTCCTGGGCGCAAGATTTACCACATTAGGTACAAAATGTAAACACGGACAGACGGATGGACGGATGGACGGACAGATGGATGGATGGACGGACGGACGGATGGACGGATGGACGGACAGATGGACGGACGGACTTGTGAGGTGATTTCAGTGTTAGATACGGGTAAAATTCCGCACCTGCGACCGTTTTTGCACTTCAAAAGTGGGTGTTTTGAGGGGCCGCTCCTCAGAAGAGGGGACTGGACCAGTGGTTAAATCACCGGTTTGCACAAGTAACGTCTGTACGCACAACTTGTTCACACACGTAATCTGAAGTAGCCTGAACGGACAGATTGACAGACAGACAAGTGGGTGGTCAGGTGGGTGGGAGGGCGGGATTTCTTCGGTGGGCTTCCGGGTGACCATCGGGCAGGCAAGCAAGGAAGCAGGCAGGCAGGTCGGCAAGCGGACAGGCCGGCTGGTCAGCGGGAAGATGGCTGGCAAGCATGCAGGCCATCGAATAAAAACGAATTTGTGTTTCCCTTTTCCTTACATGTACGTTTCAAATACACCCAAACTCCAACCAAAATCACTTTCATCAAACACAAGTTAAAATAGGGGCGAATGTAAGTTTTGATTTCAAGTATTACAAAAGCTGGCGATTTATATAACAAAAGTGGCTAGCTGTTTTTTTATAACAAAAATGGGCGATTTTTATAACAAAAATGGTGACCTCAAACTATAACAAAAGCTGGCGTTCTATAACATAACTGATGAGGTATAACAAAAATGGGCGATCGCTATTACAAAACTGGTGAGGTATAACAAAAGTGGGTGGTATAACAAAAGTGGTTGCAACAGTCGTCTGCTTTTCACATTAGGTAGTGGGTTAAGAGCTACAGTGTCCTTGACTCTTTCATTCGGGAATAATTGAGGGGAAGCTTGTGCCGCCCCCCCCCCCCCTCCCTTCATGGCTATGTTGCTGATCTCATTTGTGTTTAACTCTTTACCCAACAGCAGAAGATAAAACTTGCCTAAAATGAATTCGACATTTTTATACTCTTCTCCAAAACATAGTGTATGACCCCTCATTTTAACTAGTTTATTCAAATGATCCGTTATAAGCAATGTTTTTAAGGCAAAAAATTGAAAATTTAATAAAATCTTAACAGCAGTTTTAGTGAATAGCACTTGCCAGATATGGCAGTTACTTTAGGTAATGGTTTAACCCTTTACCCAACGAATCAGCCACATCCGCCCACATAATATGCAAATTCAGAAGCTCAAAAAAATATTATTTTTCAAACATTTTCAACAAAACCATATCCTGTGACCCCTCTTTGGAATGAGCGCGTCAAGCTCGTTCCAATGAGTGGTCACATGATATTTTTTTTTTTCATTTTTGGAAAAATTTTAAAAAATGCTATTTAAAATAGTAAAGTTTGATATCATCTGTGTTGGATAAAGGGTTAACTGGTTTCTACATTTTCTGTCCTCTCCTTCTCAAAGATCAGATATTTATTTTGACCATCTTGTCTATGTTTTATATTTCAGATTATGATGGTTTAGTGAGTCGTATTGTAGGTCTCACAAAGGCCAACCTTGATTTCCTTCAAGTATCACACTCCTCCTGGATTGAACAGTTCCGAGCAGCTATGAATGTTAATGGAGGAGACTTAGAAACAGCAACATTTATAGATTACATACTTCATTTCCTAACATTCCCATGGAAGGTAGGATTTTTTTGTAGTAAAATCAATGAAGTTAGCCAGGGTGTGTAGTAGATCATTTTTTATGGCATTGGACTTCAAACCAAAAGGTTCATGGTTCAATCCTCACCAGGGGTAACTCTATTTTGTTGATTGCCCACATGGGGACATTGCGGCACTGTGTACTAGGTCGTACTGCAAGACGATGGTGCACTTGTCCTCAACCAATGCTAACCCTACTTGTTCAGATTTAGTACTTTGGGGAGTCTGACAGTTGCTTACCATTGATCAGTGGTTCTCTCTGGGTACTGTAGCTTCCTCCAGCCATAAAACTGTCCAACATGGGCTGATCATGCCTATCAAAAGTGGTGTTAAACCCAAATAAATAAATAAATAAATAAATAAATAAATAAATAAATAAATAAATAAATAAATAAAGTTAGCCCAAGTACATAACAAACAAGATTGAATTGGCTAAATTCCTAGTTGCATGATGAGGAAAAATTTGCTACATGATGGTGGTGGCTCACTAGTTAGAGCATTGGACTTTGAAATAGATGGTTGACAGTTCATTCCTGACCAGTGGTAACTGTGTTGTGTCCTTGGGAAAGATGCTAAATCCTTATTGCCCATGTTTGGGGTGTACACAGTAGTGCTGTGTACAAAAGCATACTGCACGTCAATAGTACACATGCCTTCAACTGATGCTAACCCTGCTTGGGTAGAACAAGTAAGTTGAAAAGTCTGACATTTACTTTCCACTACTTGGTGGATCTGTGTGTGTGAACTCTAGCTTTCTCCACCAATAACAGTGTTTGACACAATAGAATTCTGACTGTTAACCTTTTACCTAACATGAAGAGCAGACGACACTTGCAAAAAAAATTCTTGAATAACTAATTATTTTCATTTTTTGTCTCAAAAACATAGATTATGACCCCTCATTGGAACGAGCTCGACAAGCTCCTTCCAGTGAGGGGTCATAACCTATGTTTTTGAGGCAAAAAATGAAAAAATAATGAAAATTAATTGGCAATTTTTTGTGAATAGCGCTGGCTGGTTTTGGCCATTATGTGAGTAAAGGATTAAAATTGTCCATAAATAAAAAAAAAATGAAATATAATCTTTGATAGGAGTGCTGTCAACCAAGATTCAATTGGTTAAATTTCTAGTTGCATTATGGGAAACATTTGCAGGTTGGAATTTTGATATTTCAACATCAGTGTGCAGATAGTTAAAAGCTCAAAGAGTTAGAAACATTTATTTATTAGATATGATTTCCTTTCCCAGAATTTCCCATTATCAAACTCAGCTGATGTGATTCTGATCACAGCCAAAATGAACCAGGCTAGAGTTGTCCCCCTTGATGCATTACTAGCAGTGTGTAAAATTTGAAGAGAATGCTCATTTCGTTCGTGTGGTGGTTTACGCAAATTTAATCTATGTACGGTAAACAGATGTCTGGTTAGCCAAAAGTTGCATCTTGCATGGTAAAAGTTTGAGTAACTTAACTGGTAGACTGGTAGAGTGCTAAAGTTTTTCTCAGCCTCAAGATTTGTTCACACATTTTTGTCTTGTTACAATTTATGGGAGAGTGCCTACAGGCTTTCTCCCATAAATTGTAACAATTAATGCAAATCGATCGAGTGAGTTATTTTACTTCCAAGATGATAAAAAGAAAATCCACAAAATATGAAGTCTTCAACTTTAGGTACCTGCAGTTCAGAATAAAGCCCGAACATGGGCTTCCAGCACTCTACCAGCGAACCAGCCTTTCTTGTGTCTGATAGATTTTTGCCTTGAGAGGCTATGCATGTACTTTTTTCAATTCCACGCAATATGTGAATACTTGTTAATAATAAAAAGCAGTTTTCCAAGACTTTTTACCTTGCCGAGCATACGGCTAGCCATCTCCAAACCATGTGAACAGTCTGTCGGTAAGAGTCATTTTTTTAAATTTTGCACACTGTAACAGGCACAACCAATTTAGTTACATCCAGTTATTCATCAAATGCAATCTTGAAAATTGGTGTTACCAGTCATGGTGGAGTGATTTGAAGGAGAGTTTTAAAATGATTAGGAATTAATGATGGCAATAAGTAATGACTGGGTAGATGAAGAGAAGAAAGAAGAAAGTTGCACAGAAGGTTCATTACAAATGAAAATTCACAGTAATAAGCAGTGATTCATCAAAGTGAAATAAGAGGCAGTTCAGCTAGCTGAACACTGCGGCTTCCCCACTGGGGAAGCTGAGATGTTCGGATAGCTGAACTAGGAGTAGAAGAGGAAACTTCAGACTTTATACAAAGAATGAGAAACAATAACAATGTCAGAAAACTGTAACAGATCCGAGAATATTTCATAATTATTTGTTTTGGTTTAACCCTTCAACTAACATGAAAAACAGATGGCACTTGTAAAAAGAATTCTTGAATAACTAATTTTTTTCATTTTTTGTCTCAAAAACATAGGTTATGACCCCTCAATGGAACGAGCTCAACGAGCTTGTTCCAATGAGGTGTCATAACCTATGTTTTTGAACCAAAAATTGAAAAAAATAATGCAAATTAATTGGCAATTTTTTAGAATAGCGCTGGCCGGTTTTGGCCATTACATTGGGTAGAGGGTTAATAAATAAAGATGTTATTACTTGGGTTAGTTTCATATCAGCCAAGATGTCATCCTGAGGTAACTTCACATAAGCCTTCGACCTTCGGTCTCAGGCTGATCTAAAGTTACCTCAGGCTGATATCTCAGCCGATTTGAAACTAACCAAGTAAAAACCTCTAAATAAAGGCTCAGTACTTGGATCCCTACTGTTCACAGTTTAGAACTTACCACTCGGTGATCTCATAAGGAAGCACTTTGTAAATTTCCATCTGTGTGCCAATGATACCCAGTTGTATTTGTACTCTCCAAAATAAATGACTCATTAACAACACCTCAGGCATGCATCGAGGCTATTCAGCAATGGATGGGGAGAATTTTTCTCAAATTAAATGATGAAAGACAGAATTTTTTACAATTGGGTGCCAAACATCAGTGAGACAAATCTCCGATAAACTGTCTAAAATCAGTGACATCAATGTTAACCAAAGCAAAACTGCTCTGAACCTTGGTTTTACTTTTAATAATGGCTTTGATCTGGATAAGCAAATCACTAATGTGAGCAAAAGCGGCTCCTTCCAGATGAGAAACATGAACAAAAGTAGAAAACTACTCAATCAAAACAAACTGAAAACTGTTATACAGACTATGGTCCTGTCTGCCACTCTCTTTATTTTGGACTTCCACTAAAATCTATTAAACTGCTTCAGTGAATTCAAAATACAGTAGCCAAGATCATTACTAGTGCCACAAAATATGATCACATTACACCAATACTCAAACCTGTGCAATGGCTACTGATTGAGTCTCTCATCAAATATAAAGAATTAATGATGACGCACAACATCATCCATGGAGATAATGCAGGCCATAAAATTTGAGAGGAACAATTTTATCATTCCTCTGGTTGTTATCTAAATGAAAAATCAGATAACCAAAAAGTTGTTCATCGGGAATTACAAACAGTTCGTCAAAAAGTTATGCTTTTCACCTTATTTCATAGCATTGTTGGAAAATGCTCCTGTGGGAAGACCCCTCTCTTCAATGCTCAAATTCCCAAAGACCGCTGATGACCCCTGTGCTTACCACAGATGCTTTCGAAATCTGTAAACTGTCATACAGTAGGGCCATTGTTTATCCATGGGTTGTAATTTTTTCCATGGATATAAATCAGAGATGATCCACAATGACACCTAGCAAAATTTCGACCAATGAAGCTCCAGGATTACCCTGGTGCTTCATTGGTGGAAATTTTGCTAGGTATCATAGCGGATCATCTCTGAACTATATTCTGAACTATATGTGTAAAAATGCCCACCCATAGATTTTGACCCGTCCATCTTGGCTGTACTGTAATTGGGCATCTCTATTATATCCAGATGAATGATAAATAAGCTATCTCAAAATTCGTGACTTTATTCTCTGATAATGCCCCGCCTATTTAACCCTTTACCCAATGAATCGCCCACATCCGCCTGCATAATATGCAAATTTAGCATCAGAAAAAATATTATTTTTCAAAAAATTTCAACAAAACCATATCATGTGACCCCTCGTTGGAACGAGCGCGAGGAGCTCATTCCATCGAGCGGTCACATGATATGGTTTTGTTGAAATTTTTTTAAAAATAATATTTTTTCAACTGCTGAATTTGCATATTACATGGGTGATTCGTTGGGTAAAGGGTTAATAATAAATAGGTTGTTAGGTGATTGCTATCACATGATATGGTTTTGTTGAAATTTTTTTTAAAATGTTAAAAAATATGATTTTTCAAATAATAAATTTTGATATCGTCTGCATTGGGTAAAGGGTTAAAACAGATTGGCAAGTTACACAAACTAGTGTACAGTCTCTGATCATCTTCAGAGAATCTTGTTGATGTGCCTCAAATAAGATCTACTGCAGGTAAAAGATCATTCACTTTTACAGCTCCCTCACTATGAAATGCACTCTGTCAGAATTTAAGGAAAACCTCCAACACTGAAAGTTTTGAAAGGTTTAGAGACCCATCTCTATCAGATACCCTTTGACTGCTAAATTTTTTCTTTTTTTATTTACTAGTGCATAGTGGGGGTTCAAACCTAAGCTGAGAAAGTTTCTTCCGGCACCAACCACCTAGCGAAACACTACTGTACCACGCACACTACTCAGCCACCCACAGACCCCAGAAAGGGAATGCTAGTTAACCAAGTATATACGAGACCAGTACAGATCACACAGAGGAAACTCTCTCGGTGTGGGTTCGACCCCCCGCTATGCCATTGCAAACAAAACCAGAATTCCTGATTCCATGCCATGCAGAAATTTGAAAAAAAAGACGTTCTCGCTGATTTTCGTGCAGTGCATTATGTAGAATTGAAGCAATTACTTGATGAATAACTTAAAAATAATTGAGGGAGAATTCTGTGTGATCTGTACTGGTCTCGTATATATTTGGTTAACTAGTATTCCTTTATTGGGGTCTGTCGGTGGCCGAGTGGTGTGCGTGGTTCGGTCGAGTTTCACTAGGCAGTTGGTGCTGGAGGAAACTCTTTCGGCATGGGTTCGAACCTCTGATATGCCATTGCAAACAAAACCAGTGTCCTTGTTGATTCTCTGGCACGCAGAAATTTGAAAAAGAGAAGTTCTCGTTGATTTCCTTGCAGTGCAGTTTGTAGAATTGATGCAATTACTTGATATTTTTTCTTTTTTGATTGTCAGTTTAACCCTTTACGCATCACAGACAATTTCAAAATTTATTATTTTAAATATCATTTTTTAACTATTTTCCAAAAATTTCAACAAAACCATATCATGTGACTGCTCTTTGGAGTGAGCTCAACGAGCTCGTTCCAATGAGGAGTCACATGATATGATTTTGTTGAAATTTTTCGAAAAATAATATTTTTTCAGTTGCGAAATTTGCATATTACGCAGGTGGATGCAGGCAATTCGTTAGGTAAAGGGTTAATTGTGAGTGCTTTTGAGCAGTGTTTTGCTGGTAAAATCACTATATAAGTAAGTTATTATTATTATTATTATTATTATTATTATTATTATTATTATTATTATTATTATTAAAGAATAAAATCACAAATAGCATTAATATTTTACTTTTTTATCAAATCATTTCAGGTTCTGTTATTATTATTATTATTATTATTATTATTATTATTATTATTATTAAAGAATAAAATCACAAATAGCATTAATATTTTACTTTTTTATCAAATCATTTCAGGTTCTGTTTGCTTTTGTACCTCCAGCTAGCTACTTTGGAGGCTGGTTGACATTCATCATATCATTAGCAGTAATAGGATTTTTAACAGCCATCATTGGTGATCTTGCTGCAATATTTGGATGTCTCATTGGTCTGAAAGATGCCATCACTGCCATCACCTTGGTTGCCTTGGGAACAAGTATGCCTGACACCTTTGCCAGCAAACAAGCTGCAATACAGGAAAAGCATGCTGACAGCTCTGTTGGCAATGTAAATGGCAGTAATTCTGTGAATGTTTTCCTTGGACTTGGTTTGCCATGGGTTATTGCCACTATTTACTGGTGGGCTAAGGTAATAACATATTTTCATAACTCTATCATTTGTAAACTTTTAACCCTGCATTAAATGAAGCAGCTAAATTCAGATTTTACTTGTATGCAAAAGAGCATGTAAAAATAACACAGTAGGCAAAGTGACAAGATATACACAGAATGACACACAACTGTGAGTGGGTTAATTGATATGGCACAAGTGCCAGCACAGAAGGATAAAAGAAGAGGCCGTGGACCCTGGGTTTTATCCTTCTGTGATGGCACAAATTTGTAAGGGGAACCCATGTTACTATTTTTAGCTATCGCTTGCGATTCAAATTGTAATTGAGGTACACAATTTACAGAAAATTCTAGTGAAATTTTGCTTCTATACTCGCCCAAAAAAGAAAGTGTGCATTGCAGAAATTGATCAAACTCCAAAAAAATAATTTCGTGGGTGTAAAGAGTGTTAACCTGTTCATGAATAAGTTATATTGAACACAAAAACAGCTTTCCCCGTTAAAATTGCATTAACGTTAAATGACGTGCTGCACGTTTGTGAAAAGGCATGTTTTGCACGTGGAGAGTCTGAAAATTCATGCAGCAGTGTGAATCCTTGGGTATTTAAACACTAAAGTAAGGCCTTCCTATCGTTCACATTCAAACTTGCGCTGCTGTTAAAACGACTCCACATTAGCATGCCAAGATTGACAATGAATCAACGTCTCCTTGCCCTGGGTATGATTAGAGCTGGCAGAACACACAGAGAGGTTGCCCAGCATTTGAACTGCCACCGTAACACTGTAGACAGGCTAGTCCATCGACATGCACAACATGATGACGTTCGAGACCGACCCCGCTCCGGGAGACCCTGAGTTACCACCCCTGCACAAGATCAGTATATCCGTGTCGTCCATCTCCGGAACCGGCAACAAACGGCAACGATGACAGCCAGGAACATCCCTAACCTGAGACGGATACATCCTCAAACAGTAATCAACCGGCTGAGAGAATATGGCTTACGTCCTCGAAGACCTGCAATTCGTCAGATTTTGACGTTATGTCATCATCGTGCTTGACTGCAGTGGTGTAGACAACATCTCAGGCATCCCTTACACTGGTAAAATAGTCTTGAATATGCATACTCTCTGTTCCATATGATGAGTGGTTAATCAGTACAGGAGAACCCTGCTAACTGTGCCAATGAAAGTTAATCACTTAACAGGAGAATCCAATTAACAGGGATTTAGTCACTGTCCTGTATTACAGAAATAAACTGAGCATTTATTCTATTATATCTTGTTTGACAGAGCTCATAGAGCTCTGTTAAACAAGATATAATAGATTAAATGCCTATATTGGATGTACTGAAGTCAAATAGGTCTGTAAATAAGGGGAAATGATTGTCAGGGTAATCGACATATCACACAGTTTTTTATTAGCTCACCTGGTCTAAAAGGTCATGTGAGCTTTTCTCATCACTTGGCGTCCGTCGCCACATCCGTAAACTTATCACATTTCCATCTTCTTCTCTGTAACTGCTGAGCCGGTATGAAATAAACTTGGCAGGAATGGTCTAAGGGAGGTCCTGTACAAACGATCCTCATTTTGTTTCCGTCAGATGAAAAACATGACTTCCAGAGGCATACTTTGATTCTGGTTGGTGGATTTTCAAAAATCTTCTTCTCTGAAAGTGCCAGGCCAAATGTTTTGAAACTTCATATATATGATGACTGGGGCCCCCTCTACCAATGATCCTCATTTAATGTTGATCGGGTTATAAACATGTTCGTAATTGCGGCTTACAGTTACTATAGAAACCCTATGAGAAATCACATTTTTATCTTCTTCTCTGGAAAACCTGAGCTGACGTGAACCAAACTTGGCAGGAATGGTCCTTGGGAGGTCCTCTATAAACGATCCTCATTTTGTTCCCGACGGATGAAAGACATGGCCACCAGAGGCATTCTTTGATTCTGGTTGGTAGATTTTCAAAAATATTCTCCTCTGAAACCGCCAGGCCAAATGTTTCAAAACTCCATATAAATGATGACTGGGACCCCCTCTATCAACGATCCTCATTTAATGTTGATAGGGTTAAAAACATGGCCACAATTGCGGCTTACAGTTATTATAGAAACCCTATGGGAAATCACATTTTCATCTTCTTTTCTGGAAAAACTGAGTCGACGTGAACCAAACTTGGAAGGGATGGGCTATGGGAGGTCCTCTACAAATGATCCTCATGTTGTTCCAGTGGGTTGAAAAACATGGCTGCCAGAGGCATTTTTGATTCTGATTGGCGGATTTTCAAAAATCTTCTTCTCTGAAACTACCTGGCCAAATGTTTTGCTACTTCACATAAATGATGACTGGAACTCTTTCTACCAATGATCCTCATTTAATGTTGATCGGGTTGTAAATATGGCCACAATTGCAACTTATAGTTACTATAGAAACCCTACGGGAAATCACATTTTCATCTTCTCTGGAACAACTGAGCCTACGTGAAAACAAATCTGGCAGGGATAGTCTATGGGAGCTCCTCTACAAATGATCCTCATTTTGTTCCCATGTGTTTGAAAATGTGGCCGTCAGAGGCATTCTTTGATTCTGATTGGTGGATTTTGAAAAATCTTTGCCTCTGAAACCACAGGGCTAAATGTTTTGAAACTTTGCATGGTTGATGACTGGGACACCCTCTACCAACGATCCTCATTTAATTTTGTTTGGGTGGCAAACATGGCTGCAATTGCAGCTTATAGTTACTATAGAAACCCTATGGGAAATCACATTTCCATTTTCATCGCTGGAACTCCTGAGCCGACATGAACAAAACCTGGCAGGGATAATCTATGGGAGGTCTTCTACAAATGCTCTTCATTTTAGTTACCATACATTGAAAAACATGGCTGCCAGAAGCATTTTTTGATTCCGATTGGTGGATTTTGAAAAATCCGCTCCTCTGAAACCACAGGACCAAATGTTTTGAAACTTTGCATGGTTGATGACTTGGACACTCTCTACAAAAAAACTATAAAAACTCTATGGGAAATCACATGTTCATCTTCTTCTCTGGAACTACTGAGCCGACATGAACCAAACTTGCAGGAATGGTCTATAGGAGGCCCTCTACAAACTATCCTCTTTTTGTTCCCACTGGTTGGAAAATATAGCCACCAGAGACATTCTCTGATTCTGACTAATGGATTTTGAAAAATTCATCCCCTCTGAAACTATGAAGTCAAATGTTTTGAAACTTCACATGATTGAGTACTGGGACACCTTCTACCTATGATCCTCATGTAATGTTGATGTATGTGTTGGGGTTCAGATACAACTGTGTTCAATTTAAGCCTCTCGGTTCATATTTGGGCTCAATACAGGAGCCCAAATCTCTTAACTTAGGGCAATATGGGAAATAAGCTTTAAAAATTTTCTTCTTCAGAGCCACTGGTCAGAATGTGGTCATATGTGGTAATCATCATTGTTACGGGGGTCAGATTCAAATTTGTTCGCATCAAGTCTCTCAGTTAATATTTGGGCTTAGTGCAATATCAGGAAATTTCTTTTAAAAATCTTCTTCAGATCCACCAGTCAGAATCCTTTCATATTTGGTATCCAGCATTTCTAGGCAGGTCAGATTCAGGTTTGTTCAAATTTAGTTCATGGGTTAACATTTGGACTCTCTATGGGGGCCCGAATTTTACCTAAGTGCAATATGGGGAAATTTCTTTAAAACTCTTCTTTTTGAGATCCACCAGTCAGAATCCTTCTGGATTTGGTATATAACATCTCTAGGAGGGTTAGATTCATGTTTGTTCATATTGGACTCCTGGGTTAATATTTGACTTCTCTATTGGAGCCTAAAGTTTAACGTAGTGCAATATGAGAGAAATTCTTTTAACATCTTTGTCTCCAGAACCATCAATTAGAATCTTTTGATATTTGGTATACAACATCTCTAGAAGGGTTAGATTCTAGTTTGTTCAAATTGAGTCCCTTGATTAATATTTGGGTTTGCTATGGGAGCCCGAATTTGACCTTATTGCAATATAAGGAAATTTCTTTAGATAATCTTTATTTTCAGCTCCTTCAGTAAAAATGCTTTCATATTTGGTATGCAACATCCTTAGGGCATTCAGATTAGAATTCGTTCAGTTCAGCACCCCGGGTTAATATTTGGGCTCTATTGGCACCCAAAGTTTAACTTAGTGCAATATGAGGAAATTTCCTTAAAAGTCTGTTCTTCAGATCCACTGTGTTGGAATGGTTATTCTTTAATACATAGTCATCTTGTATATGGTATACTGGTATGGGGTCACATCCCATCGACTTCAAAGATCTTCACAATACAGAAAAAGGCAATCTGTACCATTTGTAAGAAAAAACGAGATTCTCACATTGACCCTCTTTTCAGAAAGCTTCATATTTTTGAATTTAATGATATTTACAAGTTGCAGGTTCTCCTCTTCATGCATTTCATGCATGATTGGCGTAACAACCTCCCTAGCTCATTTAATAATAGTTTTCATCTACAAATCCTCCTGGCATGGATACCAGGCAATCTGGAAGTATACAAACTTTTAAGCCAAGGACCAAGTTTCGGCTGACCTTCCTTTACATACCTTTCCAAGGTTATGGAACGACATCGAACCAATGGTCTAGAACTATACAAGACCTCTTTTCAAATGTTTCACAACTAACAAATTTTTTGCCTCATTTAGCCTCATTGGCTACGGCACTTCTATGCAGTATGATGATTGTTTCATTTTTCATATGTTTGTATTCACATGCTGCAAAATAAAAAATTTACTTACCATTACTTTTAAATGGCCATAGGATTTGGTAACCCTTTCAGCTTAACATATTTTAGCATGTGGTGAAAATGATTTTTGTTACTATTTACATATATTTTATGTTCCAATAAGACTAAAACCCTCACTCGCTGATTGAACGAGAGCTCGCAAAGTTTTTTCTATGTTTACAGCTCCTGTATCATATGTTACCACCACATGAAATATTTGAAATGAGGTTGCCAAGTTTACTATTATTCCATCAATGTGGTGACTTGCAAACTGCTTGATTTTTTTAGATTTTTCACACGTGCAGCAGACGATATTCTGAATGAAATGTTTAAATTACAAATCAGTTTATGATGTCAAATAAGATGGAGTGACCTTGACCTCTATCTGATTTATTGGTTATTTTTCCTGTGGCATTGTAGGGTACATGAGAGGTTTTTTTTACTAAACTTGTGATCGTTAAAAGCTGCCTTGTTCATTTCACGATGTATGTTTTTGGGCTATGAATAGAATTGTATTGGAACATATACATTATTTTGATGAAGTGACGATAACATGGACTGAGGTTTGTGGCTCGGATCTTATGTTCAACCTCGATGCTCTGCATCTTGGTTGTACAAAAGCTCTGAGCCGCAATCCTCAGACCAGAATAACTTATAATACTGCAAAAAGGACAATATGAAAAATAATGAAATTAAAACATTTACTGTTCTAAAAATCTGGTTCAACTTCTGACCGCTTGGTGTAAAATCTATCACAAAAGTGATTTTCACTCGTCAAGGCAGGCCTGTCGATTTGAGGCAAACAGCCGTTTGGGTCTCATAGAGGTTACCTAAAATGAAAAACATGTGAACAAAAAACGGGTTGCGCTAATTTGTCACTGGGTCATGCGGAATCTCTGCCAAGTTGAATGATCTAGTACAAATGAATGGTGGAATGATGTTGTGCATCAACCAAACATCAGCTGCATGGGTGTTTGCATCTGCCTGAAATATAGATGCTCTGTTGGCCAATAATTGGCCAACAGAGTAGCTGTACTTCAGGCAGATGCAAACACCTGTGCTGAGGATTGGTTGATGCTCAACATTTTAAACTGTTGATCATCTTGAGATATAAGATAGTTACAAAATAAGGAAATGGCAATTATACTGCCACAAATATTGATTATGGATGTCATACTCTTCTGCAGCATGCTAACCCATGTCAAGATTAGGCAGTAATTGCATCTAATATGAATATAAATTGCTGCAACACAGCCTCATTATTGTTCCTAAGGATTCATCTCTATTCATCAGGATATTGTCCAAAGGAGCAAAAAATTTAGCTTTGATACAACAGTTCATACATTAGCAGAGTTGCAATACATATATATTTAGGTTACCTAATGGGTTACCTGAATCAAATACAGGGGAACAAACAATAGGTTACCAAGGCTAAGAGCAGGTGAATGATAAGTGGATTATGCAAAATTTTGAAAACATCAGGCCTGCAAGGACAAGTGATTTTTCTGAGCGCAAGTGAAAAAATACTAAAATCAAAATGTCCTTTCATCAGATCTGCCCTTGTCAATGAAAGTGTTTTCAGTTGTCTGTTTTGACTTCATACATGTTGGTGGAATTTGAAAAAAAAATCTTTGACTTGCACTGAAATCTGAAATTTTTCTTTTTCAGGAAGACAAGCCCTTCCCAGTGCCTTCTGGTTCTCTAGGTTTTTCTGTTATTCTGTACGTGTGTTGTGCCGTTACAGCATTGTCGATACTGGTTATAAGAAGATATTTAGGAGTGTTTGGAAAGGCTGAGCTTGGTGGACCCAATATTCCAAAATACATTTGTGGAGTCATCTTTGTTTTTCTCTGGGTATTCTATGTTGTGATGTCAGCCATGCAGGCCTATCGCTTCATAGATGTTAAAATCTAAATGACATTTCTGAAGTGATTCAACTAAAATGTAGAGATCACTAACTACTGAAAACTTGGAACAAATGTCAGCTTGATTTTTGAGCACTCTTTGTTATTTTTCAAGCTATTTTCATTGCTTTTCATTCTATGTTGCAAGCATTTGAAAACGTACACTTGGCTTTTTTTCATAGAACACAATCATACAGAGCAAGTATAAATTTTGAGTCATTATACGTCATAATATTCGTGGGTAGACTGCAAATTAAAATTGGTCCTGAAATCGGTTTCAACCCACTTTTAATCCTTTACCCAACGAATCGGCCGCATCTGCCCGCATAATATGCAAATTCAGCAGTTGAAAAACTATTATTTTTCAAACAATTTCAACAACACCATATCATGTGCCCCCTCGTTGGAACGAGCTCGACGAGATCGTTCCAATGAGGGGTCACATGATATGGTTTTGTTGAATTTTTTTTAAAAATTTCAAAAAATGATGTTTAAAATAATAAATTTTGATATCGTCTGCATTGGGTAAAGGGTTAACAAGCTATTAATTGAAAATAGAATATGTTTTCAATTGTGGAATTCACTTTAAAAACATTTCCACAATCCATTATAAGTATTTCCATTAGTTCTTCGAATACTGCATCCTATGTAACAACATGTAAGCAAATAACCATGTGCTTTTTTACAGCCTTTGTCAGTGTATATTTTCATGTAGCTTGTGATATGGCAGTTACCAATTTTTTATAACCAGAAAATGTGACTAACCCTGTGCAGCACACAGAGTTAGTCACACTTTCTGGTCATAAAAAATGTTCATTTTTAACTTAGTAACTAAGCCTGTGCACTGTACAGCCTTAGTGAAAATCTCATCTTAATCAGCTCTTTACCAAACGTAATGGCCAAAACCAGCCGGTACTATTCAAACTCTGCTTAAGACACCTCGTTGGTTTTGTTAATGAATTCCAAAAATGAAAACATATTTTATTTTCAATTAATAGCTTGTTTTTTTTTGTAGCAAACATTGCACGATTTGAGATATCATTTATACTTCTGTTTGGTATGGTCAGCAGCTTCTGACTCCTACTAGATACTGTGGCAGTCAGTGGTGGGCAGTCACCCAAGCAGCATCTCTTGGGCAAGCCTGAAAATAAGCTGCCTGTCATCTTCAGAATGAGGACTCCAGAGGGTGAATTTGGTGATGCTACCCTGCACAGCAGGGTAGCATCACTAAATTTACCCTCTGTGAACCTCAGTCTGAATCAAGATCTCAAACCTAAACAGCAAGAGGTACCCAGAGGATAAATTAGCACACTTAATGGGATAGGAACAGCAAATTCACCCTCTGAGGACCTCATTCTGCAAATGACAGATTGCTTATTTTCAGGCTTGCTATTGGGACAGGAAAATATGCCAATAAAGCCATGAAATCTGAATGTCTGTATGAAACCAGCTGCCTAAAATACTTAGTGCTGCATGGGAAAAGGGCAGCACTGAAAGTTGGCCCCAGCGGTTATCTACACCTGTCTGCCTCTGATTAGATGGAGTGAGTGATGAAGAATATTTTTTAAAAAACATTTGGGATGGAGCATTCTGGGGAACAATTGAACACTGCATCACAGATTGACATCATCCTGCACAAAATATTATACTGCATATGGGTGAATCTATTTTTTGTTTTTATAATACTGAATAGAGGATCAGTAATAATTTATTATATTATAATTAATTATAATAATATAATAAATTATGCCATGCAGTTCTCACATAAATTATAATAATATAATAAATTATGCCATGCAGTACTCACATAAATTATAATAATATAATAAATTATGCCATGCAGTACTCACATAAATTATAATAATATAATAAATTATGCCATGCAGTACTCACATAAATTATAATAATATAATAAATTATGCCATGCAGTACTCACATAAATTATAATAATATAATAAATTATGCCATGCAGTAATCGCGTAAATTATTATAATTCAATAAATTATGCTATGCAGTATCACACCCCATGCACTTTAATTGAAGTCCCTGATACCTCAAAAATTAACCCTTTTATCATGTGCAGTAATCACATTTTTAAAAATAACATTTGGAAAGGAGCATTCTGGGACACAATTGAACACTGCATTATAGAATGACATCATCCTCTACAAAATATTTTACTGCATAGGGGTGAATCTATTTTGTAGTTATATTACATTATGGAGGATGAGTAATAATTTAATACTACAGCACCGTTGGGCTGTCTGATTCAGTTTTTTACTGATCTTCCTCAGCATTTTTGTATTTCATTGTGTCACCCATCTTTCATACTCAGTTTGCATATGGCCTACTGGTCCACAAATCACAGATCTCCTCACCCACCAGTTTGTCCCTGGTGTCATTCATTAAATGAGTGGTTAGCAATGCTTAGACCATTAACAACAACTTGTTTCCCTGGCATCTCCAACGTCATTAACTGGTAGAGTGCTAAATTATTTCTACATTAACTGGTAGAGTGCTAAATATATTTTCAAGAATATCATGCTACCAGCTCTATTTTAGCAAGAATTTGTTCATGAACAATTGTTTTGTTACAATGTATTGGAGAGAGTGCCTGCTAGCACTGTCCAATAAACAGTAACAAAGCAATTTTGACAAAACATTTTGTGTTTCTGCTGCCGAGTGAACAAACTAATGAGTATGGTATAAAGGCACTAAAGTGGCTTTCAGCACTTTTTCAGAAGAGCCATGAAAGTGGATTCCACCACTCAATCAGTTAAAATTTGACAAAAAAAACTTTCTTCATCTTCAAAATTTTCCCCTCAAAATTATTTTCCTGTTTTATTTTTAACCAATCAGGATCTACACTAATTAAAGTCGACTCGTTTCAAACTTTGACATTTAATGTGATGGAGACTGCCAATTGCAAAAAGCAACTGTTGAATGTCAAACATTTCAAATTTTAGAGATATTTCAAATTGTATTCAAGGATTGTGGGGGCCGGGAGATGGGTGGGGGTGTAATCCAAACAAAAAAATTCAGGAATGAATGCCGAAAAACCCAAGAAATTTTTTTCAATAGACGCAATTGAAAAAGATCAGTACTAAAATTCTGTTATGACTTATTCTAAAAAATATTAATCAAATGACACAAAAGTGGACACCATGGTTGTACATAAGAATATATAAATTTGAGAAGCTATTACACATTGAACATGATTCAGTAAAGTTATAAATGAAACAGTGGGGATTCATACCCTTATATGGATTATAGTGGCAAAGTCGTATGCATGGTTTTGTGTATTTTCCAGTTGGCAGTTGAGGCCAAAGAAAACTCTTTTGGCAGGCGTTAAAACTCTTGCTGTGTCATTTGTAATGTCATCAGTATCATTTCTTGATTCTGCAGTACACAGGAAGTTTGAAAAACAATTGTTCTCGGTGAACTCCAGTTAAGTGTTGTATGCAGTGTCAAATGATGCATTCTATTTAGACTAGTATAAAATAATAAAGCTTCATCACATGATCTGCCTTTTTCCAACTTTTAATTTTCACCCAACCTGAATATCAGATGACACTTGCAAAAAAATGTATTGAAAAACAAAAAATTCTTATTTTGTGTCTCAAAAAACATAGTCTAAGAACCCTCTTTGGAATAATCTCGTTGAGCTTATTCCAATGAGTGATCATAAGCTATGTTTTTGAGACAAAAATAAAAAATGATATAATTTGAATGGTGATTTTGTGAATAGCACTGGGTGGTTTTTACTATTACATTGGCTAAAGGATTACACTCGCACTTTAACAACAGTAAAGCATTATCATTCATTAGCATTCTGTAAGCAGACTGTAGTGTGTGTTCAGTTGTATTCTTACATAACATAATAATCGTTGACAGTGACTCCGGAGACATTCTCGGGTTTGCTTTTCTAATCACTGTACTCAAGATTAATTAATTAATGTCTTTGTTCTACAACATGGCTCTAATTTCAAAGATCAAACTGTGTCAAAACTGAAAACTCAGAAGACAAATCATTAATCCGAACATTATGATTTTGCTTGCATCTAGTCCAGTGTAGGTAGGCTTTCTGCCACATTCATGGATTTCAAACACAGATCTTGGTGAACTGGAAAATCCTGGAAGATGGACATCCCAGTATCAAGGTCTTAAAGTATTGGACAACCCTTCTTTTTTGAAGCTAGACTCGTATGTCCTTCAAATGTATGGTGTACAATAACTTGGTATGAGCATAATTATGCATTTTATCATAACAGACTGAAATTCTGAGAGTTTTATGAATAATAGTTTTATTAATGCTTTTCATGAAGTGATTTTAGATGTCTTGATTTTTTTGTTTCTTTGTTCTTTTGAAGATTATGAAGTAAGTTATATTTTCTTTTTATTTACTTTGCAACATTGGGCTCTCTGTTAATTAATACTTTGTTTTACGTCAATTGCACTCCTTTATTGTCGGCATGAAATAACAGTGTCTTACTTAATAATGGACCCTGACATACTTTTGATCAGTCAAACTGTGACTGACTGTCAGTGGTGTAAATCATTCCTGATGTTCTGTATATAATTGCTCGGCAGAATTGATAATGGTGTTCTGAATTTCACTAAGTACCATAAAGCCGTGAAATAATTTTTTTATGTGGTATGTCCTTTGGACGTACCACAGAAAAAATATTATTTTACAACCTTAGGGAGTGTTGTGGCTCATTGGTTATGGAACTGGATTTCAAACTGAAAGGTCCGCCAGGGGTAACTGCACTGTGTCCTTGGGCAAGGCACTTCATCCCGATTGTCCTTGGGGCACCTGATGGTGCTGTGTACTAAGGCTTCCTGCACATCAATGGTGCACTTGTCTTCAACCAATGCTAACCCTGCTTGTGTGGAGTTAGTACAATGGGGAGTCTGGCCATTGCTCGGTGGTTCATAAAACTGTCTTACACAAGTACCTGTATTGGTTCATTTGCAACTCAGATTATTTTAGAACTTTAATGATGAGCATGGATGATACTTGTCTGCAGATAATTAATAGTTAATACAGTGTAGCCCACTTAATTGGATATCTCTTAATTGTATATCCCTGTTCATTAAATATAATTTCCCAACACAAAACCATTTACCATACCTCCAGTACAAATTTGACCTGTTAACTGATTATAGGTTATAGAGAAAACTCCTGTTATTGAATAAAAAATCTTGTAAAATGTTGAGAAATTACACTGACTCTCCGCAGTTTTCCTTTGGTTAAAGACCTAGATGCCCTCAGTACATCCAATATAGGTATTTAATCTATTAAATCTTGTTTCACAGAGCTCATGGAGCTCTGTCAAACAAGGTATAATAGAATAAAGGCTAAGTTTATCTCTAGAATAAAGGAAAGTGGCACAATCCCTGTTAATTGAATACTCCTGTTAATTGAATACTTTTCATTGGTAGAGTGGCTATTCAATTAGCAGGATTACAGTGTAATTAGTGCATTTTGCATCTGTCTATCAGAACCAAGGATTGACGTAAAACAAAGAATTTATTAACAGCCTTAACTATGAGTCCAAGAGTGCCAACACACAGTCACTCAGTCCTCACTGCATTACTGCCAATCATCAGAACTCCACATAAGGCAAATATAGGCATTAAAACAATTGAATTTTATCGAAAAGGTATGGGCATTTAATTCTGAGTCATTCAAAAATCAGCAGTGGGCTTCCACAATGTCATATCTCGAATTTTCCAACTTTTCAGGAGAGACAAAAAACTGAATAACTCCAAATATGGGGAACACAAAACAGAGTAACTGTGGCTCCTCAAACAGAAAACCACATTCATTGTTTCATCTAGAGTCTATGAGATATGTTATCTCTGAGAAAAATGATTTTAGGGTGGTGATATAACATTCAGAGAGTTAACTTGCTGTACATGATGGAAATTATTTTTGAATTGATTATATCTATGTAATTCTATGACCAGTGAGATTCATGTTATGAGTAGTTAGTGAAGTCTTCCCACCCATTTCATTTCCACCTATCAGAAACAAACTGACTGTCTCCGTTCACAAGACAGGAATTTTGAGATACGACACTTTAGAATCATCACTCTCTGTTTTTTTAAAAAAATGCTTTTAACTGGTAGAGTGCTGGAAGCCCATATTTGGACTTTGTTCGGAAGTGCAGGTACCAAGACTTAAAGGCTTCATATTCTGTAGATGTGCATCACATTATCTTTTAAGAGAAATTATTTAATGTGTAAGGCTTTCCCTTGTTATAATTTAGGGGAGAGTGCCTATAGGCACTCCCCCCTAAATTATAACAAGGCAATGACATGTGAACAAAATTTGATGACCAAAAATAATTTAGCACTCTACCAGTTAAGATACAATTAAAAACTAGAAGTGAACATTTTAAACAAAAAAAAATCAATTTGCCTGGATCAGTCAATTGCTTCTGCTCTTGTACATCTTATGCAATCGGACCCATAGATACTGAATTTGTGAAAAAGTGTTTCATGCTGAAATAGGAAATACTACCTTTGGAAGCCCACTAACGATATGGCTTTAACCCTTACCCTTTCACACTAGTGTGCATAAATTTTTGCATAAATGAAAATCTGCAGTTAAGTGACTAGGCAACAAAACAAATGAGAAATCATAACAAGCATCAGTATCGAAAGGGTTAGGGTATTCATCAAACTATTTATTAAGAATTTACAAAAACTCAATATCCCTTCAGACACTGTGAGTCAAATTGTCTTTTGAAGTGGAAATTATAAAATGAAACTAAGGCTGTTAAAAAAAGCAATTGTTGTTTCCCAGGCACCTCTATCCTCATTGAAAATCTTCCTCATCACACACATATGTTTTTACCTGCAAATCTAAAAATTTAACCAACTTTACCTTGTTTGACAGAGCTCACAGAGCTCTGTCAAACAAGATATTGTTAGTGAATGTGCAACTACAGTATGGGAAATGTGTTGGTGTAAACGAGGGGCCGCGGTGGCTCTGTGGTAGACTGTTGGACTTCTATGGTAGAGGTCCTGAGTTCGATTCCCATCTGGGACAACCCGCATTGTGTCCTTGGGCAAGGCACTTTATCCTGGTTGCCTACATGGGGGCACGTTGACACTGTGTACTAAGGCGTACTACACGTTGATGGTGCACATGTCTTCAACAGCTGTAACCCTGCTTGAGCAGAGCTTGAACAAAGTTAGAATGTTGAGGAGCTGACAGTTGCTCGTCGATGCTCGGAGGTTCATTCCGGATACTCCAGCTTCCTCCACCCGTAAAACTGTCACGATCACGATTAGCCATTGTGCACAAGTATGTGACCTTAAACACTAATAAATAAATAATAAGTTGGTGTGAACGTTGTTGTTTGTGCAGAATAGTGTGAGGAGATACTTGATTATTCCAACGATTTTCAGGAATGTGTTGTGGTTAAAAAAAAAAAAAAAAATAGAACCTCTCACCATCCCTTATCATCAAAATGAGAAACCTCTTTTAATAGAACTAATTGAATAGATATTTTTTATTGTTATTCATTTTTTTTTTTTTTTGCTTATATGTAGTGCATAGATTTTGTAGAACTTGGATTACTTGTAGAGCTATAGAGAAAACGAATACATCATAATATACATATATTCAAATTACTTATGATGCCACATGAGGTGATGATTTCTTTATTTGCATGACCAGTCATGATTTCCATAGCATTCTACCAGGTCTTATATTAGTGTAGTGCCACAAATATTGTAATAGCACTCTTTTCAGTCGCTTACTGGATTGCATAGGTGATCCAGTAGTGGCATAGACATGTACATGAAAGCCAGTTCCAAACAGGTGCCCTTCCTTCACTTAGACATTTTGACAGGAATTTGGTCAATTTTTTTACCATTTGAACCCAAGGGGCCACTTTTCTGGCCCAGGAACATGTTATGTCATAATTTCATTAAGTAGGATGGCTGCTATATGGATGTGTGGGGCAGACCAATCAATATGTTCAACGTGCTGCCCAAAGGTTGCAGGTTGAAAATATTAGTTTGTCTACCCCCAAATAATAAATATCAACTCTTCCAATTGCTTTCATTGAACTAAAATGGAAGATACCACCAGGGCTTAAAGGGTTAATCTATACAATGCTACATTTACCCTGTTGGACAATTTTTAAAAATGTTTGCTAATTGGCAGTCACAGAAATTATGCCTCATAGATGGGAATTTAATAAATTTAACATTGTGTGGCCGAGCTCATAAAGCTCTGTCAAACAGATTGGATTGGTTAAATTCCCATTTGCTTTATGGGAAAGCTCAACAACTTGGAATTTGGGTACTTTGACAACAGTGTTTTAAGGGTTAATTTTCTAGTTATCTCCCCCTTACTTTTTCCTTCATTAATTTTTTGTCAGAGGTTTATAGCCTCCACTCCACCCTACCCTTTGTACTATGTCCAAATTTTCTTAAACAAATCACATATTGAATTCTGTGATTACCAGACTTTCAGTTTATGTACTTGAATTTGACACAAAATTTGAGGTTCAGTTAGCATATATAGCATAATGGACAACAAATAGTTAAAGATGATAATGTATATTTTAATCCTATATATAGCCTTATTGGGCTGAAGCGATACATTACTACTAAATGCCTCAAAAATCCAAATGGATTTGCCCAATTGTTGTAGCGGTATTGTATTTGATAATCTCTTACAATAACTCAGCTTCAAAATGGTTAATTCCAAATGAGCAGATATATTTTAATTTTGTCGAGATATTAGTAGTGATATGATCCTTCAACCCTATGCGGCTGTAAGACTAGGTCATAAGAAATTCTTTTGATCAAAAAGTTGCTTATTATGTCATTTTTAACTGCCTTTTTCCCCATCCCCCCCCCCCCCACCCCACCTAAAAAAAATTATTTCCTCAACCCTCTAGTATTCTCTCCCAACAACACAGTTCATGTCCATTAATGCTGTCAAATGACATAATTTACCTTAACACTCACCACCCTCATCCTCCCTCTCCCTCAAAGAAATGTATTTATTACCTATCTTCATCACAGGAAGTTAAGTAGTATATGGTAAATATGATAGCATAAAAGTGATCTCAGTTTACAATGTGTCATATAATGTCTCAATGTTATGTTAATTTCTTAACCCTTTGCCTAACGCATCAGCTGCATCCACCTGCGTAATTTACAAATCAAGCAAATAAAAAAAACATATTTTTCAGACAATTTCAAGAAAACCATATCATGTGACCCCTCATTGGAACGAGCTCGTCGAGATCATTCCAATGACGGGTCACTTGATGTGGTTTTCTTGAAATTTGTTGAAAACTTTTAAAAACAATAATTAAAATAATAAATTTTGTTATCATCTGTATTGGGTAAAAAGTTAATACTACTTCAAAATTAAACTATTTTTATCAGTTAATAAATCATTCTTCCAGTATTTGAATCAGTTTCAAGGCAAAAAAATATTTATTTTTTTTTAATTTGTTGGAAAGTGTCTATTTGCACTTTCCACTAAAATTCCACAGAAAAAGACACAAATCAAGTTTTAAGTGAATAACAATTGAATTGATAAATTGGATAGTCAACTGTTTTCCGAGGATGAGGTCAACACGTGAAATTTAGTACAATTGTATGTTAAATCGAGGTTTAATCGGGGCATTCTGAGGGGCCGGATTTCCCCCTCGTTCTCAATACGAAATAGGCAGCAAAGTTTCTTACTGCCCTTACTATGACTACCATATGTATTTTTTAGTATATTTCCACATATAAAGTTCCAAAATCTCTCGAGTCTTTTGACCATTATGATCCCAACTGACAGGGGAGGCGGAAGCTCAATAAAAGTGGAGAAGCCCAAATTCACAATGCTACCATGGTTTGACCCAGTGTGAAAAAGGTTACACTCGTATATCAGTAAATGTACCATGACTCGCTACAGTCTCTCGTTTAGATGAATATGCCGCTGTGTGGTCACTGTCCTGTCCGTTTCTTCTACTTCAACTATCTTCCAACCCGAAGGCCAGCCTTCGGGTTGAAAGATAGTTGAAGTAGAAGAAACGGACCGGAGCGACGGACAGTGGGATTCTTTTACTAAATATTGTTCGGATTTGCACATAATGTTACAGGAATGCCTGTATATTGACACGTTTGCTTGTATCCATTTTAACTTGTTGTGTAACTGCGAAGCAAATCTGTGAAAAAAAAGTGGAGGGCCACATGCCCCCTGCGCCCCCTGGCTCCACCGCCTTTGCTAACTGACTGACATTCCAACTACTTCATCAGGGCATGTCTTCGACGAAGGCATGCCTTGATGATTGATGTAGGTGCCATATTTGATCAGTCGGTACTTCAGTCATTACAGGTGAATCATTTTTGCACCCTTCTCCCTCTCTCTCCAAATCAATCATCTTTGAAAGGACAATCACAGTTCAGGACAAATGTTTTTATTCACTTGTTTTTCCTTCTCTTTTGAGAATGTGGAGAGTGTTTTTTATGTGGCAAATAGGTGAGTTAAAAATTATTTGACATTTCAATGCTGAACTTGAATAACCCTTGCCCACTGCAGGCAAATTTCCCGGCAGACCAGAAATGCCCAGTTACCTGGAAGAGGTATCTTCCTGGCTCTTGTTAACCCTGGACACAATGAAGTTGAAATAACAAAAATTTCAAGAAGCAAATTTACCCATAATGCAACAAGGGATTTAACCAATTCGGTCTTGTTTGGCAGAACTCAATGAGCTCTGTACAAATTCCTAGTTGCATTGTGGTTAACATTTGTGCCTTGAAATATCAATATGGTGATAGACTCCATTGTATTTCTCTGCAAGTCAAGTCATGGCTGTTTTGTAGCAGCCTTGACTTGATTTTATGAAAACATCAAGGAAATATGCAACAGATCAAGTTTAAACTCTTAACTCGCTGGGTATTTGCAAAATATTTTTCATCTCATCTAGTCATGGCTGCTGTGAAGCAGCCATCACTAGATTAGATGAAACATACATTCATCTAAATTTAACTAAAAAATCATTGGCTAAAATATGCATTCAAATTATATGGGAAAACTTCGATTAAATGATAAAAGGGAAGTCCCATCCTATGCAGGAATATCCGTCAGCTGCATGCAAGGAGTTAAGACACTTAGTTTCAACACAACTATTTTCAATGTGTTTTATTTTCAGCTGGCAAACTTGTTTTGATCAGCATAGGTTTGTCATTTTCACTTAAATTTACGTATGAAATGAAATTTTATTAGACTGCCTACAGGTACCTCTATAAATAGTAACAAAATATTTTGATGAAAAAAAATTAGGATGAATATCTTGAGAGTTCCAAGACAAATCGTTGACTGTAAAGCCACTAGTGTGGCTTCAAAATCATCTCACTATAGCCCTAATAGTGGCTTATGTAGAGACAACAGTTGTAGGCCACTTTCCCAACTAGATGAATTGACAGCATAGCCCTTTGAATGCAAGAGACTACTTGATACGTCACAATTTCATTGAGTGGGATGGGTGCAAAGTGAATGTGTGGAATTGACCAGTCAATATCTTCAACGTGTAGGTTTGTGGCTGCACATTGAAAATATTAATTGGTTACCCCCAAATAATGAATATGGACTCTTCCAATTGCTGCCATTGAACTGACGTTTAAACCACTATCAGGGTTGTTAAGTGGTTTATCAGTTTTCACCAGGGCAGCTGAAGCAAATATTCTGATCACCAGGTGTCACACTCAATTTCATGTCACTCCACAACTGTTTCCCTGTGCTCTTTTATCTGTATCACTGAATATTGTTTGAAACATTTTCTCTTTATCTCATTGATACACAACAAATCTATATTTTGTATTTTTCTTCTTTTTTTTAACTTTTTACCTAAAAAAGTGTGTTGTATTTTATACATGTTTGCTGTGTATATTTGCATCACATGTTTTCATAATTTATTTTCTTATATTTATATAGGGTAAATGTATTGTTTTGTATTAAGAATAACTTCGCTTAGAGACACTAACTGGTTTTAGCTATTTGTCAGCTTTTAACTTTATTGAATAAAAATACTCAAATAATATTGTTTGCAGATTTATAATTTTCCCTTCAACACAGGGTGGGGATTGCTGAAAAAAATCTCCAAGAACATATGATGATTTTAACTTTCGACATGTTAGATCACCCACCCACTCATTTCCCCTACTCCTTTTCCCAATGTTTTCCCATTTTAATTAATTAACAAGACACAATGTGATGCAGCCGCTGTAAGTACTAATTTCCAAACTACCCATTAAATACCGAGCGGAAGATTTTCAGCGAACGCTATTACTTTAGCGCCCACAATTCTCAAATATGACATTAAAACCATGCACATGCTGCTTAAATCTATTTATATACTCAATATACGCAACCCCATACCCTTTTCAGAGTTTTCAACCCCATTCGCCATTCCCACCCCTATTTAACTCCACCTCGGCATCCCTCGGTATTTAGTATGACCGCCCTTTTGATGGATATTCAGAGTGCTATTCGGCGGTATTCACTACAGTTTAAAAATGTTGACAGGGGTAGTCTCTTTTTCTAAATCATTTTCTCCAGAACTGTCAGTCTTCACAGGAAGTTGATGAGCATGTTCAACCATGTTGTATTGTAAAACGAGGGCGCGGTTGGTCAGTAGGTCAGTAGAGGTGCAGGCTGCAAGCCGAGAGGTCCTCGGTTCGAATCCCACCTGCGGCAATCGCGTTATGTCCTTGGGCAAGGCACTTCACCCGCATTGCCCACGTGGGAGCACGGTGACGCTGTGTACTAAGGCGTACTGCACGTCGATGGTGCACCTGTCTTCAACCAATGCTCACCCTGCTTGTGTGGCGTTAGTATGTTGGAGAGCTGACAGTTGCTCGCCGTTGCTCGGTGGTTCTCTTCGGGTACTCCGGCTTCCTCCACCCGTAAAACTGTCGTGGTCATGATTAGCCAATGTGCAGAAATTATATGACCTTAAACACCAATAAATATGATAAGTATTGTAAAACGTCTGCAAAATATGGTGAGTTTTCTGCAAGTTTGTGGTTTATATACTCATATTCTCACAATTTTGAGGATTTACAGTTTTGAATCATGGAGCAAGGTTAATCAAATGATGACAGTTGATCAGATGTTGAAAAATGATTTTATTTTCACAAATCCTAACTTCCAGAATTGAGCATAGAGTTGTCTGCTTGTATCCATGTTAAAGAAACATGGACCATGAAACACTAAAATAGACCAATGCACCAATCAGCTTGCATGGTTAGTGTACCACTAAATATTTTTACAGTATGCTACCTAACTATTAGAGCGGAGGGGGGGGGGGGGGGGGTGCGGTAACCGGGTTCTCGTCAGATCACCGAAATTAGCAACGTTGAGCCCGGTTAGTCCTTGGATGGGTGACTGTCTAAGCGATCGATTCGGACTCCCGGGTTGTGTCCCTGGGCAAGGCACTTCACCCCGATTTTCGACGTGGTGAGACGTTGACGCCGTGTACTGAGGCATACTGCACGTCAATGGTGCGCATGTCTTCAACCAATCTAACCCTGCCTGTGCTACAGTGCGGAGTTACGATGTTGGGGAGCTAGCAGTTGCTCATCGTTGCTCGGTGGTTCTCTCCGGGTACTCCGGCTTCCTCCACCCGTAAAACTGTCACCGACACGATATGACCTTGGCTGTTAAAGTGTCGCTAAACTCTAATAAATAAATAAACAATTAGATCATGTGATTATAAAAATGCATGAATACTCCTATTCTCTGTTGTAGTGGGGTTGAATCACTTCTATTTTATTTAGTGTATTTGAATGAGTATATATACCTTTCCATTCTTTAAAGTTTTCCCTAGCTTGCACATGCAATTTTTGAGTGATTTTTCTTACAATTTTATTATTTTATTTCAAAAATTGATGGTGAAAACGAGCGGGGTGACAGGAAACAGTTTGAAGAACAAAACTATTATTAGTTTACTACCAATGACTTTCAATAATTAGTTTAACTTGACAAAGTCAAGATAAGCTATTGCTATCACGCGCCCGGAAGTCTGTTAGTCTGTGAGTCTGTGAGTCTGTTCACATTTTCCTTTAGTACGGGCTACACCCCGCAGTTCTTGTCTGATCGTCACGAAATTTCATATGCAGGTTTGCGGTCATGTCTAGATGAGAACGTCCCCTTTTGGTCACGATCGGTCAACCGGTATGGCTGCCCAAGCCCCAAACCCGAAAACCATTACCACAGTCTACAGGTCGTATTTATGAAGGGATTTCATTGTAACCTGGTAGGATGCCTCTGTATAGTGCCTAGATGAGAACGTCCCCTTTTGGGCATGATCTGTCAACCGTGATGGCTGCCCAAGCCTGAAACCCAAAAACCTTTAGCACACTCTGCCTGTCATGTTTAATATGGAGGGATTTCATTGTAACTTGGTAGGGTGGCTCCTTATGATGTCTAAATGAGAATTTCCCCATTTGGGCGTGATCTGCCAACCGTGACGACTGCCCGAGCCCAAAACCCGAAAACCTTTAGCACAGTCCACAGGTCATATTTATTGAGGAATTTCGTTGTAACATGGTGGGTTGACTTCATATAATGTCTAGATGAGAAAGTCCCCTTTTGGGCGCGATTGGGCAACTGTGACGGCCACAGGGGCCCGAAGACCGAAAACTTTTAGCACAGGCTACAGGTCATATTTATGAAGGGATTTCATTGTAACTTGGTAGGATGACTTCAAATAATGTTTAGATGAGAACGTCCCATTTTAATCGCGATTATTCAGCCTTGATGGGTGCCCGAGCCCAAAACCCGAAAACATTTAGCATAGTCTATAGGTCGTATTTATGAAAGGATTTCATTGTAACTTGTTAGGTTGACTCCATATAATGCCTAGATGATGACATCTCCTTTTGGTTGTGATAGGTCAACTGTGATGGCTATATACAGGTGCCCGAAGCCCGAAAACCTTGAGCACAGTCTACAGGTCATATTTATGAATGGATTTCATTGTAACTTCGTAGGATCACTCCAGATGATGCCCATATGAGAATGTCCCCTTTGGTTGCGATCATTCAACCATGATGGCTGCCTGAGCTCGAAGCCCGAAAACCTTTACCACAGTCTACAGGTCATATTTATGAAGAGATTTCATTGTAACTTGGTTGGTTGACTTCATATAATGTCTAGATGAGAACGTCCCCTTTTGGACACGATTGGACAACTGTGACGGCTACAGGGATCCGAAGCCCGAAAACCTTTAGAACAGTCTACAGGTCTTAATTATGAAGGGATTTCATTGTAACTTTGTAGGATGACTCCAAATAATGTCTGGATAAACACATCCCCTTTTGGTCGCGATCATTCAGCCTTTATGGCTGCCCGAGCCCAAAGACCTTTAGCATAGACTATAGGTCGTATTTATGGAAGGGTTTCAGTGCAACTTGTTAGGTTGACTCCATATAATGCCTAGATGTTGACATCCCCTTTTGGTCGTGATTGGTCAACTGTGATGGCTACATGTGCCCGAAGCCAGAAAATCTTGAGCACAGTCTTCAGGTCATATTTATGAAGGGATTTCATTGTAACTTCGTAGGATCACTCCAGATGATGTCCATATGAGAATGTCCTCTTTTGGTTGCGATCATTCAACCATGATGGCTGCCCGAGCCCAAAGCCCGAAAACATTTAGCACAGTCTTCAGGTCATATTTATAAAGGGATTTCATTTTAACTTGGTAGGTTGACTTCATATAACGTCTAGATGAGAACAGCCCCTTTTGGACACCATTAGGCAACTGTGACGGCTACAGGGACCTGAAGCCCGAAAACCTTTAGCACAGTCTACAGGTGATATTTATGAAGGAATTTCATTGTACCATAGTAGGATGACTCCAAATAATGTCTTGATGAGAACGTTCCCTTTTGGTTGCGATCATTCAGCCTTGATGGCTGCCCGAGCCCAAAACCCCAAAACCTTTAGCATAGTCTATAGGTCATATTTATGGAAGGATTTCATTGTAACCTGTAGGTTTGACTCCATATAAGACCTAGATGATGACATCCCCTTTTGGTCGTGATTGGTCAACTGTGACGGCTTCAGGGGCCCGAAGCCCGAAAACCTTGAGTACAGACTACAGGTCATATTTATGAAGGGATTTCGTTGTAACTTCGTAGGATCACTCCAGATGATGCCCAGATGAGAATGTCCCCTTTTGGTTACGATCATTCAACCATGATGGCTGCCCGAGCCCAAAGCTCAAAAACCTTTAGCACAGTCTACAGGTCATATTTATGAAGGGATTTCGTTGTAACTTGGTAGGCTGACTTCATATAATGTCTAGATGAGAACGTCCTCTCTGGACGCAATTGGGAAACTGACGGCTACAGGGGCCCGAAGCCCGAAAACCTTTAGCACAGTCTTCAGGCCATATTTATGAAGGGATTTCAATGTAACTTGATAGGATGACTCGTTTTGGAATAATTTCACTGTAACTTGGTAACTTTTGTTGATATACGTTAACTGTGAGGGCCACGTACATTAACTGTGAGGTCACATTAACCCACCCTCAGCTCTTTAGTACAGTGTACACCTCATATTATTTCTATCAAAAACATAGCATACAGGGAACAGAAATGAACATATTCCCAATTATCACAATTCTTGTCTTATTTCATAATCCTTTCATAAACATTGAACATTATCCCTTTCATCAAACACAACACACAAGTTAAGCTACAGTGTTATTTACACTTTCATTTTCAGTACCTATCCACTGACCTATCTTCTGTTCATGTCAGTGCACGGCCATGTCTCAAATCAGGAGTGTCAGTTGGGTATAATCAATCTGAAAGTAAGGATACCTATATATACCCTTGGTATGCCTTGACAATCAGTCTCTTCTTTTTTTATCCAGCGGTTCCATTGTGGATATATATCAGATGCCACTGCCACTAACATTCACGGTTGAGTAAAAAGGTTCAAACTGGTTGAAAAAAGTGACTAATGACCCATTGAATGACTGTTACAAATGTATAAAAATGGCAAAATCAACATTTATATGGATGTACCTGTCCTAAATAGCCTATAAAATCATTAAAAAAATAAATGGAAAACGAATTTCAAGACCATGGAAAAAGTTGATTTCGGGCCACTCAGAGCACCCACCCATCATACGTTTCTGGAAAGTAACACCCCCCCCCCCCTCCCCCCCCCCCCCCCCCGTCTGAGAAACTGACTCCTTTATTGTGTGTTGTCGGGAATACCCTAGCCTCCCACCAATCTGGGAAATTCTGGCGCCACTACAGTAACTGGTGCACACGAAGATCCCAAAGTTGTGAAATTTAGAATTCGCGGCTGACCCGGCTATGTGTAGTTGTCTAGCAGGCTGAGCCGGTTAAGCCATCACATGGGTGACTAGCTAAACCATCTTATTTTCGTGGTGGCTGAGCCGGGTGGGTCAGCTTGAATTCGTATTTCCACCGCTAAGCTAGCATAGGGCAAAAGTTTCTAAAATAGGCCCGCTCATTCGATCGTACACAAACGATGGAGAGGAAGCAACTCTAGTTTTTCTGGATCATCAATGGCCACGTAATTCTGACGTGTGACCAGGGTTTCAAATGAGTTGTTCAAAACATAAGATCAAATCCGTTTTTTCGACATTTTCTCATTTTTTTCATTTTTCATCAATCGGTCCACTCGCACTACCCCCATTCGCTCGCCATCCCATATGAAGAATATATTGTTACTTTGAACTGAAAGGAGTCCTCGAAGTTCCTATAAATGATATGTATGCTTACTGACTTGTATTTTTTGTCATATTTTCAAAGAACATCCAGTTTATGCTGACATAAATCCGAAATGCATACATTTAGCCAAAGACGTAATCATTCGGACATGATAGCTAGATCCTCGTGCTTATACATGCCGTGTTCTTATTGGTTCAGTCTAAGCCAAACACATATAGTCCATGGTTATCTTTAACTATAAGTATCAGAGAGGCTCAAAGTTCTAACATGAGAACTCGACGTATCACATGTCCGATCATGTCTTGAGAGAATGTGACATCCTATATAGACAAAAGAAGCCCTTAGGCCGACTTCTGTTGCTCGATGATCGCAAAACACATGGGCCCAGAACTTGGCCTTCATCGAGGTGATTTGTGCGAAGTCACTGACGGTACTTTCTCAATGCCCTCACGGGGATCACAGAATTCAAACACTGGATGCATGTAGCTTTCATGAAACATCTGATGACATACTACTTTCAAGGAGTTTTTAAATGTTCGAGAACCCACCACGGTAAGGTTGTGACTTTATCCCAAAATAGCAGGGCTATTCAGAGGTGCATGCATATCGGCAGTACCCAGTGCAGCATCAGTCAATGGCTTTAAATAATGGGTATGTGGTCAGTAGTGTATCTCGCACGTTTCACCCAACATTTGGATGACCTCAATGGATGACCTCGTAAGTGACGCTATGTCACGTAACCTAGTGGCGTCATGTTTGGTTTTCATGGTAAGCCGCGTGAGTGGCCATATTGTGACGTCTTTATCATAGTGATACATGGTGTTAGTGCGCAGCGCGTGTTAGGGTGATACGTGTTCCGTCGGCCATTTTGTATACTGGAAGCCGCCATTTTGATTTATGTGATAGCACGTGTTTGCTATGAGCAAGGAAGACACAGTTTAAAAGGGATGTGTTCGGATTTTTTTCGATGGAATGGGAGTAAATATAACGACCACAAACAACCCGACAGTTCTTCCAAATCACATAAATCAATCCAAAACTACAGAAACGGACTTGAAAAGGCCCATTATGGGCTTATAATAGTAGCAGGTAGTTTTATAAGGCGCGTTCAATTTCATGAGAGTCAATAGAATTACCACAAACAACCCGACAGTTGTTTATTTGGTTTGGATTTTCCCCCAACTCCTTCCTGTTTTTCGGATTCGTTCGGAATCTTCTGCTTCTGTCTATGTATCTGTGCTATAGTTTTTGTCTTCCCAACCCTTTTCGTTTGTTCTGGAGTATACTCCACTTGATCCTATCAGTTGGAACAATTTTGCTTATTGTTACTAGTTTTAACTTTTCTGAGCTGCTCTGCCCACTTCTGAGCCCCTTCCGAGTACTCTTGATCTTGTTTCGTTTCATTTATCCAGATCCTCCAATCAGTTCACTCTACT
The DNA here is from genome assembly GCA_031216915.1 of Pictodentalium vernedei. NCBI lineage: Eukaryota > Metazoa > Mollusca > Scaphopoda > Dentaliida > Dentaliidae > Pictodentalium > Pictodentalium vernedei. Next base: position 551,519,408 of record CM062297.1, on the reverse strand, counting down.
GAAGATAACTAACCAATCCGGTTGCTTGATTTCGCATTATTTGTATATACCCATACAGAGTTATCTCCCTTGTGTACAACAAAGGCCTTTATGATTCCAAAAGCCAAAAAAATCTATCGAGCAGTAACTGGAACATGTATTGCTCGAACGACTCGAATCAAATCGAGCAAAGGAGCTATAGAGCAATTTCTCGATCGCCTGACTCCATATACTGCTCTACGACTCATTTCGGAAAAGGGATTCCATAACCACAGTCGTTTTCAAAAAGGGATTCCTTAGGTGGGGTACATAGAAACAGGGTTGATGATTTCCCCAAATAAGCTATCGACCAATTGCTGAGAAGTCATTGCTCGAACGACTCGAATCCAACCGAGCAAATGAGCTACAGAGCAATTGCTCGATCGAGTTACTCCACATACTGTTCTACGACTCATTTCGAAAAAAGAGATTCCATGGCCTCAGGAGTTTTTTAAAAAGGGATTCCCAAAAAGGGATTCCATAAGTGGGATTCCATAAGTGTTACCATGGGCTTCTGTCACGTCTTCAACTATCTGTTCTTTCCACCAACCTTGCAGGCTTGTACCATTAAGGCCTTGTACCATTACTATTGGCTACCACTATTCTGTTCCGTTTCTCAACCATTATTAAGGAGTTTGCGATTTCAAACGTGTACGGGTACGGGTAGAAGATAATTTGTGAAGTACGTCACACTTCTTGCACACGCTTACACGTTTGCTACACGTAAAACTGCCCGTGTGACAGGAATGATAGTCCGTAGGAAAATTAGTCCCTCTGGATTATTATTCTGCGGAATTATAGTCCTAGGTCTAACATTTCTAGGAATAGTAGTCCGCCGGACTACTATTCCTAGAAATATTAGACCTAGGACTATAATTCCGCGGAATAATAGTCCAGAGGGACTAACGTTCCTACGGACTATCATTCCTGTCACACCGGGTTGAAATTTGAAAATTCCAGTGATTTAAAAGGACAAAATGTGTTTCAGTTGAATGCACAAATTCGTGCCAGCTGCAATCCCGTGGTTCCCAGAAGCTTTCTAATTGCAACAATCGAAATAATGAGCGTGTTTGTGAAACAAATTAGTTTCATTTTGTTGTGACAAGGACTTGTCAACACTGGCATTAATCACGAAATAATTCGTTTTGGTCAGGAAAAGTCATTACGTGTACGTGTACGGGTAGACGAAAATCTTGTCGACAACATCAAAAAGTTCGCTTACTTCCACACGTACACGTTTTTATCCAACTTGTGGAAGAAGGTTTTCAAGTTTCGACGAACGGGTAGATATGGATTTGTTAAAATAATAATGGTTTCATTTTCTCTCTACATATATAATATAACAGGTTATTCTCGTTGTAATCCTTGTGTTCTGGAAGAATTCTTCGCGGATATCAAGGGGAAATTGTTGTTGTTGTGGATTGAATATTTAAGATCAAAAACGCAGCTGTTTTCTCGAACAGTCTTGGAGAATATATTTTCCCTTTCTTCCAACGATGAATTATCACATGAGGATGTTTCTGTTACGTTGCCACTACGCCTATGAACGATCACTATTATATATTTGATTATTTTATTCTTAATTTATTTATTTTCGTGTACGGGATGAGTGTGTGTGTGTGGTGTGAGGGTGTGTGTGTGTGCGTGGGGCGGGAGGGGGGTTGGGGTGGAGAATTGATTTAGCAGTGGGGAAGTTCGATTGAATCAGATGGCTTACTACGAGGGTTGTGAGCTAGGAACAATATGGGGGGGGGGGGGGGCACGTAAGTTGATTACTGAGCCGGAGGCAGATCCCAAAGTGCACAACACTGAGATGAGGAGTATGGAAAGGGTGCCCCTCCCAATGTGGATAATCAGGAGGTTCTCCCCAGGGACATTCAAGTTCCCCCATTGATAACAATCGAACTACTGAATTATTTTTGACAATTATTTTATATACCCTGTTTGTTTCAAAATTATTTATACCCTGTTTGTTTTTGTGTTTTTAAATGCGCGCTTCATTTTAAATGGGAGCGGGTTATGACGTGGGTGTGTGTGTGTGTATGGGGAGGGGGGGGGGCTCTCCCAGGCCTGGCTACGTCACTGAGTAATGGCTTTCCGGTGGAAGGTGTTTGTAGCAGGAACCTGCTGAAAGGTAGAGAGCAAGGCATGAGCATAAGGAGAGCAAAACAAAAACAAAACAAAAAAAAATAGTTTTCACGTGCCAAAGGGGCGCAGGTACGACGTGGGATTTTAAAACCATTGCGAACCGAATGGCTATCATTGAATTTATAGTGTCAGACAGAACCAAGGAGACCGGATAGCAACCAAGATCCAGCTCGTGAAAAGAGATTACACATTGCATTGAATGCGTTTACCGGAGGGCTAGCCCCCACCAGCCACGTTATTCTAGGATGTGAGATTTATGCAGCCTGGCTCACCAAGCTACCATAAGGATTCCAATCGACCTGTGGTTCATTTGCTAGGTGCCAAGGCACACATAGGTGTGATGCGTTTATTGGGATGAAGTCATGGCATCTAATCAATGCCACAAAATAATCTTCGTTAAAGAGAGAAGAAAAACACAAACAGAACGCTGCTTTGGGAGCAGCGCCAGCATGATTTCCATAGCGGTTACAAAATGGAAAGAACGCCACCAAAACAGACCAATATGACGGTTTGTAAAAGCTGGAATAATCCATTAGCTTACAGAATGAAAGGTTGGCAATTCGGTCTCCCTTTGGGAGAACCGATGACTAAACACAGCAACCAAAAAACAATCACACGCCCACCTTATGACCCCTCACATACACCACATGCCCTTGTCGTGGGCTGGTTGTGGACATATTTATTTCCTTATTAAGAGAGTCAAACACTTGTCCTAACCAGACAAGTTTCAATCATTGGCTTGCGTTTAGTCATTCTCTGTGGCTGTTGGCAAGTGGCGTGTTAGCTCACTTGACTGAAAATCAGGGTGAGCTATTCTAATCACTTTTTGCCCGTCGCGCTTCCGTCGTCCGTCGTGAAGGTGATGTTTGGGAACACTTTAATGGAATTTCACTTGAGTAGCGGTTATATAGGGGCATTTTTTAAATAATATTTTTGCTCGTATTGAGGAGGGGGTGGGGTGGTGTGGGGCCAAAATGCGCCAATTGGTAAAACATCTTCTCTTGAACCAGCGGTAGCAGAGACCGTTATGCTGCTTCCCTTTGGGGTGTAGAACCCTATTTGTTTAAGAGAAGTTCGAGGGGCAATATTCACCGTCGTTATGGGAGGGGCAAGAATTTTTGCCCCGCCAAAAATTTATATTTTCTGACCGAGCGGCCGATTTGAACCAAATTTATTATGAAGTATATTAATGGGTCATAAGTATTTATGCCCCCAACAATTTCCAGTAGCCCCGTGGGAACCGCGGCAGCTAAAAATAGAAATATTTTTTGTTAATCGCCCATATCTCCAAAACCACAATGTACTGAGATTTCTTATTTGGTATGAAGCTTCCTTGGAACCAACCAACAGAAAGGAATAGTAAAAAAAATGTCATTAGTTTTGTCGTAGAATACAGCTTCTGGACTTTGAAAAAATGCTAAGTCCGCATTTTTTTAACACTATGGATAATAGAAAAAAAAACATTTAAAAATCTGTTTTTTTCTAAGCCACTGCCTCAAATGATTCATATTTGATATATGGCATCACTGTAAGTAGGATTTTCAGGTCTATTTAAATTGATCCCTTTGGGGCACATTTAGCGAGAAAAAAATGTGGCCCATGCATGGGCCTCAAAATACAAAATAAAAAAAAAATCAAACGCAACTTTTGCTAAATCTGTACGTATCAGGTCATTGACATTTGGCATGCAGCATAGTTGGAGCAGGTAGCATCCAACCGGCAAAAAAAACCCCCGGGTTTTACATGGGTTGCCACATGGTGTTATAAAATATTTGGATATACAAGTCTGCGCAGCATGATGCACAACCCTTCTGTGTCAGATACAACGGTGCCATTCTCACAAACGATTGATTGGGGTAATTGGAATGTGGTGTTAAGGGCCTATATAAGTAATGGAATTTTGTTTATTTTGAAATTCTCACCTTTCATATTCCTTAAATTCCGATTAAATATACACAAACTATACATCAAAATGAAGGTTGGGCTTTATAGAACACGAAACACATATGCAATCGACTCATAGAGTCGACTGTAGGCACCACTGGTTCCTGGAAGTCTGCTACCGTATTCGCACCAGAACTGATAATAAAATAATATTTCATCAGAACAACTTGTGGCCAAATGTGCTTCATATATCCAAGAACAAAGCTAGGCATTCAAAACACTTTCGAATACAGCGATAGGACTGCATTTTGGAAAAGGACAACACTGTCTGAATTTTTTATTGAAGATGGTTTCCTTGCTCGACAGACATGCGCAAATCATTCGTTACCACAAATTTCCATCGAAAAACAAACTCGTAATTCTAAGAAATTTCAACAGGTATCATGATACCTTGCATTGAAAATTGCCACTGTGCATTCTCTATCTTATAACAGTATACTGTATGAAGGCGATCTTTTTCATTATTTGATTTTAGACGGCGTTGTTTTTACATGCTTTTTCTGTCCGATGACGTCGGCCGAAAATCGAAAGTATACTCATACGTAAACAAAAGCAAAGGCTTTGGAATTTTCCCCAATGCAGCTCTGTCGCCGTGTTTTGAAGAATTTTTATCCCCTAGCGTTGTTCTTGGATATATAAAGCACATTTGGCCACAAGTTGTTTTCTTGAAATATTATTAAATTATCAGTTCTGGTGCGAATACGGCAGCAGACTTCCAGGAACCAGTGGTGCCTACAGTCGACTCTATGAGTTGATTACACATGTGTTTCGTGTTCTATACCTCCCAACCTTCATTTTGATGTACATTTTGTGTATATTTAATTTGAATTGAAGGAATATCAGAGGTGAGAATTTTCAAAATAAACAAAATTTCATTACTTATATAGGCCCTTAACTTGGCTAAACCGTCCTTGTCAAACCTAAACATTTGACGGCATTCATCATTTGTAAATCGTGACAAGTCAAAGCTTGGGTTATGAAACCTAATGTTAGAAGCTGAACGTTCATCAGTTGTGGATTACAACACTAATTCTGCGTCGTCTTCAATCGCACCGAACCTCAGCAGATCTGAGGAAGCCATTGTTGGTCAACAACATAATGACCCTGAACTCACAGAGTGTTTGACCCGTTACCCGTACACGTACACGTTAATTAAAAAGTCGTTTCGCAACTCAATTTTTCTCAGATTTCAACGTGTACGGGTACGTGAAGCTACACGTGCCCGTACACGTTTGAAATCGCAAACTCCCTATTAACTCGTAGCACTGTTACAGGTATACTGGCTGTCTCTGCCTCGACTCTACCCTCGGTCAAGGTTCAATCACATTACCTCATTCATTTAAGCCTGTATCAGTTTATACAATGCCTTGGTCTAGTACAGGCTAAGGTACTTTACCTATAAGAAACAGTATACTTGCACACCCCCTCCTAATTACAATTTCTCGATCCGCGCTTGTTTCAGTTCTACTGAAGGCTGTCGGAACAATGATTAACCCGGCCTTTATTTGCACACTGGTGTCAAAATACCGAAATTTCAAGTAACACATTTCTCCCATAATGCACTTTAGAACTTAACCAATTCAATCTTGTTTGACAGAGCTCAATGAGCTCTGTCAAACAAGGTTAAATCGGTTAAACTCCTACTTGAATTATGGGGAAAATTTCCAGGTTTAAATTTAGAGATTTCGACACCCGTGCGAAGAAGGTTACAGATTTCACATTTTGTGGATGTGCACGCATTCGTTTAGTAGGGTAAACTATTTTGTTCATATATACTTGTCTTTGGACACTCTCCAATAAACTGTAACAAAAAATACAAGTGAGCAAATATATCCTACCGAAATTAATCTAGCACGCTACCGGTTAATGAATGTGCCGTATATAACATTAACCTGGTGGGAACCCCGGGAAGATGAGTTGTTATTGTTTGCTGTGATGAACATGTTCCGTTTCACTTGTTTGTTTGTTTGTACTTTTGGGAGTTTACCGACACTTTCAACAGCCAGGGTCACAGCGTGTCCGACGTTTTTCTAGGGGTGAAGAAAATCGAAGTACCCCGAAAGAACCACCGAGCAGTGGCGAGCAACTGTCTGACTCTTCAACTTACTAACAAAGCAGTTGAAGGCAAATGCATCATCGACGTGCAGTGCGCCTCAGCACACAGCACCACCGTATCTCCCGGTTGGCAATCAGGATGAAATGTCGACCAAGGACATAAACCAGGAATCACTGGTCTGGATCGAACCGTGGACCTTTCGTTTTTAGTTCAGTGCTCTTAGTACTGAGTCACCGCGGTCCCACACTCTCCCACTTCCCCGTTTCACTTGTAAAATGGGACCTGTAACAAATGCCTGGGTATTAGTCTTCTAAACTGGGCAGCATATGTGTAAACGAATGACTAAACTTGACTTTTTGCGAGTGTTACGGCCATGATAGAGCCATTGATGCTGAAAGTAACATTAATCACCAATAAATAAACGTATGTAATATTTTGGCGTATTAGTCTCGATCTATAGTTGTGGCTCGAAAAAAGTTAAAAAATTATGATTCAAAGCACGATTCTTATGTTTGCTGACTGGTATAAGTTAATCGATATAACTACCGCAGAGAATGTAGATCATTTGCCCGGAACAGTCGTAAATTAATTCTAAAAATGTATATAAATATTATTTATCTTTGGGAAATATGCAAATTTTTGCACGTGTTGAAGTTTAAACTTGAAGTTCACCTAGACACGTTCTCAGTACACTCTAAAATCAGTTGGGTTAAAAATTAACCCAAACCATTTGTGTTCATATTCACTCACAGTTGATTTGTGTTGATTTTTTAACGCTTTACCTAACACGAAAAGCAGACGACACGTGCCAAAAAAATTCTTGAATTACTATTTTTTTTCAATGAAAAAATAATGAAAATTAATTGGCGATTTTTTAACAATAGCGCTGGCCGGTTTTGGCCGTTACGTTGGGTAATAGGTTAACCAAATTGATTTTAGAGTGTATGTGCGATTGTGAAAGTTTTTAGTGTGCTTATTTTTCTTGCCAAGACCTAAAAGTTTGTTACTTTTTGGGCCAACTTATTTATTAAATTCATAATTTCTCTTTGAGGTTACCGGGGGGGGGGGGGCAGTAGGGTGCGAGCGAGGTAAAGGATTTGAATATACTTGTCAACTTCCTTGCATTTGGCGTAAGTTACACGCTTTTATCTGCTAGTTCATGGCGTCATACCTTTTCACTAAAATCTCACGACTTTTCTCATTGTCTGATAGGTGCAATTTTATTTTTCAAGTAAAGTTGTTTCTAATGAGATGCACCAAAAGGCGAAAACAAAACAAAAACGTCACATGACCCCCCTCCCCCCCCCCCCGCCCTCCACCAACACCACCA